>OZ020611.1:223174259-224436422 GCA_963971575.1 Liopterus haemorrhoidalis | reverse complement strand
GGAATGGACTCGATTTCCCTTCGATAGGAGGCTTTCATGCCACCCAAAACACCAACTATCAGGACTACAAGCTTAACTTTATACCCGGGATACAGCTTTCTAAGCTCGGACAAGAGGTCCATATACTTGGACCTCTTTTCCTCCTCCTTGAGAGAGATATTCTTCTCAGCTGGACTTGAGAATTCGATCACAAACATCTGTTTGGTCTCGATATCCAGGAGGGTTATGTCCGGCTTAGTGGCTGTCAGTAACCTCGAGGTGGGGAAGGAGTAATTCCAATAAATTCGGCACTTGGAATTTTCCACCACCGATTCTATGTCAGAAGGGACGTACGGTATAGCCGGTATTTGGTCAATACCATAGGCATGTCTAAGATGATAGTAGAGCACGCGGAGAGCAGCATTATGTCGAGACACGTAGCTCGACGCTGCAAGAGATGGACAAGCAGACAGAATGTGCATTATCGTTTCAGAATGGTGGTGGCACAACCTACAGAGTGTGGACTCCGCTATTTGGAATATACGGGCCCTGTATGCCAAAGTATTTATAACACCATCCTGACACGCAAACACAAAACCTTCTGTTTCCGATCTCAAACCAGCAGACTTAAGAAACGAGAACGTGAAAAAATTATATATTATTATTATTATTATTATTATTATTATTATTAAAAGCCATAGTAATTTCAGGTACCTTCAAATCGACGTTCCGCTAAAACATATCGTGCACTTTCGATAGTTTAATAATATCGCATTTATAAGTAATATTGATTCAAAGATTTTCTAGAGTAAACCGGCCAAATCGAAATAATTTTTCGAATTTTTGAACATTTCTAGTCATACAGTGAATCCTCATAAATTTAACTTTTAAAATTTTTAAAGTTACAAATGCATTTTCCGTGTTCGATATTTTCAAACGTAGTAAATTATTAAAGTTCTTTAGAATCACGTATCATACAACTATAAATACCGTGTGCACCAGAAACTATCGTAAATTTATAGAACCAAGTAAATATTTGAAATGTTAAAGTAAGACTCACTGAAAATGCACGTCTTAAGAGATTATGTCTTAGGATTATTTTATATTTTTCTTTGTGCCCTTTTGTGTGGATATATGCTTACAACGTGTTCTTTAGAGATTGTTGCCACGAAAAGGAACGTGATAAGAAATATAGAATGGGTGAAAATGGCAAATGGTGAAAGATAAAAGGAAAATATTACATTTTACAATGGAAAATATAGAGAAATAAGCTGACTTTTATTTTGTACTTCTCGTAATTCTTTACAAAAGTATGAAGGAAACAGTATAAAGTTTTTAACAATTTTTAATTTTCTTTTAAGAATTTTCTAAAGGTTTCAGAGCTTTTGAGGGCTTGGTAAAGCAAAATATTTTATTCGATTTATATCAACGATATGGTTTTACCGCAGATTTATTTGAAAAAAAATCGGTAGGTATCCGGATATGTCTATGCCAAAAAGATTTATATTTCTTCGACTACATACATTTCTGCCCGTTTTGAAAGATTATAAGACTAACCACGCTAATAAATCAATCTCTGTTAATCCAAGATTCATATTGAAAGGAAATTAAGTCCAATTAAAAATGTAGTAGATGGTGTTGTGAACCGAGAACGCTGCGAATACAATATTGTGAGAAATTTGAATTAAAAATATATTCATTTATAAAATTATATAAAAAAATTAATTGGTTGATAAAGTATTTAAATAAACAAAGCAGATAATACACTTACGTTATTTACAAAACATAAATTGAGTATAAAGGGAAATTTGAACGAGTTAAAATATCAATTTTTAAAAATCATATAAAAGAGAGATTTGTTTAAAAATGGTTTAAAAACAAAACAATAAAAACAAATTGATGTGAAGTATGAATTTTCACACATTAGTTTTTTTCAGGTCATTTTGTAAGTGTAACAAGCTAACTGAATGTTGAATATCTAAGTTTTAGACAATATTCTCTTAAGGGCGTATCACACTAGAACGCTATCCAAGTATTAATTTTGTAGGTTTTTTTCAGGATCCACGTCTTTAGGTTTTGACTTATCATACAGTATTTGAATATTCGCGACTGCAAATAACAGTGAGACATCTGGTGGTGACTGGCTAAATTAAACAGAAGCGTATATTTGGATAATATTTGTAGCGTGCTGTGCTGCAGTTTATGTGAATTAAGTATTTTAAAATATAGTGACTTAAATACAATACTTTTTGCCGAAATATTGTTTGAACAGATAAATATTAAGAAAAAACTTCTGACATATACGCTTCTGGTTCGCCATCAGCTGTTGTACGCAGCGCCGCAACGTTAGTTTCAGTCGCGAATTATTTAAGACTTGGAAATTTTTTGTTTGCGGATGCGTACACTGTGTTATTATGACAGTTTTAATTTGAAAAGTTTATTTGTGAGGTTTCACTAAATTAATTACTTGTTCTTCCAAAATCATTTTTATAAAAATATTACATTCGAAAATAACAATTATGCAACAAACTAACCTCAACGTAAAAAAAGGACAAAGACGCAAAACAGTTACGAGCGAGAGGGTATCAGTTGGCGCACGCGCTTTTTGATAAACCTGGATAAATAGACACAGGAATTGAAACTTGTTCCACTTGCCTAGTCTTTAAAACCTAGGTTTATTTTTCATACTATCACACGCAAATGACTTCGATTCGAATGTAAAAACTTTAATTTTCCAAGTCAAGACGTTAATATTAACTCTAGTGTGATAAAGCCGTTAGACTCTAAGAAAATATTTTGTCTATAATCACATCAATATCAAAAGTTTTTTGATAATCATTTTTATTCGTAAATTTATCATGAAGTACTAAGAGCTTTCATTTATCCAAATTTAAATAATATGCTATAATTTCGTCACTATAAAATTTAAATTAAAAAATCTGAGATTTTTTCTGAATTTACTTCGTATCTAAGTCTTCATTAAATTAATAAGAAATATATTAATACATGGCTTCTTTTTTTCAATGTCAGAAACGTATTTATCACTATTAACAATGTGTTATTTGATTTATAAGTATTTCACTACTATACATGATTTGTTCCTCTTTCGAGCTTACACACATGCATTCGAAACTCAGGTGTTCAAATATTTTATTACATTTTTGAGTTCAATAAAAAACGAACAATACTTTAGCCTTAAATACAAAAAATACATAACATTATTAGTCATAATTTAGCCATGATTTAAAAAATAATAATTAATTTTGTCAAAAACTGCAATTTTTTGTCAAAATTTAGCAATATTTTCCGAATACGAATTCTGATCAAAAATTCATTCCGTACCTTTCCGGTTCAGATCAAGCTGGGAATATTTAAAATAAAGTATTTGGAAAAGTATTTCAGTTACTTTCTGGTATTTAAAATATCATATTTCAAATTCAGATTTTAGTATTTGATTTGCAAATACTTTCTCCGTGGTATTTATATTTGATACTTGTTGTCTGAAAATGTCAGTATTTGAAATACTTTTGATTTATTTCAAATATTTCGTAGTATTTCAAATATTTCCCTACTAATTCAAATAGTTCCCTTGTATTTCAAATATTTCACTAGTACAAATTTCAAATATTTCCGTATTATTTCAAATATGTCCCTAGTATTTTAAATATTTTGTATATTTTCATATCATTTCAAATATTTTCCTAGTACATATTCCAAATATTTCCTTATTATTTCAAATATTTCCCTAGTACATATTTCAAATATTTCCTAGTATTTTAATTACGAGAGTTACCTTTTATGTTTTTACAAACGACCACTAGATGACAAAATTGAAATGATTCATTAGTATATTAGTAAAATTTGACATTTGTTATTGTGAAATCAGTGGCAGATTACAAATTAACCGAGTAGTTTGTTGACCGTGAGCGTTTAAACACAGTTTGTGGAAAAAATTGATATTACTCGTGAAGGTTTTCGTTGAATGATATTTTACGATTTTAGTAAAGGCCTAACTCAACAACAGTGCATAGATTCGCTTCGCTCAACTTTTGGTACTGAAGCACCATCAGAAAAGACTGTTTGCAATTGGTTTGCAAAATTTCGTCGTGGTCGTACGTCCGTCAGTGATGAATCTCGAGTAGGTCAACCAAAATCGGTTGTGATTAAAAACACATCGCTGCAATACATTCGATTTTGCATTAACATTTAGCTGCGAACGCTAAATTTGACCGAAGCTCTTAATTTGACCGAAGCTCAAAAAAAGGCTCGTGTTGATTGGTGTAAGGGAATGCTAAAAAAATTCATCTTAGACACTACAAAATCCGTATACAACATTGTTACAGGTGACGAAACTTGGATTTATTCATATGGACTACGCAACAATCCACTGTTTGGGTCTTCCAAGATGAACCGAATCCCACAAAAGTTGGTCGTTCACGAAGCACTTCCAAAAAAATGATGGCTTGTTTCTTCGGTTGTAATGGACAGGTCGCCACCATTCCTTTAGAGGATCGGAGAACAGTTAATGCTGAATGGTATACAACAATTTGTTTGCCAGAAGACAAAATTAGGAAAAACAACCAAAAACGTAGCATCATTCTTCATCATGACAATGCAAGGTTCCACACAGCACGTCAAACAATTGATTATTTGATGGAGAAAAACATCGAATTAATGGCTGTTTGTCCGTATTCACCTGATTTATCCTCTAACGACTTTTTTTGTTCCCAATGTCAAACAAAAAATGCGTGGACAGCGATTTTCATCACCTCAAAAAACTGTTGAAGCCTTCGAAAACCATGTTTTTGAGATACCAACTTCATAGGGGAAAAAATGTTTCGAGAATTGGTTTGAACGCATGCAAAAGTGTACAAATCTTAAAGGCGAATATTTTGAAAAGCAATAAAACAGTTAAAAACAATAAAAAATTAATAATAATAAATTTTTCTTTCCCAGTTTTTGTAAAAACTTAAAAGGTAGCCCTCGTACTTTGTTCACAAAAGATTCTTTGTTCAGCTTCATGACACTTTTCTAGATATCGTTTCGAATATTGCCATATATGGAAAAATAAAGGTAGTCAGAAATGTGAAAAACACAACACAGAATTCAAATGTTGCCCAGTGAAGTTTTGTTTTAAGATTAAAAAAAAAAAAAAAACCCTTATAAATAATTAGTCTGGTTTATTGTGACAGACAAGTTAAAATATTCATACCATCATAAAAATATCACAATGGTTGCTCGAATTTTTTCTGAGTCACAGGTAATTCTTTGTCCATTGTATTGCGTAGCAACCCTAGCGTAACGCGTGTATTTAGTACTGTATTGGAACGAGTGTACAGTGGTCATTCACCGGATATCCGCCAGTGAAGTGTCGCTATGGTCGCGGACTCTCTCGGTCCCCACACTATGTTCCAGAGTACAACTGATTAATTCTCTGCGAATTCGTGGTAGTAAATTATAATTTGTAAGCCAGATAGACCACGCTGTGTAATGTTATATGAAGTCATAAATCTAACGTACGTGATACAAGAATTTCTCGAGAACGAACCAAATAAATTCTTAATAAAATAATTGGAATAAATTAAATTATTTTCAAACTTATTATAATACAATATGATGGAGAAAAACGGCGTCTAAATAGCCATGGAATTAATTTATTTCTATATTAGCACAAAATTGTCCACCTAGCATTTAAAAAATTAAATTCGGATTACTATAGTCTATCTAGTAATAAATCTTTTTGTCAGGCAGTTATCAGTGGCGTGCACATTTTAAACACGTTTAAATTGGTTTTGTGTATTTCTATATTACTATTTATCATTTTATTAAACGCACGCCTGTGACCATATTTATCATATCATTAAACGCATGCCTGTGACCAGATTTTTCTTCAAAATTTTAGGGTAACATTTTTATGATCTATTGTGTTTAACCCTAGTTCGTATTTCCATATAAGATGTGCGACACACTCGGTTGTTTCTTAACAATATTTCGTTTCGAACTATTCATATTTTGTGTGCCGCTTCTGTGTGAAAAAACAATAACTTTTTACAAATAATAAATTTTATTACTATCGCTCTTTCTGAGATAGACTATAGATGCCTTTTATTCGATCGTAGTGTATTTGCAATTTCTCAGAATGAGCTATAAAACATTTATCTATCCAAGGTATGTAAGTATCAAAAGGATTACGCTCTTTAAAGACAAAGTACATGATATTTAGCTTATTTTAATTGTCACTTTTCCTTTTTACCGACCGCAACATATAAAGGATGTATTGTTATTATACCGATTTAGACATTTCGAGATTTTGATGGATCTCTACGAATTGAGGTCCCTACATAACGTTTTGAATATTTTTTGCATAATATCTGTCGGTATGTCTGGCTGTCTGTCTGTCCGTCTGTGTACACTTGCAGAGCGAATTCGGCTAAAAGGATTTTTATGAAACTTCATATTTAAGCTTTTGACATCAATGGCACGAGTTGATCAACATGTGATCAGCTGGTAAAAATCGGTTGACTAGAAATGGGAGTTTACTCGTGTAGATTTTTGCGAATATTTCACAACAGAAATATAAAAGCAATAACTAACAACTTTTATTTAAGACGATTCCAATACAAAATAAAACGAAAAAATTTTCAAAAAGTTTTCGATTGTTTTTCTAAGTATCTATTTTTTCATACTTATATGTAACATTTTCATAGTCATGATAAATAATATCTCTGTGAGAAAATATTGAGTCAAGTTATTTCTACTGTGCTGTTAGAATGTATTATATATAAGTACTTTGTGACGGCGGTCGGTCCTGTGCTGGCCACAGCTCATTTTTTACTCATCACCTCCTAGGAACTTTTTTACTAACAACGGTGTTAAAAAATGTAGCTTCTTAATTTTATTTCAGTGGTAATATTTATATACGTCGTTCAGCGTCGTTGGTATTATTCCTGTTGGTGACACTACTACTGGGAAAATCGTTAGTTATGCACACACCATTGTTCTTTTATGATACGTGAAAGATCTTATTTATCAACCTTATTCCAAGTGTAAGTTCAGATCGAGTAAGTTGAACATTTTTTTACAGAATAGTACTGCCCAATATAGTGAAACTCTCTAAAAAATAATATAATAAAAAATTCGAAGCATATTATTGTGGTTCTCCTTAATATGCATTAATTTAATTTATTCTTTCAGAATTTTAAACACCTCTTGGGAGATAAGGTAACATTTTTATTTTTTTTTTGTAAGGCAAATTGATTCATAAAAAATATATAAATACTCCATTTAAAACTTTCAATGTATTTTAATGTGGAAAAGATAAACTCATCGACGCAAACTCGGCGATATTCAACTCGGCTACGATTAACTCTGTGATGGCCAACTCGGCCACGATCAACTCTGCGATGGTCAATTCGGAGATAGTCAACTCAACGACGATAACTCGACGAGAAAATTTATTATTTGTAAATAATTTTTTTACGGTTTTCTTATTTCTTTTTAAATGGGTGATACTAAAGATCAAAAAAAGGCAACAAACCTTAAAACATCTTTGTAAAAGTTTTATAATAAAAGAAATATTAATTTTTTAAGTTTTTAATTTTTGTTTTTTGTTTTTCCGCCACAACTCTCCGAATATTTATTCAATCAAAAAAATGCATTTAGATATAAGATTTACCTTCTTATTCTTAACAATATTTGTAATATAAGTTTTTGCTGTTAAGTCAATAGTAAGGGAGTAATTTAAATTTTTAACTCTAAGCATAACAGTAAAAGAAAAAAAAAAGTACAGCCGTTTGACAAAAATTTCTACCGCAAAAACAGATGAATGATGCTATACAGGTTTTTTGTATACGGTTCCACGACATTTGAACACACGACAGATTAACATACTACACTTTAACATGTAACAGATGAACATAGACACATTTTATCACACGACAAATGAACACTGTGACATATTATCATAGCGACAGATTGACAGATAAACATAAGTCAACTGAACACACGACATTTAATCTCACATTTCATTTTTATATTTATTTTTTATTTATCCTAGCATATAAGTTTAGCGGTTGGTCAATGGTTGGTCATCGGTTGGTCATCGTTTAGTCAGCGATTGGTCAGCAGTTAGTCAGCACTGGTCAGCGGTTGGTCAGCGGTTGGTCAGCGACAGAATACAGACTTTCAGATTTATTTATATAGATTTTCAAAATCAAATAATTATGAAAAAAATTATGTTTGGTAATTTTGGGATTTTTTTATATTTTTGTTTTGATCTATGAGATAACCTGGTATATCTTGATCTTTTTGGTTAGTTTAAACAACCTTATACTTCGGTATATCTCAATGTCGGTAGGTAAAAAGAATGATTTCGTTCTAATAAGTTTTTTATTAGGGAAGCGATTATAGGTACATTGGAACAAAAATCAATAAAATAATGAAAATCGTTTACATATACACCACATAAAATAATCACAAACATTTTTAATAAAAATAAAAATAAAAATGTGACATATTATCATAGCGACAGATGAACATAAGTCAATTAAACACACGACATTTGATCTCACAAATGTCGTGTGTTTAATTGACTTATGTTCATCTGTCGCTATGATAATATGTCACATTGTTCATTTGTCGTGAGTTAAAATGTGTCTATGTTCATCGCATGTTAATCTGTCCATGTTAAAGTGTCGTATGTTCACATGTCGCGACACGCTTGCATTAACTACGAAATTCTAAAACTATCTAGGTTGGACGAAATAGTGACTATCAATCAGATCTTATTGTAGCGGCAGATGGACACATCTAAAAAAAATCTTAAAATTTAATATTCTAAATTGGTAAATTACGTTTTATATTTTACTGCAAATTTTCTTTGCGGACTTCTTCAAAATAACCTTTTTTATAACCCAGTTTATACTTTACAACCTTGTTTACCATTTGACCAAACCTCAATAATATCTGTTAACCAAATAGTCACGTGCTTTACTTTAATAATTCATTTATTTCATGACATCGTAAAATAATCCGAGCGCCTTCCGAGCTGACATATCTTCTCGGTGACGCCAATTACGAACAAACTTCAACATAATTTCATTACAAATCATTAAAATCACCAACCCTGTTATTTTAATTCAAAATCCTGCAGTCATAACGATATTTTGAAGAATTTTCTTTCTTGTTCATTGATTTGATATAGATCTTTTTAATGTTTAAAATAGTCCCAAAGCAATAATATCAATCTGAGTATTGAATATTTAAAATCTTCTTATTTTATTCACACGTGTCGATTTTAAAACAGTTTTAAAATTTTGCAGAGCACTATCCACGTTGGCAATTTTTTAAATTTCCCAGTGGGTTAATCCAGGCCTGGATCTATCCAGGGCCTTTTTATTGGAAGTGTGTTTGTTCTGAATATTGAGCTGAGTCTCATTCCGATTGAAATGAGAACTGCTCACACTTCAACTTTTCCTAACCACGATTCACATTGAATTGAAACTTTTAAATTGAACTAAGATCTTTTACAGTAGAATTCGGTTTATCTGTCTATCTAAATTGTTTGAAATTCGAGCTGAAGAGATCAGACAAATGAAAAGTAGCCTGTGAAAAATGTGCTAAATGTTTGATTTTATCTATCATCTAATATAAGATGAGTCGGTCTAAATTAACGAATTTTGAAGAGTATAATCTAGATTTTAAATATATTTATACTATGTTTCTAAAACTCGTGTGTTATACCCAGTCTTGTCCTAATTACTGTTACAAAGTTTTCAGTGAAATTCCACAAGATGCTTAAAGATATTTTAATTTTCTTGTACGCGTACATAATACCTTGATGCATCTTTAACAAGAAACGCAGTCAGTTTTTAAAATGACTACTTCTGGTAGTTACCAAGCGCTTAAGTCTTGGCGGCCACTCGTCAATAGAAATTCCAAGAGGTTTTTGAAAAGATTTTTAAGATTTTTAATATCAAGGAAGCTTTCAACCTCCAGAACGACATGGTGTATGCTACAAATTCACGAGAAGCTTGTGAGACGTCGTCGACGATCCAGAAGGGCCGTTCTCCTGCTTCAACTATAGTTAACGGGGCGGGAGCTACGACGGTACCAATAAGCTTAATTTTTTCAAAAAAGGGGTAAAAACATGGGCAAAGTCCACTAGAAAACCGCGTTGAAATCGAAAGATAAAGAATGGAACAACTCTCGCTAGTCACCACTAAAGTTTCCAGATATATATACGCCAGCCCATAATGTGAAGGATGTGCAGCAGTGGCTTAACAGCAATGTATCGGACGTTATTTTTCCTCCTGATTGGCTACCTAGATGCCCTGACCTCTACCCTTTAAATCGCTAGACTGAAGAGCTCCTTAATGAAGGCAGCGAAGGGTTTTTCTATAGAAACCCTTCATTATTCTATTGACGTGTGGCCGCAGACACTTTAATGCTATAAAGTGGAACAGTTAAAAGTAGTCGTTTTAAAAACAGATTGTAGTTTCTTGTTTAAAATGCATCAATTTATTATGCACTCAAAGAAAATCAAAATATCTTTAGCATCCTGATAGGCAATGTCATACAATTGCGGCATATAATTATTATTAAGTACAAAAATTAATGTGAAGTGTGAATATTCACACATTTCAGGGGTTCGCAGGTATATAATAAGTGAAAGCGGCATGCTAAGTGTGTAGGACAAATTTTACTTTGTAGTAATCACGGCAAAATGAACGATATTTTTAAAATAATTTATCGTCTGTTAATCATATAATAAGACTGGTTATTAAATTCATGCTCTTAAAAATTAAATGCAACATTTGTCAAAATTCTAGTTATATTTTAACATATAATAAGTTCAACATATTAAAAATGCAAAAAAAAAAAACAGAAAAAATAAAATTCACTCCGTACTCGAACTCGAAACCCTTCGTTTCCAGCGTTTTTGGCTTACGACACCAGTGCTCTAACAATTACGCTATCGCACGCCTTACATGTGGTTATCTTACATTGGTATAACTTTTGTACTTTGTGAACCAAAAACCACAAAAAATGCGTTATTTTCCGAAAACATAATCTGATCAAAAATTCCTGTTGTACTATTTCGGTTCCCACCAATATACATTACTTAGAATTTTTTTAGATTTTTAGTTTAAACCATCTGGGCTACAGGGTGTGGGACAAAAAATTTTTTGCACACTTTTGGCAAAAATCGCCTCAAAATAATTTATTTTGCAAAAATAAAAATTTGATCGTTAATCCACGTACTAAGGGCCTTCATTTGATAACCTACTCAGAATTTTTAAAAAAATATTTTTGTTTTCGATGAGCACATATTTGTTTATATTTTTAGGGGGATACGTTTTTTAGATGTTTTAGTATTTTTCCTATGTGCGGGTCAAAGAGTTGTATAAGCATGCCAAATTTCAACTCTCTAGGTTTAGCCGTTTGGCTACAATTTTTACCGAACAGACAGACAGACAGACAGACAGACAGACAGACAGACAGACAGACAGACAGACAGACAGACAGGCAGACAGACAAACAGACAGACAGACAGACAGACGACAAAATGACGGTATAAGGGTTTTTTGGTCATACCTACAAAACCCTAAAAATGGGCAGGCGGCAAAGGCCGACGAAGCCCAGAATAAATATACTACAGAATATATAAACAAAAAATGTATGAAATAAAAAAATGTATATTTTAGTTTGTTTTACTGCATGAAATAATAAAAAACTTCTATAATCATATAAAATTATGTTCACATTGCAAGACAAAATGTTTTTGCATTAAAAATAAAAAGAAAAATATGGCATCTCACTATCATTTTACGGTAAAAATAGACAGAACCAAATATTACACACACGAGTAACGTGAGCTACGTTTACTGTGCTACGTTTCAAGAATTTTTATATCTATTATAAATAAATAAAATACTTACATAAAACTACAATTAGTTTCCGGGTTTCGAATTAGAGGACTATCGAACTCACCTGTAAAAGAAAAAGTAATTAGTTGTTTAAATAATGGATTTAATTTGCAGATTGGAAATAACAGCCCTTAGCAAGAGAGTGCTTATAAAAACACTTGTGTAAGTGTATGGTGACACGTCAGGAAAATAGAAAATGAGACATATTACCCATTATTATGCATTAAAGTTTTATGTGAATCTGAAAAATAATCTCGCCGGAATATTGGATAAATTCCAAAATGTTGTGATCGTATGTGGACCTTTCCATATTAATTGAAATCATGGTTGGCTATTTGATTTAAATACATATTTCATTTTACTTCCCATATAATAAATATTAGCCATTACTTTTGGTAGTTTTTTAGCAGTAGTTTTTTAAGAAATTCGTACATGATAATTATTATCTTCTAGGATTTCAAAGTTCTGGTTTGTTTCTGTGCAAACCAATCAAATTTTAAATTTTGTCATGCGACCAATCAGCCATATCCAGTAAATGTTTCTTCAAATCGTTGAACACAAAATCAATCGTCCGAATAGACCAGGCACGGGCATGCAGATTTCTTTGTAGTACCAACACTAGCTGGATGAACATTTGAGCACAAAATTTCGCAAACAAGATCTCTTGCGCGTAATTTGTTCTCCACTTATGACGATCAAAAACTTCACAAATTGTCTCACGCAGTTCGGTACGCTTGGCCCAGACTAAGAGCATCGCCTCTTAGGCTAAATAAAAAAATGGCATTACTTCATTATATCGTATACAAATATTGCATGTACAGTGCACAAAACATTTTTGGAAAATCGAGCCACGGTAGATGACGTGAACATGTAGAACATGTAAAGACTTGCATCCATCGATATCGACGTTTGACGGTGTCTATGATAAATAAGAAAGTCAAGCTGAATCGTGGTGCTGAACACAAAATTGTTAAAAATATGAACACTAGTAAAATTTGTGCAAAGATTGATTCGAAAAATTCAAATTCAAAACATCTAGCAATGTCAGTACCAAAAAAGTCCTTTCCAAACCTGCCACATCTCTCTTGATTGTCTGTTGTCATGCTATCACTTTCCTGTATTTTAGAAACTCTAGGCAAGTTCAAATGAGAACGATACTTTAAAAAGTATCCTAAAAGAAATAATAGTTATAGTACTGTCATAATATACTACAATTTTGAAGTATGAACCTTCTGTATGAAGTCTGAAGTAGCAAACCCTTAAAAATATAATCCTCTTAAAATTTTGTTATGAAAGTTCGCCCCTGGTTTTATAGTCTCAATCTGTGATGTGCACAGTAAAAGAGACATTGAATTGACGCCAAATGTCGATATTCTAAAACGTGGGTCGTTCCATGTCAACCACTAACGACATGGCACAGCGGGACAGATAACCGAAGCTCGCCATTGCATACTACCATCAAAACACCGGGACGCCGACCGTACTTCCCTAAATTTAAATAAAATTGAGTTTTTGAAGTTTCCGTAAATATTTTTATAATTTAGTGTTATAACAAGTAATAAAAATATTAACCATGGAGCCTAAATCGAGCGCAGTTTAACACAACACTAGCCAAATATTCGAAACAAGAAACGGACCGACAAGTCTATCTGGAGAGATTCAAAGAAATCATGACCAACTACAACAACCATGTACATATTTATACAGGCGGCTCAAGAATAGGACATAGTAACGGCGCAGCAACCATCATATATAAATAGGAGTACAAGATCCATTTACCTTCTGTAAGCAGTGTGTACACAGTAAAAATATATATTGGAGAGGAACGTCAATAAATCATAAATTAAAAATAAGCGTTATATAAAACTCCAATATTTTCAACGTTATCTTGAATTAGATATTTTAAAATCAATAATTAATGCACTGCGACCGATTCGTGACATCATAAACATGTTGCGACCGAAGAAGGGTTAATTTGATAAAATCATGAAAATCGTTCGTCCACGCCCAATGTGAATGCAATTTTTTTCTGATCGTAATACAAAAGAATTTTGTGACAGAACGGGATGAGTAAAATTTTTTGTTTGAAATTTGGCTAAAAAAATATTTCATAGGTAATTAAACTATAACAAATTCAAAAATGGCGTTGATCGGTTAGAACGCTGACCAGTGTCAAGATTTATTGAACATATTCAACAACTTACACTGAGGATCGTTTTAGAATATATGGCAGCCATAAGTGTCTATATCCGTTTTGCGTTTTTACTTCCTTATATGAAGAATACGTGATAATATTTTAAAGAGCTCATAGGAAGCAAGAGTAATATTTATATCACGTCGGTTTGCGAAAGTAACACAGATACTGTATTTATATACAACACCATATAAATAATTTAACGTTTTATATGATTGATTACTATAAAAAAATATCCCAAAAAGACTACAGGTAAGACGATAACGCAAAAATACATTGAAAAATACACAGCATTTTCTGTAGAAAGTGTCGCTAAACTAAAAAAGTTAGATTACAGGAAAACATAACAAAAATAAATTTTCTTTTAAAGTATTAAAGTACAAAATGTTGATACTTGATAACCACAAAATAGAACATTTTGAAGAAAAATAATTAATAATTTCAGCTGAAGATTTCGGTCAAATTTTTAACATATAACAAAAATGAATGTGAACTTTCTCACTTTCCAGGATATCGTAGGTACATCGGGTATTCATTTTAATTTATCCACTACAGCTATCTCGATAACTATAAGAACTACGAGGCTGATTCAATAAAACAACAATTGACATTTTATAAAGGAGTAATAATGAGCAAATGAGTACTTGAGGGGTTGGGGGCAAGAAATATGTTCCCGAACACTTGAAGAGTCGGAGGCAGACCTTCGCCCCCAAACACTTGAAGAACAAGGAAAAAAAAGTCAAATATTTGAAGAATAACGGGCTGATATTTTCCTTTTTCTTGGGTCCCATATAGAGCTGGAGGCCCCTATAAGCCCGGGCCCTGGGGCCTTGTATCTTTTGCTATCTCCATCTGGTCAGCTCTGCGGCTATGTTATGTTACTAACTTATTAATATCTCTATTTATACCTAGTTTTACCATAAATACTGTCACAAAATTATCAATGCATTTCCAAAAGATGCTTAAAAATATTTTAATTTTCTTTTAGTACATAATCCATAGCTTTATTTTAAACACCAATCAGTTTTCAAAATTACCACTTGTCAAAATTACGAAGAATTTCTACGCAGGAAAATTCTTTTTATTGATGAAAAGATTTTTAATATGGAGGTTTTCAGCTAAGAGGAAGTATTTTTCAGAAAACGATAGGGTGTATGCAAGTTCGCGAGAAACATGAAAAAGCGCCGAGGATCCAGAACCATTGGCCTTCCAGGACCTGCTTCAGTTATTGTTCAGCTATGACGGTACCACTAAGCTTAATTTTTGCAAGAAAAAGTTAAAAACATCGTCAACAGTCTACCAGAAAACCGTGTTGGAGTCAATATATAAAGAACTGATCAACTGCCTCTTCGCTGGTCACCACTGGAGCTTCCAACAATATTCAGCGCCAGCGCATAAGTCGAAAATTATGCAGCTGTGGCTTAAAAGCAATGTATCGGACTTCATTTCTTCTGATGATTCGAGTTTTAACAGCTCTGACCTGAACTTTCTGGGCTACAAATTGTAGTCCGTGTTTCAGGACATGGCTTGCAAGAAGACACCCTAATATCGCTAGTCTGAAGCGTGTGGGGGCATTTCTGGGATCGGTCGAAACGTCAAGGTTGGGTAGATGAATTTAAATAATTGCATTTGTACTTCATGGTACTTACTTTGAAAGGCCCTCCACATAGTGGATTTCCAAAACTTGCGAGCGGTATCAAGTCTGAAAATCTAAAGGATCCGCCGGTTGGTTGCTTAGACTCTTTATGAGAGGAATAAGGGTGTTTGAATTAAAGTCTGCATTTTACTTAATCTACGTTTTAATGTTTAATTAGAATCGAAAAGGTTATTGATTACATTAGAACTTACAATTATCGCTGGCTATAAAATCCCATGAGAGACACTCACAAAAACCTCACAATCACCGTATTCACCTCACAACACTCCCGGTGTTTAACCCGTTACGAGGTTCGTTATTTAATTTCAAACAGACCTCAACACTTCCAGATTACTTCTGGTTTACTCTCGACAACTACCGGGTTTCTCTACCAAAATTACTTGGGAGGTTCGTCCGTTCACGGTGGCGTTTTATTCATCTCTGACTTTGTCTCTCACAAGATTTTTCCAACTCTTTTCTTAAAACTAATTATCTGATCTCTGACCCCTTTTTTTGTCGTTGTAAAAATAATCATCTCTCCACATTAACAACAACCCTTTTATAAACTTATCTTTCTATGACCAATAATTTATAAACCCAAGTGATTAATTTTTGACTCTAATTATTACGCGATCCATCTCACTGAAAATATATTGTCGCCTATCGGCTTCTGTATAAACATTTGACTGTTACTATTTTGATCTAAACAATAACGTTCTTTCAAACTAATCATATAATAAACGATCGGTAAATCACTCTGTATCTTTTTAATGCTTAACTAGAAAAATATGTGATAGCTCAACTAACCCTTGAGAAAGTTTATCTTAAAGTAGATTAGTTCTTACATTTGAATAAATTGAATACTTTTGAACTAATTGAATAATTTTACTTTAAATAATAATGAAATTTTATTTCTGAAATTACCACTCCCACAAGCGGTCCCTTATGAAAGTAGAGGATAGTTACCGTATAGAAACCCTTTGTATTTGAATTGACAAGAAGCCGCAGAGATTTAACAGGTTTGTACAGGCTAGAGGTGGCGTTTCTTGTTTAAAATACATCTATGTATTATATAGTAAAGGAAAATTTAAATATCTTAAAGAATCTTGTGAAATTTCATTGAATACTTCGTGACAATATTTATAGTAAGACTAGGTATAAAACGCAACGTCTCTCTGACTGTCTGTTTATCCGTATGTTAGGTTTTCACTCGAGAACTTCTGATTTTCATGCGGTTTTTTCTATTATAGCTACATTGTTTGTTCAAGTTTTTGGCTATATTTTATTAATATCGGTTCAGTAGTTCCAAAGTTAAATGAAATCCGGGTTTTCAATTCTTCTTTAACACATTTTCTTGAAAGTATCAGCAACAACATAGATATCGTCAGCGGCAAGGTTGATGCGCGATTTATACACTAATCAGAATTGAAATATTTTTACTTGCCCGACCTTAATATATAAGGGGCAAGTATTGTAATCGCGAAAATTTTCGATGTCGAGATTTTGACGGATGACCACGTTTCATGGTCCAGGGAATCCAAAAAACCTATTTTCGAAGTGCCGTCCGTATGTATGTGTGTGTGTGTGTGTGTGTGTGTGTGTGTGTGTGTGTGTGTGTGTGTGTGTGTGTGTGTGTGTGTGTGTGTGTGTGTGTGTGTGTGTGTGTGTGTGTGTGTGTGTGTGTGTGTGTGTGTGTGTGTGTGTGTGTGTGTGTGTGTGTGTGTGTGTGTGTGTGTGTGTGTGTGTGTGTGTGTGTGTGTGTGTGTGTGTGTGTGTGTGTGTGTGTGTGTGTGTGTGTGTGTGTGTGTGTGTGTGTGTGTGTGTGTGTGTGTGTGTGTGTGTGTGTGTGTGTGTGTGTGTGTGTGTGTGTGTGTGTGTGTGTGTGTGTGTGTGTGTGTGTGTGTGTGTGTGTGTGTCTGTCTGTCTGTGTGTATACACGATAACTCAAAAACGGTTTAACTTAAAGAGTTCGTTCTGGTACTAAAAAATTCTCCTATTAAATGGGAAGAACCCTATTGTTTTTTATGAAAATCGGTTGACTAGAAATGGGAGTTTACTCGTGTCGATTTTAAGATTTTTGCGAATATTTAGCAACAGAAAAATATTTCGAAAAAATTTATTGAACAAAAGTTACTATAAATGCAATAACTAATAACTTTTATTTGAGACGTTTTTTGATAAAACGAAAAATTTCGATTTTTTTTTGTAAAATTATTTAAAATTTTTTAAGTCTCAATTTTTTCATACTTATATGTAACGTTTCCATGGTCATGATAATTAATTCGTAACTAGTAAAGCAAGCCTTGGACAAAAATTTGTATAGAACATAATTTAATGTATTTTTGAAGATTTATCTAAATATTATTATTTTATTTACATTTATTTTTAAATATTTTTTATGGGAGGGCAAGTCTAGCGGAGGTTTCCCTTCGCCACTGGTTTTAGTATATAATTGTAATAAATATGTGCGCAAGCGAAGCCGGACGAGGCTTGATTAGTTAATTACAAAGAAGACTTAAGACTTTTGATATATTTAATATATCATTCACAATCGTCTTTAATTTTTAATAGTATATCTTTATTTTTAAGTTTAGATCTTAAAATGTGATATACAATAATATCTTTACATTTATCAGTGCAGTATTTTGTTGCAACATTATCTGCAGCTGACAGTTTCTAATATATAGTGCACCGAATTATTTCTGTCATGTGGAGCACTGATTTACTGAAACTGCAGTGCTGGAAGTGTAATTCTTCGCGTTTAGCACAGCATTTACTTTGTGAAACATCTTTAAAATATTCGACATAGTAAGAACTTGCTCAATAAATCTAGAACTTCTTCACAAGAAAGATGGATAACTGAATTTAAGTATATAAGTAACATGTGCAACCATCACATGAACTAAATTTTAAAAAATGCACTGAGCAATTTTTATTTAGTCTCTAAATAAAGGTACTCTTCTTGGGGTACCACGAGCCCCCAGATTGAAGATTGTTGACATATCTAATAAAAATGAAATGTGAGATCAAATGTCGTGTGTTCAACTGACTTATGTTCATCTGTCGCTATGATAATAGCGATACAACGATAATATTGTCACGGTTGGCTGATTTATTTATTTTATTTGTACTTACTCTGTACATCCCTCACATTATGGGTTCCAAGGCTTGCGAGCGGATCAAGTCTGGACCCCCCCCCCTATTAGTTCGCTAGCTGGTTGCTATGATTCTTGGAAGGATTAAGGGTTGTTTCAATTAAACTCAACATTTTAGCTAACCTACTTTAATTACGATACGGTTTGAATATTTACACTAATTACACCAGACTTACAATTACTTCGATACAGCTAAATCCAAAGAGACACAGTCACACACACTAGGCACACTAGACTTTTTAGCACTAATAACTAATTTCTCCACTGGACACCACAGTCCTGACTGATATCCTCTAAAACCATTTATCTCTCACATGTCTTTAGCTGGGCACTACACTAACGTTCATACGGAATTACTTGTTACATTTTACTAGTCCAACCGAACACCTTAAATGACTCTAACACATGATGAACAAAATCTCACTCTAATTAATAAAAACACGACTTAACTTCACGACGGTTTAAAATGAACTCTCAAACATGACTTAACCACTACGATGGGTCAAAATCAACTCTTAACCTCTTCTTGCATTTTGGCACATATGTGTACATTTTAAAAACCAAGATCTAATTAAAAATTAACTAATATATTTATTGCTCGATGGCCACATATGATGCCATTTTGCATATTAGTTCATATATCTTATGCTTGAGGGTGCTGCAGGGGTGTTTCAATGCATAGGGGAAAGGAGAAACACGAGTAAGTGGCGCCTGCAGGAATTGGACACTATCCAGAGAAAAAAGTATATAAAAATCCACCACGGTGCCATGAAAAAAATTGTTCAAAACGTACAAGATATGCATGTAAGAAGTGCAAAGAGCCTTTGGGCCCAGAATGCATGGAAAATTTCCATGCATAGAAGATATTCGTATTGATATTCGCTCTATGGACATATATGTGTACGTTTGGTTTTTACATCAAATATTGGTCAAAAATAAGTTAAATTTATTTTTTTTGTATTTTTTATATTTTCTTTAATAAAAACTAGTGTGTTTAGATTTTTTTAATATTTTTTAATTTTGAAAAAAATATTCGTGCAAGAAGAGGTTAAAACGCGACCACCCTGAAAAACTTACATCGTGCCACTGTTAAATGTCATTTAACACCTCTTGACTGTCTGTCTTGTACTATCTTAAAATTCATAATTTATTGGTGATAACTCAGATAAATATCCCATTAGAAAATAGACCAATCATCATATTTATATCTCAGACAAAAATTAATTATTATTTATGTGCTTATGGTTGACGTATATTTTTAACACAATAATTTACGATTCACTTTTCATGTTACATTGACAAAGTGTCAAGTTAAAATAATAAACAAGTCTACCGTTATCTTAAATGCCCTTTCTAAGAAATAGATTATTTTTTTATCGTTTAACAGATTAAATATTTTACTATAATTGAATGATTATAATGAATCTATTTATGAAATTTTATTTATGAAATAATACCAAAATTACCTCCCTTACACTATGACATATTACAGTGTTCATTTGTCGTGTTTTAAAATGTGTCTATGTTCATCTGTCGCATGTTAATATGTCCATGTTAAAGTGTCGCATGTGAATCTGTCGTATGTTCACATGTCGGTACACCATGATTTCCACTGTATTTGATTATATTTGCGCCGTTTTTTTTTTTTTTTTTTTAATTACAGCATGTCTAATTTCAACTTTCTAGGTCCAGTTATTTGGCAACAATTTCTACCGTACAAACAGACAGACAGACAAAATATTGATTTTATAAGGATTTTATGGGTATCCTTACAAACCCCTAAAACGTGTCAAAATATTAACTTTTTGTATTTAATAAATACATATTTGACAGATTTTGAAACTTCAATTATTGACTTAAACTAAAAACCCACTAAAATGGTTAAGTATTTATTTCTGTTTTCAGGTTTGGTTTAGTTTTTCTTTTTGCAATCTAATTTAGAATATGGTTAACCATTCTTTAAACAAACAAAAATAAACTTTTTGCAAGAAAACACGAAATTGATTGAAACGATTTTAACTATAACATATCTTTTCATCCTCTCATAATTTACTGTTCTGAAAACGTTTTTGTTTACACCTGCAGAAAAAAATTGCCGATAACACGACGCCAGAAAACTTCGACATATGTACAGCAAAAAAGGTTTACTCTACAAAACAAAATTCAATATTTGTATTCAAAATACGAGCGAAGGAAATACAGCAAAAACTTACAAAATTTCCTTATAATGCATGCAGTATACATATTCTAAAATTTACATTGTATACGTCAATATTAGAGTTGTGACTGTGTTAACTTGGATCATGTTTGTTGTTGGATTAAACTGGTGAATGTTGGACTAATTACACTGGACCAATTAAATAATATTTGTTGAAATATTGTTTGAAACAATTGTTTGGTAATAGTTTAGTTTGGCTAAATATAAATTTGCATGTGTTTTCTTGTTTGTACAAGTTATTAGCTAGTGTTAATAACTTGCATAAAATGTTCTATTTCTGAGAATATTCCCGTTTATTCTCAACAGAAAAAAATATATGACGTTATTTTGCTTTACTATATGTATTAGCCTAATTAGGTCTAGAAACAGAGAACCGCCTCTGCGTATCTAGGGTTTGGAAACCTATATTTCATTTTATTACCGACCGCCAACATTTATAAGGGAGGTATTGTGATCATACCGATTTTGACATTTTGAGATTTCGATGGATCTCCACGAATTGAGGTCCCTACATAACGTTTTGACTATTTTTAGCATGATGTCTGTCGGTCTGTCTGTCCGTCCGTCCGTCTGTCTGTCTGTCTGTCTGTCCGTTTGTCCGTCCGTCCGTCTGTCTGTCTGTCTGTCTGTGTACACGTGTAGAGCAAATTCGACTGAAAGTATTTTTATGAAACTTCATATTTATGCTTCTGCCATCAATGGCACGAGTTGATCAACTTTTGATAAAAATCGGTTGACTAAAAATGGGAGTTTAATCGTGTCGATTTTAAGATTTTTGTGAATATTTCACAACAGAAAAATATTTCGAAAAAATGTATTGAACAAAAGTTGCTATATGAAGTTTATATGAAGTTTTAAGATCTGCACGTGTACACAGACGGACAGACGGACAGACAGACAGACAGACAGACAGACAGACGGAAGGACAGACAGACCAACAGACAGCATGCTAAAAATAGTCAAAAAGTTATGTAGGGACCTCAATTCGTGGAGATCCATCGAAATATCGAATTGTCAAAATCGGTATGATCACAATACCTCCCTTATATATGCTGGCGGTCGGTAAAAAGATGTGAAGCTGAATTTTCACCGATTTCAGGTTATGAAAAGTATCTATGGTTTATTTCAATTAAGAGAGCAGTGTGTGCGGAGCTGTTTGTCCTTGCTTCTGATTAGTTTAGAGCCCAGCCAAGTTTACATGCGGTTACCTATTTTTACCGACCGCCAACATATATAAGGGAGGTAATGTGATCATACCGATTTTGACATTTCGAGATTTCGATGGATCTTCTACATAACGGTTTGACTATTTTTAGCATTATTTCTGTCGGTCTGTCTGTCTGTCTGTGTACACGAACAACTTTTATTTGAGACATTTTTTGAAAAAACGAAAAGATTTTGTTTTTTTTTTGTCTGTGTACACGTGTAGAGCAAATTCGACTAGAAGGATTTTTGTGAAACTGCATATTTAAGCTTTTGACATCAATGGCACGAGTTGATCAACTTTTGGTAAAAATCGGTTGACTAAATCGTGTAATCCTATCGTGTATACACTGTGTCTGTGTGTATACACGATAACTCAAAAACGGTTTAACTTAAAGAGTTCGTTCTGGTACTAAAAAATTCTCCTATTAAATGGGAAGAACCCTATTGTTTTTTATGAAAATCGGTTGACTAGAAATGGGAGTTACTCGTGTCGATTTTAAGATTTTTGCGAATATTATAACATAAAAATATTTAGAAAAAAAATATTTAACAAAAGTTGCTATAAAAGTAATAACTAACAACTTTTATTGGAGATATTTTTTGATAAAACGAAAAAAATTTCGAAATTTTTTCTAAGTATCTATTTTTTCATACTTATATGTAACGTTTCCATGGCCATGATAGAAAATATTGGGCCAAATTATTTCTACTCTGCTGCTAGAATGTATTTTATACAAGTACTTTGTGATGGCGGTCGGTCCTGTGGTGGCCACAGCTGATTTTTGAAGTTATTACTATAACATTTAAATATTACTCAATAAGAGTTTTTGTCCGTAAAGTAATATTTAATACTGAATAAGAGTTTTTTGTCCGTAAATTAATATTAATATAATAGTACTGAAAGAGAAGGTTTGGTCGGCACCAGGCTGGTACTGCCAACTCTAACTGGTATTATAGTTAGTTAGTTAGTTAAAAATTTTGGCGCACAGCAATAATAGCTATTTGCGCGTAACGCAGCCATCTAAATGACTACACTACATATTAAAAACAATAAATTAAACAATAAATAAAGAAAATCTTATACGCATACTCAATAAAAGAAATCTTGCATGAACAAATACAAATAAAAGATAAAAAGTCTGATAAAAATTAACAGACGTAGGATGATGGTAAGAGGGATCAATTACCATCGAATATCGACAATAAATTATCAATCTACCTGTAACATACAACTCGATAAAGAATAAAAAAGTTTGGGGTTCTCCAGAAGCCAGTGTGTCGTTTCACCTAGTCTTTCTTACCATAAATACTGTTATAGTATTTCCAAAATGAAATGGCCACCCTCACTTATTGATTCCAATAATGGCTGACAGTATAACCATTATACCTTCTGAGTTTATAATTCTGTTAATAATAGTTGCCAGAACCGTAATCATTATTTTAAATAAACGTGTTTTCTTATATGCTATTTAGAATGAACTGTATATACTCAAATGACATTCCTTCACATTTTTATCAGGCTTAGGACTGGCTATATTTGAATTATAAATATAGGCATGTTTAAAAATCGTTTTGTTTTAAAGTCTTTATAGTCAATATTAAAAACTTCAAATTTGCACAAACAAAAATCATTCTATTTTTCCAACAAAAATAAATCCTAGTACTTCAAATAATTATACATATGGCTAACTTTGTATGGAAATTCTATTCCGTCTTCTTCCAAATTGTTTATTAAAGGATCGGTACTATATTTTTTGAATAAAAGTCGTATATTTTATTTATTATTGTTTTAGACATAAAACTATCTATTTTCTGGAAAACTTGTAAATCGGGTTGTTTTCGCTGCTGATTTTTGCCACGAACAATGATACGTTGAATTATTCTGTATGGAACACTAGTTAATTCCGCAGTTATAAGTATAGGTTTGTCATTACCTTCCGAAACATTTTTTTTATAAACGTTCATTATCAGAACTTTGCAATCTTCTGACAAATGACATTTTTCTTTAGTAGCCACGTCAACATTTTCGCATTCCACGTCAACGTCCACATTTTCACACTCCAAATCACCTTGCACAGTATCACTATTTTCACTACAAAAATTAGGAATTTCTTCAAAATCAAAGGGTCACCATGTTGTTAATGTATGCACGCTATGAACATTCAAAATGAACTAACAAACAAGTATAACAACCCCTAAAATTTAGAAACAATAGTTTAAAATTTAGAAAATATCCATAATGGTTTTTAAGAAACTTCAATTGAACTACTGTTACTTCTATTCAATCTAAATTCTATATTCTATTCTATCTATTCAATTTAAACTTAAAATTCCCTTAATAACTACTATATTCTTTTTACAGCAACAAACCCTAGGATTACTGCCATAAATCCATTACCGCATTATTAAGCTTCTTAACAAGAGTGGCCATTTCATTTTGGAAATACTATAAGACTAGGTAGATAAAAATAATTACATTTTTACACCCATCTTACAACAAACTGCCAAAGAAAAAAACTTCTGGTTGCACACTGTACATTACAAGTTTTCACGAGCCGCCACTGTGAATTTAAGATTCTTCAAATCATATTTTCATCATTTTCCCTTCCTAAATTGGATTAACAATCATTTGATTCTACTATAGATTTAAAACTGATAATTCGACCCCAGAATAACAAGATTGTCACCACTGACAACACCAGAAACCTTGATATAAATTTGCTCTGTCAAAAACATAACTGACCTTGTCTTGATTAATCAATAATAACTTAATAAAATCAAATGTTGAATGAAATGCAACGGAAACCTAAAAAATGGTGTCAATAAAATTGTGTAAGACAGATGCCGTAACAGTATTTCGAAAACTGTATTAAAAACTTTGGATGAAAAATACAATTTTTATGTATCGAGTTACTGACTCATTTGAGCGTGAAACTGATTTCTATCTGAAGAAAATTAACAATTTTATACCTTTAAACCAACCATTTCGCAGTATTGATTTTATTCCACAAAGAATTTTTAATGAAATGTTTGATTTGTACGATTTCAAGATTTCATCATTAAAAATAATAAGGATAATTTCAAATGAGGTATCCTCAACATTGACGTAATTATAATTATGGAATCTTTTTTGTAATAATTACATTTTGTTGGTCAGAATATTCTTATTTTTACTTTAAGTATTTAGGTAAAATAGGTGAGGTTACATTTAATTATTTAATGGTGATATTGCAAAATATTTTTTGATACTGAGTAAAATATTTTTTTTTTTTTATTTTTTATTTAAATTGGAAAATCAACAGGAAGATCGGGATGATCTTCCTGTTGACTAGCGATTTTCACATACATTCAACAAAAAAAAGAGAAATAGTACAAAGTATATATAAATATAAATATACAATAAATATTGTAAGACTTTTGGTTTAGATGCGTAATCAGTGGACAATTGTCAAACCACATTATAATTATTATTATTATCAGGCTGGGAACCGATATTTATGTAGATTAAAATTTAACCGGTTGGTAATCCGATATTTTATATCCGTTTTAAGCCGTCTTTTTTATACCGTCATTTTGTCGTCTGTCTGTCTGTCTGTTCGGTAACAATTGTAGCCAAATGGCTAAACTTAGAGAGTTGAAATTTGGCATGCTTATACAACTCTTTGACCCGCACCTAGGAAAAATATTAAAACATCTAAAAAACATATCTTCCTACAAATATTTATTTTTGCAAAATAAATTATTTTAATCCGATTTTTGCCAAAATTGTGCAAAACATTTTTTGTCCCACACCCTTTAGCCCAGTTGGTTTAAACTAAAAATCTGAAAAAATTCTAAGTAATGAACATTGGTGTGAACCGGAATAGTACAACAGGAATTTTTGATTATGTTTTCAGAAAATAACGCATTTTTTGTGTTTTTTTGTTGACGATTTACAAAAGTTATAGTTATCTAACACACTAGACTAGAAGACGTATCATGGTGTAATGGTTAGCATACTCGCTAGCTAACCAGAATTCTAGATTCGCTCCCGGTCAGAGGAGACTATTTTTTTTTGTTTTTTTTTTTCATTTTTATTTTCTTTAAATTATTTTGTCAAAATTCTAGTTATATTTTGGCAAATGTTGCATTCATTTTTTAACTGCGTAAATTTAATAACCAGTTAGAATGTTGGAATTATATTTTCATTCTATGTGTCATGTATACAAAACCAAAGGGGCGGAGCATATGATAACCAATGTAAACCATAAGCTCAATTTTGAAACATATTACTGCACTTATTTAGAAACCTAAATAATGGTATTAGGTATTCGTATTAAAATTAACAAAAAAATATTTTAACATAAAATTTTAAAGCTCTTAGATTCAGAGACGATAAATTATTTTACATATCGTTCATTTTGCCGTGATTACTACAAAGCAAAATTTATGCTACACACTCAGCATGCCGCCCTCACTTATTATTTACCTGCGAAACCCTGAAATGTGTAAAAATTCACACTTTACATCAATTTTCTTTAACTCTTATAGCGGATTAATTTTTTTTATATTTAAAATAAATTATATTTAATAAATTTTTAACACGAATTGAGTTTAAAATGGCAAAAAGGGCCATATTTCAACTTTATTACCAACTAGCTGCAGTACCCGTACTTCATTCGGTTTCTGTAATGATATTTTTGCCGTAACTTAAATGATAAGTGAGATATTTCACATTCAAGTAGAAAAAAATAATCGTCTCTTTATTTTAAACCAGTGATTTCCAACCGAAATCGTTTGCTGGGCTCAAAAAAATCATATTGATCGATTGTGGGCCGCACGTATAAACAGGATAAATTAATCACACTACTATATTTTATATCCTTTAATAATTTTATTTAATACACTGGTCAACAACCATTTAATTTACATATCGTAATGATGAACCCTGGATAACACTCACGCTTACTACCCGAACTCCTTTAGTGAGGAATCTCATTTCAGTTTGAGATTAGACTTTATATAATATCACAGGTTCGCTACCTAGTGGACAAATAACGGTACGTTTCGGATTCGCTACAATACCAAATTTCTACTTTCTATGTTAAGCCGTTTGGCTACAATTTCTATCGTACAGACAGACAGACAGACACATGAGTGACGTTATACGGGTTTTTTGGTGGTCATACTTACAAAACCCTAAAAATTAAGCAATTTACTTATGTATATATTTCTTATTAATTTAATGAAGACTTACTTAAGAATTTTATTATGTTGAAAATTTCACAAATGACTTAAAAATAGTTTAAATAGTTTAGTACTCAAATAACGAATAAAAATGATTACCAAGAAACTTTTTATTAAAAATATATTCTTAGACATCCATCATTCTTTGATTTCGGTACATTTATTAAATACCTACAAACCCTGAAATGTGTGAAAATTCTCTTTTCACATCAATTTTCTTTTTCCTAATGGTTCTTGAAACGTCAAACAGTAATCACAACAAAATGTGAAACATCTCATATTTGTGTGAGCAATCACTGAAATCTCCAGATGTCAAATAGAAATCCCATCAACCAAATCCTAAAATCAGCAAGCACGACCCCCCTAAAGGTGACTAATCCAATCCATCTACCGTGACAATCCAGCAGTGGGTCGTTCAGCCGGTCACAGTGATGTTTCTATCGGTTTCCCCTGTCCGCTAGCCGCAACGAACCAACACCTCCACTGAAGGACACACAGATCTATGTGTGTGTAATACGTGTGTTTGTGTATTTGTTACGAGGAATTACCTATCAGTTATGTTTCGGACGCATTCGTTGTAACATCATTGTGTTTTATTGTTTATTAGTGAAAGTGATATTTGCATTTTTTGAAAGGATTGGGAACTCTTGTTGGAACAGATTAGGTAAATAACGGTAGGATTATTAAATTCATTAAACAAATTTTTATTTTTTTATCCCAGAAAGCAATTTGTCTTGTTCAAATATTACACTTTAGTATGTTGTTTGTACAATTTGAGAGCAACATATCGATCGGGATCTACCAGGCAACGTTTAAAACAATCTCAGGTTAAAATTAGCTAATTAAACTTAAAAAAAAAATTATATGAAGTGTGAATTTTTACCCATTTTATGGTCCAATTTTACTGTATAGAAAGTGAAAAAAGCCCACAGAGGCTCACATTCTATATGCTGGAACAATAATTTAGAGAAAAATATTGACCGTAATCGTGCAAAAAAAACTATATTTTTAACATCAGTTTTCGTCTGTTAATCGCTACATGAATCTTGTCTGTTAATCGCATCTTATCGTAGTTTTTGTATTGTCTCACCAAACATCTTCTTCTTTTTCTTCTTTGGGCACTGTCAGTTGGATTTACTTTTGACTTCACATAAGACCTCCATCTTGATCTGTTGATTGTCATTTCTTTCAGGTCTTATCCTGTATACCAATACTTGTAAGAACTTCGGTTATTCTCGTTTATCATTTCTTGCGAGGTCTTCCCACTGATCGATAAGTATTCAATCTTTGCTCCCATATCTTCCTAACCATTTTGTACTCCCTCATCGCACCCTCAGTATAATCGTCTACCTCCCAGTTTTGGTGTGATACTCGGCCTTGAGTACAGTTCTCGGATATCTTTGTTATTACATATTCCCCTTTCACCATTAATTTGAATTGGACCAAAGATGCAGCGTAATCTTTTATTCTCTTCGAAAATTACGAGGTGTTGTTGATCACGCGTTGTTAAAGTCCATATTTCGAGCCGTACAGAAGTACGGAACGTACTATAGCGTACTATAACCTGATATTGGTGTTACTAGACAGGAGTTTCATTTTGCAGGAAGGACCAAGTGTAAAATACGATGCATTAGAAGCTTTAATTCTGTTCGTAATTTCATGCTGTATCAGATTCATCTGATTTATCATGGTGCCAGGTTTTGATAGTATAAACTCTCTCAAAAGTGTTGCCATTAAATTTTAAGTTGGTCATGTTCTCATAACTGCGTCTACTAACAATGAGATATTTGGTTTTTTCATTACTGATGATGAGTAATACTTTATGAGCTTCTACATCAATAAGGTCAGTTAGGTATATTAACATCTTCAACCTTATTTGAAATAATATCCAGGTCATCTGCATACCCTAAAATCTTGGTACCCATTGAACTGTAGACCACGGTAGTTGGTATCTAAAGCTGTAACAAAAGGTTTCCTTCTTTCACTCTGCTTATGGATCCTAACACACAGAGCCGCAGTAAGGGGGGGGGGGTCGACGGCCCTGGGCGCATTAAGGAAAAAGGCGCGGACGGGCTTGACTAAGGGGCGCCATTGAGAAGGCGAGGAACTTTTTTTTTGTTCATCACTTGGATTTTGAGAGGTGAGGACCTTTTTTTTGCTCATCACTTGAATTTTGATAGGTTTTTTACTTTTTTTTTTTAATTTGCCAAGGGCGCCAAAAACACGGTTCTGTCCCTAGCGTAAATTTTCCTTACTGCGGCTCTGCTGACACATACACCACTGTCATCTTAATAAGTTTGCTAGGGATGCCAAATTCGTCCATGATGTCCCAGAGTTTGTCACGTATAATGGTGTCATAGACTGTCCTGAAATCAATAACAAAAACACGTCGATGTTATGTTCTCAACATTTTTCAAGCATTTGTTTAAATGAGAAAATTTGATTTGTTGTCGTAACCATTTTTTTACCATTCGGTCTTCCTTTATTTTCATCACGCAATCGTTGTCCGTGTGATTCTCAACATCAAGTGTTCCACAGTGCTCGAATATCTTCATTATTTTCAATTTCCCCTTGTTCTACCAATAATAGGTTGCATTTTTTTTTTTTTTTTCTTACATCGGCTTATTTCTGCAACGAGTCAAATCGCCGATGGCAGGGGGCGAGCTCCTACACCTGGATGAGGAGTGAATGATTGTGAAAATGGAAGTAAGGTTTAACATATTATTCTCGCCCGAATAATATCACCAACGGGGCACTTGAACGACCTACCTCACAATTCAGACCAGTTTTAACCAGTCAGAAAACCAGTCGTGATTTAACGAGCTCGGCCACTCTCTTGGCGATCTCTCTATCTTTTAGAGCTTTTTTTCTTTGTAGTTTTTCACATGCTAGTGTGTTTCCATCCTAGACTTTTTTTACCATCCTATTCTTTTCCATCCAATCGCCTAATCCACTGTAATCGTTAATGTCTCTTTTCCTATGTGATACTTGGCTTCGAATATAATTTTCGTATATCTTCATTCTTGTAATTTACAGATAGGGTAGATTATTTTCTACGACTGTAACCATTTATTTCGAATGAAAAAAATAGATACCTTGTTCCTCGAATATATGCAAGGAAAAACATTCCTGCAAATATTTCGGAGTTCATTTACCCTAGCCTTAATAGCAATAGATAATCAGAGTTAATATTAATGAATTTGGTTGGATTTTGTACTGAAATATAGCTTACTCACTGAAATGTTAGCCCTTATTTTAAATTATTTGCTGGTGGGAAATAAATTGTTCCCTCAAGGCAATTTAAATGAAAAATTTAGATAAAATTTAAGGCTGTACCAAACTCAACTGGCAGTATATTATAATTTCATGTAAAAGGGGGAAATTTTCCTAAGAAGTTTTTGAATTATAGCAATTTGCAATGCAATTTAAATCGATGGCTTAAAGCAGTTTAAAAACGATTTAAGACCATGGTCACCAGAGAAAAGAAATAATTTTCAGAAAAGTAAAAATTCCAATTTTTTAAAAAACACTTTAAAATAAATCTTTAACTTCATAAACATATAACTATTCTAAATAAAAGATAACAAATATGTAAAAACTGCACGAAGTACTTGCGACATGATAAAAAAAAATACTTTACCTCTATAAAATTATGTAATAATAGTATATTAAAACACAAGTTTCATAAGATATGATTTTGCCACATGCGTCGAGGTTAGAAAACGAGTAGCGATGCGACAAGTACATCAAAACAAAAATCTAAAGTAATTCAAACAATAAGTTGAATCACAACGTATAATAAAATAACTAAACACTGCACTCTACAGTGTAGAGTGTAGTGTGGAGTTCAAAACTCGTTCCCCAGCTGTTAATTTTTTTTTTTTATTATATTTTTATTTCAAAAAAGATACTAACTCTATATCTTAGACATAAATAAAAAAAATCCATAACATTATTAACCATAATTTAGCCATGAATTAAAAAATAATTAATTTTGTCAAAAACACAAAAAATGCAATATTTTTCAAAAACGCAATTGGATCAAAAATTCCTCTGGTACGTTCCCGGCTCAGTTTAATTTACATTACATATAATTTTTTCAAATTTTTAGTTAAGTAAAACGGTGCGGGACAACAACTTTTTTAGCACACTTTTGGCTAAAATCGTGTTAAAAGAAACGAATTTTAAAAAACTACATTTTGTTCCTTAATCTACGTCTTAAGAGCTTTCTTTTGATACCACACAATAAATATTAAAAAAAATATATATTTTCGAAAAACTAATCTGATCAAAAATTCCTGTTGAACTATTACGGTTCCTATCAATGTTCATTATGGAGATTTATTTTTTATTTTTAGATCAACTCCTCTGGGAGATAGGGTAATGGACAAAATTTTTTTTGACATATTTTTAAAGAAAAAAAAAAAAAAAATTGATTTTTCAAAATAAAAATTTGTTTATTGATTCACGCATTAATAGGTTTCATTCGATATGTTTCAGTTAATCAATGTACATTACCTATAATTTTTTCATATTTTTAGTTTAACCGCTCCGGGTAAAGGGGAGCGGGACAGGAACTTTTTTAGCACATTTTTTGCTAAAATCGTGTTAAAAAAACGAATTTTAAAAAACTACTTTTGGTCCCTAGTCTACGTCCTAAGAGCTTTCTTTTAATACCATACAATACATTTTTTTTTTTTTAATTTTTTCACAAAAAAATCGACATTATTCGAAAAACTTAAACAATCAAAAATTCCTGTTGATCTATGCCGGTTCCCATTAATGTTCATTATGAAGATTCTTTTTTAGATTTTTAGATCAACTCCTCTAAGAGATAGCGTGGGGGTCAAAAGATTTTTAGACATATTTTTGGCAAAAATCCCATAAAATAAATTGATTTTTCAAAATAAAAATTTGCTTTTTGATCCACTCATTAAGACGTTTCATTTGGTATATATTTGATTAATTATGTCCGTAGGTAACATAATTAATGAATTAATAGGATTCGGATTAGACAAAAATAAAACAAGTTTATTTAACTAAGTTAACGTTTCGATTTTATTCAAATCTTCAATGACTTAACTAGCTCTGATGAAGATTTAAATAAAATCGAAACGTTAACTTAGTGAAATAAAAAAAAAAGTTAAATAAATCTTGTTTTATTTTTACTGGTCCGAATCCTATTATTTCATTAATTTCATTTGGTAAGCCACTCTTTAAAAAATATTTTATCGCCATATTTTTTTTTGAACTCTCAGTATTTTTCCTATATGTGGGTCAAAGAGTTGTATAAGTATGCTAAATTCAACTTTCTATGTTAAAGCCCTTTACCTACAATTTCTACCGTACAGGCCGACAGATACATGAGTGACGTTATAAGGGTTTTGTGGTAGTAATACCTACAAAACCCAAAAAAATAATAGGAAAATAGACCCTGTTTAGCTTAAGAGGACCAGATCGCAGTGAACGTGATTGACGAAGTCCTGGCGAACGATATCTGACAGTATAATACTACTAAAAACTCCTTTTCTATGAGCCAGAATTTTTTGTTGTCGAGCAGTGCAGATAAAATCCCTTGATGATACTTCCGTGTCTAAAATATCATGGGTTATGATGAGTCAGTTGAGAGTTAAAAATCTTCCATAAATATTATATAATCACATCTGACCTTGACTACATAAAACAATAATCTCATCTTATGTCATGGTATTTTCATACAATTCCGAAGAAGCTAGATTTTATAAATATTAGTTTTTCATTCCACGTACAAACTTCAACCACGTATATATTTCCAACGAATAAATTTTGATTTAAATTTCAGACATTCGGTTGCGTGATTTGGTTGTTTTACAAAATGTATAACTTTTTTCCTTTTTAAATATTTCAGTCGGTATCCGGATATGCTGTGTGAAACTAGATGTTTTAACAGTGCAATTGGCCAAATGAACCTCTAATAAAAGGTATTTATTGCAGCTATTTATTTGAAGTAAGGGATGTTAGTTTTTTAAGAGGTAGTTCGCGGTTAGTTTATTTAATGGGCCGGAAAAAATTGTGGTTGATATATGGATTTTATACATTTACTTTAGTACTTTGCCAGGTACTCACTGATAATATATGCAGTGTAAGGCTACACTCAAGTAGTTCTGTTGGCATGATATTTAGAGCAGTGATTCTGAAACTATGGTTCTGAAAAATTGTTTTTCTACCACAGGTAGTAAATTAAACCCTTTACGCACGTGTTAAAGTGGTACTTTTAAGCACTAGTGCGTGAAGTAATTACTTAACAGACGATTTCGTAAAATGTTGTTATGATAACAAACTGTCAATGTCATTTTTACAAATTATCAAAGGTGCATTCGGCATAACTGCAGTATTAACTCTGTGTTGTGCAAGTTTTTTGTCATGTGACCACTGTGCACACTGTGCAAGAAAGTCAAAGACGAACGCTTTGTTCAGATTGTGCAGTTATTCAAACTATTATTCTAACCTTTTTTTTGTAAACAAATGAATTACATGTGTGTGATTACATCAAGTCTGTCTCCTGCTAATTGTTTTGTACGATAATATATAAATGGCGCATAAAGGTTTTGCGATGCTTTTATGTAATATAAAATAAATTTTATTTGATGAGGAAGACAATTCAGAAGAATTTTCCAAACCAGAAAATATTTTAGAAAACCTGTTTGAATATGCGAGAGTACTGTTCCAAACATAACTACAAATCAAATTAAAGTACATATCCGCTTGTATCCAGAAAATTTTAAGTCTTTTTGAGTTTATTTACATGTTCCATCATGAGGTTCATGTCTATACTATTTATTTTGCAAATGCTGCAGGCATAAACAATGATATCTTGATTGTTTTCACTCATATTGTTTTGTAGAAATAATAACTTTGTATTTTTACCGCGAAAAACACTATTGCACAGACTGCTATACGATCTGAACTTGTGACGATTGTGCAACACAAACTGCACTGCACACTATATGCCGAACGATATTCGTGCAGCACAAAGCACACAGAAACTTTATGACGAACGCTTCTTGTGTAATTTATGCAGAATGTGTAAATTATTAGCTTATGCTGAACAATATATTAAAAATAGGCAAATGAAAAAATTTGATAATTACTTTTGCAAAATGCATCAGTTCAACTGATTTAAATCTCGTTTGAGCCTGGTTTATATAGGTACATAACTTAATGCATAGCATATTAATACAAAGAAGTACACTGTTATGAACATTTGTTTATAATAAATAGAAAAATAGAAAACTGTAATTTTTATGTAATGCATGTGTTGTGAATCTATTATAAACGAAGCTTTATAATAGTTCCATAACTTAATGCATAACATATGCATAAAATTGGGACAAAGGAGTGCTTATTCTATGTATCTATTATAAATGAGGCTTTAAACCTAAATAACCAGAAGAATCTTCGATTAAAACACATAAAATCTAAGTTATGTCAACATAACCTACAACTGATTGACTCCGACAAAAAGTGATCATATCAATTTTGTGATGTTTCTGTGCGATTGTTTTCCTTGCTAAACCTGATCCAAAAAACTTAATATACTGTATTTAAACCGTTGACATAAATTAAAACATTTCTGTTTTTTAATAATAATAATAATAACGTATAGTATTACGTATGTATTAACGTATAATATTTATCTTAATTCACAACCATACATTATTGCTACTGGTCCGCCATCTATGGGGAATTTATGTAGGGTGGAATATATAATGAATTTTCACCATTGATTTTGATTTTTTTTGTTAATATTTTCGGAAATATAAAAAAAAAAATGGTACGCAATACGTGAGTACACATTAATTACACAAACTATTAACACTATATTACATTGTGTTGTGTTAATTTTTACATTTCCTCAGGGTTTCATAGGTAATAAAAGCGGACAATATAGAGACAATATTTTTTGAGCATATTTTTTTATGTTATTCAATAAAACAAATATCATATAAACAGTTTTATAACAAATATCATATAAACAGATCAAAATAAACAGTTTTTAAAAACTATTTTTCATCTGTTAATGTAAGTATCAAGAGCTTTCATTTAATACCCTACATTAAATTTTAAATATTTCAAAACTACACAATAAAAATTAATAGTTTGAATTTTGTCTTATAATAATTAATATTCCTACCATCTCGTGTTTTATTCAATTTTTTTTAATAACATGACATTTACTTAAATAGGATCAGGCATTTTTGCAAACTAAACACCAGCGTTAACTTTTAAAGCCACCGTTTTAGTAGGCGCTTATTGTAGAACGTTAACTGGCTATTTTAACGCCACCGCGTTATAATTTTAACACAAATATGCTTAGCGAATAGCATTTACATTTAAAATGGTGTTAAAAAAATTAACGGCAGTTTCTGACGTTAAGATTTTAACATTATGCTTAGAGAATAAACCCGCGTTTTGGTAGACGCTTTCTAGGACTTAATTTTAACGCCATCGGGTTAAAACATATGCTTAGCGAATAACATTTACGTTTGAAATGGTGTTAAAAAATTAACGTCACTTTTGGATATTAAGATTTTAACTTGCTTACAGAAAAATTATAAACCCGGAACAGCTAGATTAATATAACGGGTGTTTTTTTTAGAGGTATAGAACTTTAAATTGCAATAAAACAACGATGGATTATTCGATTGACATGAATTTTTTTTTATTCGAAAGATAATCTTGTGGCATTACATTAAATCATACCAACAAGACGGCGCAACATGTCACACAGCTCGTGCCACAATCGATTTATTGAAAGACACGTTTGGTGACCGCCTAATTTCACGTTTTGGACCTGTGAATTGGCCTCCAAGATCTTGTGATTTAACACCGCTGGACTACTTTCTGTGGGGCTATGTAAAGTCATTGGTCTATGCGGATAAGCCACAAACGCTTGACCATTTGGAAGACAACATTCGCCGTGTTATTGCCGATATACGTCCACAAATGTTGGAAAAAGTCATTGAAAATTGGACGTCCAGATTGGACTACATCCGAGCCAGCCGTGGCGGTCATATGCCAGAAATCATATTTAAAATGTAATGCCACAAGATTATCTTTCGAATAAAAAAAATTCATGTCAATCGAATAATCCATCGTTGTTTTATTGCAATTTAAAGTTCTATACCTCTAAAAAAAACACCCATTACTACTGTTACCAAATACTGCTTCACATGTCAAATCTTGTAACTTGTTACGATTGTTTAACTCAAATATTAAATAATCTTAAACATCATAACCCACAAACTTTCTATTAAAATAAGTTTTTTTTTATTAAAAAACTTTTTAAAAATGTCTGAAAGTAACATATTTCACAATATAATTTCCTCTTATTTTTAATATTCTAATTTAGCCAAAACAATCTCAAAGTTTGAAATGAGGTCATTGTTATTCGACTACCTGTAGGCAATGTTTGAAAAACTCGCTTACAAGTTATTGTCGGTTGTCATCGTGTCTGACTGAAATAGAGTTCTTATGAAAACCCTAGCGTGACTACTGAATTAACAACATCATAATTTGTTAAATATAAATTTCACTACTCTTCTTTGCGTGCTTGTAAACAATTGCGGTAGCTGTCTTACAGAATGATGCATTTGACACAAGTTTTTTAAGATTTGCATTTTTTATTTGTTTGAATTTTATTCAGCATTCATTTAAACATCAAATTTTGCACCGAATTTTTATCTATCTAATACAGGAAATTCCCAACGGGGACGGTATCGACCTCCTGTGGGTCACACGGATTGAAGGTGTGGTCGATATACGCAAAGAGGTCGATGGTACTTTTTTCGATTTCGCTAATTGCATTAGTATTAATTATTAATATTTAAATATTACATTAATTGCCAAATCTGTATTCAACATTAAATATGCAACATTTTGGGACAATTTTAACATACATAATAAGTATAAAAAATTGGAAATAGCTATAGAAACGTTGTTATTAATATTCTCAGGCGTGCATCCAGCAATTTTCCTGGGGGGGGGGCTCAGAAGACAAAACTGTTTCAAAAGGGTAGCAATCGCGAAATTATTCGGCAACAAGTGCTGACCAAAAGCACTTTATCTTCCAAAATACAACCTAAAAAAAAAAAGTCCTCACTTCCAAAATCCAAGTGATGACATAAAAAATTGAAGTGAAGTTTGAATTTTCACACATTCAGGGTTTTGTACGTATTTAATAAGTGTAAGAAACCAACATAATACTGGATATCTAGGTATATTTATCACATCAAAATCAACAGTTTTTTGATAATCACTTTTTATTCGTTATTTGAGAACCAAGAGCTTCTATTTAATTTTTTTAAACAAATTTTTTTCTGCATTTGCTTTTTATTCAAGTCTTCATTAGATTAATAAGAAATATTTTACAGTGTAGAGTGTACTGTGGTGTGGTGTGAGTAAAGCAACTATAAAAAAAAATAATATATTTTTAAATCAAAAAAAAAAAAAAAAAACGTACTATCTTAGCTATAAATACAAAAAATCCATAACATTACTAGCCATAATTTAACCATGAATTAAAAAAATAACTAATTTTGTCAAAAACACAAATACTGCCATATTTTTCAAAAACACAATCTGATTCCTCTCAACTTCCAACATTTCCGGCTAAGATCAATATACATTACCTATAATTTTTTCAGATTTTTAGTATAACCTCTTTGGGTAAAAGGGTGTGGCACAAGAACTTTTGCATATTTTTGGCTAAATACATGCTAAAAGAAACGAATTTCAAAACACTATCTATCGTTCCTTAATCTACGTCTTAAGAGCTTTCTTTTGACACCACACAATAATTTTAAAAAACTTTTTTTTTAACGACACTTATCGAAAAACTTATCTGATCAAAAATTCCTGTTGAACTATTGCGGTTCCCATCAATTTTCATTACGGAGATTTTTTTCAGATTTTTAGATCAATCCCTTTGGGAGATAGGGTGAGGGACAAAAGTTTTTTGACACATTTTGGCAAAAATCTAATAAAAAAATGATTTTTCAAAAATAAAAATATTGATCCACGCATTAAGAGGTTTCATTTGGTATGCCACTCAAAATTTAAAAAAATATTTATTTTTATATTAAGTACATATGCGTTTATATTTATTTTGAGATTTGTTTTTTTTGAACTCTCAGTATTTTTCCTATATGTGGGTCAAAAAGTTGTATAAGCATGCCAAATTTCAACTTTTTATATTAAGCTATTTGGCTACAATTTCTATCATACAGACAGACAGACAGACAGACACATGAGTGTCGTTATAAGAATTTTTTGTGGTCATACCTACAAAACCCTAAAAAAAGGTCCCCGCTTCTAAAATACAAGTGATGACCTAAAAACAAATGGTCCTTATTTCCAAAATTCGAGTGATACCGTAAAAAAGGACCTCGCTACTAAAATGCAAGGGATGACAAAAAAGTTCATGAGCTCTAGAATTCAAGTGCATTCCTTAAACACACTAAAACTACGTGTTTTTTTAGTTCTTTAGGGAAGGGGGGCTCACGGGCTTGAGCCTCCCGTGGATGCGTAATTGTATGTTGCCTAGTTCTTATTTTGTTGAAGTCGTATTTAGCTACATGAATAATTTTTTAAGAAAGAATAGAAACAAACGGGATATATTAGAAAGAGGCCATGTCGGATCTAATTGAGCAATTTTGCACCGAATACAGACAAATTTGTAGCCAGTTTATCTGCCAAAATTATCCCACCGAAGTATTGTTGTGATTTTAAATGGACCTAATACCTGGTTACTAACTGGCCAAAAATATTTACTTATTAATTTATTCATTAAATTATATTTGATGGTCGGATATGGATTTTTTCGTATGTAGGGGGTCGGTCGAAACAAACCTATCTGTTTCAGTAAAACTTCAAAAAAATGAAGAAATCAAAATAAATAAATAAACAGATAAATAATGAAATAAAAAATCCCCATTGTTATGTAGCAGCATATTAACATTTCTATTTTTCTTCTAATTTTGTAGAAAAAGTCTTTGGATCAAAACTTATATTTTTGGCCTGCTGGACGCATCAAAAATCAAACATGTTTGTACGTCGACGCAAGTTACCGCACGCATTTAACTTCGTGTGTTTGTTTTGTTGTCAGTTCTCGTGTGTTCAAAAACTCGCACGTTTTCGCATCCAATGTAACTGCACACTAGCATAATGTCATAGGAAATAAAAAAAAAAAAAAAATACCTCGATTGGCTTACACGATGGCGTATATAATGAAATTTGTTTATTTATAACTTTTTTTAAATCAAAAATATCCAATTAGACAAAAATTTGCTGCAAATTTTGATGTATAAATTGCTACTAATTTTATTTCAGATTGTTGTGCGCCCCCTTAATTGTGGACAGAAAATTTGGAACAATAATGGTAAATAAATAATGTAGTACTTGATCAGGGTTACCTAAACGATAAAAATGTAAACAAAGTAAAAATATATAAATTTCTCGTAAACCAGTTTTACTTCACGGATGCATCAAAAACAGAGAACAGTACTATAGCTACTGTTCACAACGATGAAAGTAAAACATATCAATTACCAACAACCAGTAGTGTGTTCGAAGCAGAAGCGGTAGCAATCCTGAAGGCGAACGAAATGGCATCTCATACCATCCACAGACACATAGCCGTATGCACCGATTCTTTGAGCGTACTACAGGCCCTCAACAACAACTACTCAAAGGAAACTGTTATTCAGCAAATACAAGACCAACTACATCAGATGACAAAAGAACAAAACAAAATAGTGCACCTCATCTGGGTTCCCGCCCATATTGGAATAGAAGGCAACAAACGTGCAAACACAGCCGTCCGAGAGTCCACCAAACACGAAGAAACCCTCCATTTACCCCCCAACAAAACTTATGTAAAAGAGAATATTAAGAAGAAACTCAGTATAACCAGACTGACCAAATGGCGTGACACCACTAACAACAAATTACGAACCGTCAAGGACGACATACAGAACTGGAACTCGGGCACCAACAGACGAGAACAAATAATAATGACAAGACTTAGAATCGAACATACCAGACACACACACGAACACCTCATGGCAAGACTAGATACTAAAATATGTGAGACATGTAACGAACCACTTACTGTTAACCATATAATAATAGACTGTCAACTCTACACTAACCTACGTATACACTACAACTTAACACAAGACCTTAAAGACATCTTAAGACTAGACTCAACAATGACTAACAACGTACTTAATTTCTTACAGGCAGCCAACATACATAACCTAATATAAGTTATATATACAAATCAAACAAAATGTAACAATAATGTAACCTTATTAGACACTAATAGCCAAGTAGCTGATGTGTCTTTAAATAAATAAATAAATTAAAAAAAAAAAAAAAATCTCGTAAAAAAAATAGGTACATGTTTCTTATACTGTTTTTATAATTTACTACGCCAAACTTCAATATTCCATCATTTCGATTATAATTTTTACTTTGAAGTGGATTGATTTTTGTAATTAATTTATTTTTATAGCGTATTCCTTGTCTTTACTCTGAAAAGGGTTTGTGATTAAAATGTAAGACTGTGGCATCTAAAATTAAGGGGTTGAATAATTGACTTCATTAGTTCACTGATTAGTCTATTCTGCTACCAACTTCTCAAATCAATGATTTTAATTACATGACCCAATTTAATAAATTACATATACACATTGGAATTGTTTATTATTGAAGACAAATTTGGTTTTAGATATTATCATTCTGCTACACATCAGCTTGTTAGGGTAACGGAGTTAATTACTAAAAGTTTCAATAGGAAAAAGTCGATGGGTGCAGTATTTCCAGACATCCAAAAAGCATTCACACTGTCTGGCAAGATGGTCTTCTCTTCAAAATAAGAATCTCATCTAATTAAATTTATTAAAGCTTATTTAAATAAACGCAAATTTCAAGTAGCTATAATTCAATATCAAATATACGTCAAATATCAGCTGGAGTTCCTCAAGGCTCTATTCTTGATGCCGTTTTGGTTAAAATATCTGAAAAAATTAATGTACATTGATTTGAACCGGAAACGTACGAGAGGAATTTTTTATCAGATTTCAGTTTTGGAAAATATTGCAGTTTTTGTGTTTTTGACAAAATTAATTATTTTTTTAATTCATGGCTAAATTATTGCTAATTTAGATAAAAATATATCGTTTATATTAGTGAAATATTTATGACACATTGTTAATAGTGAAAAATACGTTTCTGAAATTGAAAAAATATGAAGTGTAGCAGAACTATATATTGCGGCGTACGAGATTTACGTCAATAGTATCCCTCCGCCAATGTCACTTAAGTTAAATTACGCGACCATTGAGCGTTCGCAGCCACTGTATCACTTTATAACCAAAATTGTTATTTAGTTAAATCTAAATCAATATATATTTATCATTTTCTGTAATTTGTGAGTGGTCGAATAATAAAATGAATTTAAATCTTTATAGAGAACGTATATTTAATATGAACCCGCTATGGAAGCCATTTATCAATATATTTCTTATTAATTTAATGAAGACTTGCGTACGAAGTAAATACCTAAAAAATCGCTAGGATTTTTTATGTGCATTATCTATGACATAATATTCCCAAATTATTTAAATTTTGTTTAAACAAATTAAATGGAAGCTCTTGGTACTCAAATATCGAATAAAAACGATTATCAAAAATGTGTTGATTTTGATGTGACTATAGAAAACAGCTGTGGCAACCACAGGACCGACCGCCATCACTAAGTACTTGTTTAATTTATGCCGATTTATCAAAAAATGTCTCAAATAAAAGTTGTTAGTTATTGCTTTTATAGCAACTTTTGTTAAATAAATATTTTCGAAATATTTCTCGGTTGTGAAATATTCGCAAAAATCTTAAAACCGACACGAGTAAACTCCCATTTCTAGTCAACCGATTTTTACCAAAAGTTGAACAACTCGTGCCATTGATGTCAAAAGCTTAAATATGAAGTTTCATAAAAATCCTTTTAGCCGAATTTGCTATGCACGTGTTCACGGACCGACAGACAGACGAACGGACGGAATGACGGACAGACGAACAGACCAACAGACAGACAGATCATGCTAAAAATAGTCAAAACGTTATGTAGGGATCTCAATTCACGGAGATCCATCGAAATCACGAAATGTTAAAATCGGTATGATCACAATAGACCGGGAGCTCATGACATTTTTGGTCTCCGATTTCATACAGCATGCCTTTTGGAGGAGAGAATATTTACCCTGTGACAACAAAAAAAGGATGGCCCTGTACGCTTTCCGGTCATAGGGAAAATTGCATTTCCACTTGCACAAAATGTTTGTGTTTTTCTTTGATTTAATATTGCTTGCCCTTTTCTCAAAAGAAAGTTATAACAAATTTAAAGTCTTTTAATTATAGGCATGCTGTATGAAAACGCGGAAAATCATATTTTTTTATTACAAGATCACATGACCGTTTGAGCCTTTTGGGACCCTCCGAATCGCATGCATATATTTAAAAGACTTTAAATTTGTTATAACTTTCTTTTAACAAAAGGGCAAGCAATATTAAATCAGAGAAAAGCACAAAAATTTTGTGTTTAAGTGGAAATGCAATTTTCCCTATGACCGGAAAGCGTGCAGGGGTTTAGTACCATCCCTTTTTTGTTGTCACAGGGTAAATATTCTCACCTCCAAAAGGCATGCTGTATGAAATCGGAGACCAAAAACTGTCATGAACTCCCGGTCTACAATACCTCCCTTGTATATGTTGGCGGTCGGTAAAAATGTGTCTTAGACATCCAGCGATCCTGTTGGGTTCTTACACTTATTAAATACCTACAAAACCATGAAATGTGTGAAAATTCACACTTCACATCATTTTTTTTTTTCTGCACTTATCATTTTCAATTTATTAACCTGTGCGAAATACGGTCACTTACTGAATTATTAAACTTAACTACCTTTCACTCATTTTGTTAAAAATCTTCATTTGTAATATTTCATTTTAGACAGTCAAAATTAGCACAATACAAAACAATCAAAATTTTACAAACGGATATCCATTAAATATCCAATTATTCATTCTCCACTTCCACAACAACAACCGGATATAAACAATTCACTTGAAAAAATCACATATTAACGCCATATTATATAGCTAATTATAAATATAAATCTGAGAAAAACATATCCTAAAGAATAAATAATAAAAACTAAGCACGTGTTTTATACAAGGTTAAACGTGCAGTTAGGTCATCGAGCAGCATCTTTCCTTAATGAACAACGTTGTCAGTGAATCTCGTGCTGTTACTTCATTGTTCAATGGGACAATAACAATGAGTAGATATGATTTTTGTACCTTGATGAATTTTATCAACTTTATTATAATAGTATTTTTATTATACGCTCAAATGAGGTCATTGCAAAAAAAGGGAATTTATTAAATATGAAATAGAGTTTTTAAAACAAATAAATAGTATATTATACGAGTTTTATAAGACAATGTATTGTCACACGAGTAGTTTGGAGTACGACAAGCGAAACGAGGAATGCTCCAAAGATACAAGTGTGACAAACATGTATCCTGGTTAACAGCTATAGTAGCTAAGACAAGATATATAAATTTAAAAAAAAATAAATCCATGGCTTGCTCTATATCACCGGTGCTCAAACGGGTGTATTTTCTAAGAAATGTGTTAAAATTAACGTCACTTTAAAATTTTAATACTATGTCTAACATTTATTTCTGTAAGAGCATTTATTAAAGTGGGCGTTCAATTTACACATTTTAACGCGTTTGGTTAAAATTTTAGGTGAACAGGACAGAAATTTGTAGAGACAAGCGCACTACTGTGAGTTTTCTAATCTACGTCAACCATGTGTCAAACAAGGAGACAAACGTAAACATAACCAAATATTTCCAAGTAACGTTATTATTTAAAAATGAAGAGCTCTTTAAATTAAGAGGTTGTAGACTGTGCTTTGTTAGCTGTAAGTTATGTTTCTATGCATTCTTTTTAACGTTGCACGTACCGTTCATATCTGTTAATAAATTATTACGTTATGAATAGCCCTCCATCTGTGAATTTTGAAACCAACTATTTAGCTTCGTAAAATGTTTTATATGTATTATCGTTCTTATAATTCTATTGTATTAGATTTTAACTACCTAATTACCTAAATTGATCATATTTACTGTCCGTCTTTGTAATTTTGAGCAAGATTTGTTAATGATGACATTATGTTAGGTTATGTAAAGGCATACGATAACTACGGTGTCACTGATAGAATGCGATAGCCAATGTGTTTATATGTCTGTCTCATTAAAACATCTCACTAGCTCTAAGTTTAGAAAATTATGCACAAACAGCGTATTAAATTTGGAGGTCTGAACGGTTTCACGTCTTACAATATGACAAACTTTCTGGTGACAGTGAACAGTCTATAATCTACAGTGCATAAGCTATTGAGTGCATACATTAATCAACCTATTAGAAACAATTGCATGCAATTGTTTCCATTATTTACCAACAAATAAGTAGTTATTTTAAAGGCCACAAAAACCGATTTTCTCAAAATTTTTATGAAAGGTTATACAAGTTTTACACCCTTAAATATAGAAAAAAAAAGTTCTATAATAATATGTAAAATAATATGTGTAGTGTAATTTAAAGAAAACTTATTTACTGTCATACCTTTTGCAAAACAAATACAAAAAAAGAAAATAATACGGTTATCGTCTGACCCCCTATTGCCCCAAATAAGTTTTATTTAAACAATATTTTTATAACTCTTTTTATTAAGTTCAATCGCTATGCTAAACCGAGAAAAGGCCGTTTTCGGGCCGCCTACTTTGGATTATAAGGACCTCGAGTCCTGAAGCCCATACGAATTGTGAAAAATGGAAGAGAGCCACTTGCTGCACCTTTCAATTTTGAAAATAAAATGTTAATTTTTTTTTTTTGTGATCCCCGGCAAGAATTTCAAATTACCGGGCCGACATGTAACTCCACGCCAGATTCATGACTAAATTATGGTTAATAATGTTATGGTATTATTGTGTTTATAGCTAAAGTAATGTATGTCATCTTTTGAAATTAAAAATATAATAAAACACGTTTAACAGCTGAGAATCGCGTTCATGTGTGTAAGCGCCACCTAATATTATACGTCATGACTCAACCTATTGTTTGAATTGTTTTAGTTTTTAAGGTATCAAAGAAGAATAAATCATATGTAGTAGTGAAATACTTATAAAACAAATTGTTAATATTGAGAAATATGTTTTTGAAATTGAACAAAATGAAGCCGTTTATCAATATATTTCTTATTAATTTAATGAAGGCTTTGATATAAAGCAAATACAGAAGAAAAAAAATTGGATATTTTTTTAATTTAAATTTTATTTACGAAATTTTCGCAAATTATAAAATTTAGTTAAAAAAATTAAATGAAATCTGTGAATAAAAATATTTATTAAAAAACTGTTGATTTTGATGTGATTAAAGAAGAAATATTGTCCTAGACATCCAGCATCCTGTTGGCTTCTTACACGTATTAAATACCTAAAAAACCCTGAAATGTGTGAAAATTCATACTTCACACACAATTTTTTAACAAGGTCTGCTTGTACTTCAGTATAATTCTTACATCTTCAATACCAGTATGCAAATAGTCCGAAGTTTTGTCTGCAAAATGCTTATAAACTTTTTTTTGCAACTCTTCATCAATGTTAAATTTTATGCCTCAAAGGTCTTTTTTGAATTTTGAAAGGACCAAAAGCATCACACAGCAGTTCACGCATTGTTGCTTTTGAATTGCGGACAGAAGTCGTCCGGATGAAATGTGAGTCTCAAGCGACTGACATAAATTGGAGGGAGACACTTTTAAATTCGTCCACTCATAGATGGCGTTATTGGATACTACCATCGTTTATTTCTATTACCCCCTGGAACATAGTCGAAATCTGTTAATTAATAATATTGTTTTTTTTTTCCGCACGGAAATATTGAATTTATATTAAAACTGCGAATGGTTTTTGTGCTAATTATAACAGTACAACAAAATAATTTTTGTGGTTCATCCATTGTTTTTTTATTTATAAAAATACTAAAATCATAACCAAAACAAAACAATATTCATAACAGTTATTGAACCATAAAATAATGAATGAGTTTTTTTTTGTCATGTGCTCTAATTTTTCAAGGTGACTGCAAATGATAGTTTTTATCTCGATTCACCTGCTGACTAACGCTTTATTTTTATATCCTGAAGGTAAATGACAACAGACAATAACCTCTAATTAACCATGTTTTTCTATTTTTAATTATTAGGTATACTTGAAAATTAACATCGACTGTAAGTAGTGGCATATCATCCATAAAAATGTTACTTAAACAAAAATATCAATATTTTTCGATTTTCGCATATAAATAACTACAGGCTATTTCAAACGTTTAGGCGGAACTAACTGGAATTTTCATTTTTGTAAGTTGTCATGAGCACTTCTTTTATGGTTTGAAGTAGGCTTTTGCTAAACAAAATTATCAAATACCTCACTTAATCTGTAAAAGAAACCAAACTAAACTAAACCAAAGAAACAGACTTTACCATGAGTTCAAAAAGAAATTACATAAGGGTTGGCTATTACAAAATAAAATAATGTCTACTGCAAGCTTTATATAACAACTGACTAACGTTTAGGCACATCCTTTGTAATCATTAAAATTGGAAATTATAATTTTTTGATTTCACAGGTACAAAAAAATAAACATAAAAACTAAAGAAGCTGTTCAAAATGACCACTTTTTCCTGCAGACACAAATTTACTCGCCTTTTTATACTATTAAAAGCATTTATAAGAATTTGAGGAGTTATATTGGCACACTGTTCGGTAATTCTGTTTTGCAGTTCCTCGATATTGTTAATAGGGATCTTGAATACATTATTTTTCAGATAAGTGAATATATAGTAATCTAAAATAGTCAAGTCTGGTGATCTAGGTGGAAATTCTGGATTTGAACGTAAACTAATAATTCGATTGTCAAAAAGTTCACGAAGGTAATTGATGGTCTCTTGAGCGGTGTGACGAGTCGCGCCAACCTGTTGGAAGCAGCCTTGCTGAAGCTCATCCTTATGAAGCTGATTAATAAATTCACGTACAATATTCCGGTATCTCTGAGCAGTAACAGTTTCGTGGAAAAATATGGGTCTGATAATACGTCTTCGAGACACAGCAATCCAAAATTCAACTTTTACGGGTGAAGGGGAGTTTCGCGAAAAGTATGAGGATTTTGAGCAATCCATAACCTCATATTTTGTGAATTTATACACCCCGAAAGGGTAAACCAGGCTTCGTCAGAAAAAAACGTTAAATTTAATAAATCATCATTGTTAATTAAATTTTGTTAGAACCAGTGACAATACACAATTCGCCTATTGTGATCATTGTTTTATAATATAACCACATAGTGACGCAAGTTCCATCTCACATGGCAAATGAGATTTATCTGTAGAGCAAAGTTAAACCTATACTTTTAAATCGACCCTTTTAAAATCATTCGCGACCCATTAATCGGTTGAGACCTATAGGTTTGGAAGCCCCAGTTTATTCCGTCGCATTTTGAGTGCGGCATCAAATAAAAGCTCGTCTTTGAAAAAACTATATTTTAATGGTATTTTTGGAAAATAATGACCAGAAAATTTTTCTGCTACACCCTATAACCTGGATGTGAATTTGGGAAATACAACTGGACATTATATGTAGAAATTGTTACCAAACGGCTACACTTTGCATGCATATACAGGTCGTTGGCCCGCATATACAATAAATACTGAGACTTCGAACTGCATATCGAACTGCATGACAGTATAGAAATAAGGTATTTCTTTTTTATTTTTCAAATTTTGATTGAGTCAAAATGTCAAATGAAATCTCTTGATGCTTAGATTAACGTATGAAAAATGATTTTTAACATGCTCTTTATTTTAATAATATTTTTGGGAAAAAAAAGTAATGTGCCAAATATTTTTTGTCCTACGACCCTGGCATGTGTAAAAATTCACACTTTACATATATTTTTAATTCCAATAAGTATTTAAAAAAAGTTGCATCTTTCAGAATATCTGAAAACGATTCAGAATTACATAAAACATTTTTAATATCGCAGATACCGATCTTATTTAAAATTTAAAAACTTCCCAATTCCATTCTTATTCGATTCAAATTTATATCCTCCATATTTCATTTGCCATCCTCTTTAAATAGATTCCCTTTTATATTTTTTCTGCAAAAATCAACAATGGCAGATTCAGTGGGTTTCGAAATCAGTGAGTTGTTCCTTTGAAGGTCGGTTTATCCTGGCATTTCTCGCGCAATGCACAGAGCACAGGGTCGAGGACTCTTCAAACGAATCCATACAGTTTTAACTCGGCACTCGCGACAAGGAAACTCTTCACATCGAGTAACTCTCCAACATACTTTGATCCCTATTATGTCTACTATTCACTATTGTTTAACACATAATCATTAGTTTTAAAGAGAGATATAAACATTTTTTAAATTAAAATATGAAAATTTAAAGATTCATTTATGTTACATAATAATCAGAGATAATATTAAATTGCTAGCTAACCTGTCGCAGAATATCTGCGAAAGGAATTCATTAATTTTATTTATTTTTTTTATTTTAAATTTATTTATTTAAAGACACATCAGCTACTTGGCTATTAGTGTCTAATAAGGTTACATTATTGTTACATTTTGTTTGGTTTGTAAGTAAATCTTATATTAGGTTATGTATGTTGGCTGCCTGTAAGAAATTAAGTACGTTGTTAGTCATTGTTGAGTCTAGTCTTAAGACGTCTTTAAGGTCTTGTGGTAAGTTGTAGTTTATACGTAGATTAGTGTAGAGTTGACAGTCTATTAGTATATGGTTAACGGTAAGTTGTTCGTTACATGTCTCACATATTTTGGTATCTAGTCTTGCCATGAGGTGTTCGTGTGTGTGTCTGGTGTGTCCGATTCTAAGTCTTGTCATTATTATTTGTTCTCGTCTGTTGGTGCCTGAGTTCCAGTTCTGTATATCGTCCTTGACGGTTCGTAGTTTGTTGTTAGTGGTGTCACGCCATTTGGTCAGTCTGGTTATACTGAGTTTCTTCTTAATATCCTGTTTTACGTAAGTTTTGTTTCATTTTTCACGTTCGTTGCCTTCTATTCCAATATGGGCGGAAACCCAGATGTGGTGCACTATTTTGTTTTGTTTTTTTGTCATCTGGTATAGTTGGTCTTGTATTTGCTGAATAACAGTTTCCTTTGAGTAGTTGTTGTTGAGGGCCTGTAGTACGCTCAAAGAATCGGTGCATACGGCTATGTGTCTGTGGATGGTATGAGATGCCATTTCGATCGCCTTCAGGATTGCTACCGCTTCTGCTTCGAACACACTACTGGTTGTCGGTAATTGGTATGTTTTACTTTCATCGTTGTGAACAGTAGCTATAGTGCAACTGTTCTCTGTTTTCTGTTCGCAGATACAGCTGTAGTTCAGCAAATTTTGTTTGTAAAACGGTCGGTTCTATTTTTTTGTATTTAGTTAGACCTGTGTTTATGGATACTTTCCCAAAGAGCCAGGGTGGAGTATGATGGAAGGTAATGGACTGGATTGTGGGAATAAGAATATTTTTGGATTGTAGGATGGTGTTGATGTATTGTATTAAATCAGTTTTTTTGCCTGTATTCAGTATGTTTTTATTATTTGATTTTAGAAATATATGACTATGTGTTCCATGATTTTTGCCAGGACTTTTGTTGTTTTTTAAAATTTTTAATGTATCTACTATTTCGGTGATGGAGATTGAAGTGTTGATGGGTTCGGAATCATCCTCTATTGTATATGGGATTTCTTTCATTTTTCTTTTGACTTCGTGGAATTGTGGGTTGTAGTTGGCGTCACTCGATTGTTCGCAGAAAGTTTCGGCTAGTTCGTTGGCAATTTTTTTGGGCTCTGTGATTCTCTGTGTTCCTTTTTTTAACAAGGGGATTTTGTGCATTTGTTTATTGCCACTTATTCTCTTAATTTTCTGCCATACTTCTCTGATTGGGGCGTCAGCGGTTAGAGAACTTACGTATTTTTCTCATGTTTCCATTTTGCTTATTCTAATTATTCTTCTAGCTTTGGCTTTTGTTCTTTTATGTTCTATTAAGTTGTCCAGGTTGTTATGTCTTTTATATTTGTTGAGAGCTTTTTTTGCTTTCTTGATGGCTTCATGACACTCTGTATTCATTAATTTTATTGATCAATTAAATTAGCGCAAGTAATATTTAATACCACATACACCAGTCAATGTCAAGCCCTTATATACCTACTCTCTTTTCAAATATTACTTTAAAAACCATATCTGTGAACCAGGTGCACACCCAAGGCAGCCCCCATGGGTTTGACCCCTCCCCTCCCACCAACACTCAAAAACTTATGTTTAAGCGACACATATGTGTTGTATTTGAATGCGAGCTCGCCCCAAGAAAAAAATTACGTTTGAGACCATTTTTAACCCGAATTTTGTTTTTTGCTTCTGAGCCCCCTTAAAAAAAATATCTGGGTGCGCGCCTGCTGTGAGCAATCATCACTCTTCAGTAACCTGCCTTGCGCTATACTTTCAGTGATCTTAATTCTAATGTTTTGCCGTTTCTTTAATCTTCACAAAGCAACATATAATTGAAAGACTGAAATAGAAATAATCCCACATGTTCATTTCTTGCATATAAAATGAAATTAATAAGAATCAGTGCCGGTTTCAACAGAAGGCAAAGGAGGTTCTGTCCCCTCAAACAAAAATTAGATTTCAACACGCAGTATTAATATGGAGCAAATATTCATTTATTTATTTTAAATAAAATATTAGTATTCGTATAATTTATAGTATGAAATAAAAGCACTATTAAAATATTTATTACGTAATAAAAAGTTTGGTCTTAGAAGGAATGAATCTTCTAAGACAGCGGTTCTTAACCGGAGGGTCCCGAAAAGACCTTAAGAGGTCCCGAAATTAAAAGGAAAAAAAAAATTACCAGTTTTTGCTTTTAAAATTACAATAAACTTAATTATTAAACAATAAATTATTAAGAACCTTTAAAATATTATTTCAAAAATTTTCTTGGGGGATCCAGAAAATATTTTAGACTAGTTGGGGGGTCCCGAGTATAAAAAGGTAAAGAACCGCTGTTCTAAGAGATAGGCAAAGAAGGTCTCGATTTAATATTCACGGACTGTTTAGCAAAGATTAGATGCATACAGCGTAAATTTCAGCTTTGACTGGTTGCTTCTCGAAAAACGAACGTGGAACTCACTCAGCTCGTCTGACTGCTGCACATCTGCACCCCCGTTCCCTATCTCGAACGTTATGCAAAGAACGACACAGATAATTTGCAGGCGTGAATGTTTTCAATTTCCCTCAATTCCTTCAATTTAAAAAAGGTATTGAGGCCATTCAAAAGACCGCCAATTATGACGGCGAGTTTGAAAGATCCATGTATTTGGTTAGCAAGATTTTTTCCAACTGGACAAGAAAATTCGATTACATATATTTGTTTTGCCTCGAAGAGCAGGAGGGGAATATCCAGCTTAATAAGCGCGAGGTGCTTGGTGGTAAAAAAGAAATAATTCCAGTAGATCCAACACTTGAAGTTCTCCACCACCGATTCTATATCAGCGAGGAAGCATGGTACGACTGGAATAGCAACAATATCACAGACTTATTATGGGGTTTGTCAGGTCTTGACAAGCGTCCACTAATCTCAAACTTCAGCAACCTTTTGAGCCGCGTCATACTAGAGACTAGTGGAGCTAAATACACACGACTGCATCCCAAACCCTGGCGATATGCAGCCGCGGAAATTACGCAAGATCCAGTGCCCGCACAATGCGGAGTGACCCGAGCAGCACTGCTTTCTGCATCCTGCAGATAAAAGAGTTGGCAGAAGATCTGCAGACGGGAATGGACTCGATTTCCCTTCGATAGGAGGCTTTCATGCCACCCAAAACACCAACTATCAGGACTACAAGCTTAACTTTATACCCGGGATACAGCTTTCTAAGCTCGGACCAGAGGTCCATATACTTGGACCTCTTTTCCTCCTCCGGACTTATTATTATTATTATTAATATTATTATTATTATTAACCTATAATCATCCCATCACTACCATAGTGCCAATGGGCACGGAACTCTTCGTTCCAAGGAAGGGAAGGTCCAAGTTAAAACTTCTACAGCAGCACATTTCGGTTTGGAAGGGATGTTAAATAGATATGTAACGTTTACTTTTTAGATGTTTACTTTGTTTTGGTCAAGATTAACTTATGACTTATGCAATTTTGATATATTCGACTATTATGAAATAAGTTGTGATGACAACGATGCCCTTATGAGTTTACACGCTATGGGCGCGAAATATGAATGAAAAATGGTGAAAAATTGATCAAGCATTTGTAACCAAATGATAAGTGTTGACCAAAATGTAACCAATTATTGATCAATGGTGGTCATTTGTTAACCAAATGGCCATCAAATATTAACTCAAATGGTGACCAAATAACGACTTAATAACTGTAGCAATTATGATGAAATTTAACGGAGAAAAAATATATCTTCTGTGTATTAAAAATTAAATGCAAATTCATTTGACAAGCATGATAAATGTGCAATTATTTTTCCATCCTAATTTGTGTTGAGGCACAAAAACTAATTGCACTTAAATTTCTGGTTTATTTATTATTAATATATTTTATTTGTAACGTTGACAGTTTTTGATAAATTCTTTAATGTAACTACTGCATCACGTTTTCAACAAATTCATAATAATTAATGCTTGATAAATATCGTTTTTCTTTTTAACTCTACTTCTCTTCAAAAGCAAATCACACTCTTTTCACAGTTATAATGATGATTCAAAGCATATTATGTGCTGAGAAAATCCAACAACTAAAATGGAAATTTTATCCATCCCTTATTGAAATTTCAATGTGACACATCGTTAATTCTGTTAAACTTCTAATTTACATTTCTGTAGATCTTGTTTAGGTCCCCATTTCAATTTACTTGTATCAAACTATAATCCTTCGTAATTGGTTGTGTTTCTGCTGACAGACTTTCAATTTCTTGTTCTGAGATAAAAGCAAACCATTGAATTTCCATTTTGTACCCTTTGATACATTTCACATGGTTTTCAATTTCTAAATTTCGATTCTTTAATGTTTACTCATCGTCATCATCAATAATGGTTCGAAATTCCTGGATAGGTTTAGCTTTTTAAATTCCTTCCACCTTAGTTTGTTCTGAGCAACTGTTTTCCAGTCTTTCACTCTTAGGACTTGGCCGGTCTCACAATGAAACCGACTACGTACGACTGCCGACTATGGATGACTTGAGCTCTCACATTGCAGCATACTTGACGGAGTCGTTTATCCATCACAGGTGGTTGTTGTGTTGTGGTTGCCGTGAAATTTGATTAAGTTTTTTCGTATTTGTAGGTTATATTCGTATTCGAATAATTCGAAAAGATGAATAGGTTGTTTTACCTGGTTAAAAGTAGTAGTTTGTTGATGAGGCGAAGAAGATGTTCAAGAAGAATGAAATGGTTTAACCAGATATTCCTGAAAAGAGAAGAGCATGACGAGTTTCACCATTTAATGGACGATTTGAAGCAAGATCCCGAGAAATTATTTGACTACTTCCGTATGAGTTTGGACACGTTCAACTATATTCTGAAAAATTTCAAATCTGAGCTGACAAAACACATCTCTGGAATGGTATTCTGTAATTTTCTGGTTCCACAAACACTCTCTTACTTGAATTAAAGGAATTATCTTTTCTGTGTCCATGATTACTCACAAAAAATCAAAAAAACTGCCCAAATTCGTGAGTTGTACGCACAAAACTCCGAGCCTGCTGGTATCGAATAGGTCTGAAATAAACGCACGTAGTCGTACGACTAATTCGCTTCCAGTGTGAGAGCTCTGATTACATTCCCAAGGTTGGGAAGGTTCGTGCGTAGTAGGTTCCAGTGTGAGACTATCCTTGGAGGTATTTTTTGATCTGATCCATGTATCGTGCTTTATAATTATCTGGTTGGATCTACATCTGCTATTCTTTCTATGTGAACTATCCATCGTAATCAGCTTACTATTTATTCAATTTCATTATTATACACTAATTATCGTTAATTGTTTGATTTTTAGGGTTTTGTAGGTATGACCAAAAAACCCTTATACCGTCATTTTGTCGTCTGTCTGTCTGTCTGTCTGTCTGTCTGTCTGTCTGTTCGGTAAAAATTGTAGCCAAACGGCTAAACCTAGAGAGTTGAAATTTGGCATGCTTATACAACTCTTTGACCCGCACATAGGAAAAATACTAAAACATCTAAAAAACATATCCCCCTAAAAATATAAACAAATATGTGCTCATCAAAAAAAAAATATATTTTTTTTTAATTCTGAGTAGGGTATCAAATGAAAGCCCTTGGTACGTGGATTAACGATCAAATTTTTATTTTTGCAAAATAAATTATTTTGAAGCGATTTTTGCCAATATTGTGCAAACAAATTTTTGTCCCACACCCTGTAGCCCAGATGGTTTAAACTAAAAATCTGAAAAAATTCTAAGTAATGTACATTGGTGTGAACCGGAATAGTTCAACAGGAATTTTTGATCAGATTATGTTTTTGGAAAAAAAAAGCATTTTTTGTGTTTTTTTGCTAATAATGTTGACAACTTATAGTTATATAATACGCTAAACAGTAACGTGTTTCTTGGTGCAGTGGCTAAGATACTAGCGTTCTGTCCAAGAATTCATATTCGAACTCATGTTCAAGTCCTACGTGAGGAGACAATATTATTTTTTATTTTTTTTTTTGCATTTTTACATTGTATGAATTATTTTTTCAAAATTTTAATTATATTTTGGCAATTGTTGCATTTAATTTTTAATAGCCAGTGGAAATTGTTGAAATTATAATTTAATTATATATTTGACACGAAAATCAAAGGGGAGGAGCTATGACTAAAAACAACCAATGGAAGCCATAGGCGCAATTTTCAAAATCTTAATGAACCTTGATATATAAAAAAAACATACTGCACATCTTTAAAAAGTTAAATAATGGTAGTAGGCATTTGATTTAAAATTCATAAAAAAATATTTTGATATAAAATTTGTTTTGGCATCCCAAATAATCATTATTCACTTACTAAATACCTGCAAAACCCTGAAATGTGTGAAAATTCACACTTCACATCAATTTTTTTAATATAATCTTCACTATTCTCTTCTTTCAGATCTTCTTTAGAGTGTCGAAATCGGACCTATACTCGCAAACATCGTCAGCAACTAGGCTCCTTGAACGACGTTTCTACAGTACCTCCACCATCTGATATCCTTTCCAAGGATGGCGGTTCAGTTACTGGATCTAAGAAGCCTCTGAGGAGATGCCGCTCACTAGCTGTTGCTGGAGAGGACGTGTTCACCAGGCTAGATATACCAGGACATCCGGAGCGCAGAAGAAGTCAACTTATACCCAGAGCTAGACTGGTTGATAAAACAGTATTTAAAGAAAGGTAAGAATTATTTTATAGTAGTTAATAATTGGGCAATAAAAAATGATCAGAAAAGCCTAGCCTTCTGCACACTTGAGAGCAGGCCACGTGGAACTGCTCATGTGAGAAGTATTCCTTCCTCAAGACTGTGCCTCGCCTAGAATCTAGATTCGCCCCTTTAGGGGATGATTAGGATAAAATCCTATTATGTTTCTAAACATGTGTTTGCGTAACCTTTGTAAGCATAAACTTAGTCGTTATCTCATCAAACGTAACAAATACTGGGAAATCCATGAAAACACATTTTACACCTTTTCAACCCTTAATGCTACGTACAACCCCCAGAGATTATTAGTTTCTTATACAAAACTAACAATCTGAAATAAAATTAGTGACAATCTATACATCAAATTTTGCACAAAATTTTTATCTATCTAATAGGATATTATTGATTGTAGAAAAAATTATTGTAAAAATGTTATTGCTAAATAACTTAATAATAGGTATTACAAAACAATGTTCTGTAATTTTTTAAATATATTTGTGGGTTTCAAATAATTTTTATATTTATATAGTTTTGTGTAGAAATGTTCAAATAATACGTTAATATTTTTTTCGATATGATTGTTTATAGTTTAGAGCCTTCGTCGAAAAATATTATACTTGATGATAATGAAATGCCACTTGAAACAAGTATTATTTACATAAAATGAAACATTTTTATCTGGCGCACGCATATTGAGAACCGCGGCAGATTCGAGGTGGTGGCAAAAGTAGATTACCAAGTACAATAACTATAAGTAATTTTCACAATAGAACAAATTATCTCCAAACATATTTGTAGAATGAAGCTTTAGCTACAATTTAGGTAGTATTTACAATTACATGACAGTTCTTTTGACAGTTAAAAGTATCCTATTAGGTAGATGAAAATTCGCTGAAAATTTTGATGTATAGATTGTTACTAATTTTATTTCAGGTTGTTAGTCTTGTATAGGAAACTGTACGGTTGTGCGCACCCTTAAGGGTGGAACTTGGAATCGGTGTTTTATGACATCGCCACTGGATATCTTGTAATATATTTTTTGAAAAGTGGTTTCTCGGTGGAACCACTAGGAACAAGAGGGTTAAACGAAAAACAATTACAAAAACAAGTTTCATTGTAGAACTACCTTGCTGGACCTTGATAACTCATTTAAAATGTGTCCCAAATAACTTGTTAAGCATGGGGATCTCCAGAACGGTAAGAAATACGTGGTCGCTTAAAGTAGACCAAAGTTGGGCAATGAGAGACCGTTTTAACGATGTTTTTGTCCTCCTAAAAAAATACATAGGCTACTAGATATGAACGAAGCTGTAAATTTTCCGGTTTTTAATATTGGCTCATAACTAGGGATGGGAAAAAACATCGATGTATCGAAAACATCGATGTATGTTTTAAAAACATCGATGTTTTTACCATCGATGGTTAGCTGACGACAGTATCGATAAAACATCGATGTCTACTACCGGTGTCGATGTTTAAACTTTGAAATTCAGAAACTACCGCTGGAGGCGCTGGAATCTTAAAAAATAAATTTTTCTTGTGATATAACAATACTAATAATGTTAGTTCTTATTCTTCTTAGCAGTTAGCAGAATACGAAAAAATAAGAAGAAACTTCTAATTTTTGCAAACAATGCGAACGACCAATGACGCCAACACACTTTTTCTTTTTGAGTCTTGTTGACACTTTCCCAGTTGTTATTCCTCCAATCCCTTTTTTTGTAAGTTGTCATTAGCTATTTTTTTATATATTGAAGTTGGCTTTTCCTGAACAAAATGATCAAAAGCTTCAATTAATCGGTAAAAGTAACTAGAATTGAAAATCTAGTTCCGCCTAAACCAAAGGAACAGACTTTATTTCAACTTAAAAAAGTATATAAATAATTGTCTATGACAGTGTTATTTTTATGTTAAATAATATAAAATTAACATTAAGATTACTATATTAGTATTGTAATAAAATCCAATATTTCATTTTAGAAATGTAAACCTAGTAAGGTCTGTTCCTTTGGTTTAGGCGGAATTAGATTTTAAATTCTAGTTACTTTTACCGATTGATTGAAGCTTTTGATCATTTTGTTCAGGAAAAGTCAACTTCAATATATAAAAAAATATCAAATGACAAATTACAAAAATGAAAATTGCGGTTAGTTCCGCCTAATCGTTTGGAATAGACTGTAGGTACAAATTAGGATTTTTATATTGGGTATAATAATGTTAATGTGAAATTAATTACTATTAAAAAGGAATATTTCTATTTCAAAATATAATAAATGCTTTTTGTGTATTATATGTTACTTTTTTCGTATTTTATCTTCACATTATTAAATAAAACCTATATAATATAAATAAATAGCTTTTTTTTATATTAATAAAACATCGATGTTTCCGATACATCGATGTTTTTCCTTCGATGTTTTTTCAACATCGATATTAAGGCGCCGATGCTAACATCGATGTTAAACATCGATGTTTTGCCTTCGATGTACAACCCTACTCATAACTTCCAAAATTAAAACATTAAGTGATTTTAGTGTGCACTTTCTAGGGGCATTTTTTATGGTGAATTTACAAAGGTTCTCAGTTATGATAATATCGAATAGAGCTTTTTTTCTGTTCAACCAAATAAAAAAATCCTATTTTATTTTCGTAAATAATATGAAAAATTAAGAAAAACTGTATTCTCCTCTTTAAATATTCTTTAAATTGCGTAAAATACTTCTGCGTGAAACATTTTAAGGGCACTGTTTTAAATAATGAAATTTTTTAAATCATTTCAAAATAATTACAAGTAAACAAATAAAATCTGTGCATATATTTACAGAAAAATAAATTAAGTTGAATAAACTTGATGATTTTTTTTTTCTTTGCCTACGTTTTTAACAAACTTTTTAATGAGAGATAAAATCTACTTCAATATAACATTTAATTTCCATAGTAAACATTTAATATTAAAGAAAATCTTATATATTTTCTTTAATACCATAAAGTGTATGCGATATGGAGAAGAAAAAGTCAGATTTAAACTTTTTAAAGTTTGAAAACTTTAAATATGTGGAGACAGATATCGAGAAAAGTTTTCGAAAAAAAACATGAAATATACATTTTTTTTCACATGTGAAAAATACTGAATTATGTAAAATATCTTTTAAATATAGATTTTGTGATATAAAATTTATGATATTAAAATTTTGATACAAAAACTTTTATGTTATATTAAAATAAAATCTGTATTCCGCTGGAATTGTTCCAAAAAATATCAATTTCTTCTTTAGAATTTAATAAAATAAAATTGAAAGAAAAAAATTCAAAAAATCTAGTTGCATGTATAGCTTCAAAAAGTTCAGGAAAAAAAACATTATTTAAATCACATTTGTTTCAAAACAACCGCAACCTTTTCAGGACAATTGGTTTTCCGGACAATAGACAAAAAAAATTGCGTTTTAGTCGTTTAAATCGTTTTGAGATTAAATTTTTTTCAATAACACAATTTACATTATCTGTGTAAACTGTGAATTAAAAAAAGCACAACTCTAAAACGGTTAGAGATAGCGACCTGTGGTTGAAATCTATTTAGTTTAGAAAAAATTTCGGGCTTTAATCGTTTAACTCGTTTTGAGATTATGACAATTTTTTTAATAGCATAATTTAAATTATTTGTGAAAATTGTGAATTAAAAAAAACACAACTTTAAAACGATTAGAGAAAACGACCTGAGGTTAGAATTTTTGGATACTTCGTAGTTTATATAGTCTAGAAAAAATTTGAGGCCTTATTTGTTTTCCGTATTTTAAAATTATGACAAATTTTAATATGGCGTGAGTTACAGAAATTTTCATCTTCGCATGGACGTATCTCAAAAACGAAATGCGATAAAGATCTGTGGTTGAAATTTTTGAAATCTTGATGTCCTAATTGACTTGTAATCAAATTTTGAAACAAAAGAATTTTGAAAATTTTTCATTTTTTGGAATTTTTGATAAATCCTATAAATGGCCCAAAATCGAAAAAAACCTAAGGGGTAGACCTTTAAAAAATCGTGATTTTTAAGCAAAAAATTTTTGTTTCCGATTTTATTGAAAATTGGTATAAATATGTATTTTTGGTCATAGATCAATAAAATCCATTTTGAAGTTTAGGCAAAAGTTTTGGAATTATAGGCAAAAAACTGACCAAAATCGGCTCTAACTCAAAATCTACGGAAGCATGAATTTTTTAAATATTTTTTTAATAAACCTGACTCCAAAATTAGCTTAAAACTTAATTTTAACTAAACTGGGAGACAAAAAATTTTTGATCAAAATTTCAATATCTTATTACAAAATATTTTTTTGTAATTTGTTGATACTCGGTGTACTTATACATTTTAGGCCTTAGACAACAAATATATGGTCACTTTTAACATACGGTCTAAAGTTTTGAAAATTACGGCAAAAAAAGTAAAAAAAGACAATCACAAAAAGGCTCAAAGCCGATGAAATGTGATCCTGCCGACTAAAAATATGTCCAGCCGTTTTAGCGTGAATCTCCGACAGACAGACAAAAATTGATTTTTTTGCGGATTTTGTCTTATAATAATCTAAAACGTGCAGAAACCAAATATGAGTTGGAAAAAAAGAAAGAAAAACAGACAGCCTACAATTTTATTAATATCTATATATTATTATATTGAACGAATTTGAAGAAAGGGATTCTTAAGTCTACGAACAAATGAGGATTTTTCTATTTTTGATTATACTACAGTCCATACTTTCTTTACAGACTATACTCTGTGTCAAATAAGCATAAGTCATATTTCGTGCGCATATGTAATATACATTAAACAAAAATTATCTTTTTAAATTTTGGCGTATGTGTTTTCATATCACAATTTACAGCATTAGATAGCACAGCACACATGACACAAAATACGCACTTTATTTAACTCAGTTCTACGTATTAATATTCCGAGTTTAATTGTCAAAATTTCAAAGGACTGTTTACTTTACGACTGTTCCATTCATCTTAATATAAAACAATATTATTTTACGAGATGTAATATCTAAAACTTCCAAGTCACGGTTAAGAAACGTTACTTAATTAACTTTACAAGTAAATATTAAAATTTATTACTTACATAAAAGACCCAAAACATTGAAAAAGCTCTGCGCTTACCTGAAACAAGAAATACCAAGTATTAATTTTATTTTATAACTTACAATAAAGCAGAATTAAAGCCCTATTCAGACTTCTAAATTAAGCTCTAATCTGTTTTAATTTTCTTAGTTTTAAATTATTTAACTTATATGTGTCGCGGAAAAGTATAGAAACGTTCTGTGTGACAAATTAGTGCACAGTTTTGAGGTACGTTCACAGCTTTAAAATTAATAGACTATACGCCTTGAATAAAAAGACTGTAGGAAGTAGAGATGGGAATTTCGGCTCAGTTTGCGGAACCGAATCAGTGGAGGTCGTTCAGTTTGCTGAGCCGGCTCATTGATCCGGCTAAGTGTTCCCGAGACACAGGTCGGTCAGTTTTCGGTCATTTGTCGGTCGTCCGTTCAATAAGGTTGTTGGTTTACAGTATGTAGGTAGAACGTCGCTCATCCGGCTCTTGCATTATATGAACTGTAAACATGTTCCCGAGACACAGGTCGGTCAGTTGTCGGTCGTTAGTTCAATACGGTTGTTAGTTTGCAATATGTAGGTAGAACGTCGCTCAACTGGCCGTTGCATTATATGAACAAGTTAAATAAATAAAAATCTATAGAAGTGAATTATCTAACATTTTTGCCGGGTTAATAGTAAACAAACGATTCACTTTATGTAGCTACTGTATTTTATACCAGATGTGTTAAGTTTATAGCGATGTTTATTGCCCTTATAGATCGGACATCTGGTATTTGGGCATTATTTTTAATATTTTTAAATAGTATGGTTGTAAGAAAATACAGACTAAGCCTATTAGTTGCAAATAGACTGCCCTACAAATTGATGACAAAATATACTGTATGATAATACATTACAAGCCGAATTCTTGCGAAGTTCAACATGACATCGATCCAGATCCGGATCACTCGGGTCACAGCTCACAATCGCCCGAACAATCGTATCCTTGAAACTTGAACTATGCAGTGAGCTGTGAGTTGGCTCATTTCAATTTGGTGAACCGTGTCACTTCAGTCAGTGTACTGAGCCGGCTCAGTGAGGAGGCTGTATGATATTTATACAAAATTATACAATTAATTAATATTACAAATATTAGTGGTTCCTAAACGGTGGTACTGCATAGATTATCAAGCGATATACGCATCTTATCCAACAATGGTTGAGGACTTTTTAGCTCTAAATGGGCCAACAATGCTGCCTTTAATATTGTGCCGGACATTTACCTAACATCCTGTATATAGACAGTGGAGTAATTTAAGATCTCTGAACGCAGCTTTGAGCTATAACTTTAAAAACTACAAATAGACTTAAGCGTGTTCTACATTATACTTTATTCATCAATTTTCTAAACTTTTTTCTTTGAACTAGAAGTTGTCAAAGTTTTAATACAATTTATTTTTCAATTTTTTGGTAGAGAATGAAATTCTTACACGTGTTTCAGTTCATTTAAAGTACCAACATAAAAATATAATTCATATCTTGTCAAGTGTTTATAACCTAGCTATTAGATTTGTAAAATTACTGATTTACGAACAAAACACAATTTATATATTCGCTTATTCAAACCAATGATCAACAAAACACTATTAAACACGTGGTAATACAAAATATTTACAAGCGTAATTTTAATGTTGGTACTATTGTTAAAAGTGTCTACTGCGCATGCACCGAGTTCCAAGTTGGATGCGTTTTCAAGAATAGTTGGATCAAATCTAGTTTTGAATAAAGTTGACCTTGACTAGATACCGTGTTCTACACTGTACAATTTCACTGATTTATTTCTAGTACAAGTTCTAGTCAAAGAAATAAGTATGAAAATTTGATGAGAATTGTATAATGTAGAACACGCTTTAGACAATGACGATCGAGCGTTTGAACTACTTTTTAAAACCACGATTGGAATAATCTCATGCAAAAAGTGAGGTTAATTAACTTAATTTCTGCTTAATCTACACTAATTTAACTGGTAAATCGGACTTATCTGAACACTGTTGTGTGTTGTAAAGGTATTACATTTTTTTGTGCCCTTACTATTTCGATAAATCGACGAGTCAGAATTTTTTAGAAGTTTTTAATATTGATGTGATTTTGAACTAAAAATGTTATTCCGTAATAAATATCTACGAAACCCCAGCCCATGAAAAAATTCACACTCCACATCACTGTTTTATATTTCTCGTCGACGTGTTTAATATTTTTTGTAAACAGTATTTTATAAAAAAAAAATCAATTTTCAAGAGTAAAATTTATGATGATTCGAGCTATTAAACTTTATTTCCATTAATAAATTTTACATTATTATCCATATCGTTTATTTTAACGTTTTTGTGCCAAAATTATGTTATGTTATATTTTATGCAAATATGATATGTAATGTGGTGTAAACGCCTGCTATGTATGTGTACCGCAATGCAGTCATGTTAAAGCGGTTGTCTATACATGCTCTAAATCTCGTATTATGGGACGTATGAACAATTTTATATAAATAATGGACTGGACATATAAGGGGCGCATTTATTAGTTACGAATTTGAAGATAGGGTATCGTAAGTCTAAGACCAAATGAGGATTTTTTCATTTTTGATCATACTACGGTTCATAATTTCTTTAAACCCCCCATACACTTTGAGGCAGGCATCGATTCACGGCGTCGATTCCGATGCATCATTAAATAGGCATGATGCATGAAAAAATAGGCACTATTTCTTGTGTTGTGGAAAAAAAAGTAAAAAATCTGAATATCGTGGGAAATTTCAGAATTTTCTGATATTAATAGAAATAATGAGCCAACGGAGTGGCCGAGCGCATTAAGTCGTGCAAATACAGGAAAAAATACATTAAATTTCTGTGTCGTATAACTTTTGAACTTGTAATAGAGTCCTGTGTAGGTGTTATCTTATGGCAACACTGTTAATGCAATATTTTGGGAGTTCCCTTGTTTCTTTACATTTAGTTGTAATATTTTCATTGATAAATTACGTCAAAACAAAGAAAAGAAACAGGATGGGCGACGAAGTTCTCAATGCAGTTTTAGTTTTTAGGTCGAGTTTCCAGGCTTAAGATATTAACTGCACAAAATTTCGTGTGACACACCGACACCTAGACCTTCACAAGACACACACTTTACACCAGTAAAGAATGTCTTGTACTCATTTTTTTCGTTACCGTATTTTTTTTTTCTTTTTTGCCTCTTCTCTTTCAAAATAATTGGGGCAACTTTTTTTGCTATTCACTTTGTTACGCTGTACTTAAAATTGCATAATTTTACATTGTGGGAATTTTTGTCCATTTGTGGGAAATTTTGTACCTTGCTGTGGGAATTGTTCTTGCTGTGGGAATAAGTGTTAGCCTCGATGCAAAATATTGAGTCGACAGTTGAACACAGCTTTCTTTAGTTTACACCTCGACGTTTATTTCATTGTCACCTGTATTGAATAAATTATAAACATGAATGATTTACCATTGCAAATGATAATTGCCTTAATTGATGTGTCATTTAAAAAATCAAAGAAATCAAAAAGGAAGTAGTGTAAAAATTGGCTTAATTAGTTAAAATGTATCTTCTAATTGCCGGTTATGAGTGAATTAAGAATAAATGAACCAAAAGATTATTACAATTATTTAAGAATGGATGACCATCGTTTACAATAGCTTTAAAAAAATCGCCTAAGAATTGTAAACAAACATTTATGTAAGCCTTCACATGTTGAAACATGCCGTCGGCATCTGTGAGGCGGCATCCAGGCTCTCCAACACTCGTGATGCCGATGCATGCATCTTTTCGGCGATGCGGCGATTCGGCGATGCGGCATCACAGAGCTGCCTGTATCAAAGTGTATGTGGGATTTTACAGACTATACTCTGTATAAAATAAAAAGTGAGTAGATAGCGCTGCGAACTGAGTACGATTTACTATCGAAAAAAATCGGTGAAAAAACATTGAATAAAACATTGAACTAAACAAACAGAATTTTTTGTATATTTTTAATTACACATCTGTTATTTAACTAAAACTATGAATACTCGAAACAATTGATTACAAAACAAAAAATTGATGTGAAGTGTGAATTTTCACACTTTTCTGTGTTTCGCAGGTATTTAGTAAATGAATGATGATTATTTGGGATGCCAAAACAAATTTTATGTTAAAATATTTTTTTTTGTTAATTTTAATTCGAATGCCTAATATCATTATTTAGGTTTATAAATATTTTTTTTATATATAACAAGGATCATTAAGATTTTCAAAACTGCGCCTATGACTTCTATCGGTAGTTCTAAGTCATAAGCTCCGCCCCTCTGATTTAGTGTACATTGAAACATAGAGTTAAATTATAATTTCCACTGGTTATTAAATTTACGCTTTTAAAAATTAACTGCAACTTTTGCCAAAATATAACTAGAATTTTAAAAAATTGAAAAAAAAAACAGCTGAATAAATAAAATTATCTCCAGACGGAAAGCGAACCCTAGCTTGCAACTTAGAAAGCGAGAGGGCTAACCATTGCACTATGAAAGCGTACTGGTTTATAGTGTTACATAACTTTTTAAAAATTCAAAATGCAAAAATTCCTGTTGTACTATTCCGGTTCACACCAATGTACATTACTTTTTTCAGATTTTTAGTTTAAACCATCTGAGCCAGAGGATGTGGGACAAAAAAATGTTTGCACAATTTTGGAAAAAATCGCTTCAAAATAAGTTATTTGGTAGAAATAAATTTTTTAACGTTAATCCACGTACTAAGGGCTTTCATTTGATACCCTAATCAGATTTTTTTTTTTTTTCGATGATCAGATATTTGTTTATATTTTTAGTGGGATATGTTTTTTAGATGTTTTAGTTTTTTCCTATGTGCGGGTCAAAGAGTTGTATAAGCATTCCAAATTTCAACTCTCTAGGTTTAGCCGTTTGGCTACAATTTTTATCGAACAGACAGACAGACAGACAGACAGACAGACAGACAGACAGACAGACAGAGGACAAAATGCCAATATAAGGGTTTTTGGTCATACCTACAAAACCATAAAAAAGTATTCGAAATATTATTCATTTTGACACATAGAAAAATATTTTGTCCAAGACATTCAACAATCTCTGTGGACCTCATTTACTTACTATATACTAACGAAACCCTAAAATGTATCTCGAATATCTAATTTAATTCGAAAATCAGGTCTTTTTTGTTTTTTTTTTTTTTTTTTTCATCCAATCAAATTTATTTTTCATACGTCGTTTCATTCCTTTATTTTGATGATTTTAATTTCATTTATGTTAATTAAAAAAATCAATACGACATGATAATAACAAGTATAGCGACATGATAATACAATTCCGATAAAACTGCACTATATTAAATGAACTGTAAATATAATAAAACAATAATAATGTTAATTTGCGACATTATTCTGTTCGGTGCCGGGTGCTTTAAAGCACTATCCCGACATTCTAATTTAATTTAATAAAATATGTGCGAAAAGTGTTATCGCTTATAATCTTGGGGTCGAGAATAAAATTCATGTTTGCTTTCTATGAATACCACAGTGATTTACTTTATTATTCAGGATCCTGTGAACGGAAAATAATGACTAAAGTTTAATATCAGACCGACTAGTTCCGTAAAAATAGTTTAATCTACTAACATAAATTTGTAAACTTTGAATATTCGGGTCATTATCATTTAATTGAACAAATATTCAATTTTGTCTTTTATTTTTTTACTATTTATATTTTATCAGCCTGAAAACTAATGTAACATACGTGTTTTCGACTAGATTTTGATAGATATTCAAATTGTTATTCCTAGTTTACATTAACAGTTGCTCTAATGATTACTGGTTCAACAACCCTGATGATTGGATTTCAAATGATCTCGCAATAGTGCCCACCAAGCTACCACCCACCCCCATACAAGCATAGCTTACATCAGTGATGGCGAACGTATATCCTGGGGTAACACATTGGCCTGTAAGACAATTTAAAAAACAGATCTTTGTAGTTCTGAAGATTCTAGAGAGAGATTTTAAGATAACTAAGGTTGGATCTGAGGCTAGGGTTACACTGTATCCGTGCGTGCGGTAACGAACGTTTACACTGAACGTTTTTGTCCTGGTCCGCGGATGGATGGTTTCAGTACATACGTGCGACTTGCGTGCCGTCTCATTCAAATTAAAGTATTTTATTTTAAATATCTGTCACTGAACAGCAAAAACATATAAAACAACATTATTTATAGTAATAAAACAAATTATTTTTGTTATATGCATTTTTAGATGAATATTTGGGGAGTTACAGGGTTATCTTGAAACATCTCTATTACTGTTAACAGCAAAATTGTTTAGAATAAAAAATTGACGTGAATTGTGAATGTTCACACATTTCTGGATTTTGCAGGTATTTAGTAACTGAATGATGATTATTTGGGATGCCAAAACAAATTTTATGTCAAAATATTTTTTTATGAATTTTAATTCGAATGCCTAATACCATTATTTAAGTTTCTAAATATGTGCAGTATTCTTTTTATATAGCAAGGTTCATTAAGATTTTGAAAATCGCGCCTATCGCTTCCATTGGTTGCTTAAATTATAAGCCCCGCCTTCTGATTTCGTCAAACATGAACTAAATGAAACAAGAATTAAATTATAATTTCAACACTTCCCCACTGGTTATTAAATTTACGCTTTTAAAAATTAAATGCAATATTTACCAAAATATAACTAGAATTTTGACAAAATAATTTAAACAAAATAAAAAGTAAAAAAAAAAAACAGAAAAAATAAAATTAATAGGTTTCGAACTCTAGTTTACAAATTAAAAAGCGTACGATAAAACCAACTACGCTACTAGAGCTTACTTATCTAGTGTGTTACATAGCGAATTAAATATTTAAAATATTTTAGTTAAAAACACAAAAAATGCGTCATTTTCCGAAAACATAACCTGATCAAAAAAATCCTGTTATACAATTCCGGTTCACACCAATGTACATTACTTAGAATTTTTTCAGATTTTAGTTTAAACCATCTGGGCTACAGGGTGTGGGACAAAATTTTTTTTGCACAATTTTGGCAAAAATAGCCTCTAAATAATTTATTTTGCAAAAATAAAATATTGATCGTTAATCCACGTACTAAGAGCTTGCATTTGATACCCTACTCAGAATTAAAAAATAATAATTTTTCTTTCGATGAGCACATATTTGTTTATATTTTTAGGGGGATATGTTTTTTAGATGTATTAGTATTTTTCCTATGTGCGGGTCAAAGAGTTATATAAGCATGTCAAATTTCAACTCTCTAGGTTTAGCCGTTTGGCTACAATTTTTACCGAACAGACAGACAGACAGACAGACACAGACAGACACAGACAGACACAGATAGACAGACAGACAGATAGACAGACAGAATGACAGACAGACAGACAGACAGACAGACAGACTGACAGACAGACAGACAGACAGACAGACAGACAGACAGACAGACAGACAGACAGACAGACAGACAGACAGACAGACAGACAGACAGACAGACAGACAGACAGACAGACAGACAGACAGACAGACAGACAGACAGACAGACAGACAGACAGACAGACAGACAGACAGACGACAAAATGACTGTATAAGGGTTTTTTTTGTCATACCTACAAAACCCTAAAAAACTAAAATTATTGTCCGAAGTACTTTTTCATATGGATGAATAATAATTTTTACGTGAATCTCGGAAAAAACAGACAGAAATTAATTTTTTGTTGATTTTTTCGGACTGAAACAAACCTGTTTGTTTCTGTAGAACTTCAAAGAAATGAAGAAAACAAAATAAATAAATAAACAGATAAATATCGAAATAAAAAATCCTCATTGTTATGCAGCAACATATTAAAAATTTTATTCTTCTTCTAATTTTGTAAAAAAAGTTTTGGAACTAAAATCATATTTTTGGCCTGCTGGACGCATCAAAAAACATACATGTTTGTGCGTCGACTCAAGTTACCGCATGCAAATATGCATATACTACCCTTATGCTTGTATACCCTTTTGGTATATATTTTGTAACTTGTTTTGGATATCGTGAGTGCATGCGTTTCAAGTACGCGCATAAGTCATGCTAATGTGGCTCTATCGTCTTTAATATAGATTTTATATCTAGTTCCTCATTTGTTTATTTTCGTTTGCATATTTTCGGCAAGTAAAACCTATAACAGTTCTTAAGAACTGCATTTTTACAGATTACTATATCTACAGTCGTTCGTGTGTCTGTACGTGAGTACAGTAAAAACTATGACCTAGATAGTTGAAATTATGCATACATATGATCTTTGACTCGCATATAGGAAAAATACCAAGACTTCAGAAAAGATGTAAAAAAAGTCCCGCATTCTATTTCTTAGAAGCCCAGGTTTAAAATACTGAAAAAAATCAAAGTAATACACATTTATATCCAATACAATCAAATGCCATATCTTCTACAGATATCGGCTACCATGGAACACCACTTGGTTCTATTGTCCACTACACTAATTATTTTTGAAAATTTTGAGTCCTTGTCTCACTTATAATACTAGAAACAACAGTTATTCTTTTAGGTCCTCTTTCACGTTTTTTTGTCATATGGTCCACTCAAGGGCGCGCCAACCCGAGGGTGCAAGGAGTGCACCGCACAGGGGCGGTAAATTTCGGAGGCGGCAAAAAGCCTCGTCAATCGTTGTTTAATAATAATAAAAAACGTTTATCATGTTAATTAAATAATTGTGGATTGTAAAAAAAATATTTTTGTCAAATGGCGAAATGGGTAATGTTAAATAATTTTTTATTTTTTATTTTTTACAGTCAAATAATAATTTTCAAATGAATTTAAAAATATGAGATTATATAGATACATTTAAAATTGTATTGTTTTATTGTCGACATACGTAGGGGCGGCAAATAAAGTCTTGCACCCGGGCGGCAAATTTCATTGGCGCGCCACTGGGTCCACTACATAGGTTACACTCAATATTTCACTATGTGACCAAAAAATGTTACCTGCTGTCTTTTAATTTTACTTAATAACTGTCTGTTTACTTTCGTTTTATTTAATATCTTTAGGTTATTCACTCTGTCAGTTCACGGTACTTTTAAACATTTCCTATACACCCACATTTCAAAAGCTTTCATTTTATTAATATTGTACACATTTATATTAACCTATAATTATAACACGCTCGGAATTTTGTTCCATTTCGATTTTTTTGTCTCCCACCCTGAGAGTGAAAAATCTGAAAATAATTGGAGTATTGCACAGTGATGTAAATCAGAACAGTTCACATCACTGATGCAAGAACTTTTTCGAAAGACATGGACTTTTTTGTTCATTAATTAGGGTATTTAATCATCATCATTCTACAGGTCCGATAATCTTGGTGAATCTTGCTTATTTTTGTGAACTCTAACCAGTTGCGTATTTTCAACCTTTTCTTATCTCCCTCAGTATCGTTTAAGCTTGCTTTCTTCGATCGCTCTTCTTTGCGTCTTCCTAATGGTGTCTTTTTAAATACTAATTTTGTAAAATTACTTTCTGATAGCCTATATGCGTGTCGTATCGACCTAAGACGATTATGATTTACAATAGGGGATCCGCATAAAATTTATATTTTCTTAAAATTACATTTTTTTGGTATGTTAATGTTAGTTATGTCACCTAACAAAACAAAAATCACATTTTAATTAATATTATAGCCAAATTATTTAATTAAAATATTGTAAATTTTAAATAAGCCGACCACGGCGCGAAGGTTGCCGAGTAAATACGACTGAGTATGACTTCAAACTGCTGGGGTTTGACGTCACAGATACAGACTACAACATAATCTTTACGTGTGTATATTGTATTGTTCGAGAGTTTTGTATTTGTTTTTCAACAATTTTTCGCGCATTTATTATTAAAATGGCAGATAAAGATTTTGTTAGGGCTCAGAGTGATAATTTACCCAACATTGATGCATTGATGCTCATGGAATATATAAAAAATAATTTATGCTACAGTGCTGAAGAAATACGTGGTACAAATTTCGCTTTTTCTGTTGTTTTTCGCCATCAGGTAATGATATAAATTGTTTTTTTTTTTTTTTTATTTCTAATTGAACTATTTGTGCACATCGGTACTAAACAATATTTTCGACTATGTTTCGAAGTACTGGGTGGATCTTCCATATTTTACATATTTTAATATAAAATTTAATTTGGTAAACATGTATAAATTGTTTTTATAGAATTAAACTTTATTTTACTTAAAATCACTCTAACTTTACATAACCTATAAAAGTTATACAAGCAAATAGGTTCACGACAGACTGTGTAGGCTGTACGCAGTACAGTGGGTAGGCTGTACGCAGTACCCTTAGTTGGGGGTATGAGGTCACACGTCGTTTTCGCGCGCTACATACATTTATATTTTTTTAAACCTTCAAATTAAAAAAAAAATGCAAACCTGTTTTTTATGTTAATATGCAATATAAGAGGAATATAATAAAAAAAAAAAATTAAAAATCATGCCTATTCCTTATTCTGGAAGCAGCGGATTGATCATATAGTTTGTAAAAGGTATTTAAATAAAGTTCCGGAGTTACAGAAGAAAAAAAAAACAAGTTACTTGATTATGATTTTGAACACAAATTAACCATATTAAATACCTATAAAACGCTAAATAAAAATTCAGACTTCACATCATTTTTTTTCCTACTCCACATAATGACAATATTTAAATCAAATTTTCTTTTTCAGAAGACGAGCTCCAAGAACCAACGAAAAAGACACCAAACCACCCGAACCTGCAGAACCAAAACAACCAGAATACTCAATAACATATCAACAATATCCCCCACCACGCCAGAGAAGCGACACAGACGACAGCCTAGACTCCAACTACCAAAACAAGTCATCATTTCAAAGCGTCTACCAAGTATCACAAGACAACCTAACATACCCAGACACAGGTCTACCCCTGCCAAACTATTACCCAGACCCAAGATACGACACAGATGTCTCAGTAAAAACCGACAACTTCTCACTATACAGCGAAAGTGATTACTTCGACGAAAATACTCAAAGTTTACCAAATTTCGCTTACGAATTCGATCCGAATATCACCGATCTCCAACTGTATTTCGAAAGCAACACTTTTAATCCTATTTACTCCGAATATGAGTACAGAAGTGTAAGCTGTGATGATTCAGGATCAGAGTTGAATAATTTCGATGAAATTACTATTGTAAATAATAGAAATAAAGAAGAAGACAAAATAACAGAAAAAGTAGAAGATAATAATAATGAAAAGACTGTTGAGAACAGTGAATTGATAAAGGAGCTAAAAGAAGAGGAAAAGAAGATTGAAAAAACAATTGAAGAAACAAAGGAGTTGATTAAAAGTGTTGAGAATTTAGAAAAAATTGAAGTAGTAGCGGAACCACCAGTTGAAATAAGTAATCAAGATTTCGTAACAACGATAACTATTGATACTGATAGTAAACCCGTGAAAAAGGATAAGAAATCCCCAGTGGTTAAAAGGTCAAATTCATTCCGTAAACCATTAAACTTTATAACAAAAAATATCTCTAGAGCATTTGGAGAGAATCATAAACACAAAAAACCGAAATTACCAGAACAAACGGACCAATTTTATTCCTCCCTTCCGGATATAAACGCAAGTAAATATCTAGAAAAATGCGAGAAAATAGACAGAAAATTACGTAAATGTGATAAATATCCACTAAAAAGCACTGACACTAGAAACAGATTTGTTGTTAATATCGGTCAGCACTTAAATCTACCACCAGATGATTCTATAAATATTCCAGTTGATTTTGAAATAAAAATCTCAAAAGTTCCTAAGAAAAAAGATAGTTTTAAGATCGATAAAAATAATAATAACTTACCTGATACTAACATAAAGAAAGTTACTAAAAGAAATTCAGAATCCCCTGAGAAATTTAAGGTATCTACTCTTCCGAAAATAACAGAAGTTATAGAAAAAAAGGAAGAGAAAAAAGTTGAACACAGACAAATTAAAACAATACGGAATTTCACAAAAATAAACGAAAAACCAATCAACACATATGAAAGCACTTCTAGAACTTTAGATTACAGGACAACAAGAAAACAACAATTCAATTCATTACCTATTGATATACCACGCAAAAAATCTATCGAAATGGATATTGAAATTAATAAACATGAAAACTTTAAAACCAAAACTCCTTCACCCGACCCTGAACTAGAGTATCAAGAAAAAATAGAAACAATGAAATGTTTCTGGAATAAAATGTTGGACAAACCCGAAAAAATTGAAAAAGAAACTGAAAAACTTTCACCAAAATTAGTAATATCCCATTTTGAAAATTTATCAAACAAAACCGAATCAGGAAAAACCTCCCCAAGACCAGAGCCTTGTAAAATAGTAGACGTTCAATCAAAAATAGAAAACGTCCGAAAAATCTTCGAACAATTCCCGGAAAAACCAAAAGAAATAGGTCAAAGCCTAGTCGAGACCAATAAAAAAATATTCGAACCTAAAATTGAGAAACAAGACAAAAAAATTAAAGACGCATGTGAGTTGTTTGAAAATTCGTATTTCCCACTTCAAACTCCAGACGAGCCTTACGAAAGTCTAAATCCTAATATAGTTGAAATAATTGAGAAAAATGGTTACAGCGTAGATGAAAAAACGAAATTTCAGGACTGCAAAATAAGCAAAAACAACACCTTACTCAAAGCAAAAGAATTTGAAAATGGTCCAGAATTTGACCATGTCAGATATAAGGTTATGAAAAGCGATTTATTCCAAAAAAATATATTCGCAAACTACGAAAAAGAATCGCAATTTGATGGGCTAATGCAATATCTACAGGACTACAGTTTTCAAGAATTACTTATAGATAATAATATAGTTATTATAGAACCTATAAGATCCAAAATAGAACACCAGGAAAACCAAAAGAAGCAAAGAAAATTAACCCAGATAATTCCGAAAATCCAAAATTCAGAATCAAAGCAATCTTCATTAAAAAGACACTTTTTCTACCATCCAATCAGAGTAAATCGTGAAGTAAACGATGAAGAACTACCAAACCCAGACACGGTTAAACAAGTTCGTCAAATCTTCGAAAAATCCGGTCCACCAATGAATAGATCACAAAGTTCTAAAGAACTAGACAATACAATAAAGAAAACAATTCGTTATTCCACAATAGATCCTGATAGAGACCATTGTAGTGACATCTCTGATCATTCAGAGAAAAACTCTAAGCCAAAAGAAGAATTAGACAACGAACTAGAGAGTTTAGATACCATAGATGACGACACATTCGATTCTTTGGAATGCAACAAGCAATACATCAGCGAAGATGTTTTGCAGAAAATAAGAGAATGTGGTACATGTGTAACTTATTATGGTGGAAAAATATTGAAGAAGAACATGGATGAACAACTTAGTCCAATGACAAAAGCCATAATGGAAGAGATCCGTGGTTGGCAGAGAAGAAATGAAGAATGTGGCTGCGCTAAGCGTGGATTAAGAAAAGATAAAGACAAAAACGATAACAAAGAATCCTACCAAGGCATTAGATTCAAACTTATTAAATCCAATAGCTGCAGTTCTAGATTAGAATTAGTAGGCACTGAAAATCTATCGGATTATCGTAAAAAATTTCTCGAGAAACAAAAGAAGATAATCGAAGAACAGAATTTAAAAAACCAAGAAAATCCTAAAATTATAAAAGAAACAATCAATACAGTACACAAAAACGGATTCGATCATGAGTCTCCTAAAATTGTAGGTGAAGAGAAGAAACTAAATAAAACCGTTCATTGGGAAATTGAGAAGAAAAAAGAAGAAATTGTGATAAAAGATAATAGGAAATTGGATGATTTTAAACACTATCAAGTTAGACAGAATCCCAGAAAATATGATGAAATGGAATTTGAACATTTTGAAGTTTTAGAAAAATAGGTTATGTTTAATTTAAAGTGCTAATTGGGCCTCCAAGGGTGCAATATTTAATATTTTAATGAAAATAGGTGTAAATTTAAGTGCAATTTTTTTAAAGTGATCGAATTTATTTAATTTTGTTTTATTTCAATGTATATTCTACAACTCTGTATTAAAATTTGGGATCGTAGTAGTTAGCGTAGTCTTTATAGCAGTATCTCAAAATGGTGTATAAAGATATGGATAGATTTCGTTTTAAATAAATGAAAAGAAATTATTTCTTACCCTTACAAACCAAATAAATTTTCGATAAACAAATTTTTTAATCAAGAATGAGATTCCGAAATTTTTCAAAACGCTTTTCGTCATCCACTCAACTGCTTATTATTTTTTTAATAATCACATTTAATAAATTCAAAATTAAATTTAAAATTTTACATTTTAAAAATAATAAACCATTAAAGATTTTATATTTTATGTTTATACATATAAAAATTTAAATTCAAGAAACCTTTTTAAAATGTTACTAAAAATAACTTTATACTAACATAAGAAACCATATTACCCTAACTTAAAGTTATGTAGACATTTTTATGAAAGAAATAAAAAACTAAACTGCAAAGTCCTGGCTTCATATCCAGAAGCGACTCAAAAGTTACAATATAAGGTAACATACAGAAAACTAGTATAACTATGTACATCGACTTTACTAACTTTTAATTAGTTATAGTTATTAACATGTTAATTTTGTAATTGACATTAATTTATAATTAACTTAGTTAACTTGTTTGATCCTGTTCATATTTTATTACTAATTACGATATTTGTTGATATGTTGTATATTTTATTTATAAGTGGATTGTATTTGGATTAATAAATTATATTTTCAGTTACTAATTTTATTTATGGTGTTTCTATTTTCCAATTTAAATACACTGTTCTATATTAGTCTCGTATTCTGTTTTCTTTGCTGGATTATTGCCGTTTAATCCTGATTAATATCGAAATTATTCTCGGTTATTTGACCATCTACAACAGTGATTGTACGCGAGAAAATTTTGTTGGTACGCAGGCAGAGACGTCAAAAGCGTCCCGGGCCCTGATAAAACAATCATTCTGCGCCACCCCCCGGAAAATGATAATAACGGGGCCGATGAAAAATAAATTGTTCTTTATTTTTTCTGCAATCTTATATATAAAAACGATCTGTCGATCTGTTTGTTCGCTATGCAGTCTTAAGTTCTTTGATCGCTCTGGGACCAAATTTAGTACAGTAGGGGTAAATTAAACCAAGAAAGGTTTTAGTGAGGGTTCCGACTTCGTTCGAGTCTCCTTAGAGGACGTTATGGCAGGTAAACGATTAGTTTCGCAGTCTACGTTCGTTTTTAGTTGCTTACATTGGCTAAACCTTTAGAGATATATTGATATAATGTAGACAAAAATATAGATCTTAACTAGAACTAAACAAATTATGTGAAATGGATTTTTTACACATTTTAGGGTTTTGTGGGTATTAAATAAGTGTAAAAAGCCAACAGAATGCTGGATGTCTAAGAATATTTTTTTGATAAAATGTTATTTGATAGGAGTAATTATTTATATTCGTTATTTGAGTACTAAGAGCTTCAATTTAATATTTTTGAAACTAAATTTAAATAACTTCAATTTCATTACAATAAATTTTAAATTAAAAAACCCCTGCAATGTTTACTGCATTTGTTTCGTATTTAAATCTTTATTAAATTAATTAGAAATATATTGATAAACGGCTTGATTTATTCAGTTTCAAAAAGGTATTTCTCATTATTAACAATGTGCTATTTGTCTTATAAGTACTTCACTGCTAAAAAATGATTTATTTTTGCTAGACACCTTGAAAATTAAAAACTAAACTAATTCAAACAATAAGTTGAATCATGGTGTATAACAGTAGGTGTTTCCAATTTGGTTTTAAGAAGAAGCACGCCACTGTACACCAACTACTTCGCATTACCGAAACAATTGAAAAAGGCTTTGAAAACAAACAGTTCGTACCTGCAGGATTCTTAGATATTGCGCAAGCATTCGACAGAGTGTGGATCCAGGGTCTTATTTATAAATTATTGAAAGTTAAAACTCCAACATACCTCTTGAAAATATTAACATCTTTTTTGAAAAATAGAAGCGTCCAAGTAAATATCAATAACACCTTATCAGAAATTAAAAACATACGAGCAGGAGTCCCACAGGGATCAGTCTTAGGCCCTGTTCTATTTAACGTATTTGTGCACGACATGCCCGTTCCAGCAGATGCAACAATCGCCATGTTTGCAGATGACACGGCAATTGTTACAAAAAACGAGGTTCAAAACAGAGCAGTCAGTGATCTACAAAAAAACCTTGACATCACTACTGATTATTTTAAAAAATGGTACATTAAACTAAATACAACTAAATGCGAAATAAAAATGTTCACGCTAAGAAAAACTAGTAACCTGCCAGATATAATTATTAACAACAAAATTATTCCATGGAACCCGCCTAACCAAGCAATAAGATATTTAGGGGTGCATCTCGATAATAGACTAACATGGAGACACCACATTACGAAAAAACTACGAGAAGCCCAAACTAAATTAGCGATGCTCTATCCATTAGTAAATAGGAAATCAACCCTAAAAAGAAAATGTTCCCTCTTAATATATAAAGGTATACTGAGACCTACCTTGACCTATGCGTGCATGGTATGGGGTGCTGCACACCGAACACACATTAAAAAACTGCAAGCTTTTCAGTCGAAAGTATTACGGATCGCCACCAACAGCCCGTGGTTTATCAGGAACAGCCATTTACACGAGGAACTGGGTATAATGACAATACAAGAATTCATGAAAAAGTTATCAACAACATTTTTCCACAGAATTGGACAGTGCTCCGGTGTCACCCACTATGAACTGGGCAAGCGAAAAATCCACAGAAGATTAAATCGAAAATTACCACAAGACACTATAATAGACAGTGACAGTGATAGTGCGGATAGCGAACAATCTAATTAAACATTAGTAGCGAATCAACAGACATAAAGTGAAGTGACAGGGGAGTTCTTCGAACCGACCCCACAACGTGACAAATCCTGACAAACACTGTATTATCAAAACTATGTGTTACATCATGTATGTAGATCTAGTTAAATAAAGAGTATTAATTAAAAAAAAAAAAAAAAAACAGTAGGTGTTCCGCCTGTAGGCTCCTTACACGCATGAACTCGATTATCAACTATTAAAAAAAATTATTATACTTTTTATTTCAAAAGAAGACATATACTCCCTTGGCAATAGATACAAAAAATCTATAAAATTACTAACCATAATTTATTCATTAAATTTTGTCAAAAACACAAAATGCCTGCAATATTGCCTGCAATATTTTCCGAAAACGCAATCTGATAAAAAAAAAAAAACATCTCGTACGTTTCCGGCTCAGATCAATGTACATTACCTATATATATATTTTTTTTTTTCAAATTTTTAGTTTAACCCATTTGGGTAAAAGGATGTGAGACACGAACTTTTTAAGCATAATTTTGGCTAAAATCATGTTAAAAAAAAAACGAAAAAAACTACTTTTTGTTTTTTAATTTATGTCTTAAGAGCTTTCTTTTGATATCAAACAATAAAAAAAATTTTAAATAATTATCTTTTTTAACGACACAAAAAAAATCAATATTTATCGAAAAACTAATCTGATAAAAAATTCCTGTTGTACTATTCCGAGTTTTAGAAGAATCTCTCCCAGATATTTTTGGAGAGTTTTTTGCATATTTTTGACGAAAATCACAGAAAAAATTGATTTTTCAAAAATAAAAATTTGTTTGTTGATCCACACATTAAAAGGATTAATTTGATATGCCACTCAAGATTTGAGAAAAATATATTTATTTTTTCAATAAATACATATTTGTTTACATTTATCTAGGGATCTATTTTTTTGAACTCTCAGTATTTTCCCCATATGTGGGTCAATGAGTTGCATATATTGTTTATCAACGTATTTAGAGGTTTCATTTGATACCCTACTCAAAATTAAAAAACATATGTATTTTTTTTTTAATTCGTTGGGTCAGATTTATCTCGTGATGTAACTTTTTGAACTATGTATAGTTTTACTATATGTGGGGAAAAGAGTCGTATAAGCATGCCAAATTTCAACTTACTATGTTACGCCATTTAGCTACAATTTCTACCGTACCGACACACATGAGTGAGGTTATAAAGGTTTTTTGGTGATTATACCTACAAAACTCTAAAAACGATGTGTCGATATGTTTGTTCGTGATGCAGTCTTACACTCTTTAACCAATCTGGACCAAATTTAGTACAGTGGGAGTAAAATAATCCGAGAAAGGTTTTCGTGAGGGTTTCGACTTCATTCGTGTCTCCTCAGGGGGCATTATGGCAGGAAAACAATCAGTTTCGCACTCTTTGTTCATTTTTAGTTGCTTGCATTGGCTAAACCTTTAGATATATTGATATAATGTAGACAAAAATATAGATCTTAACTAGATCTAAAAAAAGGGCTTAGAGAGATACCTATCGTGTTTACACGCAAACGTTTACATGTAAAAACTCATAACTGAAAACAACCCCAAGGTAAAACTAATCAAATTCATCCGATATTTAATCCAAACAACAAAAATTACCCCACAAATAATCATATTAAAACAAGTAAATTGAATTTTATCCCAACTATCCATTCCCTTATGTTCGTATCCGCATATGCAGGAGGAGCTGTAAGATAACAAAACAAGGGTATTTTGGCAAACATTCCGTTCAGAACGCGTATATCGATTTTCCTCGGTCAACCGGCGCCCCTGAGATGTAGGCAAACAGCGACACACTGCTGTATGACGTTACACGCATAGTCCGGGGCAACACTCTCCCATATAGGCAAGTTTAATGGTGAGCAATGCATTTTATGTGTTTTCTATCTACTTTATGAGATCTTGCATTATATATTGAGTGGTTGTATAACAATTTTATGGTGATTAAATAATTTTATAGCATATTTATAAAAATTACTAACACACCTAGCAAGATAATATCGCTTCACTTCATAAGATGAACATGATATTATATACTGGGTGACAAAATAATATAGGGAAATAAATTTAAGATCCTAGCGCCGCGGTATTGACGTTTGGAACGTAGGTAAATGGTACTTGATGTTATTGTTACATAGCTGTGAAAGTGAAATTATAGGAATAAATATGTTTTACAATATTTTGTTAACCTGTTTTAGTATTTAATCAACAAGTAAATTAATACAAATGTTTATAAAACCATATTTTTGCATGACACGTCTCTAAAAATAATTAAAAACTATATTTTGTGAATGTTGTAGGTTAAGGCGATAACATTTTCGTAGTGGGTTACTTAAAATATCGGCATTTCCAGATAAGAGAGATTCTAAGTGATGAACTTTTAATGACTTACTTCAAGGTAAAAGTCATTGGCATTAGTCATGCTGTTTAAGTTTGTTTATGTCGATTTGTTTTTGCAAAGTCCAATAATATGGATAGATCTTATTGTTGTGTACCTATGTGCAAGTCAATGAAAAAGAGGAATGATAATGCATTCCTCAGATTTCCACCTACAATGTTAAATTAATAACAAAACATGTTCTGTGAACTAAACTTGGAATCGAGGAAGTTGTAAATTGTCGTAAAGCTTGGATTAGAAAAGAAAAATTTGGAAAAAAAGTGGGCCATTGGTTGAAAATTTGCTTACACTTCCTCTCCTTCATATAGAACGCGTGAATTTTTAATTCCATCTATAAACTTGAAGTAATCCGCTATAAAAATTTTTATCACCATAACCTACATCACAAAATATAGTTTATATAAGGTCAAGGAGGGTAATAAGGCCCGGGCGGAAATAAGGCCCACTTTTGAATTTGGCGCCTTAGCAGTGAAATTCAGAATTCACATGTTCACAGTATATTAGTATGTGCTATTGCTATATATTAACAGGTGGCAGTACTTTGTTTTTTTTTTAATGTATAGAGATATACACATGTAAACAACAACAGTGCGATGTTTGCTTCTCTACTGTAAATGAATTTAACTGTAAGTATGTTTTTTACTTATATGCCATTATTTAAATATCATGCATGTTTATTGCAATAACTTGCTAGTACATAATAGTACATTCTATATTATTTTATTTTTCATAACCTACAAATTAGTCAATAAAACTATGGTGTAAACATTTAACCGCCAAGCTGATAATAAGGCCCACAGTGTAAAATCGTTGGGCCGACATGCGTTGCTGCATAAATTGCCGTCTTTGGGTCCACGAAGACTGTGTTGGACTGACGAAGGAGGACAAAGATGAATTTATTTGTCCAAATTGCATGAATTAAATAATTGTTTGTCTTATTTTTATTTGTCCATTATTTAATAATTTTTGTTGTCTAATTTTCAATTTATTTGCCCTAATTGCATGAATTAAATAATTGTTTTGCCATAATTTTTCAAAATAATTTAAAAATAAAACAATCAGACCAATATTCCGGTGTTTTATACGCTTTTTTATACCCTAATTTATATTTGCTATATGGGCCTTAATTAACGACTTTTCTATAAATAAGGCCCGATGCAGACATTTTTTTAATTGCATAACTTAGTGATTCGTTTATCAAATACATATGTAATAAATTATTATATTATAAAAATATGTTCAAATTATTATTTAAAAATAAATTTATAACAAAATTGTTATTGTATAAATTTTAAAAAAATAAAAAGTGTTAGGTGGGCCTTATTACCCTCCTTGACCTTATATATATACATATATTTTTTTAGGGACGTGTCATGCAAAAATATGGTTTTATATACATTTGTATTAATTTACTTGTTGATAAAATAGTAAAACAGGTTCACAAAATATTGTAAAACATATTTATTCCTATAATTTCACTTTGACAGCTATGTAACAATAACATCAAGTACCCTTTACCTACATTCCAAAATGAGTGATTCCAGTGATGAGTTTTTTTACAAATTTTTTTCTATTTTGTTTTTTCTTGCCTTTTAAAATAATAAATATGCATTATAAAATCAAACCCGATTAGGGAATTTAGTATGTGAAGGAAGCGACTGGCTAGACTGGTTTAACAGTTTTATATTTTTCAAGGTAGCTATCAGTTATGTTTACCAAAAATTGCTGGTTATTGAACCATTTTATCAATTTTATGAAATAAAATGTTTATTGTCATAATGAAACTCATTATAACACTCAATTCAGTTTCATAATGAGTATCTTATGATATAAAATTGTTATTTTATATCGTGACTATTAACTAAGCTCTGATGAAGATTTAAATTAAAATCGAAACGTTAGCGAAGTTAATAAATTTGTTTTTATTTTCTGACTGGTCCGAATCCCATTACCTTCAACTATAATTACTAACTTACGGACGTAACTCATCTAATCAAGAAATATTTATGTGAAGTGTGAATTTTCACACATTTCAGGGTTTTGCAGGTATTTAGTAAGTATCAGAAGCCACCATAATACTGGATGTCTGGAAATATTTGTTCTATAGTCATATCTAATTCAACAATTTTTGACAATCACTTTTATTCGTTATTTGAGTACTATACCCTGTTCGAAATGCAGAAATAGTAATAAAATCACGTAAAAGACTGAGTCGCCACCCTATTGGCTCCCGCATAAATTTAACGGCTCAACAGCCAACGAACTACGAGAGTTCGACCAAATTTTGGATTTTCTACATTTTCTTGATTTTGAACAGAATATAAGAGCTTCCATTTAATTTTAAAACAAAATTTAAATATACCTTTGCAAATTTAAATTTGCCAAAAATACTTTTTTTCTGAATTTGCTTCGTATTCAACTCATCATTATCTTAATAAGAAATATATTGATAAATGGCTTCATTTTTTTTCTATTTCAGAAACGTATTTCCCACTATTAACAATGTGATATTTAATTTATAAGTATTTCTTTACTATAAATGGATAATTCCTCTTTGATACCTTAAAAACAAAAATCTTAAGTAATTCAAACAATCGATGGAATCACAACGTATAATAAAATAACTTAACTCTGCAAAGTACACTCTACAGTGTAGTGTGTAGTGTGGTGTTCATATGCGTAGAGTATACACATAAGAACTCAGTCCCAACGGTTGAAAAAAATTTGTTATATTTTTTATTAAAAAAAAGACACGCACTATCTTAACCGCAAATACAAAAAATCCATAACTTTGTTAGCTATAATTTAGCCATGAATTAAAAAAATAATTAATTTTGTCAAAAACACAAAAACTGCAATACTTTTCATACATGTTTCCGGCGCAGATCGATGGACGTAGCTTATAATTTTTTCAGATTTTTAATATAACTCGTTTGGGGAAGAGGGTGCGCGAAAAGAACTTTTTGAAGCACATTTTTGGCTATGGAGATTTTTTTCAGAAAAATATGTGCATAAATATTATGAACAACTGTTCTGATTATATCAAAAAGCAGAAATTTCATAGTACCCTCATCATTTGAATATGCTGGTGAAACAAACTACAGAAAACTCAGACATAAACACTTCACAAACATGTTCAATTGAAACTGTTTATTTACACTCTATTTTAAGAGGGTTTATTTATTCAATACAATTTTCAAACTGTTTTAACGAGCATAGTTTGTTTTCTAATTGAATATAAATGAATAAAACTGCATCAAATTGAATTAATTCTCAGTATTTAAACGATTTTGAATTCTTAAAATTATTTATAACGATGATTAAATCTAATAGTAGCCAACTACTTATAGCAAACTAATAACTTATACAGTCAAACTTAGTTACGGAGTCGTAGCAATGTTTTTGACGCCCTTGGCAAATAAAGTAAATCAATTAAATTAACTTACAATAGCGCCTCACTTCCACTTCCAGAATACAAGTAAGGGAGGTAATTTTGGTATTATTTCATGAATAAAATTTCATAAATAAATTCATTATAATCATTCAATTAGAGTAAAATATTTAATCTGTTAAACGATACAAAAAATAATCTATTTCTTAGAAAGGGCATTTAAGATAACGGGAGATTGTTTATTATTGCAACTTGACACTTTGTCAATGGAACATGAAAAGTGAATCGTAAATTATTGTGTTAAATAAATATACGTCAACCATAAGCACATAAATAATAATTAAATTCTGTCTGAGATATAAATATGATGATTGGGATATTTTCTAATGGGATATTTATCTGAGTTATCACCAATAAATTATGAATTTTAAGATAGTACAAGACCGACAATCAAGAAGTGTTAAATGACATTTAACAGGTGGGCGATGTAAGCATTTTAGAGTAGATTGTAAACCTTCATAATGTTAAGTCATGTTTAGAGTTCAGCTTAAGCCGTCGTATGGTTAAGACCATGTTATGTTTTGGAGTTGGTTTTTAAGAGACATGGGTTAGAGACATTTAGAGCGTTTGGGCGAGTCGAAATAAGGTAACAAGTAATTCCGTATGAACGTTAGTGTAGTGCCCAGCTAAAGACATGTGAGAGATAAATGGTTTTAGAGGATGTCAGTCAGGACTGTGGTGTCCAGTGGTTAAATTAGTGTTTGGTGTAAGTGTGTCTAGTGTGTGCGAATGTGTGTCTCTTTTGGATTTAGCTGTATCGACGTAATTGTAAGTCTATTGTAATTAGTGTAAATATTTAAACCGTAATCGTAATTAAAGTAGATTAGCTAAAATGTTGAGTTTAATTGAAACAACCCTTAATCCTTCCAAGAATCATAGCAACCAGCTAGCGGACTAATAAGGGGGGTCCAGACTTGATCCGCTCGCAAGTCTTGGAACCCATAATGTGAGGGATGTACAGAGTATGTACAAATGAAATAAATAAATCAGTCAACCGTGACATTTCATATTTATATATCGTAGCTCCCCACAAAGTGATGAAAAAAAAAAAGTTCTCATCTCCCAAATACAACTGAAGAGCAAAAAAAGGTCCTCATCTCTCAAATACAACTAATGAGCAAAAAAAAGTCCTTACCTCTCAATGCCCAAATACACACAATGGCGCCCCTGGCAAGTGCACCAATGCCAGGCTGTTACTACGGTTCTGCTTAGTTATAACGAGCGTCTGGTAACCAAGAACATTTACTTGTTATAACCATTATTCACTGTATCAGTGATGAGTGAAATCTATCTGTAATTTTTTTAATATTAGGCTTGTAATAACAAGTTCTACTGCAAAAACAGCGAACTAATAACCGTAACACGGTGCAAAAGTGGATAAATTACAAAAATTGCGACGAAATGTTTGCAAAGAAAGTAAGTAAAACGTTATAAGATTCGGATGTTGGAAGGAAGAAAACAAAATGCCGGAGAAAATGAAAAGCCATTGAACTGCCGAGCGTTGGGAGAGGTTCAATAATTCATGAATAAAACGTGAGCCCATTATTATAAGCCAGGGACCAAAGGACAGTCCAAAGAGTAGATTTATCGCTGTTGCTCAACTCCAAAAAGGGCAAAAGTGGTCCTACCAGCCGGATAGATCATGAGAACCAATTTTTGGAGCAAAAATGGGATCTTATACAACTATATCCCAAAAAGCCATAAAATTTTACGGATGATATTATACTGACCTTGCCGGCCTAAAAACATCTCTTTTTCATTCGCACCATTTTACATCCTTCCCTCGTACGTTTAAATTAAAATCTATATCTGTATTTGTCCATTATAGCCGTAAACTTAGGCGTCCGCAGAGGAGTGCAAACGGGGCGCATGCCCCATGTGGACAACATTTTTCTCGAGTGGAATAGGCAAAAGAATATTTTTACTTTTTTTTACACTATATTTAAAATTTCTATTACATAAATCCAAGTTTTGTTCCCCTAAAAAATTTTCTGCGGACACTTCTGACCGTGAATCCATCATTTACATACTTGCTACAACCAAATTCGAGTGTCTGTACATTTTCCCCGAGAACTGTATTTTTCGAAATCGCATGATTTTTCCTATAGGCGGGTCAAAGAACTGTACATTCATACAATATTCCAAATCTCTCCATACAGCCGCTTGACTAACACTCCTTCTGTACAGAGAGACAGCTAAACAACCCACGAGTCTTAGTTGAATAAAATAATTTCCTACGAAATCCTAAAAATGTCTTATATATAAAAATAAAGTTTTTTTATTGTCGTCATAACACTTGATATTAATCAGATAAGCTCAAATTATTCGATAGAGTACCACTACATTAGTTATTCAACTCCACTCTACTTTTATCTAATACATCTAAAAATCTAATACACCAATCATAACAAAAATTGTTATCGATTTACTGATTAAAACGAGTTAACCAGAAGGGATGGTTTATTGGGAGCATTCAGCCAACCATATACCAAAATAACGTTGTTACAGTGAACATATGAACTTACTGCGAAAATTGACCAAGTCAAATCTTGACAAAGTTGAGAAAATCGAATTACGAACATGTTAAAACTTAATATATATATATATATATATATATATATATATATATATACCTAGTAGGGACATAAATACAGTTACACTAATGAACGCATCCAATAAAAATAATACAAATGAACGCACCCAAATTTAAATAGGTGATAATCGTGAGTTAACCTATCAATTACTTTACTGTGGAAATAATTTGATTTTGTGTTGTGTGTTACCATAGAATGGTCAGAAAAGAAAACCGAATTGCAGTTATTGCGCTTTATAAATGTAAGATGGAAAAATCTAACATTTTTAAGACGCTACGTCCACTCGGCATTAGCCGAATGTTTGTGTATCGGTGCATTAAATAGTTTGAGGAAACTGGGGACATAAAAGACCGAAAAAGATCCGGGCGCCCGAGAACAGTACGCACGCCACAAGCTATCAAAGTTGTTAAGGCCAGAATAGCAAGAAATCCGTTGCGAAAATAAAAACTTGTCCCGGGAAATGAAAATTTCGCGAATATCAATGGCGCGTATTTTGAAAAAAGCCTTGGGTCTTGGGGCCTTCAAACGCCGCACTGGATAGTTACTAACTGTGTCTCTTAAAAAAAAATAGGGTCGAAAAATCGAAACGCTTGTTAATCAAGTACGCAGACGACAAACACAAAAAAATCCTTTTTACCAACGAGAAAATTTTTACTATACAGGAAAAATGCAACAAACAAAATGACAGGGTTTATGCCAGGTCATCTATTGAAGCCGCGGAAGTAGTTCCAAGGATAGAAAAAGGTGACCACCCAGCTTCAGTGATGGTTTGGTGCGGCGTTTCCTATGATGGAGTAACTGACCTTCATTTTTATGAAAAAGGGGTGAAATATCAGCTAGAGTCTACCAACAAACGGTCCTGGACGATGTTGTGAAACCCCTCAATCATACTCTCTTTCAAGATCAGTCATGGACATTCCAGCAGGATTTTGTTCCAGGCCATAAGGCTTATAAGACAAGCCAAACGTGACTTTTAAACAATGTTCCTAATTTTATCGGCGTAGAAGATTGGCCCGCTGCAAGTCCAGATTTGTATCCTTTAGATTAAAAGCTATAGACCGTTTTAGAGGACATGGTTTGCCACAAACGATATCCAAATATTGAATCTCTGAAAGAGGCTTTAGCTCGAGCTGTAGTCAATTTTACCATGGAAGTCGTACGTGCGACTATCGATGCTTGGCCTGTACGACTTAAGGCCTGCATTAAAGCCAAAGGTGGCCATTTTGAATAATTATACCAATTATGGATAACTTATGTATAAGTACAAAGGTCAATAAAATTTGGTGAAAAACTTAATTGTAGTTTTAATTTTATTTCATAAAATATTTGTAACAGTATTTATGTCCCTACTTGGTATATAAATAAAAAGGAACTTCCACCTCATTTTCTGATTCAGTTTCCAAATTCGCTGGTTCGGGAATAGCGTTTCTCTACAGCAGGGTTTCCAAACGGGGTCGATATCGGCCCTCTGGAGCTTAGTCAGCTTAAAGCTGGGGTCGATTTCATTTGCAAAGTGTCGACTTGGGGTCTATAGTATCAATCCACATACTCCAACCGATTAGAACATGTACAGAACAGGTTAATTAAATTACTACTACACAAATCGTACATCAATTACACCATGTTGTCTCAAGATCAACGGAGAAAATTAGTCGATATTGATTCGCTTCGAATGAGGCGGGATATGGGCAGATTATGCTTGCTCCATAAACTCGTCAATGGAGTTTTTCTTCGCCGCAACTTTTAGAAAGAATGGTACCTATTCGTTCGACAAGGACAAATGACACCTTCATAGTATCCCGACACAGAACCTGCTACGGAAGTGATGTCACCATTGACAGGATCTGTCGTTTATATAATTCTGTCTGCTGCAGTATTCATAACACAGCAGATATCTTTTGCAGAACACTAGTCGGATTTAAAAGAAGCATTTTCAATACCCTCAGTCAGGAAGAAGTCATTTATTAATGTATTAATTGTACTTAATTTTTTATTTTATTTGTGAAATTATTATGTATGAACATGTTTTATTTATTATTTATTTATTTAAAAAAAAAAATAAATAATAATAAAAACAAGAATGGCCAATTATCAAAACCGATTAATCGGTATAATGTCCGAAATGGCCGATTACCGATTATCTGCCGATTAATCGATGCAATCCTAATATGTACACTGTTTCCTTTTAGTTAAATTAAATAACTTCCATGAGAAACTATTCGTGATCGAAACAAAAACTAACTTTTTTATCTCCAAATAATATCGCCCGGTCTGAACTCCGGATATTGTTTTCAGCAGGAAATATTCTAATCTAACCAAATCCAATATTTGTGAACTTTATGAACTTGTTTCGAGTATAGCAGCTAAATAATGGCACATATATATCTATTATAAGCTATTGATTTTTCTACTTAAATATGATTAAAATGTCAAAAAGTTAGCAATGCTGGTATCTATTAAAATTTATAACTTTTATCAGTGTTTTTACTACTAAACTATGTCATGGGTTTATCTCAAGATTGTTAGGAAATAGATTGCGAAGAACTGAGAAACCAGGAAAAGATTCGAACGGAATTCTAATGAAAGGAATTTTAAATCTAAATATAACAATTTTAAAATAATAGGTCTGTTCCTAGTGTCATTTCCAATGGTTTATTATTATACGATACAAGCACAGTAATTTTAATGCTAGCCTACGAACTGTGCGCGTGCGGCTGACGATAATAAACCGCTGGCAATTACTATACGAACACCGGCGCCTTGAAGGTGCCTGTCCACTTGAGAGTAAATAGTAGCGAGACACCTCTGAGAGTAACTCGCGGAAAGTGGCGAGTTACTCTCTGAGAGCTAACTTATCTCAACGCGCTCGCTAGTGGACACGTGCTTCCTACACTCTCCGATAGTAGCTCGCCAAATACGAACTGTGTTCGAATTCTGAGTGCTATCGAGAGCTGTCTGTTTACAAGATGTTCAAAAATTGGTCAACGGAGGAAAGAAATAAAATAATCGACTTGTACAAACTCCGGAAAATTTTGTGGAACGTGAAATGTGTCGATTACCGTGACAGAATGAAAAATATAATGTTTATTAGATAATTTTATATCCCCAAATTTAGAAAATTACCAACCTATTAACCAAATTTTTTTATTTCATTAGAAATAATTAATTAATTTAAATTTAATTCACTTTAAAAATAAAAATATACATGTTTTTTTATTAAAATAAAGTTTAAAACATTATGTGCATGACTAAAAGAATTATTTTGATAAATAATGTAAATTTTTACCTTTATTAATAACTAATTACCCCCAAATAATTAAGTAGAGCCCAAAATAAACTTATTAAATTATTTTAGTAATTACATTTAATAGATTTAACTTAAGGGGGTAGACCATAGTAGAATTTTCAAAAAATCGAAAGTTTTTGTTTGCTTTAAACTATACCTTATCATCATAGAAATCACGTGGCAAAGTGTCATATAATGAAAAAACTTCTAAGTGTTAAAAATTTTAAAAGTAGCGCGGCGCCTTTCACTGTTTCACTTAGGTACTTTAAACTTAAAACGCGTTTTTCTCGAAATAACGTTTTTCAAACTGGCCGTAAAGATATCTCAAACAATTTTTGTTTGATTAACTTGAAATTTTTACAGCATATTCACAACTAGTGTCTGCTTGGAAGTACGTAGGATTTTTTTTTTTTATATTGAATATTTCAATTGTTATTAACAATTTTCGGGCGTTTTTTTCGGATTTCTTTTTCACTTTTTTTTCAAAATGACGCAATTTTTGAAAAAATCAATTTAAAACAAAATCCTACGTACTTCTCTAGCTGTTATGATGCTTTATCGAAATTTTTAGAAATTTTGGATTAGAAATTAATTTACTTTCCTTTCTTTTACTTTACATTCCTTTATTAAGAAAAAAGAAAAATCATATTCCTTTGAAACTTCTATTAAATATTTTTTAGTACAAGCTATAGCTTCAACTATTTATTATTTGCAATTTTATTAATAATATTTAAAATAAATTTTATAAGAGAATTATAAAAAGTAAATACATTTTTAATAATATTAATCAATTCAACTTTATTATTAAACAAGTGCAAAATTTCATTTTTGATTTCCAGAAATTATTGAAGGCACCAAAAACACTTCTTCTATCAATCCATGACTTAATCCAGCAGATTTTTTTTATTCAACTTTTTATTTTTTTAGGAATAGTTAGAATTATTACAGCAGCTGCGACCTTTCTATAGTACGACGCCATCTAGACTACTCTTCACAACGGATCAAGTGGTTTGAAAGTTCTCGCGAGAGTGTTCTCGGCGAGCAGCTCGCCGGGTACTCTCGAGAGTACATCAGGTCGAAATCAGCTCTCTAGTGGACCAGCCTGTGAGAGTTGCTATCGAGAGTTACTCTCGCGAGTAATCTCAAGTGGACAGGCACCTTCAGACCAATAATCAAGATGGACAGTGCATGCCCTATATAAACCAAATTACGTCATATAATATAGACACAGCATGGCTCTATGCCTTAGCTTTGTTTGTTATGAAGCCCTGCGGAAACAGAAAGGGAATTTGCCCCTTTAAGTATAGCAGGTTGCCTAATATGCATTTATTTTGTCAAGCTACCATTAGCAAAGGTTATCCTTAGCTCTGTTCGTAAAACCATTTCTAACGGTTTATTAATGTCAAACACTAGTGCAGAGTTATTTTAACGAACAAAAGAAGGTGTTGAATATTATTTTCGGCCGCTACTATTACTAAAAAAAATTGTATGACGTCAGTTTGAAAGTGTAGTGAAAAGTATAAGGTAAAACAGCCTTTACGCCATTAAACTTAAAAATACATAGAGAGTTTTTTTTTAAACAAAATTAATAAACAAACTAAGCAATAAAATTGTAAATACAACTACAAGAAAATTCACCGCAAGACTTCCAAGAAAGTCATAAAATTCCAATAAAACCATCCAATTTATTTAGAAGTTATTGGATGTTTACTGACACCACATACATTACAGATACAGAAATAAGTTAAAGAAAACAAGCAAAATTCATAATAAAGATAAACTTGGCTCTCGTACATCACAGATATTTCTTTTTATTCTATATATTATAAGCAGAAAAATCGTGACTAATGATGTTTTGCATTTTATGGATTTGCATTTACTATTTGATGCATCGCTTGATGAATCGTTCTCATTTAGCTGCACCATTCTGGTGGGTTCCACGACTGATAGATTTGTAGCTCTGCGTCAAAAAGTACAGTCGAACCTCGTTATTTCTGACTAATGGGGGATAGGTTGTAGGGATTAACAAAAGACCGGATTAAAAATGGAAGATAATCAAAGAAAATTACCTAAAAGAATAGTAAAAAGTGCATTAAAACTTCGTTTACAGCAACAAAACACGTGCTTCATACATTTAAATTGCATAATAATAGATTCGTAATACCTAACACACCGAGGAATGAATACATCCCCATAAAAAATTCTGCAAATGATCACTTACATTTTTTCAAAATTAACTTTATATTGTTACATTAGAGTAAATTGAGATATACTTTTGAATTGCTATATAACTACAATGATATATATGTACAAGGTGTCTCAAAAGAAATTTTATATTTAGTGGATCGATTAAAAAAAAAGTAAGCCGTATATAGAAAAAATGTTTATTAATTATTAAAATACACTTTTTGCGGATTTATGTCTTTAAAATAATATCGTCTAAATGTAGACCCTCGCGTTCTCGGCACTCATTTAATCGAACAGTAAAATTACTTATGACGTCTCGGCAGGTGGACTCAGGGATGCCTGCCATTTCGTGACGGATATTTTATTTCAAATGCGCTAGTGAAGTCGGTTTATTGGCGTAAACTTTAGATTTAAGATAACCCCATAGGAAAAATTCTACAGGGGTTAAATCTGGACTGCGTGGAGGCCAATTTATGTCACCTCTCCGGGAGATCAATTTGCCTGAGAAAATTTCACGAACACGTGGCAGAGACATATTGGACGTGTGTGAATCTTGCACCAATTGAATTTTGTAGGGGTGCAGCTTTAGGTCTTTGTGCATAATGCGATGTAATGATGATCTATACACATTTAAAGCACTTGCGCGCTTCCGAATTGAAAGGTTCGGGTCGTCACGAACAGACTGATTAACATTCTCCACGTTTTCTACCGTTCTTGATGACCTAGGTCGCCCGGATTTTGATTTATCCAGCGTTGTACCAGTCTCTTCAAACTTTTTAACCCAATGTTGAATGAGAGGAATGCTTGGCGCATCATTTAAGTGGCGAAAACCTCGAATACTGCAGAATTTTCTACGCGCTACGGTCGCCGAATCACCGTTTTTGTAAAACTTTCGCACGCATAACGCGCGGTCTACTCCCGAGAAACGCTCCATAGCGAGTAAATTCCCAAGAGCCAGGCTACCGATTGACATAACCCCCGCGCCCCTCGAATACGTTGCGTTCACGCAGTAAGCTAAATAAATATAAAATTTCTTTTGAGACACCTTGTATAATAATAACCAGTGGGGCAGCCAAGCGGGAGGCCGACGGGCCTGGGCCCCTCCCAGGACCAGCAGGTTACACGGCGCTGCTCGGGGAATTAAAGATAAAATTTGTTAAACACAACCAGTAGCGCAGCCAAGGGGGGGCGACAGGCCTGGGCCCCTCCCAGGACCAGCAGGTTACACGGCGCTGCTCGGGGAGTTGAAGATAAAATTTGATAAACACAACCAGTGGCGCAGCCAAGGGAGGGGGGGGAGGGCGACGGGTCTGGGCTCCACCCAGGACTAGTAGATTACACGGTGCTGCTCAGAGAGTTGAAGATAAAATTTGTTAACCACAACAGTAGATAAATTTTAAATTACTTCATTGTAAACAATATTGGCATTTTTATTATTATTTTTTTTTTTTTCGTATATATAAACATTTTTTTAAGATTGCCTACTCTTGATAGGGGCCGTTATTGTTCAAGTGAAAATACATCACTTTCCAAATATGCTCCAACAAATTATATGAAGGGTAGCGTTGATCCTTTTTCCCCCTGACACATCGACTAAAACATTCGCCCAGTCAAATGATATAACTGTTTTAAACAACTAATTACTCGATTCAGATAAGATAAAGTGGAAATCTGACTTCGGTATAACCTTCACACGAGTCTGTTCGTTCGGTACAAATTGTGGCCAAGCGGCTGATTTAGAGAACTGAACATAAGTAAGAAAAAAATTTAATATTGACAAAATGTAAATGTAAATAAATATGTATTTATCGAAGAAAAAATCAAGTGAAAGTTTTTGATACATGTATTAACAATTACATTTTTTTTATCAACAAATAATGGAATTATTATTTGATATAAACATCAATATCCAACAGCAGGGGTGTCGAACTGATTTGGGTCGCAGTCTATTTTACATACAAAATAATAAGCAGCGACGGAACTTCAATAAACCGAAGTCGTAAATATCCCGAAGGGTTTCTTGACATTTCTTTATAAACAGAAAAGGGGAAGAGAGTATATTTTACATTTTTAAATATATTTTCCCCTAAATAAGCTCAAGTGATTTTGATTACCGCTTCAGGGACCACAAAAAATAAGGTTGAAGGCCGTATGCGGCCCGCGTGCCCTCAAATTTGATTCGGCCCTCCCCAAGACAAAATCTTGGCTGCACCAGTGATAATAACGTTCTTGTGCATCATTTAATACAGTGGTTCTCAAACTTATTTGGCCTACCGCCCCCTTTTCAGAAAAAAATTAGCTCAGCGCCCCCTGGAAATCTACATTCTTTAAACGAACAAACAGAAAGATATATGTATCTATATTTCTACCTACGTTCTAAAATATAGTAAAGAAAGATGTTGTAAAAAAGATACCTTGAATATTGAAATTAAAAATTATTTATTTAAATATTCGCATCTAATGACACGGATGAACTTGCGCTGCTATCATTGTATCAATCATTGGCTCTATTTTTGTCAGCAATATTCTTAAATCACCGCGATTAGCTATTTGCAGTCGGTGTCTTTTTTTGTTAATAGATTAGTGACCGCACTGCAAAAAAAACTTTTGTATTATAGCCCATAACCTGGGATAAGCTATTAGAATCTGCTTTTGCAGCCAGAACTGTTGGTAGCCGTCTTTGAATTTAAATTCGTAATTTGTCTCACTTCCATTAGTTCTTCTTGTAATTTTGGAGTGTTTGGGTATGTTCATTTTAAAAATATCTTCAAATCGTTGGTTGAAGTCAGAATGGAGAGCATCCAAGTGCTGACAATAGGTAAGCAAAGCTTCATCATTTTTTATGCCCCCCAAATGCACCCGAGGCTACTATTGCCCCCCTGGATCGTTCCAGCGCCCCTCAGGGGGCACGCAATACGACACGCAAATTTTAAAATGCGACACTGCATAGGCGCCCGCAAGGGGGGGCAAGATGGGTCAGTTGCCCCCACCCTCCTGGATTTCGGAACAAATTACCAATTCGTATATTAGAAAAAAAAAAAAATATATTATTTAAATATAAAATTCATAGAAACAAATTGGTGTGAAGTGTAAATTTTCACACATTTCAGGATTTTGCAGATATTTAGTAACTGAATGATGATTATTTGGGATACCAAAACAAATTTTATGTCAAAATATTTTTTTATGAATTTTAATTCATATGCCTAATACCATTATTTAAGTTATTAAGATTTTGAAAATTGCGCCTACGGCTTGATTTCTGATTTCGCATACATTCAAACATAGCGTTAAAATAATTTACTTTGCAAAAATAAAATTTTGATCGTTAATCCACGTACTAAGGGCTTTCATTTGATACCCTACTCAGAATTTAAAAAAATATATATATTTTTTTTTATATATTTTAGTTTATGGATATGTTTTTTAGATGTTTTAGTATTTTTCCAATGTGCGGGTCAAAGAGTTGTATAAGCATGCCAAATTTCAACTCTCTAGATGTAGCCATTTGACTACAATTTTTACCGAACAGACAAACAGACAGACAGACGACTAAATGACGGTATAAGGGATTTTTGGTCATACCTACAAAACCCTAAAAACCATTGTTTATTATTATATTTTTGCTTTAGCAACTTTGGCTGTTAGGCAGGATAGTTCTTATTTACTAACTATAGAGAACACATTTTTAACTAGAAAATAAATGTTTATCCTCAGCGGGGATCGTTCCCAGACCCGCCACGTGGAAAGCATTGTTCGAATAAGACATCTATATCTATGTTTTGGTCTTGCCCCCTCCTAGTATAATATCTGCGGGCGCCTATGCGACACTGAAGTATTCTACATAGCAGATGTGTTGAGCAGTGTATATTGATTCGCACAGTGAAATCTATGTGTGGTTCTGCTGTTCAGTTCCACATACAACATACTAAATAATATATTAATTAAATTTTTAATTACTCCATGTAAATAGTATTAATATTGAATTAGCATGCAAAATTGCTAAGCCAGTATACTCGATTGTACCACTTTTCATCAATTATTATACGGATGAATCCAGAATCCTGTTAAAATGTCGCTAATCCCTTCTCTGAGATAATTAGATCATTCATTGTACTGCACTCCCAGTACACCCACACATTGTGCTAACAATCATATCAACCGAGATATATTCATTTCTGAAAGCTAATTTTAGGGACAATTAGACCAAAAATTGTTTTCAATTTGGTAATAATTTGTTATTCAAGTGTCATCACATAGTTTCTCATCAGGGGCGCACACAGATTTTTGGCTTGAGTGGGGGGGTCCAATTATACATAATTTTTATAAACACAGGGCAAAATTTCAATTTCAAGTGAAGAGCAAAAAAAAAAGGTCCTCCCTTCTAAATTTTAAGTGAAGAGCAAAAAAAAGTCCTCACTTCTAAATTATAAGTGAAGAGCAAAAAAAGGTCCTCACTTCTAAATTTTCAGTGAAGAGCAAAAAAAAAAGGTCCTCACTTCTAAATTATAAGTGAAGAGCAAAAAAAAAGTCCTCACTTCTAAATTATAAGTGAAGAGCAAAAAAAGGTCCTCACTTCTAAATTTTCAGTGAAGAGCAAAAAAAAAAGGTCCTCACTTCTAAATTATAAGTGAAGAGCAAAAAAAAAGTCCTCACTTCTAAATTATAAGTGAAGAGCAAAAAAAGGTCCTCACTTCTAAATTTTAAGTGAAGAGCAAAAAAAAGTCCTCACTTCTAAATTATAAGTGAAGAGCAAAAAAAGGTCCTCACTTCTAAATTTTCAGTGAAGAGCAAAAAAAAAAGGTCCTCACTTCTAAATTATAAGTGAAGAGCAAAAAAAAAGTCCTCACTTCTAAATTATAAGTGAAGAGCAAAAAAAGGTCCTCACTTCTAAATTTTCAGTGAAGAGCAAAAAAAAAAGGTCCTCACTTCTAAATTATAAGTGAAGAGCAAAAAAAAAGTCCTCACTTCTAAATTATAAGTGAAGAGCAAAAAAAGGTCCTCACTTCTAAATTTTCAGTGAAGAGCAAAAAAAAAAGGTCCTCACTTCTAAATTTTAAGTGAAGAGCAAAAAAAAAGTCCTCACTTCTAAATTATAAGTGAAGAGCAAAAAAAAGGTCCTCACTTCTAACTTATAAGTGAAGAGCAAAAAAAAGGTCCTCACTTCTAAATTATAAGTGAAGAGCAAAAAAAAAGTCCTCACTTCTAAATTTTAAGTGAAGAGCAAAAAAAATGTCTTCACTACTAAATTATAAGTGAAGAGCAAAACAAGGTCCTCACTTCTAAATTTTAAGTGAAGAGCAAAAAAAAGTCCTCACTTCTAAATTATAAGTGAAGAGCAAAAAAAAGGTCCTCACTTCTAAATTATAAGTGAAGAGCAAAAAAAGGTCCTCACTTCTAAATTTTAAGTGAAGAGCAAAAAAAAGTCCTCACTTCTAAATTATAAGTGAAGAGCAAAAAAAAGGTCCTCACTTCTAAATTTTAAGTGAAGAGCAAAAAAAAGTCCTCACTTCTAAATTATAAGTGAAGAGCAAAAAAAAGGTCCTCACTTCTAAATTTTAAGTGAAGAGCAAAAAAAATCCTCTCTTCTCACAGTACGAGGGGGGGTCCCCTTGGACCCCCTCTTGTGTGCGCCGCTGTTTCTTATATTTGTATGCCATATTCTTCTTGAAATGTCACTCGATTCCGAGCATTTGGCGATTTCCACACATACTTTTGTGTTGTGCGTGTTGCGTATGTAACCATACCGAGTGAAAATAATGGAGCCGTAATATCAGTGATTTTATTGTTCCTGTGCCGTATTTTAAAAGCTGTGGAACTTATTAATGCAAAACTTATAGAGCCATCTGCTAATGAACAATGAAAATTGAACTACTGAACTGTCAAAAAGAAAATACTTAAGGTTAAGTTGCACAGAAATAATGTAATTTTCATAATATTTTTCATGGAACCAAATATTTAGTACATTTTGTATTTTAATAAAAAAAAATAAAAATCTGAAATAATAAAATATGATCATAAAATTACTATATTTAAAAAAGTAATCTGCAACTTACCAAACATAGGCTAATCGTTTGGAATACCAAACGATTAGGCGAAACTAGATTTTGCAATCTAGCTACTTTCATCGTTTCAATGTGCTTATTGGCCATTTTGTTTAGCTTTGTAAATCATATTTACAATAAACATTTTTTTTTGGTTAAGGTATATATCATTTTAATATGCCATTTTCTTTATATTTTTGTGTCATTCTCTATAAAAATTTCCCATTTATTTATTTTTTTGTCACTAAAATATGTAAATAAGTATTTTATTTTTGACATATGTCATTCGTTTCCATGGTTTCATTGTTGGGATTTTAAATTTTAACATTCCAACGTGAAAATGAAATAGCTCAAGCAAGGTTCCTTCTCGTGACAAACTAAAATAACGGAATTCCCATTTAGTCCCGCCACATAAAACAGCAATAAAACGTAAACTAAATGACACGATAAAAATAAGAGTAAAAATTTTCGAAAAACGTAGAAATAAAAGCAAGCTCTACTCAAAAACATTTGGAAACAACGCAATGAGAAAATATATGGTTTTCAAAAGTTCAGTAGTAAAACTTTTCATCAACAGATGGCACAAGTAAATTTTTTCATTAGTAAGTTTTACAAAATACTATTTGTAAGGAGGCACAGTAAAATGGCTGACGACATAACTCCATATGGGACCTAGAACTTTAACGTGGATTCTTTCGGAATTTTTTCCTACGATATTATACTTCGGTGGTTGACCAATTACCTTCCGAGGAAAAAGAGATTATAAGTACTCGCGATATTACGAATAAGATTTTTTTTTTCAACAATAGTCCAGTCCATTTACTTGTTGGACTATTTTTAAAAATAATAATGATAATAATACTGCAGAAAAAAAGAGCAATAATAATTTTTTTTTTCAGTCACAAAAAATTCACTATATCTCGAAAAATTAATCTGATTAAAAGTTCCAGTTGAACTATCCGGTTTCAGCCACAAACAGCTGAAACCGGAATAGTGTAACTACATTATTGAGATTTTTTCATATTTTTGGATCACAAATACGGTGTGGGACAAAAGTTTCATAGCACGTTTATGGGCAAACCTTAAAAAAAAATTTTTTTTCTTCCTATGTCTTAGAATCTTACAGCACAATAAATTTTAAAAATATATATATTTTTTTTCAGACAAATATTCGCCAAATTCTTCAAAAAGTTCCTGTTGAACTGTTCCGGATCTCGCCAGTGTACATCATTGTGATTTTTTTCACATTTATAGACAAGCCCTTCTGCAAAAGTACGGAGTGGGAAAAAAGTTTCCTAGCACGTTCTTTGGCAAAACTTAAAAAAAAAATACTACTTTTGTCTTAAAAGCTTACTTTTGATAACGCACAATAAATTTTAAAAAAATATACTTATTTTCAGACAAAATATTCGCTATTGTTTCTAAAAACTAATCTGATTAAAAATTCCTGTTGAACTATTCTGGTTCTCGTCAGTGTACAATGCCGAGAATTTTTTGGTTTTTAAACCAACCCCTCTGCAAAATAGGGTGTGGGACAAACGTTTTCAGCACATTTTTGGGAAAAACTTACTTTTTGTTCCTTAATCTACGTCTTAAAAGCTTACTTTTGATACCACACAATATATTTTGAAATATTTTTTGTTCAGACTAAAAATACCCATTTTTTCAAAAATGTAATCTAATTCAAAATTCCTGTTAAATTCTAGTTCCTGTCAATAATCCTGAAATAGGGTGTGGGACATAAGTTTCTTGACATATTTTTGGCGAAAATCGCATAAAAATATTAGCTTTTTCAAAAATAAAATTTTACTCGTTTATCTACACATCAAGGGGTTTCATTTTATACTCCACTAAAAAAATTAAAAAATATTATTTTTTTCCGTAAAACAACATTCAGAGCTCTTTAAATTAACACGTTGTAGACTATTCCTTGTCACGTTGTGCATTATGTTTTTATATATTGTTTTAACATTCTACGTACCATTTAGAGCAGTTAGAAATTAGTGGGTCAAGAATAGTCCGACATCTGTGTGTCTTTAAACCAACTACATGGCTTCGTAAAATGTTTTCTATCTATTATCATTTTTATAATTCTGCTGTTCTAGATTTTAACTAACTAAACCTAACCTAATTACCTAAATTCATCATATTTACTATCCGTCCTTGTAATTTTGAGCAAGATTTGTTAATGATGACATTTTTTAGGTTATATAAAGGCATACAATATGTACGGTGCCTCTGATAGACTGAGATAGCCAATGTATTTATATGTATGTCTCATTAAAACAACTCATAAGCTTAGAAAATTATCCACAATCCACAACGAACAATGTAATAAATTTGGAGGTCTAAACGGTTTCACGTCTTGCCATATGACAAACTTCTAGTTACAAACAACAGAGTACAAGCTACAGTCTATAAGCTATTGATTAAAGAGTTCTGAATGCGGCTTAACATACTTGCTCGCACGATCTGATTTTTTAGTCTCGATATTTTTCATGTATGCGGGTCAAAGAACTATACTTGCATACTAAATTTCAATTTTCTAGTTCTAGCCAACACATACAAGCACATGAGTGACGGTATAATGGTTTTTTTGTCACCAACATAACCCTAAAAGAAAAAATAATAGGCTCTCCCCAGAATTAATCCAATACAAATTTATAGTGTCTGTCCTATAATCCATTTATTCAGCTATTGCACATTTATATTTGTTTTTGAAAGAGATTTATAATATTCAGAAATACATTTTTAGCGTAAAAATAGTAATAAAACGTAGTGTTAAAATAATAAAATAATGCAAAACAAAATAAATTTTAATATCTCTATGTAATAAAATTTAATAATGTTATTGTAGAGCAGGTATCCTACCTTACAAAACACACACGTAATCATGTAGAACAATATCATTAATTTTTATCATCCCTAATGTCTCTACTCTCATATTAACCCTAAAAATACAGGTCTGTTCACGAGGTCATTTCATATTATGACAGTAATCTAACCCCAACGATCAATGGAATTTTGAAATAAACTTCCTGATGCCATTAATTAGTTAAAAAGGTATCGTTCTTTTGCGTTTCAAAGGAGGCTATTTTCATTCCAGCACGTTTTAATATAACTATGATATTAGGGTGAAATAGTGGGATGACACGCTCTAGATATACTTATAGATAGTTCGGGATTGAAACAGTAGAATTAAACAATTTTCACAAGTGTTGTAGAACAGTAAGATAAGTCACTAATTGCAATGCTGCATTCACAACTATTATAAATTAAAATTAATGTTAAATTTGTACGTGGAAATTAAGTAGCATGCACAATGTAAATTTAAGAAATTAAGGCACTGACAGCGTTGTACCGTTAAATTTCCTGTTTATATTGGCTATTTACTAAGAAACCATCTGTGACAGCCTTTTGAAATTCATGCTGGAGTCAAATAAAGAGACGCCACCTCACCTTTGCTGTTTAACCTCGTGCTGGAGATGGTGTTACGAAAAGCCCAAGATACCAACCACCGTGGTCTACAGCAGTGTTTCTCAAACTTTTCTGGCATGAGACCCCCCCAAAATAACTTCAATATTGTCTAAACCGGGACAAGAACGGGAGCTAGGGCAAAGGAAAATATTTAACCACAAAAAATTGTTTTATTATTAAGTCTTACAAAAGAAATATGCAGGTGGTCTGCTGCAGCAGAAAGTTAATTATTTTATTTATTGTACCAGTACAACAAATATTTTTAAGAGCAGGTTTTAACTTATAAATTGTTGTTGCTATACCAATATAATTCAAAATTCATTTAGTCAATAATCGGGATTTATGAAAATGATTTAAAAAATAGTTTAGTTTCTCTAGTTATAGCCGATAGTGTATGCATGTATGTGTTTCTATATTGTCCATAGAAGCACATTCTACATAACAATGACTTACATTATAAAATTTACGAAAATTTCTACAAATACCTTTCCAGTCGCTCCAATTTTGGTCTGCGTGGAGTCCAAACACTAAAGTCCACACTATAACACACTATTTCAAGTATTTTCTGCACTTTTATCACTAAAAAATAACTAAAAACGTCAGAAAAAAATGAAGACGCCACTTGCAAAAATCACGTATCACTACATATCAAGATGGTTAATATTGATAAAGCTCATTAAGGAATATAGTTATTAACAATTAATAAATAAGGAACAGAATTGCTTAAAATAATTCTTTATGAGAATAAACACATATATTAATATTTTATCAATAGTATACAGGTGGTTGAAATTGAACTACCGGACCCAATACACTATTTTTTTGTTATTGAAGATGAGGTATAGGTGAATGTAAAATTTGGAAGTTACTTGGTACTACATGATCTAAAATAGTTTATATTTTGTTACTTTGTATCTTTATATAAATAGTACACAGTATACATTTTGATTAAGGATTTATTAAAATTTCAGAGCTAAAGCTAAACTTTAAAAAAAAAACAACTTTTACATAAACATGTTTTTAATATCTGTTACGATTACCTATAATGGCTTGCAAGTATTTTTATTTACAAGTGTTACATTGTTCCAAGTTGCTTTCCATTTTGAACACTTTAGCATCCTTATTCTTTAGCTAACAGTAGCTCGGAGCATAACAAAAAATATTGCAAGGTCAAGTCGTACCTACTTGAAAGTACTTGAAGTACCTCCAACGCGAACCGTTTTAATTAGTTTAAATTAGTTGTCAAAATAAGTATAATTTATTTTATTTAAGTTTAAAAGGTATAGTTTAATGAATATAAATGTCATATATTTATGAATATATCTTGCAAAATTTAGCGTTTTTCTATTATAATTTCATGCTTCGATTTTATATGACTTCGCGGCCCCCCGACGAAGCTTTCACGGCCCCCCAGGGGGCCGCGACCCCCCGGTTGAGAAACGCTGGTCTACAGCTCAATGGGTACCACAAGATTTTAGGGTTGGCAGATGATCTAGATATTATTTCAAATATGGTTGAAGACGTAATATACCTTACTGACCTTATTGATGTCGTAGCTCGTAAAGTAGGACTTATCAGCAGTAATAAAAAAATCAAGTATCTTATTGTTAATAGACGCAGTCAAGAAAACACGACCGACTTAAAAATTAATGACAACATTTTTGAGAGAGTTTCTGCTTTCAAATACCTAGGCACCATGATAAATCAGGTGAATGTGATACAGCATAGAATTAAAGCTGCTAATGCATGGTATTTTCTCCCCTCTTCAAAACGAAACTCTTGTCTAGGAACACCAAGATCAGGTTATACAAAGTTATAGTACGTCCCGTTCTTAAGTATGGCTATTTATGGCTATCATGGCGCAAAACGATTAATCGTCCTAAAAATAGTTTGAATGTTTGTAAATCGATTAGTGTGTGTTAATACGTATTTTTCGGATAGATGTTGGCTTTCAAAATATTGTAAACATCTAAGTAAATAATCTACAACTGCCAAAAATATCTGTCACTTCGTCACGACATATCTTCTTGAAATGTCTTTTTCAGAGTGTAAAAAAATAAAATTTGCTTTGGATTAATTTTTGAGCACCGTTAAAAAAAATGGTTAAAATTAGTTTTTAACCAGACACAAATATAGACGTTGAGCCATCTGTTAACACAAGAACAAAAAAATAAATTCGCATATGTTGGAAAATTAAGTTATAATACTATTTTTCCGTTAAGGCTGCGTATAACCCCCGGAGGTTACTAGTTTCTTATACAAAACTAACAATCTGAAATAAAATTAATATCAACCTATACATCAAATTTTGCACCGAATTTGTATCTATCTAATATGATAGTTTTAATTGTAGAAACATTTATAGTAAAAATATTATGGCTCAATAACTTAAAAATAGACATCAGCGATATTGTTCTGTAATTTATTAAATCTATTTGTGGGTTTCGAATAACTTTTATATTTATATAGTTTTGTGTAGAAATGTTCAAATAATACGTAATTTTTTTTTTTCGACTTGATTTCTTATAGTTTAGAGCCTTCATCGAAAAATATTATACTTAAAGATAATAGAATGCCACTTGGTACACGTATTCTTCACGAAAAATATTTTTTTTTTACCCGTAACACCAATTTTGAGAACCGCGGAGATTCAAGAGGGCGGCAAAAATAGATTACCAAGTACAATAACTATAAGTAATTTTCACAATACAACAAAATAGCTAGAATCATATTTGTAGAATGAAGCTTTAGGTACAATTTGCCACATCGTACGCAAATATGCATCGATTGGTTTACAAGATGGCGTCCATAATGTAATTTGCTTATTTACAACTACCTAACAGTTTTTTCTACAATTAAAAATATCCTATTAGATATGTAGATAAAAATTCGATGCAAATTTTGATATATAGATTGTTATTAATTTTATTTCGGATTATTAGTTTTGTATAAGAAACTATTGAGGACTATAGGGTTGTGCGTCGCCTTAATTTCGCAGCGAAAACCCATTTTTTATTAAAAAAAATTGATCAACTTTGCGGCGCTCTAGCGGCGAAACCGTGCAAACCACAAAAAAAAAAAACTTATAGATGCTAAATTATAAAGAATATTTGTCTCTTCAATTCAATGCAGATAGATTTGTTTTCGAATTCCACAATGGAACGTAAATATTTGATAAATATATTTTTTAAGCGACCATATCAAAAACAGTTTTTTTTTCCATCTAGTACTAGACAAAAAGTAAATCTTTTTCGGCCTAGACCGATTTGCGTACTTTTTAGGCCTAAGCCGATTCACTTACTTTTTAGGCCGCTGGACGCCAACGCCATCTACGATAGTGATGTTTGTTCAATAACAAGCAAATGTTTCAAATTATTAAGCTAATTAAAATAAATAAGTTTAATTTTTCTATTACTTTTGGTCGCCAAAAAAATATAATGTGCACCTTTGCCAAAAAGTTCTTTTCAGTCCTCATCTGTTTGAAGACTCTGCCTCGTTCGTCAAATTCAGATGCGAACGAAAAAGATCCAATTTTTGACCAAGGTACACAAATAACTATCTTTGCATGTTTTTCGATGTTTTTTTCAAAATTCCGGCAAAACATAAGTTGCAAAATGTGACGCCGAAAACAGCACCTATTATATATAATTCTTTATTTCCCCTAGGCCTTGCGGCGTTTAGGGTTTTAACCAGTACATAAAAATAATCATAATAATAATAAAATAATACATTTTATGACTTTCTTTCTTCTTCTTCTTCTACATTCTTCCTCCGGTGTTCCTCTCTTTCTTCCTATTCTCTTTTCGACTTCCGTCTCCGGTCTCCTTCCTTCTTAACTCTAGTTCTTTTTCCCCTCTTTCTTCGCTTCTCTTCCCTCTTTTCTTTCATCCTCCTTTGCCTCTTTCTTCCTTCCTGTTCTCAGTTCTGTCTTACCTCTCCGCAGTCCTTCCTTCTTTCCTCGAGTACTCTCACCCACCTTTCTCCCTTTCCTTCTTCACTCAACAGCTCTTTTATCTCTCCCTCCCATTTTGTCATCTTTCCACATCTTTTTGTTAGGTGTTCCAAGGATTCTTCCTCCTCCCTACACATTCTGCATAGCCTATCCTCTGGTTTTGCCCAATACCTATTACTCCGTTCTTCATTTCCACATCTTAACCTGGCAATCCTTCTAACTCTGCCCCCTGCCTTTCCTCTCCACCCTTTCAAATATTTAGGTATTCCTACAGTCCTTATCTCACATTCCTTGAATTGTCTATTCTTACTGTTCTTTCCTGCTCATGTACCTCCTTGTCTCTCCTCCTCAATTCTTCTACTATGTTTCTTCCTCCATTTCTCTTTCGCTCAGCTTCCCTTATGTCCATCCCACATCTTCAATAGTACTCTTTCCTTGTTTCTTTTCATTCCGACAGTTAACCCTTTTGTTCTTCCTTCATTCTTTCTCCACCTGATATCGTCGTCAAACCTCCTCTCTCCTATGCTCCATAGCTGCCCCATAACCATTCTTGCTTTCTTCACCCTTTCTCTAACATGCTGCTCTGCTCTATTGTTCCTCGTTAGAACATATCCGAGGTATTTCATACTTTTTACCTCTTCAATTTCTGTCCCTGACCATTCCCATCTTATATTCTTTCTCTTTCCTCCCCCCTTTCCAAACACCATCACCTTCGTTTTATCTCTGTTTACCTCCAGTTTTTTTCTTCTAAAGTACTTGTCCGCTCTGACCATCATCCTCTTTAGTCCCTGCTCATTCTCTGACATCGGAGTCAGATCATCTGCGTACCCCACTGTCCAATACTTCTTCCTTCCCACCACCACTCCTCCGTCTTGCCCCTTCCTCATTGTTTCTTCCAGGTCAGCTACGTATACATTAAATAATGTTGGGCTCAACGGACAGCTTTGCCTTACCCCCTTATTTACCCAAAAGCTTTCGGACTCTTCTTCTCCCACCTTCACCTTGCACCTCGCCTCCTCGTATATTTTTTTAATCCTTTTTATCATTTCTTCCCTTACACCCCTTCTTTCCAATACTTCTCACAATTCTTGCCTGTCCAGTTTGTCAAAGGCGGCCTTAAGGTCGATAAATACCATTTACACCTTCCCTCTTTTCCACTTTATTCTCTCAGCCACTATGTGGTTTATTGTGTATGTTATCTATCGCCACCCTACCCTTCCTAAAACCTGACTGCGTCTCCTCTAATATTTCTTTATCCTCTATTTCCTTCACTAGCCTCTTATTGAGCAGTGTCGCATACACTTTGTATGTCGTGCTCATCAGGGTTACTCCTCAGCACCTATTAATAGCACCAATTTCCAAAACTCCCACAAAACATTCTTTCAAAAAATAAGTATTTCCTGGACTTATAAGAGTTTCTTGGTCATACCTATGAAATTCTAAAAACACGTAGGGAAATAATAAAAATAAATAAAGCAATATTTCAAATAGTTGTAATAAATTCTACGAATAAATCTACAGTCGCTTATGTAATAAAATGTATTTTAAAAAAATAAGATTAAAGATTTAGATAAAGATAAAAACACTCACTTCAAGAACATTTTTAATGTAATAATCGCAATATATCTACTAGGAAACACTCGAGTTGGTAGCCATTGTTATAGATCGGCATACATGTTTGCGGTATTTAAACTATGGTGTCTGTTGGGATTTGGTTTTGGTTGAGATTCGTATCTCATTGTTGATTGTTACCATTTGTGGTAACGTTTGAAAGACAGAAATGTACAATTATCTCAAATGTGCTACTAGACTTGAAATACTATACGATACCAATTGTAAATTTATGGATGGAACTAATCTGGTACGAGTATTGCGAATTGCAATTTATGGTTTGTGTGCATATAAATTAATGGATTTGAACGGTTTCGCAGCTAAGATAAATACTGCACTTCAAACAAACGTATTATACCGCAACTAATATGGAAAGCAAACGAAGTTTTATCAAAATATACGATTAAACTTTATTTAAAAATAATTCTAAATTAAAATAGTTTCTGTATCATTATCAGTATAAAGCTTAAGCAGTTAAACACAACTACTAACGCTTTAATCCCGAAACACCCCCTAGAATAATAATTTTGAGATACCTTAATTCGTATTAAACCTGTGTTCCGCGGAACCTTAGGGTTGCGTGGAACGTTTTCAGGGGTTCCGCAACTTTAATTAAATAGTTTTATTGTTTTTTTTTTTTTTAAGGACTTCTTGGATACAATGATTTTGGTAAATTTTGAAAATTTGAATAACTTTAAATCTGGGGGTGCTACAAATTTCTTAATCACCATCAAGTTATATTTATTCAAAAACAGCTAATTTTACTTGACAAAAAGTTCAAATTTGTTGAGTAGTGATTATTATTTACTTCTTATATCATCTACCATTTAAATATATACTTTGTACTGCATTATTGGATTTAATGTTTATAATGATTGATAATAAATAAGTAAGGTTCAAACCATCGCTACTTATTCGATTCAATTTTTGTTTATAATTTGCATTAAAAATTATATTAGGTAGGTATTGCACTATTTAAAAAGTAAAATAGTATACCTACATTTAAAAAATATAGAAATATAGTCAGCTATAAAATATCAATTTTGATCAAGACTAAATTTAATAATAAACACCTAAATTATTATTTTAAGACGTTTGAACTTAAAACTAAAAAAATCAGCTGTGGCCACCACAGGACCAACCGCCATCATAAAGTACTTATATAAATTACATTCTAGCAGCAGAGTAGAAATAACTTCACCTAATATTTTCTTACAGAGATATTATTTATCATGACCGTGGAAACTATATTACATATAAATATGAAAAAATTTCGAAAAATTTTACAGAAATTATTCGAAATTTTTCGTTTTATCAAAAAAAGTCTCAAATAAAAGTTATTAGTTATTGCTTTTATAGCAACTTTTGTTCAATAAATTTTTTCGAGATATTTTTCTGTTGTGAAATATTCGCAAAAATCTTAAAATCGCCATGAGTAAACTCCCATTTTTAGTCAACCCATTTTTACCAAAAGTTGATCAACTCGTGCCATTGATGGCAGAAGCTTAAATATGAAGTTTCATAAAAATCCTTTCAGCCGAATTTGCTCTACACGTGTACACAGACAGACGGACAGACAGACGGACAGACTGACAGACAGACGGACGGACAGACAGACCGACACACATCATGCTAAAAATAGTCTAAACATTATGTAGGGACCTCAATTCGTGGAGATCCATCGAAATCTCCAAACGTCAAAATTGGTATGATCACAATACCTCCCTTATAATATGTTGGCGGTCGATAAAAACAACCTTATTTTGCCTTTGGGCTCCGAAGAAATAGCATTTAAACTGTAGGGTTCCGCAGATGTAGAAGGTTGACGACCACTGCCTTATAGCCTGTGTTTGAATCCTGGTTTTACTCTATCATCATACCAAATTACGAGAAATTATGTTAAAAAAATCTCATACAGACAGACATAAATTGATTTTTTTGAGGATATTGTCTTATAATCGTCTGAAACGTGTAGATAAAAAAATGAAAAATAAATAAAACAGATACAGCCTTCAATTTTATTAATATCGATGATAGCTAAAAAGTAAGTATTAGTTTATTAAGATAGTTTAAAAAAGGGGACAGGCTCATATTTCATCGGCCCTCAGCCTTTTTGTGGACTGTCTTTTTTTAACTTTTTTTGCAGCAAATGTCAAAATTTTAGACCGTAACTCGAAAGTGACCATATTTTTGTGATCTTAGGTTTTTTTTTTTTTTTATTTAATTATGTTTGGTGTTGACTACTGAGGTCATTAACCAGGTGATCTTAGGTTAAAAATGTATAAGTTTATAAATGAGTATTTATTCTCTAAAATTTTGAAATTTTGATCAAAAATTTTTTGACCCCGTTTTTAATCAAAATATAATTTGAAACAAATTTTGGGGCGAAAAATATTTTAAAAATTCAGGCATTCTTAGTTTTTGAGTTCGAGCCGATTTGGGCCAGTTTTTCAATAAAATCGAAGACAAACATTTTTTGTTTCAAAATCACGATTTTTTTAATGTATTATATATTCGATAAAAAAAAGGGTACCAGCGTTTAACAACTCTTCTCCTTCAACTACACAACTAGAAAAAAGTGTTGCATTTAAAAAATTAAAATAATTTATTACGGGTATCTGATTATTATTAATTGTAAATCGATGAATTAACATGTAAGGACAACTTTCACATTACTCGTTTCGATCAGATGATTTGCAGCGACCGCAGCGTGACCATCGGTCATTGTTGAGCCCAACAGCCCATACGCCTATCTACTGTCTGGACGGTAGAACTTTATTTTGAAAGTCCATTGTCAAGGCTTTGTACACTTCTGGAGGTTTGCATTTTTAAGAAACGTTCGTACCAGGAACCAAATTTTATCTATATTATCTTCATACAATTATTTGACGTCCATTTAGTGAGCGTTTTGAAAAGAAAAAGAAAAATTGGACTGTTACGTTAGTTGGTCGGAGAAAAAGCGAGCTGAAAACTGAAAAAATTGATGATAACGCACCAGCTCTCCTTTTCCTTGATATGTTACAAAGTTACCCTTATTCCTCAGTACCCATACTCACCGTACTTGATCTCATGTGATACTGTTTTAAAAAATTGATGTGAAGTGTGAATTTTCACATATTTCAGGGTTTTGCAGGTATTTAATAACTGAATGATGATTATTTGGGATGCCAAAACAAATTTTATGTTAAAATATTTTTTTATGAATTTTAATTCGAATGCCTAATACCATTATTTAAGTTTCTAAATATGTGCAGTATTTTTTTTACATAGCAAGGTTCATTAAGATTTTGAAAATTGCGCCTATGGCTTCTATTGGTTGCTTAAATCATTAGCCCCGCCCTCTGATTTCGTATACGTCAAACATAATTAAATTATAATTTCAACACTTCCCACTGGTTATTAAATTTACGCTTTTAAAAATTAAATGCAACATTTACCAAAATATAACTAGAATTTTGACAAAATAATTTAAACAACAGAAAACTGCAAAAACAAAAACAAAAAAAATAAAATTGACAGGATTCGAACTCTAGTTTGCAAGTTACCTGCTTGACAAATTAGAAAACCAATGACTAAACGCACATCGCTATGAGCACTGACGTATCAACTTGATTACATAGCGAATTAAATATTTAACATATTTTGGTTAAAAACACAAAAAATGCATTATTTTCCGAAAACATAATCTGATTAAAAATTCCTGTTGTACTATTCCGGTTCACACCAATATACATTACTTAGAATTTTTTCAGATTTTTAGTTTAAACCATCTGGACTACAGGGTGTGGGACAAAAATTTTTTTGCACAATTTTGACAAAAATCGCGTCAAAATAATTTATTTTGTAAAAATAAAATTTTGATCGTTAATCCACGTACTAAGGGCTTTCATTTGATACCCTACTCAGAATTTTAAAAAAATATTTTATTTTTCGTTGAGCACATATTTGTATATATTTTTAGGGGGATATGTTTTTTAGATGTTTTAGTATTTTTCCTATGTGCGGGTCAAAAAGTTGTACAATCATGCCAAATTTCAACTCTCTAGGTTTAGCCGTTTGGCTACAATTTTTACCGAACAGACAGACAGACAGACCGACAGACAGACAGACAGACAGACAGACAGACAGACAGACAGACAGACAGACAGACAGACAGACAGACAGACAGACAGACAGACAGACAGACAGACAGACAGACAGACAGACAGACAGACAGACGACAAAATGACGGTATAAGGGTTTTTTGGTCATACCTACAAAACCCTAAAAACTGAGGTAAAATGTGTATTTTTAAACCTTTGATATGGATCTGAATGTTGTACTCTTTCTGGATCAATAAATATTGCTACTATTACAAAAACTTGTCAAATCTTGACAAGTGTCCACTGTCCTCACACTTTCAGCTCGAAAAGAACCATCACAGAAGCCAGTGTATTTGAATACCTACGGCTACATCCCAAACTCTAGCGATATATAGTAGTTTGGCGAAATTTATGCCAAATCCAGCTCATGTACAATTTGAAGCGACTTGTGTAATATCCTTTTCTATATCCTACAAATTAGAGAGTTATAGTCGGATTGCTGATAGGTGACTTTTCGTTGCTACAAGTATCGATATACAATACTATATGCTTTCTCTGTCTATATTATTATAATTATTTGCATACCCATAGTAACGTATAGTGACGCAAAGTTGACAACTAAACTTCCAAATTATTTTAATAAAAAACAAAGCTTTAGAAAGCCGACCGGCGTAGCGTAGTGGTAACACATGTGCTCTGCGTTGCGAAGGTCTCGGGTTCGAAACCCGTTCAGGCATGGAAATTTTCTCAAATAAAAATTGTCCTGGCTAATTGCCACAGCAGCAAAGGCCATAAAAAAAAAGCTTTAGAAAGAAACAGCATGATTCGTAGATATCTTTACTAATTAGAGCAGGAAAATAAATTCACAGCAGTACTCAAACAAACAAAATTATTAATTTTAAAGTAATAATTATAAATAAGGAAAAATTTATACTCATACGTAAATTTTGGATTATAATTTGTTGTTTAATTAAATTAAATTTTTATATTTCCCCTAAGTACAAAGTAATAAAATATTAAGTAAAAATAAATATTTAAATGTATTTATTTAAAAAAATATATATATTTTAAAATAATTAGTCTGTAATGCATGATATCGTCGTCATCTGAACTATCGCTGTCGTTTCTTGTATTTATTATTATTGGATTAATATCATCAACAATCCTTTCCCTTTCCCACCAGTCATTTATTAAATTTTCGATTTTTTTAACAGATTTTGCCCAAGTTTCACAACTAATTTGATCATAGACTACTTGCCACATTTTCAAAACTTCGTTATCTATATCCGTTTTGACCAATATGTCTATCATAATAATTTTTTGTTATACCCCAAATTAGTTCAATGGGGTTATACTGGCAGTGATAAGGAGGTAATCTTAGTACTTCATGAACATAAGTTTGTGCCAATGTATCAATAAAATAAAATGGTTCAGATTTTAATTTCCTTCGTTTTCTCGTGATTTTGTTAGTGAGAAGTTCAGATTTACTACATTTTATAATTCTACGAATTGTTGATTCCGAAATCTTTAAGGCAGCTGCTACTCTTTGATGGACACAAGATAGAGAAATAAGAAGCCCATTGTTCTCTTTTTCGGAATTAAAATATCCCAGCAGATTTTAAATTAAAGTTTGTGAATTTAATAATTGACCGCAAGCTCTACTAATTAATATTTATTACCAGACACTGACAGCTAAGACAAATAACAAAAAACATTTTTAAAATCGCTGAAAAATGGTAACTAGATTATTATACGAATGCACTACTTGATACATACATGTAACAGTCACCTATCAGCAATCCGACTATAGCAGACGATTTGCAGGCGAAAATGTTTTCAAATTCCCTTAAAAGGGGAGTCTTGAGAAAACACCAACAATTAGGACGACGAGCATGATCTTGGATCTAACATGGATGGAGATTTCGAAGCTCAGAAAAAAAAATCCTGTATTAGTTTTTTTCCTCCTCTGAGAGTGATGCAGATTTCGAAACTCAGTAAAAAGGTTCCTGTACTTTTTTCCTTCTCCGTGAGTAATGTTTTTCTCAGTTGGCAGGATAATTCGATGACAAACATTTGTTTTGCCTCAAAATTCAGGAGGGTAATGTCCGGCTTAGTAGCCGAAAAGAATGTGATGATGGAAAAAGATTAATTTCCGTTTCCGGGATGATCCGTAACTCTCGGGCATAGGTATGCTTAGAACCTTAACTCGGCCAGAATCTATACATTCAGTCGAACCTCCTCCACTTGGTTAGTTGGTTAATTGATCAGTTGTATTGAATTGTATTTGTTTCTTGAAAAGGGTTAATTTCAATAGATTCGATACTGATAGAATTCTCATCCACCGTTTCTATATTAGAGGGGATGCATCGTACAACCGGTGCTGCTTAAATACCGTATGCATGTCTGAGATGGTTGTACAAAACACAAGAACAGAATTATGACGATATACATAATAGTTTCAGGATGACGGTGGCATATTCTACAGACAATAGCCTCCGTCGTTTTAACTACACAAGTTCTATAAGACAAAATGTTAATGACCATGCTAGCACACAAAAACTAATCCTTCTGTTTCTGATTTGAGACCATTTGACTTTAGAAAGGAAAATGTAAGTTTGATAGATCTAGATGTTTTTAAAAACACAGAAATTATTATTACATACTAGTAAGACACACAGACAAACATGAGTGACGGGATAAGGGTTTCTTGGTTACACGTACTAGAAATCAACTGGGTAGTGTTCAAATAAAAAAATATTCAAGATCGGAAGAGCAAATCGCATATATCTTATTGTAAAAAAGAAAGAAAAAGGACAAACAAACGCACTTTATAAAGGAACACTGAAAAATGCGTGAATGGGCGTATATTACAAGAACGAGAAAAACAAAAGAAAAGATAGTCGTAACACTTCACGCCTGAGACAGACTAAGACGTATATTAACTCTAGAATTACACCAGGACTTCTCCACTTGATATCGAACACAGCATTAAATTTAACCACTGTATTACTTCCCCAATATTTCCAAAATGAAATATATTTATTTACTTCCAATACACGTCTACTGGCTTACAGAAGTGACTTAATTGCATTCTGAGCATGTCTGAATCTTCCAAGATTTGCCAACGAGCCCAGAATGTTAAGCAGCAATTTTTAAAAATATTTGTACAGAGTGTAAGACAAATGTTTAAAATTTCCAGCATTATTTTTATTTGTAAGTTTTAGTTTGTTTTCAACATGTAAGATATTAGTTTTATAAACGTTGTTTTTTGAAAGAAAGTTAGAACTAAGGATATATTTAACTTTTAGAAACAAAATAAAATTTCAAGTATAAGATTTTTATACAAGATTTCAAGCTTCCATTCTGGTTTGGACAAGGCATTTGACATCAAGAAAGATCTACGTGAAGGATGTATATTCAGCAACCCTCCGAAAACGTACTCCCATGCTATTATTTTTTTTTATCAAAAAATGTCACAAATAAAAGTTATTAGTTATTACTTTTATAGCAATTTTTGTTAAATAAATTTGTTCGAAATATTTTCTATGGTTAAATATTCGCAAAAATCTCGACCGATTTTTACCAAAAGTTGATCAACTCGTGCCATTGATGTCAAAAGCTTAAATTTCATAAAAATCCTTTTTTCCGAATTTGCTGTGCACGTGTACTCAGACAGACAGACAGTAAGACGGACGGACGGACGGACGGACGAACGGACAGACGGACGGACGGAAAGACAGACAGACAGACAGACAGACAAACATCATGCTAAAAATAGTCAAAACGTTATGTAGGGACCTCAATTCGTGGAGATCCATCGAAATCTGGAAATGTCAAAATCGGTATGATCACAATACCTCCCGTATGTACCTATATATGTTAGCGGTCGGTAAAAATAGATACTCAAAAATTTAGGGAACGGAACAGTCGGAAGGATGAGAATAAACCAAAATATCATACAACCGGAATTTTTTAAAGCACGGAAACAGGAACGACATTTAGTTCTCTGTTCATGAACGAAAATTAAATTAAAAATATTCAACACTGATTTTACCCGGTTTCCATCATGCTTTCCAATTAAAAATTGAATTAACACTACTAGTATTAACAGATTAATACGATGAGGCGGTAAAGATTTTTGTTTTTAGTCATATCTATTTTATCTTTTTCTCTATACTCTGTTTATTATGTTGATTTTTATTGCCTCAATTTGTAACGAGCTTCGTGATTATTTCATGTTTCATATTGGCAGCCAAAATATAAATATCAAAAGGACAAAGTGACATTTAAAGTATACAAAATACAATAAAATAATTTTAAAACTAATATATTCGAAAATTTGTATTAAAAATGGCACAAAAAGTCAAGATGAAATGAAAATGACATTTTATAAAAACAGCTCACCCCAACCCAAGAGTATGAATGTAAGTATAGTCTGTTTTGTTGGTTTAAGAGGAACTAGATATCGAAATCTACTAACTTTTATCATTTTCTTTAACAAAATCCCACTTCAATCGTTAAAAAGTGAACTCGTGATAACTTAAGAAAATAAAAATTCCATTTAGTTCCGCTTAAATATTTGGAATATACTTTACGATTTACGAGTGAAAGGAGTCGGGGGGTCGGAGTCGGTTTTCAAAAATATCGACTCGGGAATCGAGAGTCGGTAATTTTTCTGCCGACTCCCCATCCCTGGTCTTAATGCAAGCACGATTGTAAGTCTCTAGATGGAAGCATGTTTTTATACTTTCAAAAGTTATTCAAATTTATGTTTTTTTGATATATGCAAACAATTTTTTATCACTTAAAAATTTGCAATTTGCTTTTTTTGCTCTTCACTTCGATCTGCCTTTTTTGTCTGTTATCTAGATAAAAAATCATTATCTAATACAACATTGGTTTAAAAATTTTATTTTTAAATGTAACTTGTACCATCATGTCGGAAGGAAGATTACATACATTTTCCGGACCATAAATTTTTAATGATTTTAGTTTTAAAACCTAACCAGTACGGCAAAAAGCATAAATTTTTAAACATACTAGTTTTTTACATAACATCAATAACTGCAATACACAGAAATACGAGTAGTACCTGGCTACATGAAATTTTAAATACGACTGGCGATCCACTGAAATTTTAATGGTAGACATTCACTGTCAGCGCAGTTCATTATCTTGCTCAAACAATAAAAATCAAACAACGAACTAGGTGTTAATTTAAATTTTAAATATTTCTTCATGAATCCACATATGCTCTTGTTTGCTGTTGATAAGCTATCTATTAAAATTAGTTTTTTGCGAATTTAATTAATTCTATCTAAAATAAAAAAAAATTAAAAAAATGGGAAGTATGAATTCACACACATTTCAGGGTTTTGTTGGTATTTAGTAAGTGAGCCCTGATACGTTGCTTTAATATCGTATCGTTTATTATCAACTAGGTAGCGAGCTTGTGATATTATATAGTCTGATCTCAAACTGAAGTGAGATTCCTTACTAAAGGAGTTCGGGTATTAAGCGTGAGTGTTATCCAGGGTTCATCATTACGATATGTCAATTAAACGATAGGTATTAGTACCCAGCCGACTGATCAGGCATCTTGTAATTAGTCTGGATCTTAGCTGTTCACTGAAGTTCTTAAAGGTGAAGGTTTACACGTTTTTAAGACGGTTTAATATTAATTAATTTGATTAATCTATAATATTGTCACAATTATGACATAATTGTGTGCTAATGTCCCAATTCCTTAAGCGGCCTTTAGGCCGTGTAGGTCGCGGTTGCTGACTTGCGGTTTTGGGAATTAAAGAATGTGCAAAGTGTTGCGTGTTTGTCACCGTAAGTTTTGAACTACTTTCTGATGTGTTGATAAACATTATTCAATTGTGCCGACTATGGTCTTTAATTGCTGCCAACAATTACACAAATGAATAATGTTTCCAAAACAATTGAGGTAGGACTTGACGTCATAGTGTCCTGGTTAACAGTTATAAAATGGTCTTAGGGAATAGAGTCGTCAGTCAATTATTCATTGAGTCTGTTAGTGATTCATTGAATCAGTTAGTGATTCATTCGACCATTTTTTGTGAGCACGCTACCCGAGGACTAGCCCAGCTGTCAAGTCACCAACCCGAGATGTGAGTGCCGTCTACAGGGCTTCTCCACGTGTCCGCCTCGTGCGGATACATGGTGTGGTTCGACCGATCCTGGAGAAGCCGGGGCAAGAACGGGACTGACATCAGCCACTAACAGTCAACACAGCAGCCATTCTGACAATTAATTGTATTGTATTGTAATATTATTATAATATAATAAATTTTGTAGAAAAGATGTCCGTTCTTGAATCCACCCCGTGACAATATAATACGCCAACGTGTGTCCCTGCGTGGGTGCGTGCTATGATGTCAAAAACAAATTTGAAGCGATATTCCGAAATATTCCGAAGTTCACCGAAGTGTATATTGACATATAACGCGTGATAATAATAGTTGTTAATTGATATGTTTACACAAAAATAATATAAATTAAAATTATTAAAAATTCCTATTGAACTATTCAGGTTCCCATCAATGTACATTATTGAGATTTTTCTTCAGATTTTTAGATCAATCCAATTTTTAGATTTGTACGTCTAAGAGATTTCATTTGATACCATGTAATAAATTTTAAAATAAAAAATATTTTTTTCAACGGCACAAAAAAATAGATATTTCCCGAAAAACTGATTCAAAAATTCTTGTTGAGCTATTCCGATTTTAAATTAAGCCTTCTGGGAAATAGGGTAGGGGACAAAAGTTTTGTGTCACATTTTACACGAAAATTTCATAAAAATATATTATTTCAAAAATAAAATGTTGTTGGAATATTTAGGCATCAAAGGGCTTCATTTGATATTCCCCTCAGAACTTGAAACATTTTTTTTTTTTTTTTTTTCTTGAAATACATATTTGGTAATATTTTTCTCGCTGTGTTTTTCGAACTGTCTATAGTTTTGCGATATGTAGGTTTCTTAGTTTAACCTACGAAACTCAAAAAGTGGTTTATCAGGATGTCTAAACACACCATCTTGAAAGATTTAATTCAACTTTTCAACACTAAAATCGCATGATGTTTATTCATGAATTTCCAAAACCCTAAAATGTTCTTTTCAACTGCAACCAATTTCACAACCTTTCAGTTTCACTCTACACCCTGTATAGACTACACAACACTAATCCAAGCTTAAGGGACTAAAAACCCTAGTATATTTGGGTCAAGGTTCAGAAAGATTAAACTGAACCTATCCTAACCGCAAACTTAAAATACCCCATGAGTACAAATTTAACTAATTTTAAGTGTTAGTTTCAGGAATAAGGGCAGTATAAAGGCTTTCTCTCCTATCTAATTTGCATGGAAAAGGTGGGAAACCTCAATTTAAGGAATTACGTATAAAATATAGTTTCCAAAAAAATACATTTCAATTTTATATTATTTTAGGTGGTTGAACAACTAAATTTTATTGTGGATATTGTGTTTATTTATTAAAAGTTACTAAATATTGATAACTAATCTAATATTATCTCTTTGAATAAACATTTTAGATATAAGTTATACTCTGTCACCACAGTTAACCCTCAAACGACAAAATACCATTTTTGAGACAAGCACAACAACACGAGTTACATACGAGCCCATTTTGAAATGTAATAAAAAGGAAAATTAAATAACATTCTAACTTAGAATATACAAGGTGTCTCAAAAGAAATTTTATATTTATTTAGCGTACTGCGTGAACGCAACGTATCCGAGGGGCGCGGGGGTTATGTCAATCGGTAGCATGGCTCTTGGGAATTCAGTCGCTATGGAGCGTTTCTCGGGAGCAGACCGCGCGTTATGCGTGCGAGAGTTTTACAAAAACGGTGATTCGGCGACTGTAGCGCGTAGAAAATTCTGCAGTATTCGAGGTTTTCGTCACTTAAATGATGCGCCAAGCATTCCTCTCATTCGACATTGGGTTAAAAAGTTTGAAGAGACTGGTACAACGCTGGATAAATCATAATCCGGGCGACCTAGGTCATCAAGAACGGTAGAAAACGTGGAGAATGTTAATCAGTCTGTTCGTGACGACCCGAACCTTTCAATTCGGAAGCGCGCAAGTGCTTTAAATGTGCATAGATCATCATTACATCGCATTATGCACAAAGACCTAAAGCTGCACCCCTACAAAATTCAATTGGTGCAAGAATTAAAGCCCCAAGCTGCCAGTCAGAGGCTTAATTTCGTAAATCAGGTGATGGAGCGATTTTCAACGTTTACCAACATTTTGTTTTCGGATGAAGCTCATTTTCCCACGTAAATAAGCAGAACTACCGCTACTGGAGTGCAACGAATCCGAAACGCAAACATCAGAAACCCCTACATTCGCCTAAAGTGACCGTATGGGCTGCGATGTCGGCGCCAGGAATTATCGGCCCTTACTTTTTTGAAGACGAAAGGGGGCGTGCAGTTACAGTGAATTCAGAGCGTTATGTGGAGATGTTAGACAACTTCTTGGTACCTGAACTGCAAAACTTTCCTGGCTATAACCAAAGAACATGGTTCCAACAGGACGGAGCAACTTCACACACGTCCAATATGTCTCTGCCACGTGTTCGTGAAATTTTCTCAGGCAAATTGATCTCCCGGAGAGGTGACATAAATTGGCCTCCACGCAGTCCAGATTTAACCCCTATGGACTTTTTCCTATGGGGTTATCTTAAATCTAAAGTTTACGCCAATAAACCGACTTCACTGGCGCATTTGAAAGAAGATATCCGTCACGAAATAGCAGCCATCCCTGAGTCCACCTGCCGAGACGTCATAAGTAATTTTACTGTTCGATTAAATGAGTGCCGAGAACGCGAGGGTCTACATTTAGACGATATTATTTTTAAGAAATAAATCCCCAAAAAGTGTATTTTAATAATTAATAAACATTTTTTCTATATACGGCTTACTTTTTTTTTAATCGATCCACAAAATATTTTAAATTTCTTTTGAGACACCTTGTACATTATGACTACGTCAGATCGACGACAGTATTTCGCTACTAAATTTCAAAGAGAGAGGATTCGTTCATGACTGAAGAGACCAATTATGGATACGAACATTTTGCCACAAATAGCGCAGAGATAATTATAGGCAAAATCGGGCAACAACGTCTGGTCTGGATTTACGTTTATTGCGTACAAGCGTGGCACGCTCTATACGCGTCCATTCGTCTGCTGTATTGCATTTGTAACTAGGTTGCGTCATGTACTTCAACAAAACGGTTTTTCTTCCCAGTCTGGGCTGTGCAGCTGACATAACTTGAGGTTATTTTTAACTTGTCTTTGTAGCGTTGCTTAAGAGCTCCTTCACCTCTGCAGCCTCCTTCCAACTCTGAGTACAGTAATATTTTGGGTATCCTAGTATATGATATTCTTATGACGTGTCCAACCCACCGCAACTGAATTTGATGCAGCATCACCTCAATACTGACGATATCAGCGTTAGCCAAAACTTGTGTTCGGTACATAATCTTCCCATTTGACTCTCAATATCGTTCTAAAGGCCTTATCACACTAGAGTTATTATTCAAGTCTAAACTTGGAAAATTAAAGTCAAAAAACCTAGGTTTTTAAGTCTGAGCAAATACATCGAGATACATTTCCCCTGTCTCTACAAGACAGACCAAATCCAAGTCGTTAAATGCGTGTGCGCAGTCTCGACCTCTCAGTCAGATCAAGTGAGATGGGTCAATTGTTAACGTTATGTACGCAGACGCAAGTTACTTATCCCTGTTTCACGCCTGTGTCATCGGTATACGAAAAAAAATTGCGAACCCCGCCAAATCCTTGTGGCGGTTATCTGATAAGTGTAGCACACAATTTCCACCAGGAGGCAGTTGTGTTGGACACCCCCTCGCCACCCACCACCCCTGAATACTCCACAAACCGGAATTTTAAATCTTATCTATTTAAATATGGCAGTTATTGTGAATGTGACTTGCACGTGGTGTGTTTAATGTTCTGTGGTGCTAAGAATCTTAAGTGATCAATAATATATTAATAAGGAAATATTGGCCCATCAGCTGAAATCAAACTTATATGTATTGTATATTTTACTTTTTTTTATATGTTCGATATTTGATATACGATATTTGAAATATTTGATATCAATAACATATTAATTAGGAAAATTGGCTCTTCAGCTGAAATCAGACTTATATGTATCGTATATTTTACTTTTTTTTCTTATGTTCGATATTTGATATTCAATATTTGATGTTCGATATCAATAATATATTTATTATACTTGTTGCAAATATTGGCCCATCAGCTGAAATCAGACTTATATGTATAGTATATTTTACTTTTGTTGACGATGTTTGATATTTGAAATGTTCGATTTATTGCAAATATTGGCAAATACTTTTTTTCTTTATAAAGGTTGCCGATATCTGAACTATGCTATTTATGTACCTATTATATGATTATATATGCTAGATTATTATTATTATTATATATGTACGAGTGACAATAAAAAGCTCAATTTTATATTATGTGTTTCTCTATAACCCCTTTTTAATATTAAACATGGATACATTTTCGTTTTATATAAAATTTTATTACAATTAAGAATTGTATTAAAATTTTATGTAAAACGAAAATGTATTCATGTTTTATCAATTGTAATTTTTTTGGAATAATAAATATGAGTACATTCAAATTTCGCGGTTTCATTCAATTTAGTACGTGGTGGATCTCTAGTTAGCGTTAGTTACGCTGAACAACATTTTGACACAAAGATGGCACTTCTGTTAATGTGTTCTGTGCCCTGTTTCCCGTGTGATAGCAGAAGACGTGAAGACTTGAATCCTCGAAAAAGACTTACAAAATAAAACTTGGATAGCGTTCTAGTGTGATACACCCTTAAGGCAGCTTTGGTGGAATCGTTCTAGAGATTTAATATGCCATCTACAGAGACACCATGATTTACTGCTGTAGAGAGGTATAAGTACAGTTGTCTTGTGCATCATTATCTTTGTTTTAAGCTGTAAATCTCGGCAGGTCCATATAGATGTTTTTCGAAAAACGAAGGCCTCGTATACAGCGGATATTCTTTGTGACACTTCATCATCCAACGAACTGTTGCAGAAAAATATGCTACCTAGGTTCTTGAAAGACGTTACATTAATTACGTGTATGCTATTTATGTTGAAATACTAGAATAAGCAACCCATAACTAAAAAAAATCTGACAAATACTTAAACTATAATGCGCACAAAATTGTTTTTAGCATTTAACTAGCCTTTCCTACCACGAATTCTAGGACAAACGGCACATCGTTTGCTTGAAGATTCAACGGAAGGTCTAGACTCTAGGCATAGTTGTATTTGGTTCCAAACCTAAAATTTCTGTAAATGATCCTCAAAATAAGGGGAAGATTTTCCACTTCAATTCGTTTTGTGGTGTTCCTGGGTAATTTTTAGCCCTATAGGATAAGTCTTTCAAAAACTCGCTTCTAGATACCGAATTACCAAAATTGTAGATATTGGTGGAATTATAGGCTTTATAGGAAGGCGTTTATTGGTACACCTTCATCTTTTTATTTTGTATATTAACTATTTCGTCCACTGACTCATTATAATCTGTTACACTTGTCCCTGATTGCTCCTCATTGTCTCCATCTACAAAAAATACGTGGACAAAACAACACCATCAGCAAAAAAAAAAAAAACAGACATGAGTCATAGAGGGCCTCAAAAACAACTAGAGTAAAAAGGTATTACCATGTCAATTTGACAACACAGTCACAAGCACTACCTATTATTTGCGGAAGGTAAATGGGAGAATAGCTCGATATCATCACTATTCAGCATCAAAACTAGAAAAAAAATTATATGTTGTTGGGTCATATATGACTCCTTGATCTCCTTTGAAGATTCATCGCTACTTCGCTGTCCGAATGTATTAGTTTATAAGATTTAGTATTGTTTTTATATGATAAATGTTTATAACAAAAATTGTTTAAAATAAAAAACGAATCATCTTTTCAGAAACTAAATATTTCCTATAAATCTCGGCTGAACGCAAATTTCGTTTACAAACGACAAGTTGCAATTATTTATTTTTACTTTTTATTAACATAACAATAGACTTAAATAATTTTATGACTAGTTGCTACAGCAGCAAAAGATTTAAGATTATATTTAAAAAAAATAATAATAAAATTAAATTAAACGACATGAAAAACCGCCAGTATTTCCCTTTTTTTATTTTTTATTTATTTGTTATTATTTTACTCTAATCTGTGCTGGCAATGGAAAATATATAATAGGTAACACGGAATGTACAGACTACTAACATTCTTTTACACTTACATAACTATAATAAGAAAAACCGCACGAATTTATTTGTATCATTTCCCAACTTCTAATAACATAATTTTCATGTTCCTCCTAAACCGATATCCAAAGAACATTACGATAACATTGAAAATCCCGGTTATATCCCAATATTGTTAATATATAAGGATGTTATGGTTTTGTTATCTCGAGTCGCGGTTGTCAGTTATTGTAAATTCCATGTCCCACATTGATAACGATCCATAAATACATCGAGCATGTGTTACAAAAATGCACACTAAATCGGTTATGTAATATGTTAGTAGTGTCGTCGCACTATATAATGTTGTATTGGCTGTCTAGAGTTTGCTCCGAACTGGAGATATTTGTTTGTATTTATAGAAACTGTTAAGTTTGTCTAGACTGAAGTACTAAGCATACGGCGTTGTTAGATCTTTTTAGATTGCACAATGTATATATTATTTTGTTTGAGTAATAACAATAAAAATAATAATTATAGTGAATGTTTTCCAACTTATGCTGAGAAATTGCAGATTATTGTGTTTATTATTGCTAAGGAAGAAAGCAAGGGTAGCGATACGAGATTTTGATGGCTAGTAATAATACAATGGACACCTCATATCATAATATATTTTATATTATATATTGTCACTAATTTAATAGTGGAATTCTATGTAAACTTACAGTTTCTCTAAGCGACATCTATAAGATTTTTAAGAACTTTTAGAACATTTGGAATTCTGCGCAAGTCTGCAGCTTACCGATTTCCGTAAATACTTATAGATTACCATAAATGTTAACGCCAGGCATTTAGTTAACCGTAAGCTTACTAGTAAACAAGTAATTCTTAAATTTGTATCATAAATAATGATAATATGTTCTATTTCATCTTATACAAGGTGTCTCAAAAGAAATTTTATATTTATTTAGCTTACTGCGTGAACGCAACGTATCCGAGGGGCGCGGGGGTTATGTCAATCGGTAGCCTGGCTCTTGGGAATTGAGTCGCTATGGAGCGTTTCTCGGGAGCAGACCGCGCGTTACGCGTGCGAGAGTTTTACAAAAACGGTGATTCGGCGACTGTAGCGCGTAGAAAATTCTGCAGTATTCGAGGTTTTCGCCACTTAAATGATGCGCCAAGCATTCCTCTCATTCGACATTGGGTTAAAAAGTTTGAAGAGACTGGTACAACGCTGGATAAATCAAAATCCGGGCGACCTAGGTCATCAAGAACGGTAGAAAACGTGGAGAATGTTAATCAGTCTGTTCGTGACGACCCGAACCTTTCAATTCGGAAGCGCGCAATGCTTTAAATGTGCATAGATCATCATTACATCGCATTATGCACAAAGAGCACTAAAGCTGCACCCCTACAAAATTCAATTGGTGCAAGAATTAAAGCCCCAAGATGCCAGTCAGAGGCTTAATTCTCAGGCAAATTGATCTCCCGGAGAGGTGACATAAATTGGCCTCCACGCAGTCCAGATTTAACCCCTATGGACTTTTTCTTATGGGGTTATCTTAAATCTAAAGTTTACGCCAATAAACCGACTTCACTGGCGCATTTGAAAGAAAATATCCGTCACGAAATGGCAGCCATCCCTGAGTCCACCTGCCGAGACGTCATGAGTAATTTTACTGTTCGATTAAATGAGTGCCGAGAACGCGAGGGTCTACATTTAGACGATATTATTTTTAAGAAATAAATCCCCAAAAAGTGTATTTTAATAATTAATAAATATTTTTTCTATATACGGCTTACTTTTTTTTTTAATCGATCCACTAAATATAAAATTTCTTTTGAGACACCTTGTATATATATAGGTGTCCTAAGAGAAATCTACCAAACTTCCTGGATGTGTACCTTCATTAATTTTAAGCAAAAACAGTTCAATTAACATAGGTCGTATTCAAAAAAGTTAAGAATTATGGCTATAAAAAAGGCGTTTCAAAAATAACGTTTTAAATTTGAGAAATTCAATTTCTAAATCAGAATAATTGTCGTTAAAGACCACCTGCGACTTAAATATACAGTTCACAATTGAGCACGATCAAATAGGGCGTTTGCTGCATTCTCTAAAATTAAAAGCATACAGCATTCCAAGTAAAAATTCTCCAAGTAATTCGTCTCGATTAAGAAGTGATCATCACTTCTCGTGATCGTTGAAGACGGAAACAGATTGTTGAGCAGTTTCCGAAACGTCCGAATTTATTTTTTATATACTCATGAAGTATTATATCTTTTTGATACTAATACTCATTATATTGTACTATTCTAGCCTAATACTATCAGCAATGGCAAACGTCCAAAATAACGGTGTCCGCATTAATATTGGACCATTGCAAAAAAAATTCAAAGATATTATCCATCAGGTATCTCGTATACTAAAAATTGGACAACTGTAACTTTTTTTTTCTTTTTGTCAATATTCATCCGGCACTGCAAATATGGTAGTTCACAACAGATTTACATGAAATTGATATACAGACGATTCCGCTTAATTGGGCCACCGCTTAATTGGGGCAGCCCCTTATTTGGGCCAAATACCAAAGAACAGAAACCAACAGTAAATTTACATGTTTAATTGGGACAACATTCCGCTTAATTGGGACAGTAAATTTAAGATCACAGTACATATTATGTTACACATATTCTCAAGAAAAAATATGTATAAAGAATTTAATATTACAGCGTTATTTTATGCAAGAAGGAAATGAAGGGAGCCCTACATCCGCACTGAATACCTGTGCTGATTTTGTAGAAGTGAAATGTTCCAAAAACAAAAGACAGACTACACTTGACGCAATTTTGCATTGAATTAAATTGTATGTACCTATTTATTATTTTATTTTGGAATTTATTATTATTTTTTCTTAAAATTTTATATTTTTTGGTTATATGTAATTTATAGTTTTGTCCAAGAGTTTATAAAATAAAATTATTGAAAGAAAAATATGCATTGTTTAATTTTATGTGAAATTCACCTAATTGGGGCAGCCGCTTAATTGGGCCAAAATACCTAAGTCCAGATGTGTCCCAATTAAGCAGAATCGACTGTATTCACTAAAGAGTTAATATCGTCTTCCTATATAATTTCCTATATTTATCCTGTAAGCACTATTTAAAAAAAATAAATAAAAAACAAAAAACTATGCAAATATCCTTTGATAACACTCCATCAAAGGCGTCGGCACTTCGGTGGTGAGTTCACAAACACAAAATTTGTTGACATCATTCACAAACACGTTCAACTTTTTACATTTTCTTTAAAAAAACTTCAAAGTCTTCGAGCTTAAAGATAAAGAATCCTTTTCCTCTTTATATCAATCCTAAATATCTAAAACTTTTCTCTGTCCGATCAATGTGAACTTTTAATGATTGGATTTTCTTGGTGTAAAGCTCGGGTCCAGTTAAACGAGAGAAGTTTTGATTCGGTCGATTTGGTCCTTGCTAAGTTGCTGATATCAAGGTTTCACGCATCTCACTCGTCGTTCTGTGACCACGAAGTTCTTTTGAAAACGAAAGTGGAGGAAGGAAATGGTTATGGAAGAGAGAATGCGAGAAAGTACGAATGATGAGGTGAAATTTATTTGGTTTTATGCATTTTGACAGAGAATTTGTGCCCGCATTTTATGTAGAAGGCCTTTTTATGCAGTATATTTTTTTAGATTTGCTCAAATCAGCAAATTTTTACATTTTAACTTTTTGATGGAACATTTGTCAGTTCTTTTTCATGTCTTTCTCGTTATTTAATGAAAAACTTTATGGTCCTCCATTTATTTAAGAAATGTTTGAGGACCCTTGACATAAACTAAAAAAATGGAAGTGATTTAAAAGCTTGTTTATTATTACACGATGCGCTCAATTTGCTTTTTCGAAAAATTAACCTGATCAAAAATTTTCCAAGTAATTCGTCTCGATTATTGGTCTTCTCCGCAAAGACCAGATCTTTCTTTCTTTCAAAAATAATAATCTAACGGGTTTAAGTTGGGGAACTATTCCAGTTCCCATCAATGTACATTACTGAGATTTTTTTTTATCAAACCCTCTAGGAAATAGAATGGGGGATAATAGTCTGACATATTTTTGGCGAAAATCCTGTTTAAAAAATTGATTTTTCGAATATAAAAATTTGCTTAAAAAATAAAAGAATTATTTTTTCATATAACTGACAGAGAAGTCCGTGTATTCTCGGTGAAACATAGTTAATATAAAATTAATAAATAAAGAGAACACTCGGATAGTTATATTGGTCAAACTGGTCGAAAATTTGCTACAAGATTTGGAGAATATTTGAAAGCTATCCAAAATGAAAAAGTAGAACAGTCCAATATAGCAGAACATATGATCACCAATAATCATAACATTTCAGTAAATGATTTTAAAATATTACACATATAAAATAAAAGTCTTAAACTGAACCTATTAGAGTACCGGGATATTTACAAAAATAATAACTCTGGAATTCCCATAATAATCGGTATTTTTTTTTTCCTTTATCTGCTAATTATGTTTAGGTATACTTGTATTCCCTTCCATTGATATTTGTTTCTACAGAATGTATTTGTATAAAATAACTGTAGTTTGCAATTTGAACTTCTGTCGATAGCGGCACTGCCGAAATACATATAGGGGAAAAATTTTAAGATACCACTTGACATTTACTAGTAAATAATAGCGAAAAGTGTATCAAAAAAACGACAAAAAATAAATAATTGTTTGGGATTTTCTGATTTTGTGAAGTGACATTACTTGTAAACATCTAAAATACTACATTTTGTGATCTGGTTTTAAGTTATGGCGGTTTTCCATTGTCGATTATTTTAACTATATTGGGGGAAATAATAATTCCCGTGTTGTTTACCAAGGGGTAGAAATCTACAATGCTGGGCATATAATATTGTGTGGAGTCACTGAAAAAAACAGAGAGTTCATAAAGATTTATGCATTATGCCTACAAACTTGTGCATTACAAACACACACACACAATAACAGGAATTTTCAAGATATGCGATAATAAATACAAAATTAAATATTTTTTGTAGTCACTATCATTAAAATGTCATTCCAGGCGGGAATAGTCTAAGGAGACGGACGTGCTTATTGTTGCTCCGTACTTTTTCGACTGTTATAGCTACGAAAAAGCTTGGATTGTTATCAAAACAAGTACATGTGTTGGTGAAGTGACCCTGGTGACAGTGTATTGAGCTACGGTGAGTGCGCCACCCCTAGCCTCTTCAGTAAGGGGTAGCAGTGGTACAACCTTTAAATAGGTGTAACAGTGTACGGTAGCTGTCAGAAGGCGCGTGCTGGTGTTGGCCGATAACTGCCCGGCGCCGTCCTGGTCGGTGGGTAATATCATCCCCCCAGCATTAGCCATCCAGCCCTTACAGAGGAATGTGTATGCAGGAATAGAGTGTTAACTGGTGAGTTTTTGTGAATTTTTTCTAAGTCGATAGACAAGTTACTTACTAAGTTATTCCGGATAAACTTGGTCTGCACCAAGCCGAGAATAAATTCAAGGTCACCACAAACTGTCGGCGCGTGTCAGCCTTGGACACTTAGAATATTTTCTCATCTTCATTTTAGGGACTTAGAAAATTTACGTGGAATTATTTTTTTTTTTAGACTTTGATTTTTTTTTTTTGGCATTTTTTTTTTTTTTTTTTTTTTTTTACATTTTTGGCCCTAGCGCCTTAGGGTGTAAAAATTTCGCAATTTCATCGCTTTTTTCACACCCCCCTAAAACCCCCCGATCCTTTTCTTATCCCAATCGAACATTGTGGTTTGGTACCCCCCCCTTTATTTTCTGGAATTTTTTGTTAAGAAAAAAAATTTTTTTTTTTTTTTTTACATTTTCGGTTCTAGAATTTCAGAGTTTTGAATTTTGCAATTTTATTGCATTTTCACCCCCCGTATAACTCTCCGTCACCCCTGGAAAACTTTCTCCTTAAGTTTCCTTCTGGTGAGGTGCTTTGAAATATACCCTACTTTTCTCCTCATTCTGTTATCATCAGTGTGTTTAGAGCATTCTTAACACCTAGAACCGATGCATAATGGTCGGAGAAAAGGGGTATCGACCCCCCACCAACCCTGAAAACCTGTTCGCAGTCTTCGGGAGAAAGGGTGCCGTTTCGAGAAGCCCGCCAAAGGGAGACCAAAAGAAGGAGGAATTTTCGACGCCTCTCACCTCTTCCCCAGGGAGGGGTAAAAGGAACAGGGTCAACACCCCTGAGTACGTGGCGGATATGATTAAAGCCTTGGTGGACCAGGTGGCGTCATCCGCGAGAAGCTTAGCCAAGCTGACGCAGGATAATGTCACCACCAAGGTGGAGATTAAAACCGCAGCTAAGGCACTCAGGAGTTTAACCGAGGAACTTCGTGTTAAATATGAGGAAGAGTCCAAAGTTCTAGCGGAGACCAACACCAGGTCGAAAGCGAGAGTGATCCTCAAGGAGACGAGGACGGCGGGCACTCAGACGGAAAACGAAGGGAGTGAAGACCCAAAGAATCTGAGTAAAAATGTGTTGAGAACTACGAGCACTCAGACCGGCGGAGAAGAGGCCGAGGAAACTAGGAGGCGAGTCGAGGAAGCTATAAAGGCAGGTAGCTTCGAGGAACTCGAAAGCGTACTTGGAGAGAAGTGGCCCGATGCGTGCTTCGCAAAGACCGAAGTACGTTCGACGGACTTCCAGCAGGTGAATGTCAAAGGCAGCTATGCAGTCCTCATGGCGCCAGAGGAGGCGAATAGCAATCCGCTGATCTGCAAACTCATGACAAGACACGAAGGACTTGGGGAACTGCTACAAGGTAAGGAAGAGCAGGCAGACTACCTCATGGAGACATCCAAAATCTCGACCAGGAAAGGCACTAAAGAAGTAGCCACTGTGGTTTACTTTCTCCCGGTCGAGCCAATGGAGAAAACGAGAGCCTCTGGTGGAACTTGCTGGAATCAGGTTTACAACCATCTGAAGGAGCTAAAATCGATGGCAGAGGAGCATCCGGTCGAGGTAATCCAGCTTGTACCATCCAGAAGCTACGAGGTGGAGCGAACGAGGAAGATCAGCGAAGCGCTTTTCTCTGGCAGCAGTAGGAAGATCCTAATCTGGACGGATCTGGGACAAGGAAAAGCTAAGCCACGCCAAAAACCGAGCGACGGATCGGTCACCATCAAAGCGGGAGGAAGGACCTACGCTGATCTCCTAAAATCAATGAAGGAGAAAGTGGACGTTGGTAAGCTGGGAGTATCGATCAAGAGGATACGGAAAACCGACAGCGGTGATGTCCAACTAAGAGTGGAGGGAGGTGAAGACAAGGCAGAAACCCTCCGGACGGAAATCAGCCAGAGGTTTGCGGACTGGGAGGTCTCTCGTGGCAGACAAAGGAGGTCAGCTGTCTTCGTTATCGGTATAGAGGAGACGATGACGAAAGAAGAGATCAAGGCGGCAGTTATCAAAGAACTGGGGATGCTCGGTGAGTCTGCGGAGGTAGAGGTATCGGCGGTTAAGGCCGGCAGATATGGAGAGCTTACCGCGACGGTTGAGCTTCCGAGAACCTTGGCAGCGCATTTGGCGGCAAAAAACTTCATTAGGGTCGGCTGGGTCAGCTGTGCGGTCAAGGAGATTGTAAAGATGACCATGTGTTTCAACTGCTTGAAACACGGCCACGTGGCAAGAGAGTGCAACGAGAAGGTGAGCAGGAGGGACGAGTGTCTAAACTGCGGCCAGAAAGGGCACAAGGCCAAAGAGTGCACCAACAAGCAGCACTGCACCACGTGTGGCATCGAAGGACATAGAGCCGACAAGTTTAGGTGTCCGCAGTTCAGGAATGAGGTAGAAAGGATAAGAAGACTGCGCATCAAGAACTACGCCAAGGGAGGTACGCTAAGAAACATTTAAGATGTCTCTTAAAGTATTACAGACGAACCTGGGTAGAGGTAAGGTAGCACACGACCTGGCATACGCGTATGCCAAGGAAGTGGGCATTGACCTGCTATTGGTTGCGGAACCCAACCGAGCCCTGACCAGGAAGGATCCGTGGATAGTCGATACGGCAGGGGATGTGGCGGTGTTGCCGATGGCAGGACGGATGCAAATGTCCAGGATTGTGCAAGGGACAGGACATCTTTGCATTGGCCTACGCAACTATGACCTCCATGTGGTTTATATATCTCCGAATATATCCCTGGAGGAATACAAGCATAGGGTGGAAAACATTATTAACCACGTCAGGATCAACGGCAGAGAAGCAGTCATAGCAGGTGACATCAATGCCAAATCGCCGATGTGGGGTTCTCCGGTAACCGACGCGAGGGGGGAAGTTTGGACGGAGTGGGCTGCTGCGCTACACTTGGTGGGTCACAATTGTGGTGGAATTCCTACGTTCGTGAGAGGAACGAGCTGTTCCTTCATAGATGTGACCTTTACAACCCAAGGACTAGCAAGGAGCGTGTCAAATTGGAGAGTCCTAGAACTGGAGAATCATACCCTGCACCGCTACATCAGATTCGAGGTGGTAGACGGACCAGGGGCCAGGCGGCAGGACGATCCGAGAAGAAGAGTGGTGGACTGGAGTGTGTTCAAGTCCTCACTGGCGCTGATAGTGAACTCCATGACAGAGAAGCAGAGGAGTTCACACACCGACGGCGCCGAGGCATTAGCGGAGGCTTACAGAGCCAGTGTTACTCTGGCTCCGAACAGCCGTAAGCTTATGCCCTACTGGTGGGACGAGAACATCAGCCAACTCAGAGCCCTGAGTACGAGAGCAAGAAGGAGATTCACGAGAGCACGAGCACGCCGGAATGAAGTGGATCTAGGACAGCTCGAGCGAGAATACAAACTCTCGCGTAGATCACTCAAGAAGGCGATCGTGGAGGCAAAGAAAAGGCACTGGCACGAGCTCATACAGAGAGTAGACGAGGATGTCTGGGGTACTGCCTACCAAGTGGTGGTGAGGGGGCTGACAAGTTTAAGGCCTGTCGAGTTAACCGAGGACAGAAAATTCGAAATCCTGAGCCACCTGTTCCCGCAGAGGAGAGAGGATCAGGTTAACCCCCCCGAAGTAACGGAAGCAGCAGTACCCTTCACGATGGATGAACTCGAGACTGCTGTTAAGAGCAGGAAAAACAAGAAGGCTCCTGGTCCGGACGGATTACCCACGGAAGCAATCAAGATTGCCCTGGAGGAACAAGGGGAATGGCTGCTGGGAATGTTCAACGAGCTACTGTGCAAGCTCGAATTTCCAGCGGCCTGGAAGACTGCTTCAACAGTCTTGATTAAGAAGACAGGGAAAAACCCCGATGAGCCTGGGTCATATCGGCCCATATGCCTTTTGAACTCGCTCTCTAAGGTGTATGAAGCCCTTCTTCAAAAAAGACTGGAAGAGGAAATTGAAGGCAGGGAGCTTCTGAGTCATCAACAGTTCGGATTTCGTCGGAACAGGTCGACGATCCAGGCTCTTAGGGAGGTTTACGACACCCCTCTAAGCAGCAGAGCTGAATGGCATGTCCTGGTCACTTTGGATGTAAGGAATGCCTTCAACTCGGCAAGCTGGGCGCTGATTCTCGAAGAACTCAGGAAAATGGAGATTCCGCACTATCTGCAGGCTATTCTGGCGGACTACCTCTGCGATAGGCACGTTCTTACATCAAAGAGTAAGGACGCCAGAGTACTCAGGGCAACAGCAGGAGTTCCACAGGGTTCAGTCCTTGGACCTACACTGTGGAACATCCTGTACAATGGAGTGCTCAATGTCCAACTACTGGGGGATTCGAAGTGTATCGGATTTGCCGACGACCTGGCATTGATCACGAAGGCGAAGAATGAGGAAGAGTTGACTTATTGCGTCAATGTCAACCTCTGGAGGATTAGTACTTGGATGGACGCTCACAAGCTTCAGTTAGCCCCCGAAAAAACGGAGGCCGTGATACTGAAAGGAAAGCGCAAGAGGGATGGAGTAAGCTTCAAGTTGGCGGGCAGAAGTATCTTACCAAAGCCCCATATTAAATACCTGGGGGTGACATTCGGTGCAAACGGTTCTTTCGCGGAGCATGTTAAAAGCTCTGCAGCTAAGGCTGAGAAGATAGCTGGCAGTCTAAGAAGACTGATGCCAAACGTTGGTGGCCCTAACTGGGCCAAGAGGAGAGTGCTATTGGGGACAGTGCACTCCACACTCCTGTACGGAGCTCCGATATGGAGTACCATCCTTCAGTATGAGAAGTATAGCAGGATACTGGAGAAGTCCCAACGCAGGGCCTTGTTAGGGGTGGCATCGGCCTATCGAACCGTTTCTACCGTGGCCCTACAGGTAGTCACCGGTGTACTCCCGTTAAGACTCCAGGCGATGGAGAGAACGGAGGTATACGAGGAAGGCGCCGGGAAGGAAGCTCGAGTTGCGGCCAGAGCTCGTTCGATCCAGAGATGGCAGGATGAGTGGCAACGCAACACCGAGAAGGGGCAGTGGACCAAAAGGATAATTCCGAACATCCAGGAATGGCTGGCCTGTAAGCATAGGGTCATCGACTACTATGTTACGCAGGCACTTACAGCACATGGATCTTTTAGAGTGTTCACTAAACGGATCGGGAAGGAGCAAGAGGACACCTGCGTATACTGCGGAGCCGTAGACACTGCAGAACATACGCTTTTCGCATGCGGAAGATGGGACGGAGAAAGGACAAGAGCGACAGTCGCCGTGGACGAGTTCCTGACACCGGACAATCTTTTGCAAGTGATGTCCAAGTCCAGAGAGAACTGGGAGTCAGTGAGGCGGATGATGACTGACATCTTGAAGGTAAAGGAAGCGGACGAAAGAGAGAGACAGGGTCGAGTCGAAGCGACCTAGCTGGGCAGGGCGAGCCCGTGGCATACTCTCCAGACGGACCGCCTGATTGGGCATTGCGGCAACTTAAAGGTCGGGTCACAAACACTCGCATCCGGAGAGTTAGGGCGAACCTCCAGTCACCTGGCGAGGCCTCAGTGGCCCGTGATTAAAACCATGAGAGCTACTGACGGGGACGCCTTGTATTCGGACCGGCTCACCTTATAAACAGGTCGAGGTCCGAAACGCGAGACAGACGCCCTAAGCCCGATGCTTTCTCGGGCGTTTTTGAGGGGAGATGGCAGCGGAAACTGGCCCTTCAGACCTGGGAGTCCAGACTCAAGAAGAAAGAACATGATCCTGGTCAGACAGATGCAGAGTAGGAAGAAACAGGAGCTGAGACACAGGTCGGAGTTTCAAGCCGCCGTTTCACCGGCGGGGCTGCCTGCGGAAGGCCACGGCAGCTCAAAGGTCGGGTTATAGACACCTGCATCCGGAGAGTGTGGGTACGCCATTGAGTCACCTAGCGAAGCCTCGAGGATCCGTGCGTAAAACCACGCGAGTCCTTGACGGGTACGCTTTGTATTCGGACCGGATAATCTGGTAAACAGATCAAAGTCCGAAAACACGAGACGGACGCCTACAGCTGGACACCTGAAGTTAGCGGGACCTAAAGGAGTTTTGGCGGGGAGGACTCGACAGACCTTGTGCTCAGTTGGGAACATACCGGAAGAAAAACACAGGAAGAACAGGAGGAAGTACAGGAAGACCCAAGAGAGAAGGCAAGAAGATCTAGCCAACCTGCCATGAAGAATAGTCAACTACGACAGTTCCGTGGCAGGGTTGAGGCAAGCAGGGTTTTTAGTCGGTAGGCCACTTTGTGGAGAGTCCGACACTACCTGAATATGGTGTCTATAAAAGATTTCCCCTGGATAAAAAAAAAAAAAAAAAAAAAAAATCATTAAAATGTAATGAGCAAACTTTGATATAAGGGCTCACTTTTTTTCCAATTTTTAAATTGTTTATCTAAACATCGCGTCGATTCCTAACCTCTTGCTTTCCCAATTTTGTTTCGAACCGTACGGTGTCTGATATTAGTGGAAACAAATGAAACGATATTTCCGGGTTTCTTCTTTTCAATGAATTGCACATAGCACACAACAATATGTATTATACATTTTTCAATGATTATAATAAAACTTTAATAACAAACTTCATACAAAACCAATACACAAAACGAAATGTTATCTGATGTACACAAGTTCATGAAACGCTCACCAGATGGTAGGGTGCTTAGCTGCAAATCCCTATAGAGTAACATTAAACTTATATTTGTGAAACTAACCCAGTGTTTTATTTATTTATTAATGTTATATTTACTTTTTCATCAAAACCATATTTGTTTATATTTATCGGTGATGTGTTAGTTTGATCTATCAGTATTTTTCCTATATGTGGACCAAAGTTATCACTAGCCAAATAGTATAAGGATACCGAATTTCAACTTTCTATGTTCTGCTGTTTGGCTACAATTTCTACCGTACAGACAGACAGACACATGAGTGACGTTATAAGGGTTTATTAGTGGTCATACCTACAAAACCCTAAAAATTATATATTAGAAGTGGAAAGTGTTAAACGAGGTACTTGGTAAAGCACTTAAGAGGGCAAGATGGAGAGTTTTAGGGAAGACTGGCAAATCATAGATATAAATAAATAATAGGTTCCCAATACCTAGACTGCCTAGACACCTAGTTCTCCGTTTCTAGATCGCCAGCCATAGATATGAATGCCACGTGGTAGTGAGACATTTCGGCCGGTCCTATTATCTATGTGTAAATAGGTACTCGTTTTAAGTTCTTCAAACAAAAACGCAAAATTTTGTGGAAGGTAAAATTTATTTACCCTTAAAATATTACACTTATATTTTTGTAGTACACGAAATACTAACAACACTTTTCGCCCGGAGGCACAAACTGTTATGGCCCGGTTACACGATGCCAGTAACTTGTGCAAGTACTGGCACAAGTACTTGTGCCAGTACTTGCACAAGTCATTTTGTTGTTTACACGTATTCCAGTATTTTATTTAAGTAACCTTGCAAAGAACCCGAAACAAACTGCAAAATGTAGATGCTTCCAATTATTTTTTATGCGTCAAACCGTCTTTTTAACGCGCCAATTTTCGATGTTTAACCTAATTTTATGTATTTTATGCGTACATCTTTCTAAACAAAAATGAATCGGCGCCAAAAACTACATTTATTAAAAAAAGGTGTGAAAAAGTTTGTTTTTGTAACAGCGAAAATACATCAGCTGTTCATGACGGCCATTTTTAAGTCACTGGCACGGCTACTTGTGCCAGTAAATAGGAACGGCTTCTATTCACTTGACTTGCATGAGATACTTGTGCCAGTACTGGCACCAGTACTGCATGTACGTTTACACGATGCCAGTGACTGGTGCAAGTACTTACTGGTGCAAGTTACTTGCATCGTGTAACTGAGCCATTAGTATACTTGCCTGAGCAAGACTTACAAACCGACTAACTACATTTAAAAATCTCGTAACCAAGTAAACTCGGTTCGATTGTACAATGTTCCATTGTTCCATGGTTTTCACGACTTACTAAAAGTTTCCCGATTATTCTACGAAATTCTTTTGGACTGCGTCATACTAGAGACCTCGCCGCTGTTGCCTTTTCCAGTTCATTTTTATTACTTGCGTAGATAAATACATTAGAAATCGCATGTGGCAACATTGTGTATTGAGACACTACTAGAAGTGACCTGAGGTTTGTTTTCTAGATCTAAATTTTTGAAATCTAACATTTATATGAAAAATCTTTTAATTATAAATAATAAAAATAAATATATGCAGATATATTTACCTAATTAAATGCAATTATAAGTATAAATGAAATTTTAAATTGTTTTTTTATTAAAAATTTTTAGGTCACTGTCCCAGCGCCGCCCTGTCTCAGCCGCCACTGAGATATATAACATTATTTCGAATGAGAAGTATATTAGCGTCAAAACAACAGAACTATTAATACTAAAACCAAAGTTATTCACTAAGAATCCATTACCATAAATTACACACATGTAAGAAATATTTTATCAAATATTGCTGAATAGATTCACTCTATAAATAACAAGAAAAAGCAACAGACAAATAAAAAGCGTCTGGTCATAAAAGAAAACAGCTATCCCTGGCAAACACTCCAACTATTTTCCAATGATTATTAGCCATGTTTGTATCCACGGTTATCGCTGAACATATCCAGCGCTTTTCTACCCAGAGTTATAAAAATTTAATTTACTGCGACATGTAGATGGGCTTGCCTGAAGTAACTATGCAGCTGTTTAACAGCCACTTGATACGGAAACAAGTGCAAAGACGCTGTTTAATAATTTAAATTTTTATTGTTTTGGACAATAATGGATTCTGAATAGACCATTTATGGACACTTTGAATCTTTTATAGGTCATTTAAGGAGAGTATGAATTGATGTTACATACATGAAACACTTTACTTCAAGTAAAAAGTTTAAAGCCTCGTTTAAAATAATAGGAGGTTGTATTGAAAATCGCTTTTCACGTGTAGATGGCTCTCGGTGTGTATGTTGTGGGAATGGACAGATGTCTCTTATGTCATTTTGAAGTGTGAACATTTCCTATAGTCTAGTGCAGAGATGGCGAACCTTTTTGAGTAGTATTGGCGATCAAATTTTGTTTATTATTTTCTTAATACTAGTCCGTGGGTCACTGAGTCAATGGATGCCACTTGGAAGGGGGTGTGGTAAAAGGGGTACCAATAATTTGGAACACCGAAAATTTCTTTACAGTCGATGTCAAAAAGCTGACATTAATGGAATAATATCATGAATTATCGCACCACTGGACTAAATATTTGAATGAACACGGAATAAAGAACACCACATACATATATTATGAAGTATTCTTTATTATAAACATAGTTACAGATATTTGTATATATAATAAAGGTTATAAAAGTATATATATTTAATGTGAAATCTGTTGTTGCTTATTTTCAGATAGTTTCTTAATACTAGGTTCATAATCCGTATTCATTAGTTTAACGCATTTCGCTGTCAATTCATTTCCAAGTTTATTTCTGTTGGGGTATTTTACAAAATTCATTGAGGAAAACAATTTTTCACACGAATATGTGGACCCAAAAATCGTTAACAGAGCATTAGCAAGCTTTTTCATTGATATAAAATTGTTTGGTAAAGAATCCCATACGTTTAATATAATATTTTCAATTTTTAGTTTGGGATCATTATTATCTGTAGTACTTTCATAAATTTTTCCTTCTATTTCCGAAACTAAGTTTTCAAATTAATTTTTCCACACTATGCTGCTTTGAAATTCAACTAATTCCATTTCTAAATCATGGATACCTAGCCACATAAATCCGGTTAGCTCCATTGTTGCAAATCAGTTAGTAAACGACCACTTGGAAATTTATTTTTTTAATAAATTCACACATTCAGACATTAGACATTTTTTTTTATAAATTCAACGCGTGGGTCACTTAAAAAGCCTTCGTGGGTCAGTGTCTGACCCGCGGGTCATAGGTTCGCCACCACTGGTCTAGTGCCTACGTCGAAAGATACTGTACTTGATGATAATGGAATGCCATTTGGCATACGTGTTCTTTATAAAAATTAAATCATTTTGACTCGCAGCACCTATTTTTGAATTGAGGCAAATTCAAGATGGCGGCGAAACTAGCGCGTCAATTACGATAACGATAACTAATTTTTATGATAGAGCAAAATAGCTAAATACATATTTGTACAATGGACCTTTAGCTACAATTTGCCGCGTGGTACGCGAATTTCCGTCATTTAGTTTACAAAATACCGTCCATAATTCATTCTCAGACGCAAAAAAGTGATTTCCGAAATGGCTAACGAATTTCGTATGATATGGCTCGTTTTCTATTAATTTAATGCCGTAGATTACGAATCTGTTATCAAAATTGCGAAAATTTTAAATTTTGATAGATTTTTTTCCCAATTTCGAGATATGATGATATTTTCTATCACTGCAAATCTGCGTATATTAATATTTTGTTTCAATTCTTCCTAAATCAGTAGGGTATATCCTTGGCTACAAGAATATGTGCGGAATTTTTCTCTACGTGGCGCCAAAATTAAGATAGCGGCCGAAATGTGTAAAGTCTCAACTTCGTATTATTTTGACACTCTATATATCGTTTTCGACCAAATCCTAAGAACTTTCTTTAGATACCACACAATACATTTTTTTTTTTTAATATTTTTTTTTTATCTACAACAAAATCGGCAAATTTCGAAAAACTAATCTGATCAAAAATTTCTGTTGAACTATTAGGGTTCCCTTAAATTTTCATTATGGAGATATTTCAGATATTTAGATCAACCCCTGTGAGAGATAGGGTGGGGGACAAAAGTTTTTTGACATATTTTTGGCAAAAAACCCAGAAAAAGAATTAATTTTTCAAACATAAAAATGACAGACACATAAGTGACGTTATAAGGGTTTTTTGGTGCTCATACCTACAAAACCTTAAAAAGAAATAAATTATTACTTAAGCAATTAACAGATTAAGGACCGAGATTTTAATCTCAAAATTAAGTGGGCTATAACTTATTAGGCGAATAGTTGCATAGTAAAATGTTTTTTTTTTTTTTTTAGTGAATAAATTTATTGCGAGGTGGATATCTCAGCCCTGAATAAAAATAAAATATGTATCGTTTATTGTGGAAAGTAATTATTATTGCATGAAATTAAACGAAATTGCGGTGATAAAACGACCATCAATTGCATCAAATCGCCAGAAAGTGTTTTTTCTCCATGAGAATGCAACATTTATCTTGATTTTCACAAATTTTGCTTCAATCTCACATTTACGAAATTTACAGAAATTTGTAAAGCATTGATCTACAGAAAATAACCCATACTTGGAAAGTAACAAGTATCTAGTTTCTTATTTAACATCTGAAGTCATACTAAGATAAAACATCGACTTGAAAACATAATCAAAACAGTAGAACGTGAAGTTTTAATTAACTCAAGAGTAATCAACATTTAGTTCATTTCTCTACTTCCTTTTCAACTTCAAATACACCCCAATACATCCAACTGGATCCTCATATATTTCCTTATAATTAACTACATCCCACTCACCATTTTGCTGTTACGCAGTTCTCTTCAGTTCCGCTCGTGTTAGTGTGATACAGATTATTATAACAAAATATTAATTTCACCAAACATGCAATAACAAAACTGAGAGTAACTTAAAGGGGCAAGTAATCGTCTAGGCTGGTCTCAAAGTCTCAAAGATTTAACCCACCTCCTATATGGATATGCGCTTGGATACGCATTAAGACCTGCATTATTGATTTTGCTAAATTGTAACATGCTGGTCATAATATCTTAGAAATTATTTTGCAATGGTCCAATATTAATGCGGACACCTTTATTTTGGACGTTTGCCATTGCTGATAGTACTAGGCTAGAATAGTACAATATAATAGTAAAAGGATTGTTTTGAATAATGGAAAGCCAGATTTGAGGAAATTCTATGCTGGCTTGGCTGACAGCGTCTCCAGAGTTTTCTATCAAAGCAGACTCTTTCAATTTTCTCTTGAACTTGTTTTCCTCATACATTAAGGGTTTAGCATCTTTCCATTGGAAATGGTGTTCATTTTAAATTGGTAAGATACTAAAGAAGCATAATATCCAAGTAGCCTTCAAATCGAGTTCGACTTTAAGATCTATCCTATCATGTACAAAACCCAAATCTGTCCTAAACAAAAACTGTGTCTACTCTATTCCCTGCCAGTGCGGGAAACAATATATTGGCGAGACTTGCAGACCTCTACATGTTAGGGTAAACGAGCATAAGAAGAAAGTTCAGCAGGGCGAAATTTACAGTTCCAAACTGGCTGAACATGCTTGGGAAAATGAACACCATTTCCAATGGAAAGATGCTAAACCCTTAATGTTTGAGGAAAACAGGTTCAAGAGAAAATTGAAAGAGTCTGCTTTGATCGAAAACTCTCGAGATGCTGTCAGCCAAGCCAGCATAGAATTTCCTCAACTCTGGCTTTCCATTATTCAAAACAATCCTTTTAATCCTCAAGTCACTAATCCGGTAACAAACAACTCATTACCACACAATAATGTGACAAACAACCTTAATCCGGTCGTTAATCTTCAGCAGGTAGTCCCGTCCCTACCCATACCTGATCCCAACCAATAGCAACGCACCTATGACCTGCTCTCACTCTTACAATACTCAGTATAAAAACTCGGAGAAAACTGAAATGTTTATCATTTAAGTATTATATCTTTTTGATACTAATACTCATTATATTGTACTATTCTAGCCTAGTACTATCAGCAATGGCAAACGTCCAAAATAAAGGTGTCCGCATGCTGGTCATGTCATGAGAAGAGATAATGGCCGATGGACAAAAAACACTAGTGATTGGAGCTAAACGTTATTCTGAATTACCTTGGAGGACAGGGGTAGACAACAACATTAAATCTGCAGTTAAGCAGCAAACTAGACCAGCTAACAACCTAAAGCAGTGGAATAAACTACGGGGTAAGTGTTTGTCCAACTGGACTGAACCTACACATATTATGCACCAAAACAATTAAAAACAAATAAGTTTAGTTGTCATCATGATCATCATTAGCAGCAGTATCATAAAATCTTCAGTGTTCCTAAGTGCCATAATGTTCCGTTACTTTCATATACATTGATAATCAAATATCAAAATCGGACACTCATGCAGTAATTAGCGATTCAGCAAGATCTCACCAAGCACGGCTGACTTTTCGTCTCAAATCCCGTCACCCAATCTCGCTAGACCACAGGGAAAATAAATTAGATTTTAATCCCATAGCAATGAACCACCTACCAGGAAAATATTCCTAAAGGAGGCCAGTATATAAAAAACTCAGAAACAACCCTGCAAAGCTTAGACCTACCAAGGAAAACGTGGTGCAGACTAAACCGTCGGAGAAAATGACATGCTAAGACCAACCTCATGCTCAAAAACTGCGACCTCTATTTGTTTAAGCATATCCTTCATCTCAGACATTTTGATACACTCACTTCTTGATATAATACTGATAGACAATGCCGGATTAACCTAATAGTATAAATCAGAGTTTCCCAAACTGTGCTTCGCGAACTAATAGTGTTGTTATATACATAGTGCTCCGCGACGAATTCTTCTCGAGAAAAGTGCTCCGCGGTTCAAAAAGTTTGCGAAACTCTAGTATAAATGACATATGCTACGAGTCCAGCACAAATTGCATACGAAATGGAGTCTAATGCTGTAATTATAAAGCCATCTTACTGGCAAAGTAACAACAAACAAGCATTTTTCTTATGTACTCGTACATTCGCAGAGCCATTTCAAGTCTTAACGGGGTGTGCACGCACAAGTTGTCAAAACTTATCACGCAAGATTATTAAAAAGTGAATGTCGTGAATCTTCATGAGCTACAATAAGTTACACCTGAAGAAACTGTAAAGAAATTATCAAATCGTATCCGGAAGATCTGTAAGAAAGTCTTAGCAAAGAACTTTCGTAATTTATGGAACTGCTAAAAACTGATCTTTTTGAAAAAAGATCATTTTCAAAACTAAAAAACAAAATGAACTCCTGTGTGAAATCGAAATGTTTCTTTCAATTTAGGGTTCCTTTATAAAAGGTACTACAGGCGTCGTACTTGCTTTATCCGGCACTGGATAGAGATACTGTCCAGCGTCACTAATTTTGTGCCGATTTTTAAAACATATACAAATGTATTCTGATGATTTAAGATAATGTTATAAAGATTTTTTAGTTTTAAGGCAAATTAGAGGATAATAACATTTTTTAAATAATTCGGGATTTCCCAGGACAAGTAACAATTCCAAAAAAATCTAAAATAGTTTAAAATAGATCGGGAGCTCGGAATCTTGGAAGAAAAACACTAGTGGCTACGTAACAAGGGCCATTACAGTGTGTTGCCGTTAACCGAGTTGTCGTTGTTCAAAGTACGCACGTACTGCATATTATAAACATCAGTAGTTCAATACATTTTCCGAAGTTCAAATTCTGTTGATACGTTGATAATATTGAAATATAATTAAAGATCTTACCATTTTGTTGTTGGTTTTCTTCATCTGCTAGCATCTCCGAATACTGTAGTGATTTGACCTGTTCATTATCCTTCTTTTCTTTCGCAAGGACGATGCTCGTTGTGAACTTCCGACACTGTCGCCATTTACGGAAATGTGCACTCTGTAACCAAAGATACGTGTTACTTAAATGCAGATGAGGCGAATTAGATTTTATGACGTCGAATCGATTTTGGAAAGGAAACGTAATGTATTTAAGATAAGAGCTTTTTCTTGAGTTAATGACGCAACGTTTTTACGAGGGTGACAAGATGTGATATATTTTACGAGCATTTTTTCAAAATGTTCACTAAAAACAGAGACATATTGCATTGCACTAGGTGGGCAAAAGATCCAAATAAAATAAAATACAGATATTTTCTTAACATACATATATCATTTATTGTCATGTTTATGCATTTATGAATGGAATATAATGTAGGAAAAATGACCACCTCTAACCACGACGCAATACCGTTTTTTTTTCCCCCACAACGTGCATAGCTATTTGCACCTAAGACAGCCCATCTAAATGACTAGAGTATATATTATAAATAATAAATTAAACAATAAATAATTAAATAAAATGTATCTACACATACTCAATAAAATGGCATTATACCAAAACAACAACATGGCTTTCTACCTGGACGCTCAGTAACATCCAACTTGCTATATCCGACGCATCACTCGTCAAAGGCCCTAAACAATTCCTCTGCACTGGACGTTATTTACTTAGATTTTGCGCGGGTTTTTGACAAGGTGCCAATCCGTAGACTAATCGCAAAACTGGCGCATTATGGAATTCGAGGAAAACTGCTCCAATGGATTGAAGATTTCCTTTCCGATCTATCCTTTCGGGTTCGCATTGGCGTGTACGTATCCGATTCCCATCCTGTTCTTAGTGCTGTCCCTCAGGGTTCAGTCCTTGCTCCTCTCCTATTCCTAATATATGTCCTTGACCTTCATGGTTCCATTGAGTCACCATTCTGCATGTTTGCCGATGACACAAAAATTATTAATGATGCCAGACTTAACCAAATGATATTACAGAATGATATACAGAAAATTTTCGAATGGTCACAAAAATGTACAATGTTTCATGTAAGTTTATGTACACTGTGTATAGTATTACTTTTAGGCAGCAAAAGAAGCCTTGGGTCAGGTCCTTAATTTTCTAATAATAATAATAATAATAAAATAACCTTAAACGCAAAAATACCAATAACTAGGGTAAAAGCATATTCGAAAATTTGAACAGACGCAGAAGATGGTAACGAGCTATAAAGAGACCAATTACCAACGAATATCATAGAAAATAACACATTAAAATAAAGTGTAAGACTTCACACATAAAAAAGTAATTTCGTTTCCCCCAGGAAGAGTATTATTCTGACCAAGACTACTTTGTCGTCATCTAAAGCAACTAACAGATCATAGCACAGGCCGAACCACCTCCCTGACATCCTCGAGCTATACACATTGGGTTAAAATGTGTAACACAGACAAATCTGTGTTATACGACTCGCAAACAGCTCGAAAGAGGTCTCCATGGGTCCACCAACAGTGGCCTAGGCGTATGGTGGCGGTTTCCGCTCTGCGGTTAGTCCTGCAGGAAGAACTCTATGGTTTAACGTCTTCCTTAATCTGCCACAACTTTACATTTTGTATGCTGTTATAATCATGTTGTCATTTGGCTGACACCATATGTTTCAGGTAACTCTCTGTGTCTTAGAATATGAAACCCACATCAATTATTTTTAGGCAGCTTTTGCAACTACGTCGACCACTTCATTACCTTTAACACCAAGTCCCAATATCCAAAATAGAAAGAAAAAGAGAACATGGCAGAAGAACAACATCTAGGATAAAAAAATATCTGAGACTAGTGTGGAGAAAGTACAATTTTCTTGCTCGGTATAGGGATATTCTGCCAATATAGCCAACAGTAGGATAGCAACACAAAAAAATTGATGTGAAGTGTGAATTTTCACACATTGCAGGGTTTCGCAGGTATATAATAAGTGAAGGCGACATGCTGAGTGTGTAGGACAAATTTTGCTTTGTAGTAACCACGGCAAAATGAACGATCTTTTTAAAATAATTTATCGTCTGTTAATCTCAGAGCTTTAAAAACAAATTTTATGTTAAAATATTTTTTTGTTAATTTTAATTCGAATACCTAATATCATTATTTAGGTTTCTAAATAAGTGCAGTATTTTTTTTATATAACAAGGTTCATTAAGATTTTGAAAATTGGGCCTATGACTTTCATTGGTTGTCTTAAATCATACGCTCCGCCCCTCTGGCTTCGTATAAATGACACAGAATGAAAATATAATTCCAATTGGTTATTAAATTTACGCTCTTGAAAATTAAATTCAAAATGTGCTAAAATATAACTAGAATTTTAACAAATTAATTTAAACATAATAAATATGAAACAAAAACAAAAAATAAAATTGACTCCACAAGCCAGGAACGAACCTGTGTAGTGAATAACGATCCTGTGTGGTTGTCGAGCAACTGAGCCACTAGACCACCAAACGCTTATCAACTTAGTGTGTTATAAGAGTATAACATGTATGCATCGTCAACCAAAAAACACAAAAAATGCGTTATTTTCCAAAAACATAATCTGATCAAAAATTCCTGTTGTACTATTCCGGTTCACACCAATATACATTACTTAGAATATTTTCACATTTTTAGTTTAAACCATCTGGGCTACAGGGTGTGGGACAAAAATTTTTTTGCACAATTTTGGCAAAAATCGCCTCAAAATAATTTATTTTGCAAAAATTAAATTTTGATCGTTAATCCACGTACTAAGGGCTTTCATTTGATACCCTACTCAGAATTTAAAAAAAATATTTTTTTCTTCGATGAGCACATATTTGTTTATATTTTTAGGGGGATATGTTTTTTAGATGTTTTAGTATTTTTCCCATGTGCGGGTCAAAAAGTTGTACAAGCATGCCAATTTTAAACTCTCTAGGTTTAGCCGTTTGGCTACAATTTTTACCGAACAGACAGACAGACAGACAGACAGACAGAGACAGACGACAAAATGACGGTATAAGGGTTCTTTGGTCATACCTACAAAACCCTAAAAAAGAGAATTAAAATCTAGAACAATTATAAACACAATTGGTTTCCACTTTTTAAAAACTTGCCACCAATCAAATTAATTTTCACCATAATATTCCCGGGGGAAAAAATACAATGAAATTTAACATGAAACCTTGTAATAATTAATGACGATATCAATGTTAGAAGTTAATGAAGTATCATAATAATGGTTGTAAATCAGCCGTCATATTAGAGAATATCCGCATTCTCGCGTTCCTGCAACAATATCGATCGCGGTCCTGTAGGACACGCTCTGTATCTCAGAATCACAAGGGCACGATGTCTCACAATAAGTTCAGGTCGAAACGGGTTCACGGCAAAGTTCAAATCTTTACTGTTACGTAAATTCTAACATAGATCGGATAAAGGTTTAAATATTAAAAGGAATTTTAGATTAGGTATTTGCAAGAAAGATTTAGAGAGGTTGAGAAATTTTAAGTGACTGCTATAGCGAGGGATAGGAGGTTGAAAGATAAGAAACAGTGACACCCAGATTGTTACATTTGAAAGAAATAGACTATTATGCCACTAGTTTAGAAACTTTGAGCAAGAAATCAGTTTAGAAAACTTTGTATTGATTTTAGGTGTAGCCGGTGCAAAAAGTCATGAAATGCAGCAAAAAAGCAATACAGCCTTCTTCAAATTAACACTCCTCGAACAAAATACACTTGCTTCAATGAATTTATCTCTCTCAGCGGGTAGCAAGACCGAAAGCAATCTTCAGAGCTCTTTAAAGTGTCGGTGACAGTCTTTTACACAAGCCTTTTTCATGTTAAAATATCCTGATCAATCTTGCGTACAGCATCACGATTCAGATTGAGTTTTTTAGTATTCAAACTGTCAAATATCGATATCGATGTAAATCTTCAGATGTTCATTTCTGGTCTAGTGAAGACTACGTATGTCCTTAGACTCTTTCCATTATTTATTTGGAAATACTGTCGTATTAATGCTAGAGCAAACGCTTAAAACTACATAATTTGCTCAACAAAAATGCAAGTCTTGTCCCGTTTTTTCGTATTTTACAAGAAATACTGTAAAAAAGAAAGGATTTAAGATTAAATGTCAATTTAAATTTTATTTTTAAAAATAATTTGTATAGTTTTTTAATAAAAAATACTTGCCACCTTTTAAGGATTTCATAGATATAACTAATAAACTCCTGTATCGTCAGTATGTCGGTATATAGACCGAGAGCTCATGACAGTTTATGGTCTCCGATTTCATACAGCATGCCTTTTGGAGGAGAGAATATTTACCCTGTGACAACAAAAAAGGGATGGTACTAAACCCCTGCACGCTTTCCGGTCATAGGGAAAATTGCATTACCACTTAAACACAAAATTTTTGTGCTTTTCTCTGATTTAATATTGCTTGCTCTTTTGTCAAAAGAAAGTTATAACAAATTTAGAGTCTTTTAAATATATGCATGCGATTCGGAGGGTCCCAAAGGGCTCAAACGGTCATGTGATCTTGTAATAAAAAAATATGATTTTCCGCGTTTTCATACAGCATGCCTATAATTAAAAGACTTTAAATTTGTTATAACTTTCTTTTGACAAAAGGGCAAGCAATATTAAATCAGAGAAAAGCACAAAAATTTTGTGCAAGTGGAAATGCAATTTTCCCTATGACCGGAAAGCGTGCAGGGGTTTAGTACCATCCCTTTTTTGTTGTCACAGGGTAAATATTCTCTCCTCCAAAAGGCATGCTATATGAAATCGGAGACCAAAAATGTCATGAGCTCCCGGTCTAATAGTATAAATAGTAAAAAAATCAGCTGTGACCACCACAGGACCGACCGCCATCATAAAGTACTTGTATAAAATACATTCTAGCAGCAGAGTAGAAATAACTTGGCCTAATAGTCCGAGAGCTAGCAACGTTTTCGAGAAACAATTTTAGGTCGGCTGGTTTTTCGATATTTCCCTTTCTTATTGAAGTTAGGTAGGGATGCGGTACGTCTGGCACCTGGGAGCGGTTGCGTTTACCTGTGCGCATCTCGCCTGTACAGGTAAAAAGTGGATAATTTGAAATCATTTTAAGACATTTTTTATTTTTTATATAATTTTCTATGTCTTTTTAGCATTATAAATTTATAGTTGCCAGACAGTTTCGTTGTTGCTAACATTGCGCCAGATCTAATTTAAGTAATTAAAAAATAATAATTTTCAAACCATTTTAGTATAGCTGTAATTTTAATATGATATAGTTCTGTAATCGAAGAATACAATATTAAATTGCCAGACGGAAAGTCCGTTGTTTAACTAGGAACCAGACCAATTTAAGTCCCGGGGATAATAGGTAAGACAGAAGAGTGTGGCAGCTTATTCGTTGGTTGCGTGAGAGAGATAGCTGCAACAGAGGGCGTTAGAGAGAGACAGGTTATATAGGTTAGAATTTCATAAAAAAATAGAGCAGAATAATAATTAAAGTAAAATGAGATGAGAATAACTGATAAAAAATATTATTAGCAAAATAAAACAAATCATTTATTTTAAATATGTAGGAAATGAAACATAAAATGTAATTCAGTATTTTTATTGAATAATTCTGTCACAATAAAATGCTACATCGTCAGTATCATCGTCACTGCTATCATCGTTATCACCCCTTATATCATCATTATTATTATATTCAGATGTATCGTCATTTTCTAGGACCTGAGTATCTATAAAAAAAATTAAAAAAAAAAAAAAAAAAATTAAATTAAATTATTATTTTTTAAATTTTATTATTTTACCACTTTTGTCTGAACAACAAACACATTTTTCTTTTTCCTCACTCATCACGATAAAATTCTGCTTTATTTTATTTTATAAAAACAAGCAAACATAAACACTCATGTGGTCGATGCCAACTTAAAAAATAGCAGCTGTGATTGTTTTACTGTTATCTCTTCTAAATCACCTATCCTCCCCGGGAATTAAATTGGCCTGGTTCCTAGTTAAACAACGGAATTTCCGTCTGGCAAATTAATATTGTATTCTTCGATTACAGAACTATATCATATTAAAATTACAGCTATACTAAAATGGTGTGAAAATTATTATTTTTTAAGTACTTAAATTAGATCTGGCGCAATGTTAGCAACAACGAAACTGTCTGGCAACTATAAATTTATAATGCTAAAAAGACATAGAAAATTATATAAAAAATAAAAAATGTCTTAAAATGATTTCAAAATATCCACTTTTTACCTGTACAGGCCACATGCGCACAGGTAAACGCAACCGCTCCCAGGTGCCAGACGTACCGCATCCCTACCTAACTTCAATAAGAAAGAGAAATATCGAAAAACCAGCCGACCTAAAATAAACTTTTTTGTGACGTTGCTAGCTCTTAGACTATAATATTTTCTAACAGAGATATTATTTATCATGACCATGGAAACGTTACATATAAGTATGAAAAATTGAGACATCGTTATATCAAAAAATGTCTCAAATAAAAGTTGTTAGTTATTGCTTTTATAGCAACTTTTGTTCAATAATTTTTTTCGAAATATTTTTCTGTTGTGAAATATTCACAAAAATCTTAAAATCGACACGAGTAAACTCCCATTTTTAGTCAACCGATTTTTACCAAAAGTTGATCAACTCGTGCCATTGATGGCAGAAGCTTAAATAATAAGTTTCATAAAAATCCTTTCAGCCATATTTGCTCTGCACGTGTACACAGACAGACAGACAGACGGACGGACGGACGGACGGACAGACGGACAGACCGACAGACATCATGCTAAAAATAGTCAATACGTTATGTAGGGACCTCAATTCATGGAGATCCATCGAAATCTCGAAATGTCAAAATCGGTATGATTACAATACTTCCCTTATATATGTTGGCGATCGGTAAAAATCATATTTTTTAATCCTTTAGAATAATTTTAATTATTGTGGGGTATGCTTTTAAAAGTGTCCCGACATGTGAACATACGACAGATTAACATGCACCAGATGAACATAAACACATTTTAACACACGACAGATGAACACTATGACATATTATCATAACGACAGATGAACATAAGTCAATTGAACACACGACATTTGATCTCACATTTTTATTTTTATTTATTTTTATTAAAAATATTTGTAATTATTTTATGTAGTGTAAACGCTTTTCATTGTTTTATTGATATTGTTCCAATGTACCTATTAATCGCTTCACTAATAAAAAAAACTTATTAGAACGAAATCATTCTTTTTACCTACCGACATCGAGATATACGGAAGTATAAGATAGTTTAAAATAACCAAAAAGATCAAGATCTACCAAGTTGTGTCATAGATCAAAACAAAAATATGAAAAATTCTCAAAAATTACCAAACATAATTTTTCTCATAATTATTTGATTTTGAAAATCTATATAAATAAATCTGAAAGTCTGTATTCTGTCGCTGACCAACCGCTAACCACCGCTGACCAACGCTGACCAATCGCAGACTAAACGATGACCAATCGATGACCAACCATTGACCAACCGCTGAACTTATATGCTAGGATAAAAAATAAATAAAAATAAAAATGAAATGTGACATCATATGTCATGTGTTCAATTGACTTATGTTCATTTATCGCTATGGTAATACGTCACAGTGTTCATTTGTCGTGTGTTAAAATGTGTCTATGTTCATCTGTCGCATGTTAATCTGTCGTATGTTCAAATGTCGTGGAACCACTTTTAAATTGTATATTAAGGAATGTCTATCCTTTTAATTTTTGATTTTGAGACGATTTTTGTATAATAAATTTTCAATATAGTATAATGTGCAACTAGCGTGGAATGGCATATATTTCGAACGGTAATGAAGTTTGCTGAATGAGCAGCCGGCTACAAAATATGTTTTTCCGACGATCACCATTTTTCAAGAAAATACAATATAAATATGGTTAACAGCTATTCATGCGCGCGCAGCTAGTACGGGAATGATTCACGCATACTGCTCATGCGCATTGTTGCGAACTTATTCATACTCTGACTCCGCACATGCGCATTGGTGCGAATTTCTCATTCCCGCACCGACTGCGCGCGCATGATTGTAACATGCGAGATTAAGCTAATTTCCCACCAACTAACAATATCGAAATGGGACAGTTCCATAGCGTACAAAAAATGTATTAAGTAAATGGGTGATGTGATTCTTGACAAAAATATTGGACCTAAAAATGTGTTGCTTTTTTATAGCTGTATAAATAGATACTTATTTTAAGTATTGAATATATGAGGTTGAAGAAGCTCCTGATATATGGTAACTGCACAGTATTGGAACGAGAAAATTCCGTGCTCCGGGTTGGTCTTTATGTACGGTAGTCATCCGTTTTAGCACGAATACACCAACAAATGTTTCAAAAAAATATATTATGTTTTTTAAATCGAGGGAATTAAATTTGACAATTTAAAGTGGAGCATCTAATGAAAGCATTTGATGAGTATTATTTCCCTAATGCATAAACTCTTTTGTCTTCAAATAAAATTCTTTTGCTATTGCAAATTTTAAAAAAATGTATTTAAAGAACTAAAATCTATCCATATTTTTCAATTACATCCTAAAACATTAATCCATCGTCATTAACTTTTTTAATAACCATTCAGAAACATTTTATAGCTTATAATATACGACTATGCGGCATGTAATTTGTGGTCTAATGCAAGCCCTAAAACCCTTCGCACATATATTGTGCGTGGATACAATTTTCTACGTGTCAGGAAGCACGCACGTCCTAAATTATAACTTTCGATGATCTATAACCCAATACGCTCTATTATCAAGGGATGTAACTATGCATATTAATTAAGTACATTAAATCTCAAATCACAATCGTTATATGAATACTTAAGGAAGTCTGTTAGTAACTTTGGTAAGTTATGATTTGCTTCCTGGTTGCAAAATTTGATCTTACTCATCTGGTAAAGTTGGATGTTGAAATAACACAAATATTGTTCAAAGATTTTTTTGGTGCCTTATACTCTGTTTTCGGGATGAAATTCAAGTCTTTTTAAGGTTCCATGGTTATATAACCATGAAAGCTTTATACCTAAAGTAACCACATTATGAGTGCGACAAGGTGTAAACCTTTCTACTTAGGGGGAGGGCAAATATATATTTAAAAAATAAACATTTGAGAGTGTAGATATAGATATACATAATATATATAACAAACAACTTCGTTGGGTGGGACATACACAACGAAAGGATCAACAAAGGATTCCCAGGGCAGTTATACAAAATAAAATAAGTGGAAAACGAAGAAGATGCAGACAGAAGACCAGATGGATAACTTGGGTGGAAACCTAATTTTACTCAATATCCAGAATTGGGAAACAACTGCACATGACAGGGTCGCCTAGAGAAGAGTTCTCGAGGATGCTCAGATGCTCCAAAGCTTAGTTGGTTAGTTATTTAAAAATTTTGAGGCAAAGCAACAATGGCTATTTGCACCTAACACAGCCCATCTAAATGACTAAAAGATTATATATTAACAATAATAAATAAAACAGTAAATAGACAAATAAAATCATATATACATACACAATAAAAGAAATCACGGACAAACAGAAATAAATTAGAATAAAAGTCTGTTGGTAAAACTGAATAGACACAGGGTAATGGTAAGAGGCTATTAGGGGCCACTTACCATCAGAAATCACAGACCAAAATAAATAACACATTAAAATAAGATGCAAATTTCCGGACATAAAATAATTCAATATTTCAAGAAGAGTATCGGTCTATCCATGAGTTTCATCTTTACCAAGTGATGGTCATAGCACAGGCCTAACCTCTCCCTGTCATCTTCGAACTGTACATACTGAGTTAAAATGTAAAAGACAGAAAAATCTGTGTAAGTCTTTTCACAAATAGGAGGCTCTTCGCCTCAAAGGAAGAGTCCATGGGTCCACCAACAGTGGCCTATACGAAGGCGTGTAATGGCGGTTTCCTTCCTGTGGTTAATCGTTCAAGAAGAACCCCGCGGTTTAAAGTATATATATATAGGTATTAAATAAAATTCTTATGTCATACTCGTCATATATTTATTAAAACAATTTTTATCGAGACGTTTCGATTGGTAATCCAATCATCCTCAGTCTAAAAATAAGGATACACATTGAAATATACACACACAAACACACGCACGCACGCACGCACGCACGCACGCACGCACGCACGCACGCACGCACGCACGCACGCACCCACGCACGCACGCACGCACGCACGCACGCACGCACGCACGCACGCACGCACGCACGCACGCACGCACGCACGCACGCACGCACGCACGCACGCACGCACGCACGCACGCACACACACACACACACACACACACACACACACACACACACACACACACACACACACACACACACACACACACATAAGGGTTAACGTTAAGTCACGCCGGTTTTTGTCAAATTGCGACTCTGAACGTAAGTTATCTGGCACATTAATGCTGAAAGTTAGAGAGTGTTAACGCCAGCTGAATTGCAGCGTTGAGAAATAACTTTTACTGACATTAATGTATTCTAACCTCCAAAACCCTAGATAAATTTGACTGCAAATTTAATGAAGACCCTTTAAAAATTATTTTCGAGCCTGAGTAACATTCGATCGTAACTACGAGCCCTGTCCACTATCAGTTGGCCCAGCTACGAAATTTTTACTTATTGGTGTTCAATTAACAGAATGCGAATAGCTTATAAAATCTAGGTAATATTTTATTTGCAATTAAACCTTTTAGAGATTCACGATTAATATTTACAACTATTAAAGTAAATTAATAAGAAAAAAAATAATATTTCCATTGGAAAGCCATTAACTTGGAAACCTATTTCAGAAGTTACCACGGGGTAACGTCACCTTTCACTTTTATTACAGCATTAATTCTTCTAGGCATAGTATCTGCAAGGTCTTGGTATTGTCGAGGAGTAAAATTATCCCATATTTCTTAAAGCTTTAGTCTTAATTCTGGAATTGTTCTAGCCGGTGTTATACGCATCGTTTTTTCATTTCGTGCCAAAGTGTCTCGATGGGGGATAAGTCTGGGCTACTTGAAACCCAAACTAAAAGTGGAATAGAATGATGACGGAACCATTTCAAAGATTTTTTTGACGTATGGCAAGCGGCTCCATCTTGTTTAAAAATAAAATCCTCCCCAGAGATTAATGCATGTTCCATAGTTGGCAACAGAGACTCCTCTAAAATACTTAAATATTTGGCTGTGTTAACAATGCCATCGATAAAGTGAAATTTTCCTACACCTCTTCCAGACATTGAACCCCTCACCATGACAGATGCTGGAAATTTCACCTTCCTTTTCAAGCAATCGGGATGATATGCTTTATGTTTCTGACGAACAACTCTGCTCCGGTTGTCCCCTAGACAGACTTCAAACCTAGACTTCCGATTAATATAATTTCTAATTTTCCGATTTCGGAATTGGTTTTTCCTGTTTTTGCTAAGTTCACAATGATTAACCGAATTTTTTCATCAATAGTTTTGCCTCTGCCCCTGTTTTAAAATGATTTAGACTTAGGCCACTACGTCATGGTGACCGGAAATTTAGACTTAACACTTTTAATACATCACAGTCAATAAACAAACTTTGTTTTCCAACGCCTACTACGCATAGCTACCGCACAAGAACAAGAATACATGAACTCAAAAAATACGTTTGTTTTACGAATATTATTTTTATAATCATAAATTAAATATTACGGAATAAATTTTGAGCCCTTTGCTTCTAATATGATTATATTGTCAAAAAAGGTACAAAGCAGCATTTACTTTTACTTATTATTTAATAATGTCTAAAGAAACTGAAAATTTCATAGCTGGGCCAACTGAAAGTGGACAGGGCTCGTATGGTGAGCATTATTTACTGTCCACGCAACCTAACTTCAGAATTCCACTGATTATCACAAAATTCTAATCTAAGGAATTATTTTAATCTAATAATAATTATTTCTGTATTAAATAATAGTTTATGGCATGAAGTGCAAAGTGAAAAGCTCGACGCGAAACGGAAAGCTTTAAATGCAGCGATGGCCATAATAATTTCGCCGGTAATCATATAATGTTTTTTGCACAAATCGGTATGAATTTTTACCCAACCAAATATTTGTTTATTTATAGTTAATGTCATTGTTTTTTACATAATCTTAAATAGAACAGGTTTTTGCGTAAACAAATATTTGTTTTTAGTAAACAAACATTTGAATTAACAAAAAAAAAAGCTACAAAATACCAAACTGAATTTTAACCCTCGTACGGAAATATGTTCGCAGTCGCTGAACTAAACTGACGATAATCCGCCGCGGGACATATCCGTTAAACTGACAAACTGGAAATTCTATGGACAATATACACTTGTTGACATTTTCTCGGAAAATAGCTCAATTAAGGAATAATTCAATAGTAATACCGAGAATATGCAAACGATTATCGGTACCCACTTGACCTATTATATTAAATTATGTCAGTTATATCCCGTATGTAAATTAATACACATGTACTGGTACTGGTACACATTCTGGACAAATCAATTATCAAATATCCAATGCATGTACCAATAAACAACTGTGTATTACCACTAATATGTATTAGTTACGCCTCATAACACCCGAAGGAGGTAAATCGTGTAAGGGAATCGGAATTGGATTTAACAGGTAGTGACTTGTTGGGTAATGGGTAAAGGACTGCTTAAGCCTCAAGACTTAAAGGCATCGTTTCTCATCGACAGCATTGATGTATTGGAATATTCTCTTATGCTGCCTTAAGGTGATATAATATATGTTCAAAAAAAAACTCTAGTTGGCTTTGGAATTTTTTATGAAGGTACATCTTAAACAACTTGCTAAAATAACCTCTAAATTATAAAATGTAAACAAATACCAAACAACTAACTAGAGTACCCGTACAAACGGTTTTTGTAATGTATATGTTTAGGCCAATGACCGTAATCAGACAAAGACTACATTATTTCCCGAAATTAATGACAAGCATAAATAAAGTGATGTGTACCTAAAAACTAGGTAATTAGGTTAGGTTTAGTTAGTAAAAATGTAAGACCGCAGAAGCCAAAAGAATCAAAATAAGCTTAAAGGAATTTGTGTAAAAAAAAACAAAAAATATATATTTTTTTTTTACACAAACTTCTTTAAGCTTACTTCTCTCCTGTAACTCCCCAAATATTCATCTAATTGAAAAATGCATTCAACAAAAAATATTTGTGTTCTTATTATAAACAATTTTTATTATAACATTTTTTCTGTTAAGCCAATAATATGAGATATTTTAAGTTTTCTAATAAACCGTTTCAACCCCGGAAAGCCTCTATAATAAAAATTTTGGGATGCCTTGTAGCCTATGTTCAAAAGCTGGTTTTACTCTATCATCATACATCAAATTACGTGAAAATATGGTTAGCCGCTTTTGTGTGAATATCGGACAAATAGACAGCCAGACAAAAAATTTTTTTTTTTGGGTTATTTTCTTATAATCTTCTGAAACTTGTAGAAACCAAATATGAGGCTAAAAAATAGAAAAAAACAAATATAGCCTTCAATTTTATTAATATAGATGATATATAAGAAGTATTAGTTTATAAAGACAGTTTACAAAAGGGACAGGTTCCCTTTTTCAAATCTGTTCTGAGCCTTTTGTGAACTGTATTTTTTTTTACTTTTTTGCCGAAAATGTCAAAAATTTAAACCGTAATTCAAAAGTGAAAAGTGATATATTATGTGATCCAGAGCTAAAAATGTATAAGTATACCAATTTCTGAAAATTAAAAGAAAAAAAACTTAAAATTTTTAATTATGATCAAAAATTTTTTGCCTCTGATTTTAGCCAAAATTCAGTTTAAAGCTAATTTTGGGGTGAGAATTATGAAAAAATATTTTAAAAATTCATGCATGCCTTGTTGTTGAGTTAATGCCGATTTGGATCAGTTTTTTGCCTATAATTCCAAAACTTTAGTCCAGATTTCAAAATGGACCAGATTTAATTGATCTTTGACCAAAAATACATATTCATACCAATTTTCAATAAAATCGGAGAAAAAAATTTTTTGTTACAACTGTTGGCCTCGATTTTTGGCCATTTTCCAGGGTTTTGGATTGCTGCCTATACAAAACTTAATAATTGGTTTTTTACAGTCCAAATTTTCTTTTAGATTAAACAATGTAGGAGAATATTAAAAATTCAAAGTGCTGATTTCTATCTCTAACCATTTTTAGGGTTTTGTAGGTATGACCAAAAAACCCTTATACCGTCATTTTGTCGTCTGTCTGTCTGTCTGTCTGTTCGGTAAAAATTGTAGCCAAACGGCTAAACCTAGAGAGTTGAAATTTGGCATGCTTATACAACTCTTTGACCCGCACATAGGAAAAATACTAAAACATCTAAAAAACATATCCCCCTAAACATATAAACAAATATGTGCTCATCGAAAAAAAAATATTTTTTTATAATTCTGAGTAGGGCATCAAATGAAAGCCCTTGGTACGTGGATTAACGATCAAATTTTTATTTTTGCAAAATAAATTATTTTGCAGCGATTTTTGCCAAAATTGTGCAAAAATTTTTTTGTCCCACACCTTGTAGTCCAGATGGTTTAAACTAAAAATCTGAAAAAATTCTAAGTAATGTACATTGGTTTGAACCGGAATAGTACAACAGGAATTTTTGATCAGATTATGTTTTTGGAGAAAAACGCATTTTTTGTGATTTTTGGCTAATAATGTACACAAGTTATAGCTTTGTAACACGCCAAACTGGAACGTGTGTGCTGGTGTAGTGGTATTAGTCGTTGATTTTTCAACCAAGTAACCCGATCCGAAAGGGTTCGAACGCTGTGAGAAGAGACTATATTATTTTTTTTTTTTTTTTTTTTAAATTTTTATATTGTTTAAATTATTTTTTCAAAATTCTAGTTATATTTTGACAAATGTTGCATTTAATTTTTAAAAGCGTAAATTTAATAACCAGTGGAAATTGTTTAAATTATAATTTAATTCTGTTTCAATGTACACGAAATCAGAGGGACGGAACTTATAACAACCAATGGAAGCCATAGGCGCAATTTATAAAATTCTTAATGAACCTTGCTATATAAAAAAAAAAAATACTGCACATATTTAGAAACTTAAATAATGGTATTAGGCGTTCGAATTAAAATTAACAAAAAAAATATTTAAATATAAAATTTGTTTTCGCATCCAAAATAATCATCATTCACTTACTAAATACCTGCAAAACCCTGAAATGTGTGAAAATTCACACTTCACATAAATTTTTAAGTTGGTCTTTATCGCGTTTCGGTTTTGAGATACGTCCCCATACGAAAATGAAAATTTCTGTAAATTACACCATATTAAAATGTGTCATAATTTTAAAATACGCAATACGAATAAGGCCTAAAATTTTTTCTCGACTAAATAAAGTACGAGGAATCCAAAAATTTTAACCGCAGGTCGCTATCTCTAGTTGTTTTCGAGTTGTGCTTTTTTTCAATTTACAATTTCCACAAATAATGTAAATAATGCCATTAAAAAAAATATCGTAATCTCAAAACGCGGTAAACGATTAAAGCCCCAAATTATTTCTAGACTAAATGTACTACGGATAATCCAAAAATTCCATCGCAGATCACTATCTCTAATCGTTTTTAAATTGTGCTTTTTTAAATTCACAATTTTCACAAATAATGTAAATAATACCATTAAAAAAATTTAAGTAATCTTAAAACGAGAAAAAAAGAGAAATAGTTTATTTTTTTCTTATATTCATTTTTGTTGTTAAGTAAATGATACATGTCAACCATATAAGTAACACTCCTCTTGCCCTCTAAATAATCTTTTTATTAAAAACTGCATTGAAGAGAGAAAAAAAAATCCTCATATACATTTTTGTTGTAAAATAAATTAAATAATAAATAATAATAGGTTCTCAAACGCCTAGATAACCGCATAAGGTCAAATAAGGTAAGTTCTCCGTTTCTAGACCACTGGTTATAGATATGAAAGCCACGTGGTCAGTGTGACATTTCGTCCGGTCCTATTATCTCAGTATAAACAGGTACTAATTTTAAGTATTAAATACTTGAAGGCTGAATCGATCCCAGAGCTGTCTGCACAATATCAGCAGATAAAAGTCCGAAGGAGATGGGAAATTCGAACCCGGGTCCCTGTGCTCCGTAGAACACCGTCTTACCACGGAGCCACGGCAACTCTATAAAGTAAACTAATAAGTGAAATATTCTTACGTCAATAAAATTAAGGATAAGGCAAGACATGTGGTGTTAAATTTAAACATTATTAAAATTGTATTTTTCACTGCAAGTAGATATTTTTCATAATAAATGTAATTTGTTATTTCCATAGAAACAATTTTTATTGCCTAGGCAGTAAAAATAACACTTTATGGCCTGTAAAATGTCCGTAAATTTTTTAATGTCAATCGGCGAATATTTTATATTTTCATACACAAAAATTATTTAAAAAAAAAATTGCTTTATAAGACAATTATTGTTGACAATCTTTGTCGAAATAAGTGCCTAGACCCTAAGCCCTACGGTCTACGGAAACGTTATTGCGGTTCTGATTAAAACTACTCTAAAGCTGCGATCAGAGCTCTTTAAATTAGTTGAATGTTTCCTGTGAGTTGTGGATGTTTAGTGGATAGTTTTAACATTCATGGCAGCGTTTACACTAAGGAAATCAGTGCGTTACGAATAGTGCGACATCTGTGTGTCTTTAAAGCAACTACGGTGGCTTCGTAAAATTTTTGTTATCTATTATATTTGCCTAATCTGCTGTCCTAGATTTTTACTAACTAAAACTAACCTAATTACCTAAATTGATCATATTTACTGTTCGTCTTTGTAATTTTGGGCGAGATTTGTTATAATCGCGCCGATTATATTTTGTTAGGTTATGTAAAGGAATAAAATGTAAACTTTCTCTCCGATGTAGATTGAGATAGCCAATGTATTTATATGTCTGTCTCATTAAAACAACTCACTAACTATAAATTGGGAAAACTATCGACAATCGACAACGTATAACGTATTAAATTTAGAGCTCTGAACGACTGCTCGCGTTACCATATGACAAAATTGTAGTGACCTATAGTCGACTATTTTAAGAGCTCTGAACCCAGCTTAAGATTCAGTCTAAAGCAAGCTTTATAAAACTATTATTAGGAAAATATGTCACATATTTCTCAATAGTCACGAGTTATCAAACAATCTCCCTCTATTCTCATCTAATACAAGCGCTTTATTTGAGATCGTCGAATCCCCAGAGCGCATTTCTTTTTACGATCCGCGTACCGCTGTTGGATTAGATAGATGTTTCATAGCCTCGCGGGTACACGGATGTTGTGTGACTGGACCTCACTAATGTTTGATAATGGAGTATTGTGTTATTTTCAGAGATGGTTATCTGTAAATTGATTTTTGATGGAATTCACACTAAAGTGTCAAAGGAATAGGAGACTTGTGTAGAGGAAAATTAATTCTAAGAGTTTTATGTTGGAGGAAACATTTTATTGCTAAATTTGCAAGGGATGGATTGCACAATAAACAAGGTAAGCACTTTTTTAGAGCATTAGTAAAAAGAAGAACCGTACTGGCGGCGAGGCGGATGCAAGGCACCTGGCTCCTGCGATAGGGCTCTACAATACGTAGGCTATTCGAAAAGTAACCTCCATTGTTGTGTAGCGAGAGTAGTAGGCGGTGGAGCGCCGCCATTGTTACATTGGCGCGTGCAGTGAATCAGTAAGCTTCCAGCTGTGGAAGGGGGAGCGTCGTACTGCGAGTGTTCGCTAGATATAACCTCAAAACATGAGTGTCGAAATAGAATATCCCGCCGAAAGTTAGAGAGAACCGTCGGTTCACGACATCGAAAGTCTCCGAAAAATTTTCTCAAGTTTCTCGGACTATTTTGTAAGAGATCCACCCAACCAAACGAATGGGTTCCGCCCTAGACTTTATTCTAGACTTGACTCCAAGTGATTTCCACCTGTTCAACCACATAAGAAACTAGCTTGGGTCCCAGCATTTCGCTAATGATGCAGATGTTCAAAAGTTCTTTGAAGAAGGAATTTCAAACCTGGTTAAACGCTATGACAAGTGCGTAAATTTAAATAGTGACTAGGTGGAAAAATAAAGAAAATATGTAGTTTTAAGACATCTTAAAACTACATATACAATATATATATATATATATATATATATATATATATATATATATATATATATATATATATATATATATTGTATACATATACAATAAAATATTTGTATCTATGCTGGTTTTATTTTTATAGCCAAACGGAGGTTTCTTTCCGAACAGTCCTCGTAGTTACACACCTAGGATTTACGTATAGGACAAGTAGGCCCCCGCAGTTTTCGGGGCCCCGTAAACTTGTTTTCTTTTTAGGGTTTTGTAGGTATGACCAAAAAACCCTTATACCGTCATTTTGTCGTCTGTCTGTCTGTTCGGTAAAAATTGTAGCCAAACGGCTAAACCTAGATAGTTGAAATTTGGCATGCTTATACAACTCTTTGACCCGCACATAAGAAAAATACTAAAACATCTAAAAAACATATCCCCCTAAAAACATAAACAAATATGAGCTCATCGAAAAAAAAATTTTTTTTAAAAAATTCTGTGTAGGGTATCAAATGAAAGCCTTTGGTACGTGGATTAACGATCAAATTTTTATTTTTGCAAAATAAATTATTTAGAAGCATTTTTGCCAAAACTGTGCAAAACAAATTTTGTCTCACACCCTGTAGCCCAGATGGTTTAAACTAAAAATCTGAATAAATTCTTAGTAATGTACATTGGTGTGAACCGGAATAGTACAACAGGAATTTTTTATCAGATTATATTTTCGGAAAATAACGCATTTTTTGCGTTTTTAAGTAAAATATGTAATATATTTAATCCGCTATTTAACGTAGTAAACGAGTGATCCTGTATAGCACAGTGGTAGCGTTCTTGCTTAGTGAGTTGTAACTACTGTAAGAAACTGTGTTCGAATCCCGTCAATTTTTATATTTTCAGTTTTTTTTTTGCATTTTTATTTTGTTTAAATTATTTTAGCAAAATTCTAGTTATATTTTGGTAAATGTTGCGTTTAATTTTTAAAAGCGTAAATTTAATAACCAGGGGGAAGTGTTGAAATTATAATTTAATTCTATATTTGAAGGTATCAGAGGGCGAGGCTTATGATTTAAGCAACCAATGGAAGCCATAGGCGCAATTTTCAAAATCTTAATGAACCTTGCTATATAAAAAAAAATACTGCACATATTTAAAAACTTGAATAATGGTATTAGGCATTCGAATTAAAATTTATAAAAAAATATTTTGACATAAAATTTGTTTTGACATCCCAAATAATCATCACACAGTTAATAAATACCTGCGAAACCCTGAAATGTGTGAAAATTCACACTTCACATCAATTTTTTATTCATCACTTCGTCTTGACATCCCTTTTTTTCCTGCTCAATACTTTGATTCAAATTTCTCCTTTTTTTGCTCATAATTTAAGGGCACATTTTATCCATTCGGCTTAGGGCCTATAAAAACCTTTATCTGACAATGTGCCCCGGGTTGTATAGCCTCCATTCGTTTATATGGAGCTCCAGAATAAATAGGTATTTTGAACAAAATATTTACAGACTGATCTCCAGATTTTGTGGTGTTACATTGGTTGCAATAATTTTATTTCATATATGTGCTTGGTAGGTTGCCAGAAGTCAGGTACAGTGCCAACCAATTTAATATACTTATTTAACCCGTAGTTGACCAAAATATACACATCCAACCAAGTGGGGTGTAGTATACCCCAGGCTTTTCTCATTTAATATCAATTAAAATAAGGTAAAATTTATACAGTTAGATGCTGTCAAGCCTATAGAACAATATTAAAAAAAAAAAAAAATCAAAGTAATTATTTAATGCTTTTTTAATAATTTTTTCAATAAAAGTCAAAATCACGCCAATTACTTTCCTAAATTGCATCATACTTCAAGTTGAGTCTCGTGTTGACTGACAACATTGCATCTCTCGTTCACACCAACTCTCACACATACTAATTTAGCTAGCTCTCTGATTGGTCTATGTATTTTGGTGGGGCAGACAATTTCTTTCTCATTTCTCAAGCATAATTCGTTCGAAATGCGCTGTTGCCAAATATAATTTAGACATATTTTTTTGTAAATGGTGTTTTTGATCTTTTTGTCGATTAAAAATTAAATTATTGTTAAATATTAACTAATTCATAAATATTGTCAACAGATACATCATTTCCACTATTAATATACTGGGGTGTGACACACCCCATTTGGTCAAGCTTGGGTTAATAAAACATTTTTTTTTTTTTTTTTAATTGACAAAACAAAAGTTGCTGTGTAACAAGCTCTTGTTGCTTGTCGTTCAGCTATGAAAATTATTCTGTCTACTTCAAGGATGGCGAACCATAACACGCGTGCCAGTAGTGGCACGTGAAAAAAAAAATATAGGCAGGTAAACGATTTGAAAACGAAATAATTTTTATTGCAAGATATTAAAAAGAAGCATATTGCGGAATATAGGTCAAGTTTCGCGAATGTAAGCCAAATACTGCGATCTGTAAACCAGCATACTCAACAGTTGCGTTAGATAAATCCGAATATTATTAATTTAAATAGCAAATAAATTATAAGAATAACAATCATATTCCATATACGAGGGCTACCTTTAATGGTTGGTTTATATACGGAACAAGAATAAGGAATAGGAAATAAGAATAGTACACAAGATGTTAAAACATGGCTGCGCCGTATGTCGGTTTATGTAGGAATGAAATTTAACTTAAACATAAGAATAGTTGATAACATTCAACATTTTATTCTTATTTCAAGAATAAGACACGATAAGCCTGCGCACAGCAATCAAAATGTCTGCCGTAATAAAGTTTGTTCAACAGATGTTTTTCAGATGTGATCAGAGGGTTGTAAATAACAATAAAATGTTTCTATTATTTTTATTTATTCTTCTTGTAAGTTTTAAGAACCTGTCAAGTGACAAACGTTAAACACAGGCCAACGCAAATACGCAGGCGCAGCGACGAAATGTTATGTCCTATATAAACGGTTTAATATTTTTTATTCTTGTGTACTATTCTTATTTCCTATTCCTTATTCTTGTTCCGTATATAAACCAACCATAAGTTTTTACAAAAACTAAGAAAGAAAAATCAAATATTTTTTTTGGAACAAACAGTTGTTGCTTTTCAAAATATTCGCCTTTAAGATTTATAAACTTTTGCATGCGTTCAAACCAATTCTCGAAACATTTTTTCCACTCTGAAGTTGGTATCTCAAAAACATGGTTTTCGAAGGCTTCAACAGTTCTTGAGGTGATGAAAATCGCTGTCCACGCATTTTTTGTTTGACATTGGGGAACAAAAAAAAAGTCGATAGGGGATAAATCAGGTGAATACGGGCATTAAGACATTAATTTGATGTTTTTCTCCTTCAAATAATCATTTGTTTGACGTGCTGTGTAGGAGCTTGCATTGTCATGATGAAGAATGATGCGACGTTTTTGGTTGTTTTTCCTGATTTTGTCGATGACTTCTGGCAAACAAATTGTTCTATACCATCCAGCATTAACTGTTCTCCTATCCTCTAAAGGAATGGTTGCGACACGTCCAGTACAACCAAAGAAACAAGCGATCATTTTCTTAGAAGTGCTTCGTGAACAAACAACTTTTGTGGGTTTCGGTTCATCTTGGAAGACCCTAACAGTGGATTGTTGCTTAGTTTCCGGTTCATATTAATAAATCTAAGTTTCGTCACCTATAACGATGTTGTATACGGATTTTGCAGTGCCTAGGTTGAATTTTTTTAGCATTCCCTTACACTAATCAACACGAGCCTTTTTTTTTAGCTTCGGTCAAATTATACGGAATCCATCGGGAATAGATTGTTTTCACAGCTAAATGTTCATGCAAAATCGAATGTATTGCAGTCTGCGATATGCCAAAGGATGCCTCCATCTCACGTTAAGTCACATGCCGATCTTTCTGAATTATTTTGCGCACAGCATTGAAGTTTTTTTGAATCACAACCGATTTTGGTCGACCTCCACGAGATTCATCACTGACGGATGCACGACCACGACGAAATTCTGCAAACCAATTGTAAACAGTCTTTTCTGAAATACTTCAAGCTTAACAACCAATGTTAACATAAACAATAGGTTTATGCAGCTTTTGTATTTGTTCTCCTTTAGTGGACAGAACAAAATGTGCGTTATTTGTTGTTTTAGCAGCACGATACGAACAACTTGTTTGCAAAAATTCAAAGCTTTGATCTTTTGATTGTTTAAATTAGTATTCATCTGAATGTACGTTTAAAATATATTGGCACCGTAAATTACAAACATACCCGAAATAAATTTCTTTTAATTATGATTTCAACAAAGTTCTGCGTCATAAAAAACTTATGTTTACAACCTAATAAAGTTCCATTAGCAAACAACACATTTTAACCCAACATTATTATAGTTAAGTATAGGCCATTAAATATAATGTACAGCTCATATCGAGACAATTCTCGTAAAATTAATAGTACATACTTAATTCATTTGGAATTTATATGAAATAAATAATGTAAAATTAAAAAATGTATGCGAAAAGTGAATTCACACATTTCAGGGCTTTGTAGGTATTTAATATGTGTAAGAAGTCAACAGATCATCAAAATCAACAGTATTTTTATAATCACTTTTATTTCTTAATTTCTGTACTAAGAGCTTACTTTAGAATTTTTTAAATTAAATTTAAATAGAGTAATTTCGTAACAATAAAATTGAAATTAAAAAATCCCAGCGATTTATTTTGTATCTAGGTCTTCATAAAATTAATAAGAAAAATTTTGCTAAAAGGTTTTTTTTACAATACGGGATAGGCATGATTTTTAAAATTTTTTTTATTATATTCCTCTTGTTGCATATAAACACAAAAAAGTTTTTAATTTTTTTTTTGTAATTTGAAGGCTTAAAAAAATCATAAATGTATGTAGCGCGCGAAAACGACGTGTGACGTCATACCCCTTCTAACTGACGCATGACACTACTAGCTTACCGGCGTACATAGTCTGTTGTGAACTTATTTGTTTGTATAACTTTTATAGGTTATGTAAAATTAGAGTGATTTTAATTAAAATAAAGTTTAATTCTATAAAAACAATTTATACATTTTACATTAAAATAGATAACTTATATTGCAGTATTTCAATTATGCTTCTAACGTTTTGTAACTTCATGTAAACAATGTAGTAAAATTCTGACATCTAAATTACATAAATATTTACATTTTACAGAGTTGCAGCGTTTGTTTACATAAAGTTATAGAATATAAAATAAAAATTACTTACAGGTCTGCTTTGACACCACGTATTTATTCAGCACTGTAGCATTCATTATTTTTCATATATTCCATGAGCATAAATGCATCAATGTTGGGTAAATAATCACTCTGAGCCCTAACAAAATCTTTATCTGCCATTTTAATAATAAATGCGTGAAAAATTGTTTAAAAACAAATACAAAACTCTCGAACAATACAATATACACACGTGTAAAGATTATGTTGTAGCTGTATCTGTGACGTGATACCCCTATCGTTTGACGTCTTACTCAGTCGTTTTTACTCGGCAACCTTCGCTCCGTGGTCGGCTTATTTCAAATTTACAATATTTTAATTTAAAAATTTGGCTATAATATTAATTAAAATGTAATTTTTGTTTTGTTAGGTGACATAACTAACATTAACATATCAAAATAATGTAGTTTTAAGGAAATACAAATTTTATGCGTATCCCCTATTCCAGAAACGTATTTCTCACTAATTAAAATGTGTTATTTGGTTTATATGTAGGTATTTCAGTACCATAAATAGTCAAACAATAGATTAAAATATACCCATTTGACAAAGAAGAAGTACACTACCCTAGCTATAAATACAAAAAAGCAATAACATTCTTAGCCATAATTAAGCCATGAATTAAAAAAAAAAATCAATTTTGTCATTAACACAAAAAATGCAATATTTTCCGAAAATATAATCGGATCAAAAATAGCTGTTATACTATTACGGTTCATATTAATGTGCATTACTCAGAAATTTTTCAAATATTTAGATTCACCCCGCTGGGTTACAGGTTTTTTTTTTACATTTTAAGAAAAAATCGTGTTAAAATAAACTAATTTTATAATAGTACATTTCGTTCCTTAATGTATGTCTTAAGAGATTTTTTCTAATACTACACAACAAATATTTAAAAAATTATTATTTTCTTCAACGACATAAAAAAAATCATATTTTTCAAAAAATTCTTGTTGAATTATTCCGGTTCCCATCAATGTTCATTACTGATAATTTTTTCAAACTTTTAGATCAACCCCTCTGGGAAATAGAGTATAAGTTTTTTGAGAAACTTTTCCCGAGAAAAATTGTTATTTTGATGTGATAAATATACCTAGACATCCAGTATTATGCTGGCTTCTTACACTTATTAAATACCTACAAAACCCTGAAATGTGTGAATATTCACACTTCACTTCAATTTTTTTTTAACTCCTAGAAGTTTTCCTATATATGTGTGAAGGAGTTGTACAAGGATACCAAAATTAAGTTTTCTAGGTCCAGCCGCTTGGCCGTAATTCTACCATACTTACATTTTTTTGGCCATATCTACAAAACCCTAAAAATTTATATATATGTATATATATATATATATATATAGGGTAAATTTTCTCATATTTCAGGGTTTAATACATAATTAGTAAGTGAAAAAGTACAACAGGCAACCCGAATGCTAGATAATATTTTTTGCCATAATCACATCAAAATCCATAATTTTTTGAAAATCATACTTCTGTCCGTTAATCTAAACAAAAGGTCACTAAACTACGAACGTTTTTAAAATGGCCCGTTTCTGAAAAAAGCATAAGAGCTTTCATTTAACTGCTGTAAACATCAAAACAATACATAAAGAATTTGATATCTTTCTAAGATTTCGTACAAACAAAAATTCCAAAGGTACAATTTCAGCTAACATCAATAAATACCATTCCGAATGTGTTTCATTTTATAAAAATTCAACTAAAGTGCCAATTAAAAATTTCATTATAATCACCAGACGTTGAAATAAATAAAAAACAAATAAATATAATCTTCCTTTCTTTCTCAGTGAAGCAATCTTTAGTTAACTATCGCATCACTTCGAGTCGTTAACAAAAAATTCTCTAGCGTAGATTTTTTCTTAACACTTATTTCTCCTTAACGGTCTCAAGGACTTGTTTTTTATCATCACAAGAAGGGAAGGAAATAAAAAGGAAAATTCATCGCAGCCTGTAAATGTCAGATGATGTGCCATATTTTTCTGAAATATATTATATTAAAAAATACAATAAAACTGTATTAGATATGTTTAGATGACAACGAAATTTACATTTCATATTCAAGAACTACAGAAAAAGGTGGGGTAAAATAACACATGCAGAACGAAAAAATAATAAAGTGGTGACCATATGTATGGAAACTTTTGTTACATTCATATAAATTCAACTTGAGTTATAAAAAAATATGCTGGATTAAAGGCCACTCAGATTTTGAGTTCAACATCGAAATCGATCTTCTAGCCGAAGAAGCAGCTGTAAATGGCTCCCTCTTAAATATACCTCTAAACAGTAATGAGATTATGTCAATCTTCAAATCTTATACAACCAATGGCAACAAGAATACATAGATTCTCTACAACGCAAAGGATCATACTACGGTCAAATTCAACCTCTTCTTCCTAGAAAGCTTTGGTTTTCTTCTCACCAAAGCAGATCTTTTATATCCACTCTTATCCGGCTTAGATTTAATCCCAACTTCTCTCCATATCATCTGCATAGAATTAACATGGTTTCGTCTCATTTTTGTCCGTGTGATAATTTGTCTGTCAGTGATTCGAACCATTTATTGTTTGAATGCCCAATTCATTTTCGTAATCTTAACTTGTTCATACAAAATTTAGTTGTCAAAAGAATATCCTTACCTACCAATATTCAAACGCTTCTTGCTACTAATTCTCTAGACATTTATGAAATTATTTATAACTAAATTAAAGCAGAAAATATCAAATTATAAATGTAATTTTTAAAATATTGTAATCTCTGTATTTATACATGGCTAATAGCCAAAGCAGCTATAGCCAACAAATAAAAGGAAAAAAAAAACTTGAGTTATGCTTATGTATTTAATTATATATCAAAACTAGGTTATTACCCGTCAACAATGACGGATTTGTAATATAAAAATTTCAATTGTTTGTATGTGTATTTGGTTTTATTTTTTAAGGTATCTTAATTTCGTCGCCAGTCAGAGAATCACGGGACAGGATATCACCAGTTAACCAATCACGGGAGAGGGTGTCACCTGTCAGCCAATTAAGAGACAGGGTGTCCCCAGTTAGCCAATCACGAGAACCTTAGGAAAAATTGACGTCACAATGCTACCAACACTACATACAGAGACTTGCTAATTATATAGTTAGATTATTTATTCATAAACTTTTTAAGATGGGAAAACGATTCATTTTTACTCAGTACAGTACATTTATATTGTTAAAACTAAAAATTATTTGAGACGTTAATTTATGCCTACGAAATCCTAGACATTTCTGTATGTAATTATATTCGTAGATTCTTAGAGAATAAATCTGCAAAATATTGTTCATATCGGTCAAAGGATATAACAGTGTCTAAAGTTTCTTTTTTATGCCTACGAAACCCTAGACATTTGTATATATAATTATATTCGTAGATTCTTAGAGAATAAATCTGCAAAATATTGTTCATATTGGTTAAAGGATATAGGCGGGTCTCGAGTTTCTCGTTTATGCCTACGAAATCCTAAACATTTCTACATGTAATTTTATCCGCAGTTTAAATAAATCTGCAAAATATTGTTCATATCGGTCAAAAGATATAGGAGTATCTAGAGTCTCTTGTTTATGGCTACGAAACCCTATATATTTATGCATGTAATTATATTTGTAGATTTTTAGAAAATAAATCTGTAAAATATTGTTCATATCGGTCAAAGGATATTGCAGTCTCTTGTTATGCCTACGAAACCCTAGACATTTATGTATATAATTATATTCGCGATTTTTAGAAAATATTGTTCATATTGGTCAAAGGATACAGGATTGTCTAGAATTTCTTGTTAATGCCTACGAAATCCTAGATATTTATATACGTTATTTTATCCGCAGATTCTTAGGAAATAAATCTGCAAAATACTGTTCATATCGGTCAAAGAATATAGGAGTATCCTAGAGTTTCTTGTTTATGCCTACGAAACCCTAGAAATTTTTATATGTTGTTTTATCCGCAGATTTTTAAATAATAAATCTACAAAATATTTTTCATATCGATCAAAGAATGCAGGAGTGTCTAGAGTTTCTTATTTATGTCTACGAAACCCTAGACATTTCTGTATGTTATTTTGTCCGCAGATTCTTAGAGAATAAATCTGCAAAATATTGTTCATATTGGTCAAAGAATATAGGATTGTCTGACAATCACGAGTACCTTAGGAAAAATTGACGTCACAATGTTACCGACACTACATACAGACACTTGCTAATTATATGTCAGATTAATTTAGGAAATGGTTCTTTAATATATATTTTTTGTAGAACTTATAATATGTTTGAAATGAAAGATACCAATTCCACATAATTGATATTTACCAGGTCTACAAGTATGAAATGCGGATTTTTTTCAAACTTGCCGCCCAAACAGAATGTATAGTACAAAGTTTCAACGCATATGGCGTTTTGTTAAGTTATCATTAAGTGTCAAATGCGTATAGGTTATAATTTGAAAAGTGATCATATAGTTTTGTTTTACTGTGTTAAAAATGTCAAATTTTATGCCAAATAAAGAGCATTCGCGGACAGTACTACTGTTTTGTTTTTATTTGAAAAAAAACTGTTGCTGAATCATACCGACTGCTTCGAGAAGCTTATGGTGAATATGCTCCATCGCAAGATACGTGTGAACGATGGTTTCGGCGTTTCAAAAGTGGTGACTTTGATCTTACAGACAAAGAACATGGAAAACCTCCAAAAAAATATGAAGATACAAATTTGGAAACATTGCTACAGGAAGACGATAGTCAATCACAAAAACAACTAGCAGAGCAGTTAGGCGTTAGTCCACAAGCTGTTTCCAATCGCCTACGAGAGATGGTTAAGATCCAGAAAGTCGGCAGATGGGTTCCACATGCATTGAATGAGAGTCAGATGGAAGAACGCAAAAACACTTGTGAAATTTTGCTTGCACGATACAAAAGAAAGTGTTTTTTGCATCGTATCATTACTGGCGATGAAAAATGGATTTATTTTGAAAATCTCAAACGCAAAAAATTATGGGTGAACCCAGGCTCACCATCCACATCAACTGCAAGACCGAATCGCTTTGACAAAAAGACAATGCTCTGTACTTGTTGGGACCAAAAGGGTGTGGTCTATTATGAATTGTTAAAACCTGGTGAAACAGTTAATACCCAACGCTACCAACAACAACTGATCGAATTGAACCATTCGCTGCTCATAAAACGACCAGAATACGAAAGAAGACAGCACAAGGTAATCTTTCTTCGCGATAACGCCCCATCACATAAGGCAAAAGCAGTTTGCAACACATTGGAGGCACTCAAGTGGGAAGTGCTACCCCATGCCGCTTACTCACCAGACTTGGCCCCTTCAGATTACCACTTGTTCGCATCGATGGGTCACGCACTTGCCGAGCAGCACTTTTGTTCATAAGAAAATTTGAAAGAATGGCTAGATGAATGGTTTGCGGGGAAAGGGGAAGTGTTCTACTGGCGAGGTATTCACAAATTGCCTGAAAGATGGGAAAAATGTATAACTTCTAATGGAGCATACTTTGAATAAATAAACTTTTACTGTCATTTTGAGTTTAATGTGTTTTATTTTTAAAAAAAATCCGCATTTCATACTTGTAGACCTGGTATATGGTCAAAAAGTTAGAAACTTATACAAAAAAAATAAATAAATAATTAAAAATTAAAATAATTCTTTAATGTTTGATGGCGTATTCCTTTGCTTTAATCACAGAAAAACATCTTCTTGGCATCGAATATACTATATTAGCACATATTTGTTAAGGGATGTGTTTCCACTCTTGCTCTATAATTTTAAAAAGTTGGTCATTGTTTGTAGCTGTTTTGCGAATTTGCTAATCAAAATGCTACCAAAGGTGCTCGATTGGATTAAGATCAGGATTCCGATATGGCCATTTCAATATCGGTACGTTTTTATATAAAAACCAATGTTTTATTAAATTTGTTGAATGCTTCCAGTCATTGTCTTGTTTAAATAACCATCTCAGAGGCATTTCTTCTTCTGCATATGGAAGCAGAACACTCTCTATATAAATCGATGGTAAAGACATGGTCAAATTCATGATATGGTATCGAAAATTATATATTTTACTGGTCCGCGGTGCGTTTTTGATTAACAAACCCTTGTTCTAAATCATCATTAATTTTTCCCAAGCGACCATGTGAGCAACATTTGCTACAGTGCTGAGATTTTTAAATGATCAATGCAATAAAACGATAGCTCAAAGAATAACGAAGTGAAAATAAATAACTTTTCTGACGAAAAAAGACGAATTTACGAGAAAACGAAAATAACAGTAGAGATGCTACGAAGTAGTAATATTGTGCTACGCAAATTTTAGTGTTAGAAAATACGTAACAAATGAAAAATAAAACAATTTTTATCGTTCGAGTCTCTAAAAACGGATGAATTCTAGCGACGGTGAACTCTGGGCGCCGTGTTTAATACAAACTGACGAGCTAAAAAATTGACATGACAGCAAAAAACATCCCAACAATGCCAACAATAAATCCCAAAAAAAAACCTAAAATATACTCTCTATTAAAACTTGTTTGTACATGCGTATAAAATTCAAATTTATGTTTTGTATTATCCAATTTGTACATAGCATTGTATAGGAATCAATCATTTTTATTACCAAATTTGGAAATTCGGTAACATAATACATATTTCGATGTTATAACTTGACGGTACATGCACATAAAATCAAATTTAATAATATTATTTGTGTTATCAATAAATATTTTTTACTGGCAAATTCGTATTCTGTGCCATAAAATTTATAAAACACGAAATAATAGTACAAGGTGTCTCAAAAGAAATTTTATATTTATTTAGCTTACTGCGTGAACGCAACGTATCCGAGGGGCGCGGGGGTTATGTCAATCGGTAGCCTGGCTCTTGGGAATTGAGTCGCTATGGAGCGTTTCTCGGGAGCAGACCGCGTGTTATGCGTGCGAGAGTTTTACAAAAACGGTGATTCGGCGACTGTAGCGCGTAGAAAATTCTGCAGTATTCGAGGTTTTCGCCACTTAAATGATGCGCCAAGCATTCCTCTCATTCGACATTGGGTCAAAAAGTTTGAAGAGACTGGTACAACGCTGGATAAATCAAAATCCGGGCGACCTAGGTCATCAAAAACGGTAGAAAACGTGGAGAATGTTAATCAGTCTGTTCGTGACGACCCGAACCTTTCAATTCGGAAGCGCGCAAGTGCTTTAAATGTGCATAGATCATCATTACATCGCATTATGCACAGAGACCTAAAGCTGCACCCCTACAAAATTCAATTGGTGCAAGAATTAAAGCCCCAAGATGCCAGTCAGAGGCTTAATTTCGTAAATCAGGTGATTGAGCGATTTTCAACGTTTACCAACATTTTGTTTTCGGATGAAGCTCATTTTCATCTTAATGGCCACGTAAATAAGCAGAACTGCCGTTACTGGAGTGCAACGAATCCGAAACGCAAACATCAGAAGCCCCTACATTCGCCTAAAGTGACTGTATGGGCTGCGATGTCGGCGCGAGGAATTATCGGCCCTTACTTTTTTGAAGACGAAAGGGGCGTGCAGTTACAGTGAATTCAGAGCGTTATGTGGAGATGTTAGACAACTTCTTGGTACCTGAACTGCAAAACTTTCCTGGCTATAACCAAAGAACATGGTTCCAACAGGACGGAGCAACTTCACACACGTCCAATATGTCTCTGCCACGTGTTCGTGAAATTTTCTCAGGCAAATTGATCTCCCGGAGAGGTGACATAAATTGGCCTCCACGCAGTCCAGATTTAATCCCTATGGACTTTTTCCTATGGGGTTATCTTAAATCTAAAGTTTACGCCAATAAACCGACTTGACTGGCGCATTTGAAAGAAAATATCCGTCACGAAATGGCAGCCATCCCTGAGTCCACCTGCCAAGACGTCATAAGTAATTTAACTGTTCGATTAAATGAGTGCCGAGAACGCGAGGGTCTACATTTAGACGATATTATTTTTAAGAAATAAATCCCCAAAAAGTGTATTTTTATAATTAATAAACATTTTTTCTATATACGGTTTACTTTTTTTTTAATCGATCCACTAAATATAAAATTTCTTTTGAGACACCTTGTATAATAAAAATAATGTAGGCAGAAAAATTTACAATATTAAGCATTTTAAATAACTTTGTATTAACCATGATGATAGAAAAGAAGAAGCAGCACCAACTCATCATTCAAAGAAACGATTTTTAACCCTGTTTTTCCTGTCATACCAGAAGATACTCCAAATAGAAAAAAACTGACGTTAATAGTTTAAAATCTGCTTTTTCCATTAATACTGAAAATAAACGAATCTAAGGTGATGATTTCCAGATATTTGCGGCTAAACCTCTGTCAATTTTGATCATTTTGTATTCGACAGGATTTTTGTAGCGCAACATCTCAACATCCATTTGAGTAATCAGGTTGATAATTTAGTAATACACTTAACATACATACAAATCTTTAATAAGTACACCAAATAGCAGTCTTTCCTGCTTCTGAAAATATTTGGGTTGGACTTAAATTTGCAAATTATACTTTTTTTGTCCACTTTCATCTCTTATCATACAAAAAGCTATATTTTTTTATGTTCAGCATACTTTTTTCTGATTCACAGCAAAAGGATTAACTTGCATACCCTTTTTCATATCAGCAGCTGCTTTGGTTGTCGAGTTACAGACAGTCAAACTTTTAATATTCTGCGGTTGTTCAAGGGCGTTGCGAGACAGACCTTCAAACAGAAGGCCATACTTCCCTGGATATTTAATATATCGGCCATAATCTTTTGTACATATACTAGCGCAAATTCATATCTAACATTCGTCTACAGCCAGTTAAAATATGAACCAAATCGGAGATAGTCGACCGTAGGCAATTTCTAAATTCAGGCTACTTGACATGAAGAAACATACAAATTTAAAATGGAAGAGTGAAATACGCCCACTACTAAGGCATAGGTACTATATAATAATAATAATAATTTATTGGTGTTATGTACATTATGAAAAAATGTTTACACAAGTCAAAAATTACATACATGTCAATTTAGATAAAATTACAATAGAAACAAATTACAATGATATTACAATATATTAAAATGAGGTTAGTTAACAATTAAAATATTTTGAAAAGTCGATAGTATAAAATTCACATACATTATATAAACAGTTTTCCGTCAGTATGAATTTCATTCTGAGTTTAGAGCTCTTTATGTTTAAAACCCTGATCTGCTCAGGTAAATGATTGTAAAGGATTGCGGCTAGATACGTACCATTTTTAGATTTACTTAATCTTAGTTTTGGTAGCCTTAGATTGCATTTACTCCGGATGTTATAATTGTGAGTATTATAAATTTTTGCAAAGTTAGAGGGATTTTCTTTTACATATATCAAACAGGTATATACAAATAAACTGTAAACAGTCATTATATTCGATTTAGTGAACAATGGGCGGCAATGAGTCCTGTAGGGCGCATTGTTCACTATTCGTATGGCCTGTTTCTGTATTTTAAAGATGCGCTCAAGAAAACTGCTACCACCCCAGAGTAATATGCCCTAAGACACACGTGACTGGAAAGAGGCAAAGTAAAAGATGCGTAACGTTTCGTATGAGACACACGATTTAAGTTTTCTCAGCGCAAAATTATGTTTCCTTAACGAAGACGCAAGAAAATCAATATGCCGTTCCCAATTTAATTGGCCGTCGATAATTAAGCCTAGGAATTTGACTGGTTCGCCAAAGGTGTTGTCGTTGGCTATGTTCCGGTTTAGCGAGAATATTAAATTATGAGTTTTATTCTCATTTAGGGTAAGGAGATTGGCAGAAAACCAATCTTTGGCTTTGCTCATCGACTGCTCGGCTATTTGGTGCAGTTCTTCAGGAGAGGAATGTCTGGATAATATAGTGGTGTCATCTACGAATAGGATGACATCAGAACTGCCAGAGGAAACATATTTTGGTAGATCGACTAAGACACATGATAAAAATGAATGAAATAAACTACTAGAGAAATCCAAGACCCGTTAAGTATTGTTAAGCCATTGTTGATGATGATGAGGATGATTCTCAACTGTCTGTTCCTAAAGGTAAAGCATTCACTTCGTTTATCGTTTACAAGTTTTCCAACTGAAATCTTTCCCTATTCCGCCACATCTATTTCGATGGAGAATTAATAGACATTAATAAGTGCTCGATATGATAAATATGATAAATAAAATTTTGGGCAATAGTTATAGATCTCTGATATGGAACAAAGCACCCTTTGTTCCTTTTTGGATGAGCTGACTACAGAAAATTATTAAAACAATAGTGATTAAATTTAATTAAATATTTTAAAACAGTGTTAGAATAATATCATTATACTGTCTTCTTTAGGGAATTATTTTATTTTCTAAAATTTTGTAGCAAGTCTGAAAGTTGTTCGAAAATAATTCATTTAATCCTGAAACTTTCAGATAAGCGTCGTACATTAAATCCCACAAAATAATCTCAATTATCCAACTTTAATGGAGTTAAAAACAAATTTCATTTGTACAAATAATATTTTAAATTATAAATTCAAGAGACTACTTAATTTTAACATAACACGCACACATTTTCTACAAGAAATATCTGCTCATGGTAAAATTGGGGTGCGTAAGTTAGTGGATGGGTTGCAATACATGTAGCCCTGCTTTAAATTGCAGAATGTAACAATCTGAGCAACTGAAGTCGATCTTAGCTTTTAAAAAGGTACAGACTTTTAAAAAGAAATAATTTTCATATGCTTCGTGTATTATTCTTGGGTGCATTTTTTAGTGAAATCCTATAAAAATAAATTTTCTTTGCATCAATTTACGGTTTAAGTTAAATTTTAATGCTGTTAATAAATAAATAGAAATATTTCTGGCAAAAATTGTGTAAACATAAAGATTTAAAAAAAAAATTGATCGTTAATCTACGTTTCAAAGGCTTCTATTTACAGCACGACCAGAAAGCCGTAAGGTATGAAATTTAGATGTGCGTGAGACTGCCAGAAAAGACTTTGGAAAACATTTTTTGAGAAAAATGGAAAAAACGGTGGTGCAACCAGATAATCACTGGGACACAAACAAAATACTTACTTTTCGTGGTCATTAATAAAACAGTTTTTATTTTTGTCATTTAGATTTAGACAAAGTCCTTCCCTACACACTGTGCATCTCCACTTTCAACAATGGGGCTCACTTTTTCTCCTGCACAATCCGCACCTAAGCGGGATATCTAACTTCATTTCAGGTGGGTTCGGGAAGCAAGCTCGGAGTGTTTCGAGTCACTTTATTTAACTCCAGATCGATCGAGGAAACGCGTTTAGGCCTTTTCTCGAACGCTCTGGAGTTAAACAGAGTGACTCGGAGCACTCCGAGCTTGCTTCCCAAATCCACCTTTGGTACCTGATGTTTGAATTTTATAAGATTAGATATCTATATTAATAAAATTTTAGGCTATATGTGTTTTTTTTTCGGTCTCATATTTGGTTTCTACATGATTCAGATAATTATAAGACTAGTTAGATAGAGAGAGACTAGATATACCCTTCCCCAAACATGTTTTTGTCTGTCGGTCTGTCCGAGATTCACGCAGAACACGGCTGGACAAATTTTCATGTAATTTTGGCTATAAGGCATCTCAATTTTCTTATTCTAGGGGGTGATTCGCCGTTAAAACTGTAACAAAAATGAAATATCTTCCTTATTATTGAATTTTGAACACAAAAAAACCTTTGAAAACAAACCTTTTTTGTTCAATGTATTTATGAATTAGATGGAAATATAGGGAGTTACGGGGGAAATATTTTTTCATAATCCTACCCCGAAATTGGCCTAAAAGTAAATTTTGTTTTAATTTGAAGTCAAAAAATTTTTGACCAAAATTGCAAAATTATTTTTTTTTGTTTTGTTGGAAAATTAGTATATGTTATAACAATTTTAACCTTAGATCTCAAAATATGGTCACTTTTGAGTACCGGTCTAAAATTTTGACATTTGCGACAATAAAAGTAAAAAGAATACTAATAATTCTTATCTTTCATCTATATATATTATAGTCTATCTCAGAAAGAGAGATAGTAATAAATCTTTTTGTCAGGCAGTTATCACTGGCGTGCACATTTTAAACACGTTTAAATTGGTTTTGCGTATTTCTATATTACTATTTATCATTTTATTAAACGCACGCCTGTGACCATATTTTTCTTCAAAATTTTAGGGTAAAATTTTTATGATCTATTGTGTTTAACCCTAGTTCGTATTCCCATATAAGATGTGCGGCACACTGGGTTGTTTCTTAACAATATTTCGTTTCTGTGTGAAAAAACAATAACTTTATACAAATAAAAAATTTTATTACTATCGCTCTTTCTGAGATAGGCTATAATAAAATGGGAGGCTATATCTGTTTATTTATTTTTTCGGCCTCATATTTGGTTTCTACACATTTCAGAAGATTATTGGACAATAGCCGCAAAAAAATCAATTTTTGTCTGTCTGTCTCTAGGTGCGTTCGTTTGTGTTGCACAACCTACACTAAACTACACCACAGCTACACTATGGCGTTCGTTTGTGTTCCGACACCTGTACGTAAAGAGTTTGTTTGTATTTATGAACTTTTTCAGGACAGACAAAGTCTACACTTGCTCGGGAGTGAGTGCAGCTTCAGGCAACCTGTAAAAAGGCGGCAAAATTAATCTAACTTGGTTATAATCTGTATTTGGTCTAGCGGAAATTTTTATTTTACATCTATCTATCATATATCGATCATGAATCGAGTAATATGAACAGAAGGAAAGTACTTTTCCTACAATGCTGGTATAATAACTAATATAAATAAATTCAGAAGTTTTATAAAATCTGTCAAAACTTGAATTTTTATTATTTATTTTTATAAAATTTATTTCAGAATTTAAACTGTTCATATTATCTTATTTATTTACTATTACTTTAGCACAAATTTGTTTTAAAAAGTGAGGTTATCAACTTTGTCTGGAAATGTCATTCGCCTGCCTAGAAAACCGTTCGTTTGTATTCCTGTTTCGAGCAGTTCGGAGGAAGTTTTTAGTTGCACTGTGACGTCAGCTGCTCTTGTCCTGGACAAGTTTGAGGCAACACAAACGAACAAACCTTCTGTGCCCGAGATTCACGCAAAAACAATTAACATATTTTCAAGTAATTTGGTATGATGATGGAGTAAAACAAGGATTCGAACTGTTTATTAAAAACTTAAAATATTTCCCATATTAATTACAGAAAAATGTATAAAATAAAAATTGTATTATAATAAGACAAATCTTTTTTGTTGAATGCATTTTTCAATAAGATCAGAATTTAATGTTTAAGTGTGTAGGGCCGAGGTTGCTAAAACTAAAATCTACATATATTTCCTTAGTATGGACTTTCCTTAGTTATGATACAAAAAATGTTCATAGCAATAAAATAAAACTTTTTTCTTCAAGCGGATTATAATGCTAACATTACATTGTTCAATACAGTCGGTAGAAATGATACATTTTTTTACTAGTAACAAAATGTGAACATTTTCATACTAGTAAATAGTTCATATAGTTATCAACAGATGGCACTGATGGCAGCAGTCGCCATAAACAAAACATCTGTCAATTTAATATGTTTGTAGCGTGGTTTGTAGTGAATTCAAAAGTTAGTTACGTTATTAGTGAGTTACTTTATTATTATTTTGTGATCATTCTGTGATTAGTTACAAAATACACAATATAAAGATCAAAAATTAAAAAATGTCTCAACCAATTCAATGTACACCGCCGGAATTAGCAGCAATAGCATCTGAAACTATAAAGTCATAAGTATTTATGGTTGCAAATTTTTAATACCTACGCTTGAAGAAAAAATAGTATATGTCACTCGGAGTAGAACGCCTTTTTTGTGCTGAGCTCAATATGCAAGTCTCGGCTGCGCCTCGGCAGCAACATTTGAGCTCAGCACAAAAAAGAGCGCGTTCTACTCCTAGTAACATAATATACTATTATTTCTACGTATTTTTTCATTTAAATGAATAGTTGGGAAGTAAACTTTTAAAATATCTCTGTTATTATTGACAACCGCAAAACGTATATAACAAAAATTGTTTATAATAAGAAAAACATCTTTTTTGTTGTATATAGTTTTTAGATTGAATGAATATTCTCTGGAACTACAGGGAGTACATCCCAAAACCAAAATTTTGAAATATCTCACTTATTAAATGCAGAATTTTTACTACACTGCCAAACAGCGTCCTAACTAAGGCCGCACAATGCGGAAGAAGGTGAGAAGTTTTGGGGCCCAAATAATAAATATATATATTTGTGTTGCGAAGTATCACAATTTACAAGAAGGGCAACATTTGAAGCTACCCAACTGCTGCTAAACATGCAAAAATATTATTCACTTAAAAAGTTATTTTTAGCCGAACTGCCATCGCTAAATTAATATAGTCCCAAATTAATAACCGATAATTGATTTTTTCCTCACTCCAATTTACCTAATTGACTTCATAAAAACCGGTAACAATTTCAGTGAGGACGTATTAAGGTAATTGAAACAGAAACTGGTAATCATGTGGGTGACAAGATGGAATCCATTGGCGCACACTATAAAAACGAGACGTAAACAAATCACAGACAAAATTACGTCATTTAAATGGACATGTTTTGTCCATGAAATTCACAATAGAAGGTTAAATGAATATATTATGAGGCGGTATTGGAGTGCAGTGAAAGTCAAGTAGAGTCAAGAGCAAATCGCTTAGTAAAATTTGTATTAGCAACTTGATATGTTTAAACTTTTCGCTACTAGCGCCGGCTATCGACGTTCTCCATGAAACAGTCTGAAGTAGGTTAGTTGGTTAGAAATAAAAAATAACTTTTTTAATATTAAATTTTGACCTATATGCAATAGCGTGCAGTGGATCTTGCGCAAAGGTAGTGATGGCAAACCTATGACACGACAAGACATTTTGGGTGACACGCATCGGTTAAGGACGATCTTCAGCCAAGAACAGTGAACGCATCTGGCCTCAAGTCGAATTGAGGTAGTAAGTCTCTTGAAAGAAATCGTTTGGAGAATGAAAAAGAGTACCACTACGAACAAGAAATTTGGAGCGCTTGGAACCGATTACCGGACACTTTTAGCACTTTGAAAAATCTAGCAATGGTTTTATTCACGATTTTTTCCTCTACATATTAGGTGTACCGGAAAGTTTTTTCGTTTTTATTATTAGTGCAGTAGGTGTGCGAACTAGTCACGACTTATTCGCTGAATTAAACAGACGTTTTTTGCGTTTTGGTTAAACTCTGTATCTTTAAAACAATAATTAGGTACTCAATTATTGTTTTCGTTTCATTTCGAACCCTTGCATTTTAAAATGGCGGAAGAATTTTCATCAAAACATTTTTTATGCTGTTTAATGTTGTATGAGTACCATAAAAAAAAACTGCTACAGTAGCTACATAAAACATTTGCACTGTTTATGGTGATAAACTAAGTGTACTCACATATGTTAACAGTGGTTTAAAATATTTAAATCAGGAAATTTATGCTTGGATGATGAACTTCGGTCTGGATTGCCCTATAAAGGAATAATTTATTATGAGATGTTAAAACCGGGGCAAAGTGTTAATTCTGATCTCTACTGTGAACAATTAGATCGACTGAATCAGAACTTGACCAGAAATCGGCCAGAAATTGTTAACAGAAGAGGAGTTATTCTTCAAGGCGAAAATGCCTGACCTCATACATCAAAAAAAGACACGTGAAAAAATCTCCGAGCTTGTTTGAGAGGTTCTAATACACCCACCTTACTCACCAGACATTTCACCCTCCAACTATCACTTATTTCCGTCACTGGAACACTTTTTAAGAAACAAGACACATTTTTTTTTCTTCAAAAAATCAAGAAATTTATAAATCGGGAATATTTTCTCTTCTTGATAAATGGCAGAATGTTATAGATCACACTGGTAATTATTTTACTCAATAAAGTACATTTTTTTGTTTCGATTTGTTTCCATTTTAATCCAAATTTTAATACTAAATAAACGAAAAAACATTTCGGTACACCTAATAATTTATGTGAAGCATGAATTTTTACATATTTCGGGGTTTTGTAGGTATTTAATAAGTGTAAAAAGCCAAAATAATGATGGATGTCTAGGAATATATGTTTTATCATTACATCAAAATAAACAGTTTTTTGATGATCATTTTTATTCGACTTTTGAGTACTAATAGCTTCCATTTAATTTTTTTAAACTCTATTTGCGAAAAGTCACAATAAAATTTAAATTAATAAATCTCAGCAATTTTTTCTGCATTTCCTTCGTATTCAAGTCTTTGTTAAATTAACAAGAAATATATTCAAAAATGGCTTCATTTTCTTCAATTTCCGAAACTTATTAAATTTTTTATAAAATACACACACTACCTTAGCCAGAAATACAAAAAATCCATAACAATTTTACCCATAATTTATACAATGTACATAACTTAGAATTTTTCATATTTTTAGTTTAACCCCTTTGCGATAAGGGGTGCGCACAATAAATTTATTTATTTTTTTTTTTTTTTCAAATTCGTGATGAACTATTCCAGTCTCCATCAATGTACATTATTGAAATTTTTTCAGTTTTTTAGATCAACCCCTCTGGGAAATAGGGTTGGGGGGCAAATGTTTTTTTATATACTTTTGGCGGAAATACCATAAAAAAATGATTTTGCAAAAATAAAAACATTGGTTGTTTATCCACGCATTAAGAAGTTTCATATGATACCTAACCCAAAATTAAAAAGAAAAATAGTTTTCATTAAATATATATTTGTTTATATTTATCCTGTGATGTGCTTTTTGAACTCGCAGTATTTTTTCTATATGTGGGTTAAAGAGTTGTACAAGTATGCCAAATTTCAATATTCTATAATCGCCGTTCGGTTACAATTTCTACCGTACAGACACATGAGTGACATAAAGGTATTTTGATGGTCATACCTACAAAACTCTGAGAAAAGAAAATGGAAATATATGAAGAAGGCATTTGCCAGAAATAGGATCCAAAAGGTTAATTATTATTATTATTACTATAAACACAACAATTTTAAAAATATCTTGTTTCCGTTTATTAATAAGAAATACAGACAGGCAAACAGACACATGAGTGACGTTATAAGGGTGATATTTGGTATCCATACTTACAAAACCCTAATAATGAGAGCCGTCAATACAGAAAGTTTAGAAACAACGGAGTTAATACGACTTTGTTAACAAGGACTGTCAAATAAAATCACTAATCACCGGTGACTAGTGTTTATGAAACGATTATAACCGAACCGCAAAACCGCGGTTTTCAGTGCAAAAACAGAAACCGCAAAACCGCAAGAAACAATCGCGATTTTCGGTTTATCCTCAAGATATCAATCCTTAAGAAAAAAGATACAAAGGTAAGAAGAAAATGTCTCAAATGTGGCAACAAATGTATTATTCTTGAATAAAGGCTTTATTAGATTTAAACAAAAAAATATCAGTAGATAGGTGCATAATGTATGCTACCAACTAGACTTTTCTTTTTTATTAGATATCAAACATAAAGAAATTTATTGGCGCCAGACGCAATGCTCATTGGAAAGTCAGTGCGCCAGAGTGCACTACTCACTATTAAAACAACATCCACCTATGCCGAAAGAACATTTTCATTAAGCGCCAACTTCTGTACCAAATTGCATTCACGTTTAAATGATAAACATTTAAATAGTTTAGTGTTTTTAAAAGCCTTTTATTTCAATTTAAATAAACTTTAAGTTAGTATGCTACGTAGGTTGTAGTGTATAATTATTGTATGGTTTTTTATTAGTATAAGTTTTTTCATTGTACAGTACAATTCGCGACTCAAACTAACGTTGGCAGCGCTGCGTACGACAGTTGATAGCCGGCGAGATGCGTATATGTCAGAAGTTTTTTCTTAATATTTATCAGTTCAAACAATATTTCGGCAAAAAAAGCACTGTATTTAAGTCACTATATTTAAAAATACGTCTTAATTCACATAAACTGCAGCACACCACACTACAAATATACGCTTATGTTTTATTTACCAAGCCGCCACCAGATGTATCACTGTTATTTGGAGTCGCGAATAGTGTATTTGAACACATAATAAAAATTTATTGATTTTTTTAGAGTATCTATATAGTCCAGTAACCTAGTACATCATAAGTTGCATCGAGTGGGGGTAGTTAGTTTCGTTTTTTTTTTTCTTGTATGGGTTGTGCCTGAGATGCAAAATCCAAGTTTTCGACCTCGGCAGCCTTCCGGAACACTTTTGAATTTCGCAAAAACTGCTAAATTTTCGCACTCTTTTCGGTTTCTGCCCATTTTGACCATAAAGGAGCACGTTTTCGACAAACACCATTCTATACATTTTTAAACTACATTAAATTCTCTATAATTTGAGACCAAAATGGGCTCGGTAGTCTTAATAGTTTCCGAGATACAGTTTTTCAAAGTTTGAAAAAATCTCCAAACTTGAAAATTGTATGCTATATCATGCTCATGGGCACTGTTTATTTTTAGAAGTGAAAACTACTCCTTATTGTCAAAAATTATAAAATAATATTGCAAAACCTTATATTGCTGCCGAAAATACTGGTTATGTAGATTATTACGCTCCGAACCGTGCTTTTCGAATGTTTCGAAAAAAAAAAAATTATTGGTTTTTTAAACATAGCTCCTTCTTTTTTAGTGATAGAAAGTTTTTTCAAAAACGATTTTGTAGGGCTTTTCAAGAGCTATAAGACTGTGTAAATTAAATTCCTTAAGATCCCTTAGTTTTTAAATGGGGTGAGTTTTAAGGGCTCGAATAAGGTGGTGTTCGCTTGTAAATAGAGGTTTTAAACGGCTATATCTCGCCAAATATTCACTGTACAGAAAATATATGCACAGGGAAATTTAAGTCATTAAAAAAGCTACAATTTAGTGCTCTATCATTTTTTTCGTATCTCCAGTAATTTCGGAGATATTTTGAAGAAAAGGGTGAAAAATACGAAATCGCAAAAAATCGTTTTTTCTTTAAACTACAATTTTTTTAAAATTAGGCATTTTAAATTGGTCAACCTTCTTGGGTGTACTGAAAATACATATTTGAAGAGAACCACAGAAGGGTGAGGATCAATTTTAATTAGGGGTGGGGGGGGAATAGGGGGTTGTTTTAACTGATTTTTTCGTAGAAAAAAGTAGGTACCGTCCTTATTTTGATCATAAGTCGCTTAATTTTTATACTAGAGACTTTTTTTTTTTGTTTGAAAGGTCTAATCAAATACTTTAAAAAAGATTCAATGAGTTTTCTTCGAAAAATGCAAATTATTCCTGTTATTTGACTTTGAATCTTTCAAATTATGCATTTGGCGAAAAAAAGTTAACCATTAACATGCCGTATCTCGGTTCGTAGTGGTCGTAGAAAAATAATAAAAAAAGGATTTTGTTTGTTTTTTTAAAAGCTACAATTTTGCTTTGTACAGCTTTTTTGATAAAATGCATATTTTTCGAGTTATTCGCAAAAAACTTTTTAAAAACATCGATTTTTTCGTCGAAAAACTGTTACACTCGTATTGTAGTTGAAAGTTACCATTATTTATAATAATTAATTCTTACCCACATGCTATAGATACCATTACTTCTATTTATTAATGTTTACTTCACTGACTCATGTTAGACAGGTTGTTGAAGATATAAAGGCAATTGTATATGATGAAACATGAAAATTAGCATAAAATTTTCAAGTTTGGAGATTTTTTCAAATTTTGAAATCTGTATCTCAGAAACTATTGAAGCTACTGAACCCATTCTGGTCTTAAATTGTAGCAAATTTAATCTAGTTTAAAAATGCATTGAATAATGTTTGTCAAAAACGTGTTCCTTTATGGTCATAATGGTAAGAAACCGAAAAAAGTTCGAAAATTTAGTAGTTTTTGAGAAATTCAAAAGTGTTCCGGAAGGCTGCCGAGGTCGAAAACTTGGATTTTGCATCTCAGGCATATCCCATACAAGAAAAAAAGACGAAATTAACTACCCCCACTTGATGCAACTTTTGCCCCATAATCATGACAAGGTTACTGGACTAATAGTAGAAAAAATATAAAACTTAAAAAATCGAAACCGCGGTTTTTGATTTTTTAAAATCGAAAACTGCGGTTTTCAAAAAATGCGGTTTTCCCGATACTCTACCGGTGACAAAGAATGACTTTCTTTAGCAACTAATTAATAATCGATAACAAATAAATTTGTTAATTTCTATTTATTTCTAAACATTCCACCGTTAACGAAGAACTTATTTTTTTAATAAAAACATTTTTAAAAAATAAACAAAAAGAATTGTGTTTCTTCAGGTCTTCAAAAAATTAGCATACTATTATAATCAAATAAACATTTCCTTATTATCCTAAATACCTTATGCCCATCCCATCTCATGTCACATGAGTTAAATTCCTCCTAAATACCATCCTGTGCTGTCTAGAGCACGTTTCTCGGAACTGAGCACAGGAGCAGATCAGGATCTGCTTTACATAATACCAGAGGAAGGATAAGGCTGCAGTCGATATCTCTCTTAAGATATCCGTGAGATGTCACATAGATAAAGTTTTTGCACCAGTTTGACTTTACCCGTATTTAAAGTAAGAAATATATTGCTCACTGGGAAATTTCAATATGTAAGAATTTTTCTGATCGGTATTTATCGCTGCTAAGATGTGGAATTGAATATATTTTGCGGTAGAACTTTTGGAATTATTTTAGAATGAATCCAGGTGGAATATATTGCACACTTGGTAGCAAGTATCTCGTAGCACAAAATAAAATCTTTAAATTATTCTGTCACATTATTGTAATTAACTAAACAAAGCAATAATTATACATGAGTCCAAATAAAACGTAGAGTTTACTTAACTAGAGTTCATTTTAATAAGATCTGATCCATATTATTCCTTTTTGTATAATTCCGGTTCACATTAATTTTCATTACTCAGAATTTCTTTATATTTTTAGATTGACCCCTGGGTTATAGAGTGTGAAAAAAAATTTTAAATAACGCATTTTTATTGCAAATGTTTTTATATATAAGGAATTTTTGATTGAAAATATCGATCGAAGGTCGTGGAAAATAATAATAATTAAAAAAAAATTAATGTGTGATAGCAAAAGAAAGCTCTCATAATATAGATAGAAGGAACGAAAAGTAGTTTTTTTAAATTTGTTTATTTTAACATCATTGCAAAATATATATATATGTTAGCGAAAATATAATTATTCAACATTTATCCTTATTAACGATCGTGGGGTGCTATATCGTTGCTAAGGCATATTGTTTTATGTAAATAGAATAGTATAAAATATATCATATGATGTGCGAGACGTATTAGTTGATCAATAAAATCATGTCTTATTATTCATAAAATACCTTTTTTATTAATATCAGAAGTGGGATTGGCCTATCACCCACAAGAAATATAAAATAAGTGCTATATTAAAAATATTTTTTTTAATGCAACCATTCATTATATTGGTGCAAAGAATTTGTCGTATAATATTGCAAAGGCTAATGTAAAGTTTTCAGTTAAAGGTGACGATTGAGAATCATATAAAGGTAGTATGAATTATGAACTAGATAATAAATTGGCAAATTTCAAGTTATTTTGTCAAAAATTATTTCAAGTGGTTTCTAAGGAAATGACACTTATTGGAATAAATATGAAATGTGACATTTGTTTGAAAAATGCAGAATCTTAACAAAGATCCCTAAAAATTGTCAGGATGAACGAGCGTTGCTTTGTTATTAACAAACACAATTTTCGAAGGTAACTGGTTAGATTGATGATGACTAAAATGGTAAGAAGCATTTTATTGTTTTGGTTAAATCATATGTCACGTGTTAGCCATAATGTGTAAAAATTAGATTTGAGATTTTGTTTTTGATATTTGAGATTTAATATCTGAGTTATGATATTTGAGATTTGATAATTAAGATCTGAGTTTCGAGATTTGAGTTTTAAAATTGAACGTTTATTGGAAAAGATAAATGACAGATCACTGGGATCGGATTGGCAGAATAAACTGATAAATGTAATTGCTAATGAGTTGAGAGAAAAGGTTGTCGAGTACCGCAAGACATGCCGCTGCCAGTGGCATCAGTCCGGTAATAGCTCTGTAACCATGGTGGCAGATGGTGAGCTATGGCGACGGGCTGATGATGTTGATGATAAAGCACTGTGTGTGCAGAAACAAATAAACGGTCTCTGAGCTTGTTGTGCTGTAGACAATCTGTAATGAAGGAAACTAGTAGATAGTTACTGAGTATCTGAGCTTGTTGATCTAGTCACTGAGTTCGTGATAGAGAAATGAAATGATAATAAAAGTCTCTAAACTTTCAGATCACGATTTATACTCTGCTATTGGAAGGTTTTGTTGTAAGCAAATATATATTTTAACTAATTGATATTGGTGCATGGTTGATTTTGTGAAAGATCAATTCTGCGCCCAATTTTGCTCTATTTACAGATTATGAATTAGGTGAAGACTTTCAAGATGCAGTAGAAGATGAATGGTGGACCAGCTCAAGAATGGAGTTCCTGGTATGCAGGATGCTGTTACTGGTACGCAAGATGCAGCATGGTGTTGTTGGTATGGAGCAGACCACTGGTGATACGCAGGTTGCTGTTGCTGATAACAACAATGCTGTTAATGGTGTGAAGAATACAGTTGCGTCCCGAGAACGTTCCGCATGTCAGTCTGGCCGTGTTAGCGAAAATATAATTATTCAACATTTATCCTTATTAACGATCGTGGGGTGCTATATCGTTGCTAAGGCATATTGTTTTATGTAAATAGAATAGTATAAAATATATCATATGATGTGCGAGACGTATTAGTTGATCAATAAAATCATGTCTTATTATTCATAAAATACCTTTTTTATTAATATATATGTATATTTTGCAATGATGTTAAAATAAACAAATTTAAAAAAACTACTTTTCGTTCCTTCTATCTATATTATGAGAGCTTTCTTTTGCTATCACACATTAATTTTTTTTTAATGATTATTATTATTTTCCACGACCTTCGATCGATATTTTCAATCAAAAATTCCTGTTGAACTATTTCGGTTCCCATCAATGTATGTACCTAAAATTATTTTCATATATTTCGAATTGGGAATAGGGTGGTGGGGACAAAAGTTTTTTTAGCGAAAATCTTGTAAAAAAAATTGTTTTATAAAAAAAAATACTGGTTTATCAATGCAGTAAAAGGTTTCATTTGTAACCCCACTCAAAATTATAAGAAAATGTTTATTGTTTTGCTTATTACATTTACTTTTACATATTAGTTTATATTGTTCACCTATGTGTTCTTTTAAACTCTGAATAGTTTTCCTATATGTCAAAAAGTTGTACAAACATTGTTCGCGCCATTAGCGCGAATTTTTAATCTTTAAGTGGGGGTTTCTTAGTCCAACATTATATTTCAATCAGTAACAATCTAACGCTCGAACCGACCGTGTTTCTGGTTAATAACTCAGTTTTATCTGCAAGCGCGTCTATCGCTCAGGTCATATGCACGAATGTACGTTACATATACATTCGTCTCGTGTCTTAGTATTTTAGGTCTCCGCATCATCAGAGCTTTTAACACGTGCTTCTTTAAGCAGAGGTAGAATTAGCCTGTCCTACCTCAATTCGTTTATTTTATGTTGTCGTTTGTTAACGCATTTTACGCATGCATTCATATTCGTGTGTGTTAGTCTATTTCGCGGATACAGTGTGAACTTGTTAAATCAAACGTGACTGTGTGTCCAAACTCTCCATTCCAGACCTTGTGTATTAAGAAGACTACAGGAGCTCAAAGGGCCTTTTGCTACGATCACGCTTCAACCACTAAATAAATCCATCAACATGTATATACACAGTTCCATCTCCACCATTCTACAATCGAGTGAGATTGCGCACAATACAGTCCATTCGCTTTATTTCGTGTTTTTCATCTAAATCGTGAATCCTGCTTTACGATTCACGCGAACGTACTCCTAGAGCAGGAACCTGGTCAATGCCTCCGTTTGGGAACATTGCAGGGCTCCCCATTTCACAAACATACCAAATTTCAACTTTCTAATTCCAGCCGTTTGCCCACAATTTCTAGCGGACAGACAGAGACAGACAAACACATGAGTGACGTTTTAAGGCTTTTTTGGTCACACCTGCAAAACCCTAAAAAATTCATATTTTTTAAATCTTTCTTATTTAAATGCTTTATGAAACACTTCCTTTTTTATATATTTTTAATTCAAATTCCCCACTATATTGTATTTGCAGTATGTAAATCGTTCACAAGAAAAAGACAGAAATGCATGATGGCGTTCAAGTAACATCATTTGGAAGCATTACGTAAGGGCTTGTCTGCATGTCCAAACGATTTGAAGATAATCTCGAAATGAAAATTGCAGATTGGGTTTTAGATTAATTTTCAAGTGTTGAGAAAACAGAAATGCAATTACAAGAAGAATTAATTGAATTAAAAATCAACGGAGAGTAAAAGAGTAAAAAAGCCTAATTTTAAGAATTGGTACCATCATTTATAATTGGATTTATTTTTTCAAACAATTTGCAACTTAGCACGCTCCTCAAATTAACGATAGTTGCCCATCCTAAACTAATTAAATGTAGGCTTTCAGCTGTGTGATTGTTGTTCCTGATTCCTGATGTCGTGACCCAAGTACTTAGTAACTCCCTACCTCTTCGATAAGATTTCCACCAAGTGACAAACTATACAATATTGATTATAAAAGTTAAGACATTTTCATAAATATATTATCTACTTCTGCACAGTTCTTTCCTACTAATCAGAAGCATTTCCGAGAATGTATGTTTTCTATCAATCAATCTGTTTATTCGCCTCAAATAAATGCAATAACGATTATACTATTTTTGTAGCTGCAAGATTGTATAATAAGGTTCCTGATAGGATTAAAAGTATAACCAATGTGAAAATATTCAAAAACAAGTAAGAAATATCTTCCTAGTAGATACAATCTATTCAATCTCAGAATATATAAATTACAAAGCTGACTAGTGTTAAATTTTGCATTCTATAATAGACCTGTGACCGTTCTCCCTAATTTTAGCAAAATCTTCGAATCCATTATATATAAAAACTAGCTGAGTACCCGTGCTTCGCTACGGTTTATTGACGGTTTGCCATCATCGTGCAATTATTGTAAGTCATGATTCTTTATAGATCACATTGCTGACTCTCTCCTCAGGTGTAGATTCACCCCGTTAGAGGTTCATTTGTGTAAAATTCGTAGTATGTTTCTAAACATGTGCACGGGTAACTTTTAAGTTATAAAATGAATGTTATAACTTAATAAAGACAGGAATTACGACGGGTTGTATAATTCACCCCGATTATAGATTTACCCCTTTAGGGGTTGATTAGGAAAGAATCCAGAAATAAAATTTTCGACATTTGTATGGTTAATCTTTATAAGCAAAAGCCAAGTCGATGTCTTATTGGTACTAAGAGATATTAAGGAATTCTTGATATCACATTTCAGCCCTTAGGGGTTGAATTTCGAAAAATACCGTCTTAGTGGGAACTTACGTCATACATGGAATATACTTTACGAATTTCATGTATCTTGTCCAGAGGATGTTCTATCGAGTAAAAAATACCCATTTACCCCTTTAGGGGTGAAATTTTTAAAAACTGTCAAAACCATTTCGAGATATTTTAAAAAGACACCGATATGCCAAAAAAGGATTGTTATAACTCAATAAACACAGGAAATACGAAGGGTTGTATAATTCACCCCGACTGTAGACCCCTATAGGGGTTGATTCGGCCAACATCCTGAAATAAGTTTTTCGTATGGGTAATCTTTGTAAGCAAAATCCAAGACGATATCTTATTGGTCCTAAGAGGTATTGAGGAATCTTTGAAATCACATTTCACCCCTTTTCACTTCTTAGGGGTGGAATTTCGAAAAATCCCGTCTTAGTGGCTGCTTACGTCATGGAGGGAATATACTTCACGAATTTTATTTATCTATGTGCAAGGGATGTTCAATCGAATACAAAATTCCCATTTACCCCTTAAGGGTGAAATTTTAAAAACTGTCAATACCATTTCAAGATATTTTGAAGACACCTATATGCCAAAAGGAATTTTATAACTCAACAAAGACAGGGAATATGATGGGTTGTATAATTAACCCTGTTCGGAAATTCACCACTTTAGGGTTAGAACAAAATCCTGAAATATGTTTTTCAATATTTATATGGGTAATCTTTGTAAGAAAAACCAAGACGATATCTTATTGGTCTGTAGAGATATTTAAGAACCCTTGAAATTATATTTCACCCTTTAGGGGTTGAATTTCGAAAAATCCCGTCTTAGTGTATGCTTACCTCATGGAGGGAATATACTTTGCGAACATCATGTATCTATGTCCAAGGGATGTTCTATCAAATAAAAAATATCCTTTTACCTCTTTAGGGGTGAAATTTTGAAAAACTGTCAAAACCATCGAGATATTTTAAAAATACATCTATATGCCAAATAGGAATTTAATAACTCAACAAACACAGGAAATACGTCGGGTTCTATAATTCTCCCTGATTGTAGATTCACCCTTTTAGGGGATGAATAGGACAAAATCCTGAAATAAGTTTTGCAACATTTATATGGATAATATTTAGAAGCAAATATGAAGGCGATATATAATTGGACCTGTGAGATATTGAGGAATCCGTGAAAACACATTTTACCCCATTGCACCCCTTAGGGGTTGAATTTCCAAAAATCATTTCTTAGGGGGTTGTTAAGTCATAAAAAGGATATACTCCCCGAATTTTATGTTTCTCTGTCTAGACGACATTCTATCGAATATAAAATACCAAATTACACGTTTAGGGGTGAAATTTAAAAAAAAAGGTCAATACACTTAAATATTTTCAAGAGACACCTATATGCCTAAAAAAAATGTTATAACACAACAAACACAGAAGATGCGAAGGGTTCCATAATTCACCCTGATTGTAGATTCACCCCTTTAGGGGTTGATTAGTACAAAATCCTGAAAAATAAGTTTTTCAACATTTATGTGGGTAGTCTTTGTAAGCAAAAGCAAGGCGATATATTCTTGACCTAAAAGATACTGAGGAATCCGTGAAAACACATTTCACCCCTTTTAACCCCTGAGAGGCCGAATTTCAAAAAATTATTTCTTAGGGGGTTCTTAAGTCATAAGAGGAATATACTCCCCGAATTTTATGTTTCTTTATCTAGACGAAATTCTATCGAATAAAAAATACCAATTTACCCCTTTAGGGGTGAAATTTAAAAAAACGGTCAAAACACTTTCTAAATTTTCTAAAAAGATACCTATATGCCAAAAAGGAATGTTATAACACAAAAAACACAGAAGATGCGAAGGGTTCTATAATTCACCCTGATTGTAGATTCACCCCTTTAGGGGTCAATTAGAACAAAATCCTGAAATAAGTTTTTTAATATTTACATGAGTAATCTTTGTAAGCAAAAACCAAGTCGATATCTTATTGGACCTAAGAGATATTAAGGAAACCGTGAAGCCATATTTTACCCCTTTTAACCCCCTTTTCACCCACTTAGAGGATGAGTTTCGAAAAATCCGTTCTTAGTGGGTGCTTACGTCATGGAGGGAATATACTCGCAGAATTTCATGATTGTAGGTTCAGTGGTTTGGGCTGGGCGTTGATTATGAGTAGGTAGCTTAGTTACGATTTTATATATATAGATATCTATTTCAATATAAAAAATTGATGTGAAGTGTGAATTTTCACACATTTCAGGGTTTTGCAGGTATTTAGTAAGTGAATGATGATTATTTGGGGTGCCAAAACAAATTTTATGACAAAATATTTTTTTATGAATTTTAATTCGAATGCCTATTACCATTATTTAAGTTTTTAAAGATGTGCAGTATTTTTTTTTTATATATCAAGGTTCATTAAGATTTTGAAAATTGCGCCTATGGCTTCCATTGGTTGTTTTTAGTCATAGCTCCTCCCCTTTGATTTCGTGTACATTCAAATATATAATTAAATTATAATTTCAACAATTTCCACTGGTTATTAAATTTACGCTATTAAAAATTAAATGCAACAATTGCCAAAATATAATTAAAATTTTGAAAAAATAATTTAAACAATATAAAAATGCAAAAAATAAATAAAAAATAATATTGTCTCCTCACGTAGGACTCGAACATGAGTCCGATTACGAATTCTTGGACAGAACGCAAGTATCTTAGCCACAGCACCAAGAAACACGTTACTGTTTAGCGTATTATATAACTATAAGTTGTCAACATTATTAGCAAAAAAACACAAAAAATGCTTTTTTTTCCAAAAACATAATCTGATCAAAAATTCCTGTTGAACTATTCCGGTTCACACCAATGTACATTACTTAGAATTTTTTCAGATTTTTAGTTTAAACCATCTGGGCTACAGGGTGTGGGACAAAATTTTTTTTGCACAATATTGGCAAAAATCGCTTCAAAATAATTTATTTTGGAAAAATAAAAATTTGATCGTTAATCCACGTACCAAGGGCTTTCATTTGATACCCTACTCAGAATTAAAAAAAAATATTTTTTTTTTCGATGAGCACATATTTGTTTATATTTTTAGGGGGATATGTTTTTTAGATGTTTTGGTATTTTTCCTATGTGCGGGTCAACGAGTTGTATAAGCATGCCAAATTTCAACTCTCTAGGTTTAGCCGTTCGGCTACAATTTTTACCGAACAGACAGACAGACAGACAGACAGACAGACAGACAGACAGACAGACGACAAAATGACGGTATAAGGGTTTTTTGGTCATACCTACAAAACCCTAAAAATAAACTATCCTTTTCACAACACGGCTTTATGCAACACAGATCCACGTCTAGCAACCTTTGTTATTTCACACATTACGTTTCGTCTGCTCTGGATACCAATAATCAGGTGCATGTTGTATATACCGATTTTGCCAAAGCTTTTAATACAATTGATCCCCAAATTATCATTGAAAAACTTTTGGACTTTCACCAGCACTGGAAGCGTTATTGTCATCGTACCTTCTAGATCGTAATCTATCTGTTTGCTATTGTGGTCATACAACCTCACCTTTTAAAGTCACTTCCGGAGTCCCACAAGGATCAAATTTAGGCCCTCCTCTTTTTTAATATTTATTGATGACATTAATAATGAAATTTTTCGAACTATCTCTTCAAATAATGACCGCTGCATTCTTCAAAACGACTTGGAAAATATCACCAATTGGTGCACTACTTTAAATTTATGGGATTCTACCCCCCTTTCGATCTCTCATATAGTACTCTTCTTAATATTTTTTCCACCAAATCATTAAATGAGCATCGTATGTTAACCTCCAAAAATTATCTGAAAAAATTAGCATCTAATCTAATTGACGATACACTTTCCATTATACAATTAAATTTCCACATCCCATCTTTCCGTACAAGGCATTCCTCACTTTTTTATCTTCCCCAAGCACATACTAATCTATTCTTTATGTCTCCATTATAACGTATATTACGGCCAGACTCCAGCGTTATATAGTTGGCATACGCCAGCGTCCGCTCAGCTCTCTGATCGGTCGCTAAAAACCTAAATGGGGAAAAATATGAATTCCGTAACCACTGTGAAGTGACTCCAGCGGCTATCAGCTGTCCAGGGCAAGGTAGAAGGCCGCCAGCCCAGTCTAGAGGTAGATTTGACTATGCAGGGTGGTCCTTAATTATCCATACCTATGTGCGGCCTAAAATTTATACGGCGCCAGTCACTTCGCTTCTATTGCCCTAAATTCTGGAAGAAAAATAAAACCCCAGGGGAAGGAATAGAGTTCTCGTAATAGAAACACCAAAATTCTCAATAACTAAATTTATTAACAAAAAATCAGTTACTAACAAACAGCAATAACAAAATAAATACTATTCGTTAAACGAATATTCAATACGCAAAATCTATAACCAAAATCAATTATTCACTAAATGAATACTCAATACGCAAAATCTATAACCAAAATATTAAGAATTACAAGATCAATGACCAGTTGAATATTCCCTTTTTAGTTCGGAGTACGACAAAGTTAATACAAAAAAAATAAATTATTTAATCTACGAGCAAAATATCTAAGTTAAATCCAAAATTTAGAAAACTAAGTACTCACAAATGGCCAAAGGAAATTAAACAACTGAATCTTTAACCGGTAATTAATTACAATTTAAACTAACAACTGAATTACTTGCGGTATAAATACCCAGTAACATGTGATTGGATTACTTATGCTACAACTGCCCTAGGGCTGCGTGAACTTTTGCACAGGAAGATTATACCACAGTGATTAATTACGTTGAAAAATGGTAACGGTATTCCGGTTGGCAATACCGTTAGGAAAAATCCGGAAGAGTTTTAGAATCGGAAAGCCAGCGCTTTTTCGAAAACCCGATTTAAATTTTTACTACAATTCTCTCTCGCCTTAACACTATTGAAATCCCAATCCGTCTATTGGCAACGAAGTCGCGTTGATTCAAGAATCCATCGTTGTCAAGAGACTGACTCCACATATCCCCTTTTACTCTTAAAAAACCCGTGATACGTCAACAAAAAAATCTCCGCGAGATGCCAAAAAAAATTGACGACCACCCTACCCACTGACTCGACGGAAATGATCAAAATTTAAAAAAATTATCGAGACAAAAAAAAATTAAGGAAGACTGGTCAAAAAATTAAATAAAAAAAAACGATGCTTGTGGCTGAGGTTCTGCCCGATTGAAGTTAACGTTAATTCCTCCCAAAATAATACAAACCCGATCCTCGATAACGTGAACAGCAAGTAACACGAATACTTGACCAGTAAGTATTCAAAGTAAGGAGTAACCTGCGTGTTTGAAAGCTAATTCACAACCTCCAGTTATCAAGGAAAATATACTTTACGGACAGACTGAATTTACATTACGCGGCAACAATAAAAATGAGCGATTCGTGAACAAAAATTATTGTACCTCCAAAAATAATACGGTGACGACACAGTCCACCCGTACACGCAACAGCGTACTCAATAAATCCAAAAACATATCTCAATAACTCAAAAATATCTCAAGATACAACAAAACTTGAGAAACCTCAATGCATTTCAGCTAATAATACAGTACAAATAATAACACACACTTAATAATCATGGCCATAACTCATAAGGGTGTACCAGACGCAGCCCTACACCATTAACGTTAAGAATCACAAAAACATCCCCAAACGGGAATTCCAATACGTTAATAGGGCAGAGTCGCTTCTGTTACAAAATTTCAAACATTTCCAAAGTATACTCAGCTGAAACACAGTAATTCTCGCAACACCCTGTAGCAACAGGTCTCAATTGATACAATAATTTTCACGCTACATCTTCCACGGATCGCTCCAAAATCGGCTCTTCAACCCTTACACGTGGGGGACAGTATAATCTCGAAAGCAGGATCCTCGCTCGAGAAAGAATACTCAGTTTACAGCCCTTACATGTTGCCACTAAATTTACAAAATACAGAGAAATACTTTACATTAGAACACTGAATTATTCAAAACTGATTAGCGGGTAATACTGTATAAAAGAAACATACCTCGGTGTTTTAGTGGCGAAACGTCGTAACTCAATTGCCATCTAGGGGTAGAAAACTCCTAATTCCGACGTAAGTCGCGTTTTGCATTCCCAAAACATGATGTATCACGTGCCTTTTCCGCTTAGCGAATCCACAGGTGAACCAGCATTATCTTCTCAAATAATTTTCACAAAAACTTGTGGATTAAAATTTGGCACGTGTTACTGAGTCTCCACCCCTTAGGGAACCTCTATACTTCTTGAATTACGACATTGAAGAGACAAAATGGCATATAACATTCCATTATATATGCCCCCCCTTCACCACTTCCACCTTTCCTACAACTGTCTGATGGACACTAGACTCACGTGGGCAAAACCACGTGACTCAGACAGTTATCAAAAATGACAACATTCTTTCTTATCGGCGTTAAAAATCACGAATGTCAACATTGTATTTTATTACAAGTTGTAAGTATGTTCCTTATATACGTAATACACGCTAATAGTCTGTAATTTCCAGGTTCTAATGAAGTATTCATACTCCAAAATGCAAAAGAATGTGATTATTCCCATGTGTCAAAATGACATAACCTAAAAGTTTTTGACAGAATACGAGAATTCAGATGTTAATTTATATTTCTGTAGCAAGAACGGCTACTTTTAAGTAGATTGTCAGGAGGCTAGTCAGTTGTTTCGCACAAATACACAATACTGTATCCTTTAGTGAGAATAGCATAAGTTTTTGTACGTTAAGGTAGGTTACGTTAAGGTAGTTTTATAAGCAGTGTTGTCAGCTAGAATAGGCCGTAACAACTCCCCCTTTGCTTAAAAAGAGACGCGGGTCTCTAAAGACCCCGTATCTTTATACTAAATTGCATTCGCACGAAACAATCGCTCAAAAAAAAAAACTATCAATAAACTATTTACAATTCTATCCTACTTACATCCTAAATAGTGGAACACACGGAATTCCTAACTAATTAGGGGTGGCGTTCGCGAAGACGCGGAAACAGCCACGGGAGGCAAGGTAGTTGCTGCAGACAACGAAGACAAGGTGCTAATGTGCAAAACGCACAGACGGGTATTATCACCAACAGGCCATGGAGGTGATAATATTGCCAACAAGGCAAGGAGGACGAGTAGGTTTGACGTCGCGCACACTGCGGATAAGCTCCAGCGAAAAACTAACGGCAGTCGGCGCCCTACAAAAAAAGGTTGGATTCCACTATTTCCTAACTAACTTTATACAACTACGAACTAGCTAAATCTATGCAACGCACTCATAATCTTAACTAAACCATTCACGAAGGGAATCTATCTCACACAAAAAGAAAGCCTAACTGACACGCGTACCGACCTAACTGTCCTACGCTCACTTCTACGTACTTAACTTCAACTCCAAAATACAAAGCGTTATTCACAAACGCACTAATAACTGCAATTCTAACTTGCTATCTCAAATATCTCACCCAAAAATACGGGATTTCTCAAAACGACAACCAACTGACATGTCCGCTACGACAATTCCTACTTAACTCAAAAACAGTCTGACAAACGCATTAACAACAGTGAATTTCTCTATATTCAACTTACTAGATCTGATTCGGTCCTGACCTGTGTACTCTAGGTCACGTCCAAAATATATCCTAACCAGGAATCAAATATTGTACAACACAAATCGCGGAGCAAGTCTACTGTTCTTCTCCAATACTCTAAACCGTTGAGTGATTCTCCTGGATAAACCAGCTCGGTACTTAATACCGTACATATGAGTAAACTAATTTTCCGCTAAGCGAATCCCGTGTGAATCTCAATGGTTCGCCCTAAACTGGCTCACCAATACAAATGTCTCTACCAGACACTGAACCAATTTGACAACCGAGTCACTCGGCTTGTCACCAATATAATTCAACATAACCAATGTTGCAATTACAATTCTACCAACAATTGTTGCCATACAATGCAACACAAAATTTTCACAGGGATATACATTAGAGTCCTCTCACTCAATGTTACTACAACTCAGACACAGTAACTTACTCACTCTTACAACAAAAAACTATTTAGCTCATCAACTGAGACTAACTCAAAATCTAAACAATGTGTACAATATGTCGTCCAAATACCGAACAGATCATAGCAACATAAACGACGAATAACATAGCGAAAGTAATCCAATCAACTTTTCAAACAAATAAATTAAATTTCATATTACGAGAACTCTTTAGGGTTGGGTTTAGGAACAAAAGGAATACAACCAATCAATATAAGACCCATATTTTCCTATTACACAAAAAAAATCCAAACAGCTCCAAACTGAAATAAAAATATGGTCTTCTCAAAAACAGCCCCTCTCATCTCGGGCATCCAAATACGTGATTCCTTCTCAGCAACCGCCTAAATCCACAAACCTCAAGTCAGAATATGTAACGTCCTTTTCGGCAAAGGCCCGAAATACATAACGTTCCTTAACAAATCGAGCCCCACATTGCTTAACAAATGTGAGCTCCACGTTAGTTTGGCCCCACGTTGGGCGCCAGAAATATATAACGTATATTACGGCCAGACTCCAGCGTTATATAGTTGGCATACGCCAGCGTCCGCTCAGCTCTCTGATCGGTCGCTAAAAACCTAAATGGGGAAAAATATGAATTCCGTAACCACTGTGAAGTGACTCCAGCGGCTATCAGCTGTCCAGGGCAAGGTAGAAGGCCGCCAGCCCAGTCTAGAGGTAGATTTGACTATGCAGGGTGGTCCTTAATTATCCATACCTATGTGCGGCCTAAAATTTATACGGCGCCAGTCACTTCGCTTCTATTGCCCTAAATTCTGGAAGAAAAATAAAACCCCAGGGGAAGGAATAGAGTTCTCGTAATAGAAACACCAAAATTCTCAATAACTAAATTTATTAACAAAAAATCAGTTACTAACAAACAGCAATAACAAAATAAATACTATTCGTTAAACGAATATTCAATACGCAAAATCTATAACCAAAATCAATTATTCACTAAATGAATACTCAATACGCAAAATCTATAACCAAAATATTAAGAATTACAAGATCAATGACCAGTTGAATATTCCCTTTTTAGTTCGGAGTACGACAAAGTTAATACAAAAAAAATAAATTATTTAATCTACGAGCAAAATATCTAAGTTAAATCCAAAATTTAGAAAACTAAGTACTCACAAATGGCCAAAGGAAATTAAACAACTGAATCTTTAACCGGTAATTAATTACAATTTAAACTAACAACTGAATTACTTGCGGTATAAATACCCAGTAACATGTGATTGGATTACTTATGCTACAACTGCCCTAGGGCTGCGTGAACTTTTGCACAGGAAGATTATACCACAGTGATTAATTACGTTGAAAAATGGTAACGGTATTCCGGTTGGCAATACCGTTAGGAAAAATCCGGAAGAGTTTTAGAATCGGAAAGCCAGCGCTTTTTCGAAAACCCGATTTAAATTTTTACTACAATTCTCTCTCGCCTTAACACTATTGAAATCCCAATCCGTCTATTGGCAACGAAGTCGCGTTGATTCAAGAATCCATCGTTGTCAAGAGACTGACTCCACATATCCCCTTTTACTCTTAAAAAACCCGTGATACGTCAACAAAAAAATCTCCGCGAGATGCCAAAAAAAATTGACGACCACCCTACCCACTGACTCGACGGAAATGATCAAAATTTAAAAAAATTATCGAGACAAAAAAAAATTAAGGAAGACTGGTCAAAAAATTAAATAAAAAAAAACGATGCTTGTGGCTGAGGTTCTGCCCGATTGAAGTTAACGTTAATTCCTCCCAAAATAATACAAACCCGATCCTCGATAACGTGAACAGCAAGTAACACGAATACTTGACCAGTAAGTATTCAAAGTAAGGAGTAACCTGCGTGTTTGAAAGCTAATTCACAACCTCCAGTTATCAAGGAAAATATACTTTACGGACAGACTGAATTTACATTACGCGGCAACAATAAAAATGAGCGATTCGTGAACAAAAATTATTGTACCTCCAAAAATAATACGGTGACGACACAGTCCACCCGTACACGCAACAGCGTACTCAATAAATCCAAAAACATATCTCAATAACTCAAAAATATCTCAAGATACAACAAAACTTGAGAAACCTCAATGCATTTCAGCTAATAATACAGTACAAATAATAACACACACTTAATAATCATGGCCATAACTCATAAGGGTGTACCAGACGCAGCCCTACACCATTAACGTTAAGAATCACAAAAACATCCCCAAACGGGAATTCCAATACGTTAATAGGGCAGAGTCGCTTCTGTTACAAAATTTCAAACATTTCCAAAGTATACTCAGCTGAAACACAGTAATTCTCGCAACACCCTGTAGCAACAGGTCTCAATTGATACAATAATTTTCACGCTACATCTTCCACGGATCGCTCCAAAATCGGCTCTTCAACCCTTACACGTGGGGGACAGTATAATCTCGAAAGCAGGATCCTCGCTCGAGAAAGAATACTCAGTTTACAGCCCTTACATGTTGCCACTAAATTTACAAAATACAGAGAAATACTTTACATTAGAACACTGAATTATTCAAAACTGATTAGCGGGTAATACTGTATAAAAGAAACATACCTCGGTGTTTTAGTGGCGAAACGTCGTAACTCAATTGCCATCTAGGGGTAGAAAACTCCTAATTCCGACGTAAGTCGCGTTTTGCATTCCCAAAACATGATGTATCACGTGCCTTTTCCGCTTAGCGAATCCACAGGTGAACCAGCATTATCTTCTCAAATAATTTTCACAAAAACTTGTGGATTAAAATTTGGCACGTGTTACTGAGTCTCCACCCCTTAGGGAACCTCTATACTTCTTGAATTACGACATTGAAGAGACAAAATGGCATATAACATTCCATTATATATGCCCCCCCTTCACCACTTCCACCTTTCCTACAACTGTCTGATGGACACTAGACTCACGTGGGCAAAACCACGTGACTCAGACAGTTATCAAAAATGACAACATTCTTTCTTATCGGCGTTAAAAATCACGAATGTCAACATTGTATTTTATTACAAGTTGTAAGTATGTTCCTTATATACGTAATACACGCTAATAGTCTGTAATTTCCAGGTTCTAATGAAGTATTCATACTCCAAAATGCAAAAGAATGTGATTATTCCCATGTGTCAAAATGACATAACCTAAAAGTTTTTGACAGAATACGAGAATTCAGATGTTAATTTATATTTCTGTAGCAAGAACGGCTACTTTTAAGTAGATTGTCAGGAGGCTAGTCAGTTGTTTCGCACAAATACACAATACTGTATCCTTTAGTGAGAATAGCATAAGTTTTTGTACGTTAAGGTAGGTTACGTTAAGGTAGTTTTATAAGCAGTGTTGTCAGCTAGAATAGGCCGTAACAACTCCCCCTTTGCTTAAAAAGAGACGCGGGTCTCTAAAGACCCCGTATCTTTATACTAAATTGCATTCGCACGAAACAATCGCTCAAAAAAAAAAACTATCAATAAACTATTTACAATTCTATCCTACTTACATCCTAAATAGTGGAACACACGGAATTCCTAACTAATTAGGGGTGGCGTTCGCGAAGACGCGGAAACAGCCACGGGAGGCAAGGTAGTTGCTGCAGACAACGAAGACAAGGTGCTAATGTGCAAAACGCACAGACGGGTATTATCACCAACAGGCCATGGAGGTGATAATATTGCCAACAAGGCAAGGAGGACGAGTAGGTTTGACGTCGCGCACACTGCGGATAAGCTCCAGCGAAAAACTAACGGCAGTCGGCGCCCTACAAAAAAAGGTTGGATTCCACTATTTCCTAACTAACTTTATACAACTACGAACTAGCTAAATCTATGCAACGCACTCATAATCTTAACTAAACCATTCACGAAGGGAATCTATCTCACACAAAAAGAAAGCCTAACTGACACGCGTACCGACCTAACTGTCCTACGCTCACTTCTACGTACTTAACTTCAACTCCAAAATACAAAGCGTTATTCACAAACGCACTAATAACTGCAATTCTAACTTGCTATCTCAAATATCTCACCCAAAAATACGGGATTTCTCAAAACGACAACCAACTGACATGTCCGCTACGACAATTCCTACTTAACTCAAAAACAGTCTGACAAACGCATTAACAACAGTGAATTTCTCTATATTCAACTTACTAGATCTGATTCGGTCCTGACCTGTGTACTCTAGGTCACGTCCAAAATATATCCTAACCAGGAATCAAATATTGTACAACACAAATCGCGGAGCAAGTCTACTGTTCTTCTCCAATACTCTAAACCGTTGAGTGATTCTCCTGGATAAACCAGCTCGGTACTTAATACCGTACATATGAGTAAACTAATTTTCCGCTAAGCGAATCCCGTGTGAATCTCAATGGTTCGCCCTAAACTGGCTCACCAATACAAATGTCTCTACCAGACACTGAACCAATTTGACAACCGAGTCACTCGGCTTGTCACCAATATAATTCAACATAACCAATGTTGCAATTACAATTCTACCAACAATTGTTGCCATACAATGCAACACAAAATTTTCACAGGGATATACATTAGAGTCCTCTCACTCAATGTTACTACAACTCAGACACAGTAACTTACTCACTCTTACAACAAAAAACTATTTAGCTCATCAACTGAGACTAACTCAAAATCTAAACAATGTGTACAATATGTCGTCCAAATACCGAACAGATCATAGCAACATAAACGACGAATAACATAGCGAAAGTAATCCAATCAACTTTTCAAACAAATAAATTAAATTTCATATTACGAGAACTCTTTAGGGTTGGGTTTAGGAACAAAAGGAATACAACCAATCAATATAAGACCCATATTTTCCTATTACACAAAAAAAATCCAAACAGCTCCAAACTGAAATAAAAATATGGTCTTCTCAAAAACAGCCCCTCTCATCTCGGGCATCCAAATACGTGATTCCTTCTCAGCAACCGCCTAAATCCACAAACCTCAAGTCAGAATATGTAACGTCCTTTTCGGCAAAGGCCCGAAATACATAACGTTCCTTAACAAATCGAGCCCCACATTGCTTAACAAATGTGAGCTCCACGTTAGTTTGGCCCCACGTTGGGCGCCAGAAATATATAACGTATATTACGGCCAGACTCCAGCGTTATATAGTTGGCATACGCCAGCGTCCGCTCAGCTCTCTGATCGGTCGCTAAAAACCTAAATGGGGAAAAATATGAATTCCGTAACCACTGTGAAGTGACTCCAGCGGCTATCAGCTGTCCAGGGCAAGGTAGAAGGCCGCCAGCCCAGTCTAGAGGTAGATTTGACTATGCAGGGTGGTCCTTAATTATCCATACCTATGTGCGGCCTAAAATTTATACGGCGCCAGTCACTTCGCTTCTATTGCCCTAAATTCTGGAAGAAAAATAAAACCCCAGGGGAAGGAATAGAGTTCTCGTAATAGAAACACCAAAATTCTCAATAACTAAATTTATTAACAAAAAATCAGTTACTAACAAACAGCAATAACAAAATAAATACTATTCGTTAAACGAATATTCAATACGCAAAATCTATAACCAAAATCAATTATTCACTAAATGAATACTCAATACGCAAAATCTATAACCAAAATATTAAGAATTACAAGATCAATGACCAGTTGAATATTCCCTTTTTAGTTCGGAGTACGACAAAGTTAATACAAAAAAAATAAATTATTTAATCTACGAGCAAAATATCTAAGTTAAATCCAAAATTTAGAAAACTAAGTACTCACAAATGGCCAAAGGAAATTAAACAACTGAATCTTTAACCGGTAATTAATTACAATTTAAACTAACAACTGAATTACTTGCGGTATAAATACCCAGTAACATGTGATTGGATTACTTATGCTACAACTGCCCTAGGGCTGCGTGAACTTTTGCACAGGAAGATTATACCACAGTGATTAATTACGTTGAAAAATGGTAACGGTATTCCGGTTGGCAATACCGTTAGGAAAAATCCGGAAGAGTTTTAGAATCGGAAAGCCAGCGCTTTTTCGAAAACCCGATTTAAATTTTTACTACAATTCTCTCTCGCCTTAACACTATTGAAATCCCAATCCGTCTATTGGCAACGAAGTCGCGTTGATTCAAGAATCCATCGTTGTCAAGAGACTGACTCCACATATCCCCTTTTACTCTTAAAAAACCCGTGATACGTCAACAAAAAAATCTCCGCGAGATGCCAAAAAAAATTGACGACCACCCTACCCACTGACTCGACGGAAATGATCAAAATTTAAAAAAATTATCGAGACAAAAAAAAATTAAGGAAGACTGGTCAAAAAATTAAATAAAAAAAAACGATGCTTGTGGCTGAGGTTCTGCCCGATTGAAGTTAACGTTAATTCCTCCCAAAATAATACAAACCCGATCCTCGATAACGTGAACAGCAAGTAACACGAATACTTGACCAGTAAGTATTCAAAGTAAGGAGTAACCTGCGTGTTTGAAAGCTAATTCACAACCTCCAGTTATCAAGGAAAATATACTTTACGGACAGACTGAATTTACATTACGCGGCAACAATAAAAATGAGCGATTCGTGAACAAAAATTATTGTACCTCCAAAAATAATACGGTGACGACACAGTCCACCCGTACACGCAACAGCGTACTCAATAAATCCAAAAACATATCTCAATAACTCAAAAATATCTCAAGATACAACAAAACTTGAGAAACCTCAATGCATTTCAGCTAATAATACAGTACAAATAATAACACACACTTAATAATCATGGCCATAACTCATAAGGGTGTACCAGACGCAGCCCTACACCATTAACGTTAAGAATCACAAAAACATCCCCAAACGGGAATTCCAATACGTTAATAGGGCAGAGTCGCTTCTGTTACAAAATTTCAAACATTTCCAAAGTATACTCAGCTGAAACACAGTAATTCTCGCAACACCCTGTAGCAACAGGTCTCAATTGATACAATAATTTTCACGCTACATCTTCCACGGATCGCTCCAAAATCGGCTCTTCAACCCTTACACGTGGGGGACAGTATAATCTCGAAAGCAGGATCCTCGCTCGAGAAAGAATACTCAGTTTACAGCCCTTACATGTTGCCACTAAATTTACAAAATACAGAGAAATACTTTACATTAGAACACTGAATTATTCAAAACTGATTAGCGGGTAATACTGTATAAAAGAAACATACCTCGGTGTTTTAGTGGCGAAACGTCGTAACTCAATTGCCATCTAGGGGTAGAAAACTCCTAATTCCGACGTAAGTCGCGTTTTGCATTCCCAAAACATGATGTATCACGTGCCTTTTCCGCTTAGCGAATCCACAGGTGAACCAGCATTATCTTCTCAAATAATTTTCACAAAAACTTGTGGATTAAAATTTGGCACGTGTTACTGAGTCTCCACCCCTTAGGGAACCTCTATACTTCTTGAATTACGACATTGAAGAGACAAAATGGCATATAACATTCCATTATATATGCCCCCCCTTCACCACTTCCACCTTTCCTACAACTGTCTGATGGACACTAGACTCACGTGGGCAAAACCACGTGACTCAGACAGTTATCAAAAATGACAACATTCTTTCTTATCGGCGTTAAAAATCACGAATGTCAACATTGTATTTTATTACAAGTTGTAAGTATGTTCCTTATATACGTAATACACGCTAATAGTCTGTAATTTCCAGGTTCTAATGAAGTATTCATACTCCAAAATGCAAAAGAATGTGATTATTCCCATGTGTCAAAATGACATAACCTAAAAGTTTTTGACAGAATACGAGAATTCAGATGTTAATTTATATTTCTGTAGCAAGAACGGCTACTTTTAAGTAGATTGTCAGGAGGCTAGTCAGTTGTTTCGCACAAATACACAATACTGTATCCTTTAGTGAGAATAGCATAAGTTTTTGTACGTTAAGGTAGGTTACGTTAAGGTAGTTTTATAAGCAGTGTTGTCAGCTAGAATAGGCCGTAACACCATTAAACAGGATGTGTTCATATTATGAGCAGAATACAATAATTGCAACTAAAGCAGAATAATTGTTTTCGTAATTACTCATTCTTGTGTATTGTATTTTCTTTTGTTTTATTGTTAGTGTAAGTCTTATGGCCGGTTGCTAAAGTAAGAATTATCCCTAACTCAAGTTAAAAACATTTGTTTTTGATGTTGGAACATATAAAAACAAATGATTTTAACCTGTTTTTTTTTTTTTATTTTTGGACTTAGCTACTAAGGCCATTATCCAGGAGATGCATTTATTTTTGAAAAATCCATGCCATAACCGGGATTCGAACCCGAGCCCTCAGTATCTAGAAGCCAGTGCATCGCTACACTAACCACTACGCCATGGTGACCTGAGTTAGAGAAAACTCTTACGTTAGCAACCGACATAAATATTGTTAATTATGTTCCTGGCCAATTTTGGCTATGCAGTTGGAACACATGAAATAAATAAATAAATAAATAAATAAATAAATAAATAAATAAATAAGTAAATAAATAAATAAATAAATAAATAAATAAATAAATAAATAAATAAATAAATAAATAAATAAATAAATTATATTCACTTAACCTCTGTATTTCTAATGATCACTAACAGGCTCAATAAAATATTATTATTATTATTACTTTTTTTTAGTAGCTAATGAAGCTGAAAATGTTAATTAATAAGATCCATGAAAAACAAGGGAAAAAATCGATGAAAAAATACATCATAATAATTTTTTATCTGCTACAATTATGTATAAATGTGTTACATCAATATTGTTAAATGTACAATACGTATATATATTTTTTTTTAATTTATTTTTTACTATGATTAAGCTAATTAATTTTAATTTATTACATACATATGTGTAATATGTTTTAAATAAAACTTAATATTATATGAAGCTTTGAAATTGTATTAATATTTTAAATAGAACTAATTCAAATGCACCCATGAAATGTAAGAAAAAAAAATCCCGAGGGAAACCATAATAACTGTTTTTTTTTTTTGTAAGTTTGTAATAACAGCAAGTTGAAGTCTTAGAACATTAGTTTCGTGCGAAAACGACCTTCATGAATCAAGAGTGACACATACCTCTCTGGTTTCAGCCCCCAAATATTTAGATAAAGCTTAGAGGCATTAATTACTTTAAGGGGATAGTAACTATCTACATTGTAGATAAGATACATTACCGACCACTAACAATATTAAACTTCACTAGGCACTACAACACTTGCTCTTATAATCTAACTAGGATGTCTAGTATGTAGTAACAAAATTTCATCAAAGCATAAACTTTGGTGCACAAAATTTGACCCACCGGCCATACCGGTCCTTTCGAAAATATATCCGGCCAAGAGTAATTTAAAAAATATTTATGCAAAAATTATACTTTTATTGGATTAAATTAATAGGAATAGTTTCCTCTTTTGAAAGAACAAAACTTATTTATAAAAAACGTTGTTTATTTGCAAATTATTTGAGATTTTTTTTTTCCAATCTGTGTATTTTTCAGAAAACGTATAAGGATGCCTGTGCATATTTCAGTGTCCAGTGGTCAGTGGTGTCCAACCTTTTCCCATCGTGAGAACCTATTTAATGCTAGATATTCAAGGGCTGGAATGAGTTGTACCCGAGGCCAGATATTCAACAACTTCAGGATGGAATAGCAAAAATTTTAAATAAATTCTTTCAAAGCTAATTTAACCTTTTTTCGGCGTGTTTATAGAGGAACTGTGATAATAGTATAGGTCTAATTGCCAACTGAGATGACTAGCCAACTGCCAAGTTTCAATAAATGACTGGTTCAGAATAGTAATAATAACTACAGAGTGATCCAAAATGATTGAGGACAGTTTAATTTTCCCGGCATAGATTTGAGTGCATTTCACGATATTAGGTTAGCAGTTGCTAGTGATTTGCATAAAATCATAATGGTTGATCAAAGGGTGACTCGATGACGTGTATTTATATTTCTCCAAGCTTTCTTTGAATAATAAACATAAATAAAACAGTTCTTTTCAACTTTCTACAGTTTTGGATAGTTTTGTTGTGAGGTAAGTTTATTATTTAAATGTAATGAAGTTTATAATCTGTACGTATTATTTATATTTATAGGTTATACCAATATCATCATGGTTTTTTCAAATGAACAAAATGCTTTTATTTTGAAAGCTTATTATCGCTGTGCTATTCGACAGGAAGGTGGTTCTTGGAAGTATTCTTTACAACTTTGTCGAGAGCAGTACAATCAACAGTATCCAGAGCATAATGTTTCGTACAAAGTTTTCGCTGAACACAAGGAAAGGATTGTTGATCGGTTTGACGAGAGAAGTTGCATTTGTAAAGGAAAATCACCTGGACGACCATCTGTTTTAACCGACGAAGTGGTTAAGGATGTTCAAAATAGAATGGAAGCAAGTCCAAACAAATCTATTCGTAAACTATCGGCACAATCAGGTATGAAACTTACCCTGTAAACATCTCTCTTTTTTATTAAAAACTGTAATCACTTTTGTAGGTTTATCATATGGTACAGCTAGAAGAGCTTTAATTCATAAGTTGGACCTGCATCCATACAAGGTTACAGCTGTTCATCAATTATTACCGATAGATTACGAACTAAGACTGCAATATTGCAACTGGTTTAACGACACTATTAACGATGACAATATTTTAAATGTAACATTTATGACAGATGAGGCTTGGTTTCACCTTTCTGGCTATATCAACAGCCAGAATTGCAGAACCTGGGCATCGGAGAATCCTCATAATTTTGTAGAGAGCCCTTTACACCCAAAAAAATTGCGGGTCTGGGTGGCGATTTCAAGGCGTAGAATAATTGGTCCTATATTTTTTCACGGTACAATTGATGGACAGAGGTACCGTGATAACATATTAGAACCTTTCATAAATGAACTACATGACGATGAGCTGCAAAATGGTTATTTTCAGCAGGACGGTGCACCTCCTCATGTGGCTCGTGAGAAATTGTAGTATCTAGAGGAATTTTTTGGTGAACGAGTGATTAGTAGGGGTGTTTGGCCATCACGTTCACCAGATTTGACCCCTCTGGACTTTTATCTTTTTGGATATTTAAAAAATAAAATATTTCAAACAAGGCTGCATACGCTAGAGCAGCGGTTCCCAAACTTTTTTGAGCGCGACCCGGTACGAGGTTTTAAAATTTTTCGCGACCCACCTTATGAAAAAAAAAACATTTATTTACAAAACAAATTTTATTTTAAAGCAGTAGCTTTATAGTAATAAAGAGTATAGTATAGTAATAAAGAATATAGTATAGTAATAAAGAGCACAAATACAGTCTGTTTCAAACGGTTAGGCGGAACTAAATGGGAATTTCGTTCTTTTAGGTTGTCACGATAAGAGGGACCTAGCTTGGGTTATTTCATTTTTCACGTTGGAATGTCAAAATTTAAAATTCCAACAATGAAACCATGGAAACGAATGACATATGTCAAAATTAAATTATTTTTCTTACATATTTTAATGACAAAAAAATAAATAATTGGGATATTTGTATTAAGAACGACACAAAAAATCAAAATATAAAGAAAATGACATTTTAAAATTATATTAACCTTAACCAAAAAAATGTTTGTTGCAAGTATGATTTACAAAGCTTAAACAAAACGGCCGAAAAGCATGATTTAAACGATGAGAGTAACTAGATTGTAAAATCTAGTTCCGCCTAACCGTTTGCAACAGACTTTACACACTATTCTAGTGATTAACTGACGTAAAAAAAATGTACAAAAAAAATTTTTTTTGTGTTTTTACAATTTTTTTCGCGACCCGGCAAAATTTTTCTGCGACCCTGAGCCGGGTCGCGACCCACACTTTGGGAAACGCTGCGCTAGAGGAATTACAAGCAGCAATACAAAGGGAAATAGAAAACATATCTGAGCAAACTTTGCAGCGAATATTTGATAATGTTAAAAGAAGAGTAAATTTATGTTTAGATGCCAATGGAAGACATTTTGAAAATTTATTGTATCTTTTATTTATTATTGAATGTACAAATGTAAGACTACTTACAATTTTTTTTAAGTTTGTATAAATTTGTGTAAATAATAAAATAAACATCTTTAAAAATTATGTTTTCTTGTATTTATCCCTGAACTTGTAACTGCATTGTAAATTAAATTAAAAATAAATAATAAAAATAATTATTATTATTAAATATAGAGAATTTTTACCTACATATGTATACAAACTTATTTTTGAGACGCCGCTGTTTAAATGTAGGTATGTATTAGTGTTGCCAACATGACAATAATTTAACGTGCCGGGAAATTTAAAGTGTCCTCAATCATTTTGGATCACTCTGTATTATCTTCCAATGATGCAAGATGGTATGATGGAAAATGTCCGTGAAAAAAAATATGACAATATTCTGCACATTTTATCAATACCTAGAGGTGCCAAGAACGGCCCCGAATCCCGATTAAAAAATCATTACGGCCCGGATCCTAAATAACAATCCAGTCCACTTCCACCGAAAACTTCCACGAGCAGAAATTTTCAAACTGCCCGCATTTAATTTCTGCTCCCCGGCCATGATTTTTTAATCCGTCTCGTGAGACAAGGTTAGACACTACTGATTTATAAAATGACTAGGAACTATACACTTTTTACTTGCCCGACCTTAATATATAAGGGGCAAGTATTGTAATCGCGAAAATTTTCGATGTCAAGATTTTGACTGATGACCACGTTTCATGGTCCAGGGAATCCAAAAAACCTATTTTCGAAGTGCCGTCCGTATGTGTGTGTGTCTGTGTGTGTACACGATAACTCAAAAACGGTTTAACTTTAAGAGTTCGTTCTGGTACCAAAAAATTCTCCTATTAATTGGGAAGAGCCCTATTGTTTTTTATTAAAATCCGAAACCGGAAACGGAAGTTATTAAACTTTAAAATTTAAAAAAATTCGTAACTAGTAAACCAAACCTTGGACAAAAATTTGTATAGGACATAATTTGATGTATTTTTGAAGATTTACCTAAATCTTCTTTTAAATTTTTTTAAAAAAATTTAATTTTTTTGTTTATGTATTTTTTTTATGGGACGGCAAGTCTAGCGGAGGTGTCTCTTCGCCACTGGTTTTTAATATTTGCATATTTTCGCACAAATATTTCCAAGGTTTGTCTTCAATATGAGTAAAGAAATTCAATTTTTTCGTTCTCGACGGTCTTATCTCTAGTCAGCTGTTAATCCTAAATGTACACGCTGCTTCAATATAAACACTTCCATAGAAACCAATGTACATCATTATTTCGCTAGTATCGGCACTCTTATCTTTTATTACCGCTTCAATATAAACGCACCCTTGCGTCACGTTTACATCAGGCTTGTAATCGGGCTAATAGCTTGCTTACTAATGACAAAGACAGCTATTATCCTAATATAACCGCTTGAGATTAAATTAGCCCTTAGACACTAGCGGGATCTGGCCCGCTGGTCATATGTTGGACACCCCTGCTCTAGGTCCTACATAACTGACGGAATAAGGATTTCTTGGTTATGCCAGTGAAACTCCAAAATTTTTCCCCCATTTTATAAAATTTTGAAAAGTGCGAAATTACTACCCTGCCAATGCTGCTTAGCAGTAAGTATATGACGACGTATTTGAACGTTTGCTATAAAATATAATTATTTATTTATTAATAAAATTACTATATTTATGAAAAATTGAATTTATTATTTAGATTACTAGTCTTTTATGTACATTTGTTAATTAAGCAAGGCTACTTGATAAGAATGCTTTATAAAATTAATTATTTTTAAATTTCCTCGGAAGCAGTTGGAAGATAATTTACTCGCCGAAAGGCGCATCGCCACTATGCCGCAGTTTACCAGTTGGCAAGGCCAGCTGGCAAAGCCAACTGGCAAAGCCAGTGGCTGTATAAACGTCCACATCTGTGTTGGCATTTAGTTTAGTCGCACAATGTTCACCGAGGAAGATTTACTAATTGCTTCAGCTGCTGTTATCATACTTGAGAGTGAAGAAAAAATACGCAAACGGCGCAAACGACTGTTTTGGGTACGTCCAAGTCGTCAAGTAGATCACGCACCGGACTTATTACCTTCTCTCTCTTTTTTATTTCGCGCGAAAAATGACACACCAAGTTTTTGATTTTTCTATCAATTTCTTCTTTTTGTACTCCAAATCTAACCGCAATTTCCAATAGAGCGTCACATCTCTTATTCCTGTCTTTATAGTCCTTTAAACGACAGGACGATCCCGGTATAAATCGATCAAATTAAGCACTTTTTCGTTTGTCCACTCCATCTATAAACAACGTTGCTCATATGCGTCTGAATCACAACCTGAATTTAAGCCTAAAGCCGCGTGATGCCAGTTGGCACGTCCTCACTCACTGTTCTTATCGGCTTTCTTTGAAGGAGAGCGACACTCGAGCGATTCTCGTTGGCATGCCGCTGGCACGATGACTTGTGTCAACGGTCACGTCTACATTACTGCTGGCATTGCCAACTGGCCTTGCCAACTGGCAAACTGCGGCATAGTGTGGACGCCGCTTTACATGTAGAGTTTTAAATTCGAAATAAATTTTATCTTGCACCTTTTCTCTAAAACAATTAGGGAAGCAGGAATCAGCATGTTCATTATTTTACATGTTAATTAGCTATGGCCGTCATGTCCATTCACCACCCTGTAGAATGTCATATAAATGATATTTTAGAATTAAAATTATTAGAATAATTTTATTTTTTATAAATTTGATTTTGTTTTCCCATGTGTAGTTATGTTTCTTGGCTACCAAAAAAATGCCACCCTTAAATGGCTTACTCAGATGAAAAAACATCGTAATTGGATCATATATACACTATTGTAATGTATTTTATCTCGGTGTATTTTCCATTTCCCTTGCTAAAAGTGACAAAAGCTGATAATAAATGAGAAAAAATCCCAAGTCATGAGCAAGTCAAAGAAGAAACCAAGATAAATGGCTATAGAAGGAGATATCTTATTCTTTGAGATGTTGGGTTAACGCCAAATGCCAAGTTACGCGTGCAGTTTTTATGCATTGATCCGCGACTGGGGTTTTGAGTTTACATTAAAAAACAAGGTCAAATATTCAGGGTTGTTAAATATTGTCGCGCTCTATGCAGACATTTTTCACTGAAATGAGTTCTGTCAGAGGAATCGTTTACAATTCGTGCAATAGTTTGTATTGTTATGTCACTGCTTTACATGCTATGAATTAAGTGTCATTGTCTCGTAATTTATTGTTAAATTAAAATTTAAAAGTCATAAATTTTATGTCCCTTATTTTTAGATGATACTAGTTACAAGAGGGTGTTTGATCATATATACACTATTGTAATGTATTTTATAATAAGCAAAGGATACTTAAATGAAGAAAATTGGTTAATGTTCCGTATAATCCCATCAAATCCAACTGGTTAGAGAAAAAGCGCAAACTAGTTAGAATGAGATTGTTGAGTTATCCATATCCGGTCAGATTCATTCAAAATTAAACAAAAAATAATTCCAACGCCTGCATACAACGGAGACATGTTGTCGTCGTAGAAGGAGATACAAAATCCAGCATAGATAATGATACAAAATAGACAATTCTTTCTTCTTATTCCTTCTATTTACTAAAATTTAAACTTCGTGAGTCGTGACACGCCGGGATTGCTCGCACGACGTGTCACGGAAAATTTTAAATCACGCACAATCACGCACGAAAGTAAAATATTAATCACGTTCACTCACGATTTTACCGTGAACGGCCGTGTCACGAAGTGTCACGAAAATTTCACGGCACGCGCCCATCACTAATTCATATTGATTCCCTCAGCACCATTGCAGCTATGAAGCAAACTTATTCAAAAGACATCATCGTACAAAAAATACAAGACAACATCCACCACTGTAATGACCACCAGAAGCTGCCAAGGAGGCCATACACCAAGATGCAATTCAAATGCCCACTCTAACATATGATGCGAAGAGTTTTTTTTTAAAGGAAACTACAGGAAGAATGGAGTAACACCCGCTACAGAATTCAAGGCCGCGAAAGTATGCAACAAGGCATGAACAAATAATTCTAACAAAAATCAAAATTGAACACACACGACTCATACATCAACACATATTTGAAAAAAAAAGACACCGCCGATATGCCCCACCTGCAACAGAAAACTCACGGTGGAACGCGTAATCCTAATTGTCCACAATGCACAAAGAATCAGAAACAAACTTCCAACAGACGCACAAAATGCAACCAATACATATAAAAAAAATATTTTTTCTTCAAGCGGATTATAATGCTAACATTACATTGTTCAATACTTTCGGTAGAAATTATAAACTTTTTTACTAGTAACAAAATGTGAACATTTTTATACTAGTAAATAGTTCATATAGTTATCAACAGATGGCACTGATGACAGCAGTCGCCATAAACAAAACATCTATCAATTTAATATGTTTGTAGTGTGGTTTGTAGTGAATTCAAAAGTTAGTTACGTTATTAGTGAGTTACTTTATTATTATTTTGTGATCATTCTGTGATTAGTTACAAAATACACAATATAAAGATCAAAAATTAAAAAATGTCTGAACCAATTCAATGTACACCGCCGGAATTAGCAGCAATAGCATCTGAAACTATAAAGTCATAAGTATTTATGGTTGCAAATTTTTAATACCTACGCTTGAAGAAAAAATAGTATATGTCACTCGGAGTAGAACGCCTTTTTTGTGCTTCGCTCAATATGCAAGCCTCGGCTGCGTCTCGGCAGCAACATTTGAGCTCAGCACCAAAAAGAGCGCGTTCTACTCCTAGTAACATAATATACTATTAATATTTCTAGAAGATGTAAACTTAATTGACAATACATAACATTCCACATAATTTCTAATAGCCTTAATTAATTATATTAAATATTTATGTGCATTATATTTATTATGTAATTATATTAATTAAGTAAAACAGATATTCCGGGGTGCTAATAACCAAGCAGTTGAAGCAACCCTAAATAAATATATTTAAAAAAAATGTCGTTTAACAAAACCTGAAAACACGATTAATCCACAAATTAACATACAATAAATCAGCTCCAGCGTGCGATAGACTACTACGAGGGTCGTCTCAAAAGTAAGTAACACTTTTTTTTTAATCCGTGTGGTTGGGGGGAAAAGTCTGGGAGTCTCAGGGAATTTGCGTCTGGGTGTAGTAGCAGCACTGTAAAATTTCTATGTACGTGCGTAGATCGAGTCATTATGGAGACTCCACTTGCTCCTACCACCGATTGCGAAGTTCGTGGTGTTATTCGTTTTTTGACGGCAACAAAATAAAAATGCTACTGAAATTCATCGCGAGTTGTGTACTGTTTATGGTGAAGACGTTATGTCAAGGCTAATGGTTTCTCGTTGGCGCCAATCATGAAGAATTGAAGGGAGAACAATATTTCACGATTTATCGTGTAATCCACCAGTCAATCAGGTACAATGGCCACTTATGGAGACAATTTTTAATTGTGATATAAATCATGTTATATAAACTTTAAATATTAAATTAGTAGATTAATATCTACCTAGTATTACTTTAACGAACTTAAAAACTAGAGATGAATATTCAGATACATTTTTAAAGATAATTTTATTGAAAAGTGGACACTGTACCAAGCTCTCCCCTACCTTCTTAGTAAGTGATAACTCTTGTTTTGAGCCATCTGTTATTGTAATTTTTCCGCATTCTTTTTCTACATAATTTGTCAGGATGATTTTGTCGTTTGTTAAGTGACATGTTGCTCCACAGTCTAATGTCCAAGTATTACTATTTTCTTCTTTTATTCTTGTTGGGTAAGCAAAATTTTCAGTTTCTTTCTTCTCCGTCATAAATACTTTATTCCTATCTTTTCTAAGATTCTTATCTTGTGATGAGCCTTTAGGTTTAAATTTCTTTTCTTCCCAATTTTTATTGTACGTGTTATTATAATGTTTATTTTCTTTCTTGTTCGATTCCAAAAACCAACAATCCTTTTGTAGATGATTTGTTCTTCCACAATTATAACATCTCATTTGTGCCTTATACTTCAGTTTTTTAGCTTTATAGGCCATTTCATTATTATCTTCTTTTTTGTTGCACTCTTCTTCAATTAAAAAATCTGTTATTTGCGAGGGTCTTATTGCTTCATATATTCTTTTAATGCATTTATAATGGTTCGGTAAGCCACTCAATAAGTATGATGACAATTCTGCTTCCGTGATGTTTTCTCCGAGACTTCGTAATTTTGAACCCAACATTTCTACTCTAGAAATATATAGGTCTGTTTTGTCATCCTTCTTCCAAGTTGCATTAACTAATTCTTTTCGCAGTTGTATTTTCCTATCTTGTGCGTTTCCTTCATAACGTTCTTTTAATTTTTGCCACGCATCTTTTGAAGTTTCTTCTTGCATTATATACATAGTTTCCTGAGAATTTATCGATTGTACAATAACATTAAGTACTTGAGCATTCATTTTTATCCAATTTTCATATTCTTGGTCATTTTGTAGTGGTGGATTTTCAATAATTACTTTTAACCAGTTTTTGGATTTTAAAAATAGTTAAATGACCAATTTGCATAATTATTCCCATCTAATTTTTCTATATTCGATAATAAATTCTCAGTCATTTTTCGAAATATACGAATATCTCAATATACAAACAATGATTATTATTTAAAATTCTTTAGCGTATTTAGTTGTGGCCTGAGCCCATAACCTTTGTTAGGTTATTTTATTTAATAATAATTACTTGTATGTAATGTAAATTAAATATATATATCTTTATTGACATTAAACTATACACATATATTTTTTATATCAATCAAATCAATAACATGGTTACTTAGATACATAACATATTTATAATTAACTAGCTGAAAACCCGTGCTTCGCTACGGTATATTGATGGTCTTATTGGCATAAAATCCGCAGTTTGTTTTTAAACTTATGTATGGGTAACCTTTGTAACAAAAAATCTAGTCGATATCTCATCTGTCCTAAGAGATATTGAGGAATCCGGGAAAAAACATTTTACTCCTTTTCACCAGATAGGGGTCGAACTTGAAAAAATCCTTTCTTAGTGGGTTCTTACGTCATACTGAAAAATGTACTCTCCGAATTTTTTATTTCTAACAAAAAAATACTAATTTACCCTTTAGGAGGGAAAGAAAACTGTCAAAACAAATATATGCCAAAATGGTCAACAACCGCTGGAAATACAAAGGGTTCTATAATTCACCCCGAATGTAGATTCACCCCTTTAGGGGTTGATTAAGATAAAATCCTGAAATTCATTTTTCAGCATTTGTATGGGTAATCTTTATAAGCAAAAACCAAGTCTATATCTTATTGATCCTAGAAGATATTAAGGCGTCCTTGAAATCACAATTCCCTCTTTTCACCCTTTAGGGGTGATATTTGTTAAAGGCAAAAAACTGTTAAAACCATTTCGAGACATTTTAAAAAGACACCTATGTGCCAAAAAGAAACGTTATAACTCAACAAACACAGGAAATACGACGCGATGTATAATCTACCCCGTTTGTAGAATCACCCCTTTAGGGGTTGATTAGGACGAAATCCTAAAATAAGTTTTTCGGCATTTGTATGGATAATTTTTATAAGCAAACACCAAGTCGATATCTTATTAGTCCTAAAAGAATTAAGGAATTACTGAAATCACATATCACCTCTTTTCACCCTTAAGGGGTGAAATTAAACACATGTCAAAATCATTTCGAGATATTAAAAAAAAAAAAACACCTAGATATTAAGGAATCCTTGAAATCACAATTCATCCCTTTTCACCCTTTAGGGGGTAATTTTAAAAAAATGTCAAAACTATTTCGAGATATTTAAAAAAAATATCTATGTGCCAAAAAATAATGTTGCAACTAAACGAACACAGGAAATACGACGGGATGTATAATTTATCCCGATTGTTGATCCACCCCTTAAGGGGTTGATTAGGACAAAATCTAAAAATTCGTTTTTCGGTACTTGCATGGGTAGTTTTTGTAAGCAAAAACCAAGTCGACATCTGATTGGTGTTAAAAAATATTAAACAATCCTTGAAATCACGAGGACATCCTAAGCAAAAAGTGTAAGCAAAAAGCAAGTCGATATCTTATTGGTCCTAAGAGATATTAAGGAATCCTTGAAATCACAATTCACCCCTTTTCACCATTTAGGGGTGAAATTAAAAAAAAAACTGTCAATACTATTTCGAGATATTTTAAAAATACATCTATGTGCCAAAAATTAATGTTGCAACTAAACGAACAGAGGAAATACGACGGGATGTATAATTCACCTTGATTGTAGATCCATCCCTTTAGGAGTTGATTAGGACAAAATCCTGAAATTGGTGATTCGGTATTTGTATGGGTAATCTTTGTAAGCAAAAAGCAAGTCGATATCTTATTGTGCCTAAGAGATACTAAGGAATCCTTGAAATCAAAATTCATCCCTTTTCACCCTTTAGGGGGTAATTTTAAAAAAATGTCAAAACTATTTCGAGATATTTTAAAAAGATACTTATGTGCCAAAAAGTAGTGTTGCAACTAAACGAACACAGAAAATACGGCGGGATGTATAATTCACCCCGATTGTAGATCCACCCCTTAAGGGCTTGATTAGGACAAAATCCAAAAATTGGTTTTTCGGCATTTTTTTTTCGTTTTGGTAATTTGGTAAATAAGTTTTCGGCAATGGTTGTTTTGGTGTTAAAAAATATTAAACAATCCTTGAAATCACATTTCACCCCTTTTCACCCTTTAGGGGTTAAATTTAAAAAAGTTGTCAAAACCATTTCGAGATATTTTAAAATGACGCCTATGTGCCAAAAAGAAACCTTATATCTCAATAAACACAGGGAATACGACGGGCTGTATAATTCACCCCGATTGTAGATCCATCCTTTAGGGGTTGATTAGGACAAAATCCTGAAATATATTTTTCGGTATTTGTATAGGTAATCTTTGTCAGCAAAAAGCAAGGCAATATCTTATTGGCCCTAAGAGATTTAAGGACTCCTTGAAATCACAATTCACCCCTTTTCACCATTTAGGGGTGAAATTTAAAAAAACTATCAAAACCTTTTCGAGATATTTTAAAAAGACACCTATGTGCTAAAAAGTAATGTTGCAACTAAACGTACACAGAAAATACGACGGAATGTATAACTCACCCCGATTGTAGATCCACCCCTTTAGGGGTTGATTAGGACAAATTCCTGAAATACGTTTTCCGGTAATTGTATGGATAATCTTTGCAAGCAAACAGTAAGTCCATATCTTATTGGTCCTAAGAGATATTAAGGAATCCTTGAAATCACAATTCACCCCTTTTCAACCCTTAGGGGTGAAATTTTAAAAAACTGTCAAACCCATTTCGAGATATTTTAAAAAGACACCTATGTGCCAAAAAGTAATGCTGCAACTAATGAATACAGGAAATACGACGGGATGTATAATTCACCCCGATTGTAGATCCACCCGTTTAGGGGTTGATTAGAACAAATTCCTGAAATAAGTTTTTCGGTAATTGTATGGATAATCTTTGCAAGGAAACAGTAAGTCGATATCTTATTGATCCTAAGATATATTAAGGAATCCTTGAAATCACAATTCACCCCTTTTCAACCCTTAGGGGTGGAATTTTAATAAACTGTCAAACCCATTTCGAAATTTTTAGAAGACACCTATGTGCCAAAAAGTAATGTTGCAACTAAACGAACACAGGAATTACGAAGGGATGTATAATTCACCCCGATTGTAGATCCACCCCTTTAGGGGTTGATTAGGACAAAATCCTGAAATTGGTGCTTCGGTATTTGTATGGGTAATCTTTGTAAGCAAAAAGCAAGTCGATATCTTATTGGTCCTAAGAGATATTAAAGAATCCTTAAAATCACAATTCACCCCTTTTCACCCTTTAGGGGTGAAATTTCAAAAAACTGTCAATACCATTTCGAGATATTTTAAAAAGACACCTATGTGCCAAAAAGTAATCTTGCAACTAAACGAACACAGGAAATACAACGGGATGTATAATCCACCCCGATTGTAGGTTCACCCCTTTAGGGGTTGATTAGGGCAAAATCCCGAAATTGGTTTTTCGGCATTTGTATGGGTAATACTTGTAAGCAAAAACTAAGTCGATATCCCATCGGCCCTAAGAGATATTAAGGAATTCGTGAAATCACATTTCACCCCTTTTCATCCCTTAGGAGTGGAATTTCGAAAAATCCCTTCTTAGTGGGTGCTTACGTCATGAAGGGAATATACTCTCCGAATTTCAAGTTTCTAGGCCCAGGGGTTCGGGCTGGGCGGTGATGAGTGAGTCAGTCAGTCAGGACACTGCCTTTTATATATATAGATAGACTAGCTGAAAACCCGTGCTTCGCTACGGTATATTGATGGTCTCATTGGCATAAAATCCGCAGTTTGTTTTTAAACTTGTGTATGGATAACCTTTGTAACAAAAAATCTAGTCGATATCTCATCTGTCCTAAGAGATATTGAGGAATCCGTGAAAAAACATTTTATTCCTTTTCACCAAATAGGGGTCGAACTTGAAAAAATCCTTTCTTAGTGGGTTCTTACGTCATACTGAAAAATGTACTCTCCGAATTTTTTATTTCTAACAAAAAAATACTAATTTACCCTTTAGGAGTGAAAGAAAACTATCAAAACACATATATGCCAAAATGGAATGTTATAACTCAACAACCGCTGGAAATACAAAGGGTTCTATAATTCACCCTAAATGCAGATTCACCCCTTTAGGAGTTAATTAAGGTAAAATCCTGAAATTTATTTTTCGGCATTTGTATGTGTAATCTTTATAAGCAAAAACCAAGTCTATATCTTACTGATCCTAGAAGATATTAAGGCGTCCTTGAAATCACAATTCTCTCTTCACCCTTAAGGGGTAATATTTGTTAAGGTAAAAAACTGTTAAGGTAAAAAACTGTTAAAACCATTTCGAGAAATTATAAAAAGACACCTATGTGCCAAAAAGAAACGTTATAACTCAACAAACACAGGAAATGATGAAGCGATGTATAATCTACCCCGTTTGTAAAATCACCCCTTTACGGGTTGATTAGGACGAAATCCTGAAATAGGCATTTGTATGGATAATTTTAGTAAGCAAACACCAAGTCGATAACTTATTGGTCCTAAAAGAATTAAGGAATTACTGAAATCACATTTCACCCCTTTTCACCCTTAAGGGGTGAAATATAAAAAAAATGTCAAAATCATTTCGAGATATTAAAACAAAAACACCTATGTGCCAAAAAGTAATGTTGCAACTAAACGAACACAGGAAATACGACGGGATGTATAATTCATCCCGATTGTAGATTCACCCCTTTAGGGGTTGATTAGGACAAAATCTAAAAATTGGTTTTTCGGTATTTGCACGGGTAGTTTTTGTAAGCAAAAACCAAGTCGATATCTTATTGGTCCTAAAAAATGTTAAACAATCCTTGAAATCACATTTTACCCCTTTTTACCCCTTAGGGGTTAAATTTAAAAAAATTGTCAAAACAATTTCGATATATTTTAAAAATACGCCTATGTGCCAAAAAGAAACCTTATAACTCAACAAACACAGGGAATACGACGGGATGTATAATTCACCCAAATTGTAGATCCACCGTTTAGGGGTTGATAATTGGTCGTAAGAGATATTAAGGAATCCTTGGAATCACAATTCACCCCTTTTCACCCTTTAGGGGTGAAATTTAAAAAAACTGTCAATACTATTTCGACATATTTTAAAAAGACACTTATGTGCCAAAAATTAATGTTGCAACTAAACGAACACAGGAAATACAACGGGATGTATAATCCACCCCGATTGTAGGTTCACCTCTTTAGGGGTTGATTAGGACAAAATCCTGAAATAAGTTTTTCGGTATTTATATGGCTAATCTTCATATCTTATTGGTCCTATCCTAAGAGAAATTAAGGAATCCTTGAAATCACAATTCACCCCTTTTCACCCTTTAGGGGTTAAATTTAAAATAAAAACTGTCAATACTATTTCGAGATGTTTTAAAAAGACATCTATGTGCCAAAAATTAATGTTGCAACTAAACGAACAGAGGAAATACGACGGGATGTATAATTCACCTTGATTGTAGATCCATCATTTTAGGGGTTGATTAGGACCAAATCCTGAAATAAGTTTTTCAGTATTTGTATGGGTAATCTTCGTAAGCAAAAAGCAAGTCGATATCTTATTGGTCCTAAGAGATATTAAGGAATCCTTGAAATCACAATTCATCCCTTTTCACCCTTTAGGGGGTAATTTTAAAAAAATGTCAAAACCATTTCGAGATATTTTAAAAAGACGCCTATGTGCCAAAAAGAAACACAGGGAATACGACGGGAGGTATAATTCACCCCGATTGTAGATCCACCCCTTAAGGGGTTGATTAGGACAAAATCAAAAAATTGGTTTTTCGGCATTTGCAAGGGTTGTTTTTGTAAGCAAAAACCAAGTCGATATCTTATTGGTGTTAAAAAATATGAAATAATCCTTGAAATCACATCTCACCCCTTTTCACTCTTTAGGGGTTAAATTTAAAAAAGTTTGCAAAAACATTTCGAGATATTTTAAAAAGACGCCTATGTGCCAAAAAGAAACCTTATATCTCAATAAACACAGGGAGTAAGACGGGATGTATAATTCACCCCGCTTGTAGATCCATCCTTTAGGGGTTGATTAGGACCAAATCCTGAAATATATTTTTCGGTATTTGTATGAGTAATCTTTGTAAGCAAAAAGCAAGTCAATATCTTATTGGCCCTAAGAGATTTAAGGAATCCTTGAAATCACAATTCACCCCTTGTCACCCTTTAGGGGTGAAATTTTAAAAAACTATCAAAACCTTTTCGAGATATTTTAAAAAGACACCTATGTGCTAAAAAGTAATGTTGTAACTAAACGAACACAGGAAATAAGACGGAATGTATAACTCACCCCGATTGTAGATCCACCCCTTTAGGGGTTGATTAGGACAAAAACCTGAAATAAGTTTGTCGGTAATTGTATGGATAATCTTTGCAAGCAAACAGTAAGTCGATATCTTATTGGTCCTAAGAGATATTAAGGAATCCTTGAAATCACAATTCAACCCTTTTCAACCCTTAGGGGTGAAATTTAAAAAAACTGACAAACCCATTTCGAGATATTTTAAAAAGACACCTATGTGCCAAAAAGTAATGCTGCAACTAATGAACACAGGAAATACGACGGGATGTATAATTCACCCCGATTGTAGATCCACCCCTTTAGGAGTTGATTAGGACAAAAACCTGAAATTGGTGATTCGGTATTTGTATGGGTAATCTTTGTAAGCAAAAAGCAAGTCGATATCTTATTGGTCCTAAGAGATATTAAAGAATCCTTAAAATCACAATTCACCCCTTTTCGCCCTTTAGGGGTGAAATTTCAAAAAACTGGTAATACCATTTCGAGATATTTTAAAAAGACACCTATGTGCTAAAAAGTAATCTTGCAACTAAACGAACACAGGAAATACAACGGGATGTATAATCCACCCCGATTGTAGGTTCACCCCTTTAGGGGTTGATTAGGGCAAAATCCCGAAATTGGTTTTTCGGCATTTGTATGGGTAATACTTGTAAGCAAAAACTAAGTCGATATCCCATCGGCCCTAAGAGATATTACGGAATTCGTGAAATCACATTTCACCCCTTTTCATCCCTTAGGAGTGGAATTTCGAAAAATCCCTTCTTAGTGGGTGCTTACGTCATGAAGGGAATATACTCTCCGAATTTCAAGTTTCTAGGCCCAGGGGTTCGGGCTGGGCGGTGATGAGTGAGTCAGTCAGTCAGGACACTGCCTTTTATATATATAGAAGATAGATAGATAGATAATAAACATACATCCGTTCGCAACAGTTGTTTAGGTTAGACTGACTGTAAACTAAATGCAACCTCAGGCTTCGGGTTATAACAATTACGCACGAAAATGCACGATGTCCGAAGCTGCACTAAAGCCATCCAACTAAATATTTCTCAAAACTATGTTAATGCCCAAATATAAATAAAAACAAAATTCATGAATATCGTTTCTAATGCGATTTTTTTTATCGTTATACAGACGGCATTTTCTACCTGTAAACCAAATTTCCACACTCATCAAATTTGCATAAAAACTCAGTACCATATGTGGGTTACAATTTCCGAATATTTTCTATTTTATAGATACAGAAAATAGATGTTTTTAAACAAAAATAGAAGAATGAGCAAGTAGCCCACACTGAAAAAATATGGCTATCAATCGCATTTAAATCAATATTCGTAAAAAAAAAGATAGAAAAAAAAAATAATTATACTAAAAATAAGTTAAGAAAACTCCGTTAAAAATAATTATCCAGAAAACAGATATTCAGCTTATGTCTCGCTCTACATACACGAACCATAAGTTTTGCTAAATAACAATAACAATTTATTATCAGCTGTAACCAAACACCGGTTTTATTTTCTACAATGTTTACCTGCTGATAAAGGTTATTCTCGGGCCGAACACTTCCGATATTTAGCGAACACTCACGATGTTCATACAGTTAGACAGTCAACTATTGAATGAAAATTCCTATCCGGTCACTGCATATGTGATAGATATACCAATGGTCGAATGTAATTAAAAACAAAATTATTAATTTCTCGTTTCTGATGGGACTTTTTTGAGATTTTCGATTTTTCTAGTTATGATGAAGCCATTTGCTACCTGTATGCAAAATTTCAACTCGGTAGCGTATCTGGAAGTGGGTTAGAATTTCCGGACATAGCCACAAATATCCATTTTTATATATAAAGATATATCAACAATAACTAATTGTGGGTACATATTAAAAATCAAACAAATTTTGTAAAATTTTGAAAAAATAATCGCCGTGTTTCCCTGTAGCAGTAATGCTCACTAATTTTTCCACGCGTTCTTCTTTTAAAATACACACTTAACCGCGATCTACCCTAACCCTAACCCTAATTTTTGGGCTTGAAGAGTAATCTAACCTAATTTATAAAGAAAGGAGAATTTGGGCCAACAAAGTTAAAAAGAAACGTGGCATATAACGAATAATTTTTTGTAATTTAATTTAAAACATACAAAAACTTATTTGAATCTTTTGCGGCATTTGATGTTCTGCATTACATTCCACCTACAAGTCTGATAGGTCGAAACTAGTCGCGCCTAGAAGTTTTTAAATTAGTTCGCATATTTTCCGGATCTCATGTAAGCTTGTTTAATGCCTCAGTCGTTTTGAATTTAATATATTTGTTAACACATATATATATATATATATATATATATATATATATATATATATATATATATATATATATATATATATATATAAATACTTTTTCGCTGGCGATCGACTTTAAACCATTACGCGATCGACCTTATGAGTAGAGCCCTGCAAATCCGCGGATATCCGCCATATTTCTGCGGATGCGGATATATTATCATTTAAATCTTGCGGTTGCTGATCAGATGCGGATTATATATCACATCCGCTTATCCGCATATCCGCGTGAACATAAAATATTCAGTTGGACGCTTCTTTCTACGGACGACTCGTTTAGAACCCCAAAAATTTATCGCTGGCATTTGTATTGTGCTTATGACAAGAGTGAAATAATGATACGTTACGGCACTTTTTACTTTTTCTACTCTTCCCATAGAGACATATTTTACGCTTACTTAAATAGTTAAATATAGTAGAGTTTATATAACAGTCGTAGATACAACAATTTCTTTGGATTTATTGCGTTTACTAATTTAAAAATAATTATGTATCGCTTTATTTTGCATTTTTGGAAATTTTAGTAAAGTTTGACTATGGTAATTTGCCACATTTAAAAACATAGAAGCTCATATCAAATTTTAAAAAATAAAAATATCTTAAAATTATTGAAATCGTCATATAACTTTCATCTTTTAATAATAGGTTGAATTTAAGAATTTAGTTTTATTATTAAGAACTTATTTTTTAAATTTGCTGATCTTATAGGACTTTCCTTGTTATTTATTGGTCATAAATGTGATAAATTAATCTGTTTAATTATTTCTAAATATCGCTGCTCTAAAATAACAGTGAGATGTCTTAAAAAACTAAGTTTCTGAGATATTGCTGTTTAAAGTTTTACATTTTATATAAATTTGGTTTAAGAGTCGAATAATTGTAATTTCCATTTTTATTTCTTAACCTATATAATCTCAGTACAACGTTAGATAGAAAACATATTTCTGGACCAAGTAATATTAATGTGATAAAATTTTAAAAAATTTAGTAGTGTTTTAAAACAGCGATATGCCAAATAAAGCGAAACATGTTAGATATTTCCAAATACACAGCAAATCCTGTGCGGATTTTACGGATATTTTTGCGGATGCGGATTTCATATTTACAAAGGTTGCGGATGCGGATCGGATGCGGATTTCATATTTACAAAGGTTGCGGATGCGGATCGGATGCGGATCCTGTCTATGCGGATGCGGATCGGATGCGGATACAGAAAAACGTATCCGCGCAGAGCTCTACTTATGAGCACCACTGCCCTATAGACTTACAACCGTACTTGAGATGTGCTCGCATCAAGACCCAGCTATAGCTATCTTAGTTCTTCAGTCAATTAGATAAATATAGTAAGCACAATGTTGCAAAAAAATCGATAACTTTCGTAATAATTATCAGATCGAAAATTCCTGTGGTACTATTCTGGTTCACATTAATGTGCATTACTCAGATTTTTTTTAAATTTTAGTTTAACTCCTCTGGATCATAACGTGCGGAACAAAAGGTTTTTTTGCACATTTTTTTCTAAAATCGCGTTAGAATAAAAAACAAACAAAAAAAAACTCCTTTCATTCCGTAATGCGAATATAATACTGATAGATAAACTTTTGTTAATTTTTTTTTTTTTCAATATGATTTTTTTAACGTCACAAAAAAAATCGATATTTTCGATAAAGTATTCATTTAAATTACATTAGAACAAATGGATAACGGGGCTTTAAAAATGATAACGAAAACGGCACGTAATTGCATATTAATTGACAATACATATGTATAGAGAAATTTTCAAAAAATTAAGAAATTAATAATAATAGTAATAATTATTTTATTTAACTTATAAACTGAACAAAGAATGATAAGTAATTGATTATAATAAATACACTAAAACAAAATAAAATATTTTAACAATAAATGATAATTAGCTAAATATTATAAATCGCTTCTTATCTATTGCCACAGTTGCGTTGCGGGAGACATAATACAAATTTTATCAAAATTAAATTATAATCAGTGACTCACTAAACATTTTATTTTTTTGAAATAGTTTATTAAAAGCACATTGCCTTTAACGTGGCGTCGAGAAAAATTTACATTTCTCAAGAAAAAAACTTAACATTTCTCGAGAAATGAAAAATGAGAATTATAACTTTTTCTCGAGAAATTCTCGAGAAAGAATTCTCGAGAAGAAACACTACATGTACATTGCTAATATTTTCTTTTTCAGATTTTTATGTGATAGGGTTTATATAGGGTGGGAGACAAAAGCTTTTTGAAACATTGTTGGCGAAAATCCCATTAATAAATTAGATTATTTTTAAAATAAAAATTTGTTTGCTTATCCTGGCATTAAGAGGTATCATTTGATATCCCCACCCCAATTAAAAGTAAAATCCAAAGTAAAAATTATTTAACACATATTTGTTTACCTTTTTAGGGTTTTGTAGGTATGACCAAAAAACCCTTATACCGTCATTTTGTCGTCTGTCTGTCTGTCTGTCTGTCTGTCTGTCTGTCTGTCTGTCTGTCTGTCTGTTCGGTTAAAATTGTAGCCAAACGGCTAAACCTAGAGAGTTGAAATTTGGCATGTTTATACAACTCTTTGACCCGCACATAAGAAAAATACTAAAACATCTAAAAAACATACCCCCCTAAAAATATAAACAAACATGTGCTCATCGAAAACAAAAATATTTTTTTTTAATTCTGAGTAGGGTATCAAATGAAAGCCCTTAGTGCGTGGATTAACGATCAAATTTTTATTTTTGCAAAATAAATTATTTTGATGCGATTTTTGCCAAAATTGTGCAAAAAAATTTTTGTCCCACACCCTGTAGCCCAGATGGTTTAAACTAAAAATCTAAAAAAATTCCAAGTAATGTATATTGGTGTAAACCGAAATAGTACAACAGGAATTTTTGATCAGATTATGTTTTCGGAAAATAACGCATTTTTTGTAGTTTTTGGTTCACAAAGTACAAAAGTTATACCAATGGAAGACACTGATACGCTAAGCGTCCGATGGCGCAACGCGTTAGTGCGCTGTACAGTGACTGTATAAAGACAGTGTGGCCATACGATGGTCTCATTTTCTATTGGTCGAGCTGAAGTCCGCCATATTTCTTCCAACTTTGTTACAGATTATATATGGTTTACATGTGTTTAGCTTGTGTTTCAACAGATTTAAGTGATATTTTCAAATAATATACGTATATTTAGACGTTTAATAGTGAATATTGTTGTGTTTGTGATGAGTAATGAGTAATGTAGATAATGTAAACTGTGCACATATTTTAAATTGTCACAAATTAAAATTAAAAATAATGAAAAGTTTTGTTATGTTTAGGTTTAAAATTGCTGGGAAAAAGAGGCTAAATGAACATAAAAAAACATTATGCCAGTAAATCAATGGATGGCTTCACAATTATAAGAAGTATTTACTTTCATTCATTTTAATGTTATTCCATGCTGATTTCATTTTATTTTTCACCTGACCATACTTTTAGTTGAATAAATGCATAATTGATAATATATACATCAGTTTTCTTTATTAATATATCATTTATACCATCAGTTCAAAAAGAAATTGCATAAGGGTTGGCTATGGAAAATAAAAGTAATGTCAACAGAAAGCTTTAGAATTAATTTTACTGTCTGAATTAATTAAATCGCTCTTGTTGTCATAAGTTATTTATTGTTACATAAAGCTTGTAGTATACATTATTTTATTTTTCCATAGCCAACTCTTATGTAATTTCTTTTTGAACTCAGGGTATATAACATGTTCTGCTTATTCTTTTTTAATATGAAAATATCCTTTTTTTTATATATATATAAACATGTGTTTTCCCAAAAATTAGAGAAATGTTGGGTTCTCTAATTTTTATAAAACCTTATCATCATTTTTTCCCTATCTTTTTATTCTAATTCTAATGTCCTGTTTGAACTTGTTTTCTTAAATTTAAAATATTCAAATTAAAATGTAACTCCCGTTTTAAAAAAAAAATGTTTTAGTTTTTATAGGTCCTCAAATAAAATAATAAAAACATATCTCTTTTATTTCCTTTCATGTCCTTTTTTAAGAATTTTTTCATTTGTTTTCTTTTTATGTTACAATCATTTCAAAAAAATACCTTCATCGGTAGGCAATTTTAATATTTATCTTAATAAATGTTGCATCATATACATGTTTTTTCTTAACAATAAATTGATATTCAAATATATATAAACATAAATACGTAAAACTATTAAAAATTTAAGAAATATTATAATATATTAGGATATATTTACATTTATTCCATATAACCCAATACAAATCTGGAATAAACATGGCGGCTACAGTTCATATGGCCACACTGTCTTTATACAGTCACTGTAGTGCGCTGGTGTCGGAAGCTAAAATTCTCTGGAAAACGAAGGGTTACGAGTTCGAGTACGGACGGAGTGAGTTTTATTTTTCTGTTTTTTTTTTTTTTTGCATTTTTATTATGTTGAAATTATTTTGTCAAAATTCTAGTTATATTTTGACAAATGTTGTATTTAATTTTTAAGAGCGTAAATTTAATAACCAGTCTTATTATATGATTAACAGACGATAAATTATTTTAAAAATATCGTTCATTTTGCCGTGATTACTATAAAGTAAAATTTGTCCTACACACTCAGCATACCGCCTTCACTTATTATATACCTGCGAAACCCTGAAATGTGTGAATATTCACACTTCACATCAATTTTTTTATTTTTTCGGGATACAATTAAAACCGCCTTTATTAAACCGAAAGGAACATTTTATTTCTATAACATTTAAACGTAAAATAAAAATTTGATTGATTTTTTCGTTTGTAAATATATACGTATTTGTGGACCCTGATTTACTCTTGAAAAGGCCCATTATTATATTAATATTCCACTCCCTAGGGCGAAAAGGTTTTCTGTCCGCCTCTGGTCAATTTATATCGTCTCCACGCAGAAATAACCCCTGTCAGAATGTATTATTGATTCTTTACCAGCAGTTGTCACATGTCAATTAGTTTTAAACAAAAATGTAAGCTTATAGCTAAATTTACTTTAAGCCAAAAATAAACTGTCATCCTGCAGTCGGGTTAGTTCGAACATTTTCCGTTGAACGAACAACGACAAAACTAATATTTTCTTTTATTGTTACGTTTGTTACATGTTTATGCAAATTTGAGTTTAGATCGTTCATGGTGTCAGCTGTTTTTAGCAGTAGGTTGTAGTAAACAAAGAGAGTTCAGAAATATTTAAAAAAATTTGAAAAAAAAAAAAAAAAAAATGCTGTTTGCGAATCTAAGATCGGTTTTGGCACTGTTAAAATTAAAACCAAAATATTGTTCTTCTAGGGTTGTGGATGATGGACCGTGTCTGGAGACACGGTTTTCACGGTTCCGGATGCTTAAAAGTAATCTAGGGGTATCAACTTACCAAAGTGGTATAGATATCAGAAGATGACCAAGGCAAAGCGGTTATTTAATCTTTATGCGGAAAACGGGCATAGGAAAATGATTTTCACTGATGTTAAAGAATTTTAAATATTGAGAACTTTAATCGTCAGAACGACAGAGTGTATGCTACAAGTTCACGAGAAACTAGTGAAAAAGCGCCGAGGATCCAGAGGATCCATTACCGAGGTTCAGGTATGGTTTTGCGTGAACAATGATGGTATCACTAAGCTTCCTTGTTACGAAAAAATTGATGTGAAGTGTGAATATTCACACATTTCAGGGTTTCGCAGGTATATAATAAGTGAAGGCGGTATGCTGAGTGTGTAGGACAAATTTTACTTAGTAGTAATCACGGCAAAATGAACGATATTTTTAAAATAATTTATCGTCTGTTAATCATATAATAAGACTGGTTATTAAATTTACGTTCATAAAAATTAAATACAACATTTGTCAAAATATAACTAGAATTTTGACAAAATAATTTCAACAGAATAAAAATGCAAAAAAAAAAACAGAAAAAATAAAATTCACTCCGTACTCGAACTCGAAACCCTTCGTTTTCCAGACAGTTTAAGAGTGCTCTAACGCATGTAGCCATCGCACGCCATGCATGTGAGTGTCTTACATTGGTATAACTTTTGTACTTTGTGAACCAAAAACCACAAAAAATGCGTTATTTTCCAAAAACATAATCTGGTCAAAAATTCCTGTTGTACTGTTTCGGTTCACACCAATATACATTACTTAGAATTTTTTTAGATTTTTAGTTTAAACCATCTGGGCTACAGGGTGTGGGATAAAATTTTTTTTGCACATTTTTGGCAAAAATCGCATCAAAATAATTTATTTTGCAAAAATAAAAATATGATCGTTAATCCACGTACTAAGGGCTTTCATTTGATACCCTACTCAGAATTTAAAAAAAATATTTTTGTTTTCGATGAGCACATATTTGTTTATATTTTTAGGGAGGTATGTTTTTTAGATGTTTTAGTATTTTTCCTATGTGCGGGTCAAAGAGTTGTATAAGCATGCCAAATTTCAACTCTCTAGGTTTAGCCGTTTGGCTACAATTTTTACCGAACAGACAGACAGACAGACAGACAGACAGACAGACAGACAGACAGACAGACAGACAGACAGACAGACAGACAGACAAACAGACAGACAGACGACAAAATGACGGTATAAGGGTTTTTTGGTCATACCTACAAAACCCTAAAAAAGATAAAAACATCGGCCAAAGTCAATCACTCACCAGGATTAAATAACTGAACAATACCTTCGCTAGTCACCGCTGGAGCTTCCAGCAAGATTCAGTGCCAGCCCGTAAGTTGAAGACTACGCAGCAGTGGTTTGAAAACAATGTACTGGACTTCATTTGTCCATCTGATGAGCCAGATAGTCTGATCTAGCAACCTTAACATATACCCCCTGTACTCAAAATGGTGGTCCGAGCTTCAGGACGTGTTCTTTAAACAGTGTCACCCTAATATCGATAGTCTGAAGCACACCATGATGAAGGTAGCAGAGTTTTCCAGTAGAAAGGCGTCATAATTCTATTGATGAGTGGCCGCATATTTAAGAGCTGAGTAAAGGTTAGAGGTGGTAACTTGGAAAACTAATTGGTGTTTCTTATCTATAATAATAAAATTGGGGGCTATACTTGTTTTATTTTATTTTTTCGGCTTCATATTCGGTTTCTACACGTTTCAGATAATTATAAGACAATATCCGCAACAAAAAAAAACGATTTTGTATGTCAACAATCCTGTTACAAAAACTATACGAAGTACGTATACCCCAGCTAGTTTAAAATATATTTGTATACAGGGTGTTTGTTTGAAACGGGGCTCCCCGAAAATCTGCTTTATTTGTAAAGATACAAAAAATCTTCAGAACAATAGTTAAACTAGACAAACAGGCCCCTCTAAAGGTTACTATAAGAATTCTAAGGCACTTTCGGTTTCACCGGAAATGATGTCAACTTTTAATCTAGCATAGGGAATCGATAATTTTATATTTTTTTCCTAAAAGTACATTAAATTAGCTTTACAATGACACCAAAAAATCATATTTTTATGTTAACCATTACAAAATGGCGACCATTTATTTACAAAATAATAATCAACATAAGTTTTACAATGTTGAACGTAGTAAGCTTTGAAAACAATAAAAAAAGAAACAAAATATCTCTAAAATAAACTATTTGACTATTTAGAAAAAAAAAAAACTATTACTTTTTACAATTACTTTACAAAAAAAAAAAAAAAAAAAACAAATGTTCGATCAAACCACCATTATTGTCCACACATTTTCTCATTCTTAATAAAAACTCTTCCATCGCCCTTATAAGAGTACACTCTTGGATATCCCGGAATGCATTTCTAACCCTTTCTTCTAAATCTTCTATCGTCGTTAGTGTTGTCCGATACACTCTATATTTTAAATACCCCCAAACGAAAAAATCCAATGGCGTGTGAACATTTAATTGAAAAATTAAAATTTAAATTATTTCATGTTATTTCATATAATAACTAGTTATAACAGTTTATTTTAGAGATATTTCGTTTCTTTTTTATTGTTTTCAAAGCTTGCTACGTTCAACTTTGTAAAACTTATGTTGATGATACAAAGTGCTGGGTTTTGCCCTTTTTCCCGGCGTAACTAATTGTGTGTGGCAACATAGTATTAAACACTATTGTTAAAAAATAATAAAATATTTATACTTGAATACATAGAAATACAATTAGGCATATGTATAACCACTATGTAATTTTATTTTTTTAAATTTGTACTTAAATTGCCTGGCAATAAAATATTTTATATATATGTTGATGATTATTTTGTAAATAAATGGTCGCCATTTTGAAATGGTTAACATAAAATATTACTTTTTGGTGTCATTGTAAAGCTAATTTAATGTACTTTTAGGAAAAAAATTTAAATTATCGATTCCCTATGCTAGATCAAAAGTTGACATCATTTCCGGTGAAACCGGAAGTGCCTCAGAATTCTTATAGTAACCTTTAGATGGGCCTTTTTGTCTAGTTTAACTTTTGTTCTGAAGATTTGTTGTATCTTTACAAATAAAGGAGATTTTCGGGGTGCCCTGTTTCAAACAAACACCCTGTATACTAAAAAAAATTCAAATATCTTAAGGCCCCTTGTGGAATTTCATTGAAAACTTTGTGACAGTATTCATGGTAAAACTAGGTATGTTTATGGTCTTTACCTATAGACTAGCCGTAAATTGTTTAACAAAAAATATTATTAGCTACATATTTTTGAAGTTTTCGCGAACCGATAAGATTGTGCCACAGACCAGCGGTTGAGAAATACTCGTCTAGACATCGCATTTTTTGCAACACACCAGAAGGCAATAGTCCAGCGTTTCCCAACCTTTTTTCATTGCGGACCGGCAAGTTTAGAAAATAATGTGTATAGCAAAAGTTTTATATTTTTTATTGCACTGATTACAAACACAAAAAAAAAACAACAAATAAAAAATCATATATAATTAGTGAAAAAAGAAACAAATTATTACTCAAGCAATTAATAGATGAAAATCCGCATAGCTGTATAGTAAAATGACATTTTTTTAATTGAATAAATTTATTGCGAGGTGGATATCTCGGCCCTAAATAAAAATAAAATATGTCGTTTATTGTGGAAAGTAATTATTATTGTATTTTATAAATAACATTTATTTGTTTTATAAACTTGCACATAAAAATAATTCTGTGGACCGGTAAAAAATGTCCGAGGACTGGCGATTGGGAAACACTGCAATAGACGATAAACTTAACGAACGTAAAACTGCAAAAAGATAAGAAAGCCATATGCAAAGGTGCAGACAAAGAATCGGCATCTAAACGCGGTATTAGATAAGAGTAGTGACGTTATTTTCATAATGATGATTAAGACTGCATGTTATGCAAAAAAAAATTAAATAGTTTCCAGTTATTTTCTATTTGCATATTATAGAATTGACGATAATTATTATGAAATTATGTATTTTCAAATATCCTGCTTATAAAAAAAAAAAACATACACATTTTATTTGTGAATTAGAATTCATTATTTCTGTAAATTTTCATTAATTTCAACACAATAAGAGCAACATTTTTAAAATTATTTTTCACTAGTCTTTGTTTACGTAACCGTGATGTTTAAAATTCAAAGTTCTCATTTTATTGCGTTGGTTGTTTAATAATGAACAGTATAACACAATGAGTGACGAAAAGCTATATATTCGACAATGCATTCGGTACGAATTCCAACAAGGCAAAAACGCCACTTAAGTTTATGAATTATAGTTTGCTCTGTTCTTGGTGAAAGTATGTCTCACAAAAGTTACAAATGTTGGTTCACAAATATTAGTTTTGACGTTTTAAATTTAGTAATATTGATGTCAGTAACCAACCAAGCTCTGGGTTACCGCTCTGGTATATTGCAGGACCAAATATTATTGAAAGGAAATCAGTCACAGACACAAGAGGAACTCGAAAAACAGTTGGTAATTGATCAAGCACCAGATCCAAAAGTGGGTACCAGAGCCGGCGCTAGCTGTTTTGGCGCCCGGGGCAAAACCGACAAACTGCGCCCTTTTGTTAGAATATGCAGTGACGTACCGAAAAGTCCATCCCCCCCCCCCACTTCGGTGCTCGCAATCTTATTTTAAACATATTTTGATTTAGATGGTTGTAATTTAAATATTTTTACATTTTAACCTAATACTAAATATAGCTAAGTAAATTTACTGATACAGTGGTACCTCAACTTACAAACCTCTAGAAATACGAACTTTTCGAGAAGCAAACTATTTTCATATCCTATTTTGACCTCTAAATACGAACCGTGATGTATTTCTTTTTAAATTAATCAAAGCTATTTGTTGATCAAATATATTTCTATGAAAGCTGTTAAAAATATTAGTAACATTACCAGTAAACAACGTACTGCTGAACAATCATTTTCTACGTTAAATTATTTAAAAAACTATCTCGAAACACCGTCTTCAAACAAGTCTGCAGATTGAAAAATAAACTCTTTTTGTTACTTATATACAAATATATGCATATTTGATGCTTTATATATTTTGCAGAAGATCAAAAAAAGACTGAATACTATTATATAATGAATAAATGTGTACATCTTTAAATTAAATTTTGTATTTAATATGTACGAGACTGAAAATTCACATTTTTTATCTAAATAAAAATTTAAAAAAACTTAAGTTGGTTTTACACAGTTCAATTAATTGATCAACAAATTCATCAAGTTTTTTGTCAATTAATTGAAAAATGTATTGGTAACCTTGGAAACAAAAGCACCACTTTACACACATCAATTTATTTATCAATTTTTTTGAAAATTTTTACATTACCAACCGTAAAATTATGTTGAAAAAATCTTCACAAAGTTACTAGTTGTAAACAAAAACAAAAGAAATAACCTAGATGATGGTAAATTAGAACGTTAGAGGTTATGTCAAATTTGAAAACGAAACACAAAATATATATTTGGAGGTTATTCTTTAACTAAACAGTTGGCAATATCTTAACAGATAAAAATATACCTAGAATTCCCGAAAAAATTGATGAAAAATAGAACTTGTTCTATTTTCAAAATAAATTGATCAATTTTTTTTGTCAATTAATTGACGAAATTTGTACACTTTACACACATCCATTAATTGAATGTCAACTTTTTCAATTAATTGAATCGTGTAAAACCCACTTCAGAATATGTATATCTAAGCGTTTGTTTTGGCGCCCTGGGCCTGTGCCTCTGTCACCCCTGCCTTTCACCGCCGCTGGTGGGTACTACATAAACTTTTGAACACATTAGTGCCATTTCATTTCAAGGCAACGTAAGAAAAAAATTGTTCCCTGCAACGAAAAATTGATTGTGTACATTTCTAAAATCACGATTCATATGTAAATGCCAAACTACTAACAACATAAACGGTAAAAATCAAACATCTATGGAAAAAAAAGTCTCTGCACATCTAGTGAGAATGGGTTGTGAAGATTTCAGCATGCGACATCTATCCGAACCGACCGGAATATCATCTATTCAGGTCGATGAAAAACTTTCAATATTGGCTGCGATACGAAAAAGGATCGATGGTTTCACATCCATTTTTTTTTTTTTTTTCTGTTTCTCTCTCTTGCACAGAAATTCCAAATTTACGAGAAATTTCTATATATGGCGAAATTTACGAAGTTATGTCAGAGTCGTTCAATGCAGAAAGATTACTATTCCTAAAAATCCTAAGTTAAATTAGCTTTTATGGTCCTTTTAAGATAACTAGTTTTAACTGTAATGAAAAACCCTTTCGCCTGAAAATATTTAGAAAGGTTCTTTTCCAACTGTTCTTTATAAAAAATTTATAAAAAATTAATATTTGCTTTCATAATGATATTTCTAAAAACATTCCACTTTTATGTTATTACTTATTCATAGCTTCGTCGTAACCACATCGTTAACTTCCATTTGCTGTCAACAAAAGAAGTCAAGAATCAGTCTTTTATTCCAGAATATTGATATTTACTACAAAATTATTACTCAATAAACCATGAATTCTATATTGACCGAGTATTTTCTATAACAGATGCGTAAATAATGTCAATGTCCTTAGGAAAATCGTCCATTACGTAATAACACTTTCTCTATTTATAAACACGAGATTTAATGGTCAGTGAATTATAGGTGAAACCACAAATCTAATAAAATCAGAATAATATTGAATTGTTTTACACTGCTGAGCACGAAATTAAATGGAATATTTACGATATAACTTCTAAAAATAGCTGAGATTATTATTTTCTTTTTATTAGGGTTTTGTAGGTATGACCAAAAAACTTTTATACCGTCATTTTGTCATCTGTCTGTCTGGGTGTCTGTCTGTTTGGTAAAAATTGTAGCCAAACGGCTAAACCTAGAGAGTTAAAATTTGGCATGCTTATACAACTCTTTGACCCAAGCATAGGAAAAATACTAAAACATATCCCCCTAAAAATATAAACAAATATGTGCTCATCGAAAAAATATTTTTTTTTTTTAATTCTGAGTAGAGTATCAAATGAAAGCCTAGAAAATTTATTTTTGCAAAATACGTTATTTTGATGAAATTTTTGCCAAAATTGTGCAGAATTTTTTTTTGTCTCACACCCTGTGGCCCAGATGGTTTAAACTAAAAATCTGAAAAAATTCAAGTAATGTACATTGGTGTGAACCGGAATAGTACAACAGGAATTTTTGATGAGATTATATATTCGGAAAATAAGGCATTTTTTGTGTTTTTTTGTTGACGATGTACAAAAGTTATAGTTTTGTCAAGAACTTTTTTAGCACATTTTTTGCTAAAATCGTTTAAAAAAAAACGAATTTAAAAAAACTACTTTTCGTTTCTTAATCTTCTTCCTAAGAGCTTTCTTTCCATACCTCACAAATTTAAAAAAAAAAAAAAATTCTTTTTATCGACGACACAAAAAAATCGACATTTTTCGAAAAACTAACCTGATCAAAAATTCCTGCTGAACTATTCCGGTTCCCATCAATGTTTATTATGGAGAATTTTTTCAGATATTAAGTTCAACCCCTCTGAGAGGTAGATCCCCGTGGGGAACAAAAGTTTTTTGACAAATTTTTGACAAAAATCCCATAAAAAAACTATTTTTCAAAAATAAAAATTTGCTTGTTGATCCACTCATTAAGAAAACATTTGAAAATCTTTGCCAAAGGAAACCTTTTGGTATGCCACTAAAATTTTTGAAAAAATATTTATTTTTTTATTAAATACATAATTATTTACATTTATCTCGGGATGTGTTTTTCTTTCTGTGAACTCTCAGTATTTTTCCTGTATGTGGGTCAAAGAGTTGTATAAACATGCCAAATATCAACTTTCTATGTTAAGCCATTTGGCTACAATTTCTACCGTACAGACAGACAAACAGACACATGAGTTAAAAGGGTTTTTTAGTGCTCATACCTATAGAACCCTAAACAAGGATACACTATTCAAAATTCACATGATGAGCAAAAAAACAGCGCCCAGCTACAGAGAACTTAGGAGGAAGAATGCAAAAGTGTTTCAATCAAAATCGGAAGCACTTTGCAAATAAAAATACTTTACTTTCAAGTTAACTGTAAAAGTTAACTATAGGCCAATTTCTATCCTTTCATGTATTGCGAAAGTTTTGGAGTCCATTGTTACCGAAGCTGTATTCACCACTTATCAGCAGACTATCGTCCTTCAGCAAAACGGCTTTTTTAAAGGACGCTCCACCGTCACCAATTTATTTTGTTATAAAGATTATATTTCTATGCTTAGAAGAAGGATCTGAAGTGCTTGCTGTATACACCGATTTTCGCAAAGTTTTCGATCAAGTAGATCATCGAATTTTGTTAGCACAATTAAAAGCTGGTGCCGTATCAGCGCTAATCTTCTCCAGTGGCTCGAGGCTCATCTCTCTGGTCGGAAACAATTTGTTTAAATTTTCAACTGTACCTCTGAAGTACAGCTCTAAATAATATCTGTTACTTGCAGTGTGCCACAAGGTTTTCATCTTGGGCCTGTCTTATTCTCACTTTTCGTGAACGATATTGGCTTCAGATTGTCATATTCGTCATATCTGCTTTTTTTGCCGACATTTTTGCCAACGACATGAAGTTGTTTTTAAAAGTCAACAACGCTGTCAACACAGTTGAGCTGCAATCAGATCTGGGCGCAATTGAAAACTAGTTTAAGGAAAAATGTTTAAGCCTAAACACTGCAAAATGTAAGACGATAATCTTCTCTCGCAAAAGAATTAAGATCTGTTTCTTACCATCTTAATGGCATTACACTTGAAAGGGTATCCGAAACACGTGATCTAGGTGTAATATTCACTGACTGTTTGTCATTTGAGAACCATATAAACATCATCATCATCATGTCGCTACGGATGATTGGCTTTATCATACGTCAAACCAAAGAATTTACTAATATCCATGCTATCAAGTTGTTATACTTTTCACTTGTGAGAAGTTATCTTGAATACGCCAGCATTATATGGTCCCCTCAGCAAGTTACTTTTTGTGAAAGGCTAGAGCGCGTTCAAAGTAAATTTAGTAAATACGCTGTTTTCAAACTGGGCATTCCGTATGGTGACATGAATCGGGAAGAGAGATATGCTACGGTGAATATCATGCCACTAATATACCGACAAAATATATGCGACCTCTGTTTGCTGTACAAAATACTTAATGGAATAACTTATGCACATGACATCCTTTCAAGCTTCCACCTGAAAGCTCCTACTAGAACAACGATGAACCTCAACTTATTGCAAGATCATTCAACCAACTACGGATGCAATACTTCTACTAATAGGTTATCTAAATTGTTCAATTCCATCAATTGCAATAATGTTGATATATTTAATTCATCGTTTAATGTTTTTTAAAATAGAGTAACTCAATTAGTTAATGTATCGTAAAATTTAATTCTGTACAGTTTTGTTTAAGTATGTATTTTATATTTTTATAATATTAAGCTATTTAGGCTTATTGCTTGTAATGCTTGAAATAAATAAATAAATAAATAAATAAAAAGATATAAAAAAAATGTTAAAGTAAAAGTTATTTCTTTTAAAAGCTGTATCCAAAGATACCTAACGCGATATACGTTCCCATTTACAAAAAGTTGTCCTCCATATCCTCTACTTCCGATTTGTTCCAGAAAATTTTACTACTACCATTCGGTAACCGACGAGTTCATCGAAAATCAATTCATCTTAATCAATTCATCGAAAATCAATTCATCGAAAATCAATTCATCGAGTGATCAATTCATCGAATCATCAATTCATCGAAAAAAAATATTTTGTAAATATTTGAGAGGAATGCCGAGGGGATTGGAAAGTCAAAAAAGCAGTGGTCAATAAAAGTAGACAGACTAAGAAATAATTGCATAATTTTTTCTATATGGTTTAAAAAAAGGTAAATAAAGTGACATAGTGTTTGAATATAAATAAAGAAATATAATAAGAAAACTTATATAATAAAATAAATAAATGTTTTGTTTTTAAGGTTTAATAAGACTATGGGCAATTGCACGCAAATAATTTTTATAAATTCATACACAATGATACGCATTTTAATTGGGCTAATATGGGGGAAAATAAAGTACTATGCGCCTAAAAACAAGGTAATTAGGTTAGGTTTAGTTAGTAAAAGTCTTACCTATCTTCTAGTTTAAAGACAAAGCACTATTTTAGGTTAGGTTAGTAAGGGTTTTGTTAGAAGAAGCCGAGCGAAGCGAGCTACCCATCTTGTAGTTTAATGTCTAATCACTATCTTAGGTTAGGTTAGGTTAGTAAGGCTTTGGTTGGAAGAAGCCGAGCGAAGCGAGCTACCCATCATCTAGTTTAATGACAAAACAAACTCACACTAACATAACAATGCCACCTGTTTAAAATCACCGTACATTTAACAAATCATGTGTGGTATAGTAAATATGAATAGTAAAACTATGTACATAACACAAAACCCTTAAGACTTAACAGATGGGGAAATACCATTTTTATAATCCTTTAAGAATGGGTGTATTAAGTACATTTATGATCCCATTAACCGGGTTTTTCTGATCTAAGGAGCTCTGTTCGATTTCAAAATAATCCAACAGGTATCTTTTACGTGGCGTATTTTCTGAATGGAAAATTTAAAAATTATTAATAGACCAAGTATGATAGTTATTTAATAAGTGTAGTCTGTCAACTTTTATTGACCACTGCTTTTTTGGCTTTCCGATCCCCTTGGCATTCCTCTCAAATATTTACAAAATATTTTTTTTCGATGAATTGATCATTCGATGAATTGATCATTCGATGAATTGATCATTCGATGAATTGATTTTCGATGAATTGATTTTCGATGAATTAATTTTCGATGAATTGATTTTCGATGAATTGATTTTCGATGAACTTACCGTGAGTCCTACCATTCGATACACGGTACACGGTACATTCGTAAACTTTTTTTGTTTTCACACTGCATTTCCGATAAAAATTATGTTCCCTAACTTAATACACCATGTATAAAAATATTTATTGTTTTGTATTTATTATTGGAATGATTTGAAATTATTCAAGTTTATTTTGGGTCAGCCTGTATGTATCCGAATTCCTGAGGTAGGAAATATATTTTTTAGATTCCGGATTTTGTGATTCCATGAAGATGTGTAGTAAATATTTGGCAAAGTGTGATCTAATTATTTGCTCAAGATTAATATTTCCTTTTTACTCACGAGGTTTAGTAATATCAAACATTCCTAAAAAATAACTGTGTACACTCCCAACACTTACTTTTTATCTTTTGGTGGTACTCTACCTTTATCCACTTGATATAAAGTGACAGGCGCAAATATGTTACCATTTACTATTAATCGATGTCATCATGTTTATAGTTATCTATAGTAAACAGAAGTTTACTAGGTTCTAAAAACATTATTGACTCACTAAAGTTAATACACAATTCCACAATAGCAAAAAAAAGTGAACATATCAACAATGATTACTTTTACTGGAAACTGTTAGATAATAGACGGCTCACGGATATACGTACATTGGCAACCTAAAAATTATAATACATAAAAAAAAGTGTAGCAGAATAAATAGAACGAATTTCTTAAATAGATATATCAGGAACCAGGAATATTCTTAATGATGATGACGAGAACGAAACAAGCTGTGTGCAAAAGTTTTAACATGTTTCTTTTTTTTTCAATTCTCTGAACTAGTTTTTACCGACCGCCAACATATAGGGGAGATGTGGGGACGGTGGCACACATTTTGGTTTTCTGTACATAACATTTTCAATTTTGAATTTTTTAAATAAATCTTTTCGCCACTTAATACTTATAATGTCGTTGTTTAAATAACCTGTTAAAAATTAATGTCCTTATCACGTGCCATTTATAATTAATATTTTTGTTGACCTCTGTAATTGTGCCACTGTACCTATACGTGAGGGTACAGTGAAACAGCATTAGGGATACAGTGGAACAGTAAATATAATAGGTATCCAAAAAATCTGTATATGTATTAATAATTTTTATTGAAACTTCAATTCAATGTCTTTCAAAATAAATCATCTGAAGGTACTGAAAAATTAATAAAAAATCAATTTTTTTGGAACCATATAAAAATGAATATATAAATTTAAATTTATTATTAATATAAAAAATAAACTTTGGTAAGTTCCTTGGAATCAGTAAGTTTTGATAGTTTTTATTTTAATGTTAATTATATTTCATTAAATTTACTGTAAAAATCAAAGCGTCTAAACGGTGTTTTGTGCTATCAGACAGAGCAGGAGATGGTAAAACTTTTATCAGCTCTGATTTTTTAAATGTGTAATTTTTATTTGTTTTAATAAATTTAAAGAGTAGAGTCAGCCGTCGGAGATATGTTACAAAAATATCGTCAGTCGTTATTTCTATGATTTACCCTATAGAATGGCTCTTCATTTTATTCTTTCCGTGTCCTTCAAATATTAAGGCATATTGCAAAAGGCATAAGTCAACATTATCATCTGAGTTTGAATTCTCATCAATATTGACATCAGTATCAGACGTGTCTGAACTTACAAGAATATCTTTTAATTTTCTGATCTTTTTTATTTTGCGCAGTTTGGAATTGTTCTTCTAACTCGTACCACGTACGTGGGTACAGTGGCTCACTGTACCACTGTATCCACATAACACGTGTGCCACTGTTAGCCTAATCCTATTTTCACGAACATTTTATCAAATATAATAAATGATATAGTTTAGAACATTAGAAATTGCTTTACACTGTAGACAAATGACCAATTTACAACATGTAATACAAATTTTCTTACTAATTTAGTTGTGTGTCGTTCAAATAAAAAAATTCTTGTTACGATAAACTTTAGTTTTTCAATCTCAAATCAACATTTTCATTATAAATGGCAGGACTTCAATTTATAGACTCAAAATGTGGATAGTATAATTTCTCAGTACCAGAGGGGCCTATATATACCCAAACAGACATGAAAATATTCTATATTTCAAAGATATTTCAAATGTTCCACTGTAACAATTGTGCCACCGTCCCCACATCTCCCCTACAGGGTGTTTGTTTGAAACGGGGCACCCCGAAAATCTCCTTTATATGTAAAGATACAAAAAATCTTCAGAACAAAAGTTAAACTAGACAAAAAGCCCATCTAAAGGTTACTATAAGAATTCTGAGGCACTTCCGGTTTCACCGGAAATGATGTCAACTTTTGATCTAGCATAGGGAATCGATAATTTTATATTTTTTTCCTAAAAGTACATTAAATTAGCTTTACAATAACACCAAAAAATCATATTTTTTATGTTAACCATTTCAAAATGGCGACCATTTATTTACAAAAAAATAATCAACATAAGTTTTACAAAGTTGAACGTAGCAAGCTTTGAAAACAATAAAAGAAGAAACAAAATATCTCTAAAATAAACTATTTGACTATTTAGAAAAAAAAAAAAAAAAATTCCAACAAAAATAAGCAAAATAAATTATTAAACTCTTGTTATTTATAAAACATTTAATTGAAAAATTAAATTTTAAGTTATTTCATGTTATTTCATATAATAACTAGTTATAACTTTGTGATGGCGGTCGGTCCTGTGGTAGCCACAGCTGATTTTTTCATACTTATATGTAACGTTTCCATGGTCATGATAAATAATATCTCTGTTAGAAAATATTAGGCCAAGTTATGTCTACTCTGCTGCTAGAATGTATTTTATAGAATTACTTTATGATGGCGGTCGGTCCTTTGGTGGCCACAGCTGATTTATAGCAACTTTTGTTAAATAAATTTTTTCGATATTTTTTTCTGTTGCTAAATATTCGCAAAAATCTTAAAATCGACATGAGGAAACTCCCATTTCTGATTTTGAACCGATTTTTACCAAAAATTGATCAACTCGTGCCATTGATGTCAAAAGCTGAAACTGCATATTTAATGCAGTTTCATAAAAATCCTGTTAACCGAATTTGGTCTGCGCGTGTGCATGGACCTACAGACATGAATGCTAAAAATAATCAAAACGTTATCCAGGGACCTCAATTCGTGGAGATCCATGGAAATCTCGAAATGTCAAAATCCGTATGATCACAATACCTCCCTTATATATGTTGACGGTCGGTAAAAATAGATATAGTCGATAAAAATATCGAAAAATGTTTAAAAATTTTTTCGTTTTATCAAAAATAAAAGTTATTAACTATTGCTTTTATAGCAACTTTTGTTTAATACATTTTTTCGAAATATTTTTCTGTTAAATATTCGCAAAAATCTTTAAATCGACACGAGTAAACTCCCATTTCTAGTCAACCGAATTTTACCAAAAGTTGTTCAACTCGTGCCATTAATGTCAAAAGCTTAAATATAAAGTTTCATAAAAATCCTTTTAGCTGAATTTGCTCTGCACGTGTACACAGACAGACAGACACAGACAGACAGACAGACGGACAGACAGACAGACAGACCGACAGACATCATGATAAAAATAGTCAAACCGTTATGTAGGAACCTCAATTCGAAATCTCGAAATTTCAAAATCGGTATGATCCCTTATATATGTTAGTGGTCGGTAAAAACGGCAAGGTAAGACAAAAAGGACAAATATTTCCAAATCAGGACAAATGGAGGATATATACGTTGGATAGGACAAGATTATTTAAAAGAAGACGTCTTTCTCAAAAAGTTTTAGGTGACCAAGCGTCCTTGGTCACCTAAATAAAAAGGAAGAGAATATATTTTTATTTATTTTATTTATCTATTGGCATATAGGAGCACAAACAGGACTTACCCAAAAAAGTGCCCACTTGTTACAAAAATAAACAAATGAATTAAGATAAAATATTTTAATAGCGAATGAATTGTGTTTTAAGTTACACACTGTTACACTTACACTTTTGTACACACCTAATATATCCTTAGAATTTCCAGTCACTAGATCTACTTAATTTAATTTTCTACGCTACTGGTTTGATATAAATACTATGTAATGGTTACATAAACGTGTTTGAAAGAAAGTATTGAATAAAAAAAAAACTAAGAGCTAAACTCCTACTGCACTGGAGCGAAACAGGTCATTTGCTTATTGTGTCCTTGACACTTAAAACGTAAACAAACTACAGGTTTTGATATCCAATACGGAAATTTTATGTCTGCACAAATAAATTAGTACTTTATACTTTATCTTTGATTTTTACTCACGCTACTAAATATGTGTCTAAACGTGATAACATACGCGCAATTATTATTGTCTTCACGTGTGAATGTTTAATAATGCAGTTGGAATAAAATTTGAATATTTTAATGAGTCATCCTTTTTGGCATTTCACACTTAAACCTGCCAATGTATAGGAAAATAAATTTTACAGTGACTGTATAAAGACAGTGTGGCCATATGAACTGTAGCCGCCATGTTTATTCCAGATTTGTATTGGGTTATATGGAATAAATGTTAATATATCCTAATATATTATAATATTTCTTAAATTTTTAATAGTTTTACGTATTTATGTTTATATATATATATATGTGAATATCAATTTATTGTTAAGAAAAAACATGTATATGATTCAACATTTATTAAGATAAATATTAAAACTGCCTACCGATAAAGGTATTTTTTTGAAATGTTTGCAACATAAAAAGAAAACAAATGAAAAAAATTCTTAAAAAAGGACATGAAAGGAAATAAAAGAGATATGTTTTTATTATTTTATAATTTTATTTGAGGACCTATAAAAACTAAAACATTTTTTTTATAAAAACGGGAGTTACATTTTAATTTGAATATTTTAAATTTAAGAAAACAAGTTCAAACAGGAGATTAGAATAAAAAGATAGGGAAAAAATGATGATAAGGTTCTATATAAATTAGAGAACCCAATATTTCTCTAATTTTTGGGAAAACGCATGTTTATATATAAAAAAATAGGATATTTTCATATTAAAAAAGAATAAGCAGAACATGTTATATACCCTGAGTTCAAAAAGAAATTACATAAGAATTGGCTATGGAAAAATAACTACTTTTATACTACAAGCTTTATGTAACAATAAATAACTTATGACAACAAGAGTGATTTAATTAATTCAGACAGTAAATTAATTCTAAAGCTTTCTGTTGACATTACTTTTATTTTCTATAGCCAACCCTTATGCAATTTCTTTTTGAACTAATGGTATAAATGATATATTAATAAAGAAAACTGATGTATATATTATCAGTTATGCATTTATTCAACTAAAATTATGGTCAGGTGAAAAATAAATTGAAATCAGCATGGAATAACATTAAAATTAATGAAAGTAAATACTTCTTATAATTGTGAAGCCATCCATTGATTTACTGGCATAATGTTTTTTATGTTAATTTAGCCTTTTTTCCTAGCAATTTTAAACCTAAACATAACAAAACGTTTCATTATTTTTAATTTTAATTTGTGACAATTTAAAATATGTGCACAGTTTACATTATCTACATTACTCATTACTCATCACAAACACAACAATATTCACTATTAAACGTCTATATATACGTATATTATTTGAAAATATCACTTAAATCTGTTGAAACACAAGCTAAACACATGTAAACCATATATAATCTGTAACAAAGTTGGAAGAAATATGGCGGACTTCAGCTCGACCAATAGAAAATGAGACCATCGTATGGCCACACTGTCTTTATACAGTCACTGTAATAAATTTAAGATCGTAGCGCTGTGGTGTTGAATTTTGGAACGTATATAAAGAATACTTGATGTTATTGTTACATAGCTGTGAAAGTGAAATTATAGGAATAAATATGTTTTACAATATTTTGTGAACCTGTTTTACTATTTTATCAAGAAGTAAATTAAGAAAAATGTTTATAAAGCCATATTTTTGCATGACACGTCTCTAAAAATAATTAAAAACTATATTTTGTGAATGTTGTAGGTTAAGGCAATATTGTAGGTTAAGGTTAAATCTCTTTTTATAGATTATTCATTATTTATAAATTTATATTTGTCCAATTGTAAAGAGGATACCACTTATCCCCACAAGTAGAAGTCCAGTCATATAAAAAATTGATGTGAAGTGTGAATTTTCACACATTTCAGGGTTTTGCAGGTATTTAGTAAGTGAATGATGATTATTTGGGATGCCAAAACCAATTTTATGTTAAAATATATTTTTTTTGTTAATTTTAATTCGAATGTCTAATACCATTATGTAGGTTTCTAAATATGTGCAGTATTTTTTTTATATAACAAGGTTTAATAAGATTTTGAAAATTGCGCCTATGGCTTCCATTGGTTGTTTTAGTCATAAGCTCCGCCCTTCTGTTTTCGTCTATTTGTAGGAATATAAATAGCAGTGTAGCAGTAATATATTTAGGCACTAATATGATACAGACATTATAACACATGACATAACATATATTTTATATATTTCATTTTTTTTAACTTGTATCCATGGTATTATATATTTATAGTTACGTTATATTTTAAGTTACTTGGTTGTAAGTCCAATAGTAATCAATTTCAAAAATTTGCACTGGTTATTAAATTTACGCTTTTAAAAATTAAATGCAATATTTGCCCAAATATAACTAGAATATTGAAAAAGTAATTTAAACAAAATAAAAATGCAAAAAAAAAACAGAAAAAATGAATTGCCTCGCGGCCGATTTGAACTCGAGTTTGCAGATTAGAACGCTTGTATAGTAACCATTACACCATCGAAGCGCTCTGTCTACTGTGCTACATAATATCATTAAATATTTTACATGGTTACGCATAAAACACAAAAAATGCGCTATTTTCCGAAAACATAATCTGATCAAAAATTCCTGTTGAACTATTCCGGTTCACATAAATGTACATTACTTAGAATTTTTTCAGATTTTTAGTTTAAACCATCTGGGCTACAGGGTGTGGGACAAAATTTTTTTTGAACAATTTTGGCGGAAATAATGTCTAAATAATTTATTTTGCAAAAATAAAATTTTGATCGTTAATCCACATACTAAGGGCTTTCATTTGATACCCTGCTCAGAATTTTAAAAAAATATTTTTTTTTTCGATGAGCACATATTTGTTTATATTTTTAGGGGGATATGTTTTTTAGATGTTTTGGTATTTTTCCTATGTGCGGGTCAACGAGTTGTATAAGCATGCCAAATTTTAACTTTCTAGGTTTAACCGTTTGGCTACAATTTTTACCGAACAGACAGACAGACAGACAGACAGACAGTCAGACAGACAGACAGACAGACAGACAGACGACAAAATGACGGTATAAGGGTTTTTTGGTCATACCTACAAAACCCTAAAAACACGTAATCCTTTGACCAGGATCAAGTTGGCGCCCAAAGAAAAAGATGCAACACATACAACACACTTAGGACACAAGGTCGTGCTGTAATGATTCTCTCTATTATATAGATGCACTCGGGTGCACATTATACACGAAAAGAAATTACCGAACAGCTATTGCGTACTCTGTTTAAAATTTGTACACTGTGCAGAATAAACGTACCCACTTATTGATGCAGTCAAATTGCAATTATTTATGGCATTAGCTAGCGAACCATTATGTTCATTATGTCTACTATGATGGATATAAAACCTCAGTAGCTCTTCAATTACGTTGGAAAAAAATAAAATTTACTTCAATTTTGACCCTCCATCGTATATATACACTGATTATAGTCCAATGTCCAATTCCTGAATTCTCTTAGTCTTGATCCTCGCTTGAAGTAAGCTTTTTTAATACAAATATACATTCCACAACATTTAAACTTAGATCATTCGCCCATCTAAAATTAGTACATAAATATAGTTCGTGTACACAAAATGTAAACAGCAGTCAGGCAAATAACGTGACAATTTTAATAAGCGATAATGTACACTTCGCATACCTTGTCCTGGTATTAAATGATCTATTTCTGATAAACCTCATGCTTGTATTTTCCACATTTGTAAACTTTAAACGGGGTAGTAAAACAATTCAATTACTCTGCTCATAAAATTGTTAACGAACCTTTAAATATTTCAACAGTAAATTTTCAAGAGACATGTTTCTACACTGCTTTCAATTTACTATCTGTTGCTGTTATATATAATTTAGTGTTGGGTACTAGAAGATAAATGTCAACCACAAACGTGTTAAATTTATTTGGAAAGCTTAGCAATAAGGTAAAAATAACATAAAAAATATTAAAATATTTAAACAACATCACGATAGCACCTTAGAGCAATGTCTTATTCATGCCTACAGATCGTTAAATGAAAAACACAGTAAAATATGGCTAGAAATTAACCTAGATACTCCAAAATACCTAAAACTGTTTAGATCGGCTACAAGGGGACAATCCCTTGTTCTGACTCAGATACCATATCTGAGCCAGAACTTGAACCAGTGTTCAAATAATTGGGTGGCATAGTGAACAGTATTCTCGTGTCAGACTGCGTTCAGGATGCATTTCAAATGCTGCAGGAACTGAATGAAGCAGCTAAAAACGTAGGGCTCAAGATAAACAAACAAAATGATGACAAACCTTGTACTGAACGACGAACTTTCACAAACCACTCGTCCCGAGAATGTTTTTGAATACATTCACTATTTTTTTAGGGGTTTTAAAAGAATACTTTACATCCAACATTTGTGAGAATTCAGATAATAAAATAAAATTAGAAACCTTACGTTTTAGCACGTAACTTTAGAAATATATTTTGTTATGATTTATTGTTCAAGGAGACATTTGTTCAGAGTTATTGTTTAATAACTTTGAACACTAGCATCTCCTTGAACAATGCTTAAACCCTTTTTCCTAGAAATGTCTAGAAATGCCTTATTAATACACCGGTCCTTGAAGATTTGATCAGAAAAGTATTCGATCCAGTTAGCGTTAAAATCTAAGTTGTTGAATTCGTAGAGGCACTGTGTCGGCATTCTGGTGGTTTATCCGATTCTATTTGTTTTAAGCGTTCCATTATTTTTATACCTATTTTACTTTTTCAAGCTTACTCTTGTAAATAATATATTATAATAAATCTAAGATCCAGACTAATTACAAGATGCCTGATCAGTCGGTTGGTAAGTACTAATACGAATTATTTAATTCACATATCGTAATGATGAACCCTGGATAACACTCACGCCTAGTACCGGAACTCTTTTAGTCAGCAATCTAATTTCAGTTTGAGATCAGACATATAATATCACAGGCTCTAAGGTTTCCTTAAGTTTTTCTTGAATAGATGTTTCTTTAAATGTTCCGCGGATGTTCGTTTACAGGACTTTTTTTCTAATAAAAAGTTAGGTGGTAACAAAAAAAAATACGAAGTACGCTTATTAAATGCCAGGCATATACATAAATACATAAAATACACCAGTTCTGGTGAAAAAATCACGTAATCACATGGACGGATATATGACCGGTCCAAGAAAACTTTAAAAAAATTCAAGTATGTCAACAATATTGCTTATAATTCGTGAAAAAAAGTTTTGCTCACTTCTTATTTGATCCAACCGCGTCACACCTCCGGTCCGTCTAAACATTTTCATTTCTATCGTATCAAGTTTATTTTATTTCATATTTAATGAGAACGTAGATACGCATTTTACGCCATAGAACAAAACAAAAAAATGAAAGAGAGAAAGAAATGCAGCCTACACCATATATGGTAGAAGGCTTTTAGATATATATATATACATATATATATTTAATGAGCAGCATTTCGATCCATGCATCAATGCTGGTTTTAAAGCCGTTTGCATACTTTGTCTTTCAATTTCTTATCACAGAACATTCCAGACCATATTTCTCCCCTTTATCTATAAAGTATAGACTATTTTTTTAAATCGTGTATACAATTAATCGTAAATATAGTATAATTTTTTTCAAAATAACCCCCTTAGACACAAAGCAGTTTACGTCAGCTGGTATTCCACCCTTTGTGGCAAGACTGGTAGTCAGTTACTGTGTATTTTTCATTGCCGGTCACAGTCTTTTGAACGTTATCAACAGTTCCAAAATAATTGCCATTGATCTACAATTTTAACTTCGGGAAAAAGAAACCATAGCGAGTCTGCACAGCATTGGAATTAACTAGAAATTTACTAACTGATAACACATCCCTAGTAGATCCGATTTTTCCAACATCATTGAGTTCAAATATGAGAATCCTTTGGTCAGCATCTCAAGTCAGATTGAACAAGCATCCGTCCAGTTAAACGTAGATCTGGACGGATTCAGAGCTTCACATATTCAACATTAAATTTTAATCACATAAAAACTGGATCGATGATCTACCATTTAACCAACGTCCGAAAATGTCTTACGCCAAATTTCTTGCAAATTTGGTACGAGATAAAGAATCAGCAACTTATTAATTTTTTCATAAATATCGGCGCGATTCAATTTAACACAATGCTGGTATAACGTTGTCGATCTTTCCATTTAAATTTGCGTGACTCGTCACTAAGCATGCATTTACATCAATGGCTGTAAAACCACATGTGTTCAATTAGTTTTTGTAGTGTTGCCAAATTCCGAAAAAGAAATATAGACTCATTACATTTCTGGCACTCTTCGTACTTTCAAATATAATACTTAAGCTTCATGTCAGTTAAATTAAAACTTAAATAACTCAACATCGAAAATTTTGGACAACATAACTAACGATAAAATTTTATTTTCAAGTATATTTGTGATACCTCATATCAGACGCATGAGCTTATAAATTTATAAACGCCTTTCGTTAACTTTTTTTTTTTTTCTAATTCAATGATATTTGTTAACAATAGTAAATAAATAATGCCTTTCTGAACTAATCACATGGAGGGTCTAATAGTAAAAAAAAACCTAATCTATAAAAATAAATATTTATCCATCATAATCAAAATGTCAACATTACATTATTACTAAATCGAATATTTTTCAACCACTTCATTGATAACTAGAAACAATATATGCAATGACCAGTGTTGTAATGTATCTAGGTATTTGTACCTAGATACAGTAACTAGATACTGTGCAAGTACCTAGTTACTGTATCTAGGTACATTTTAAAATATGTATCTGTATCTGTATCTAGATATTGAAATCAGTACCTAAGTATCTGTATTTCAGGTACTTTTTTCAGATACTTTCCTATTTTGTCTTTTTCAAGGTCTTTTTACAAAATATGTCCTTACGATTTTTCAAGTTGGTAAAACATTTAGCATCATTCAGATATTTGAATTTTAAGTTTAAATTAACCAATCAGAGTTTAATTTAAATGAAATTTATGGAAGGTTTTTATCTTTGTTAGACAAATATGTACACCACATGTTTCGCATTTGAAATGCGTATAACCCTTGCAGCCTGGCAATTTACTTTGCAAAATTATCTTTACAAACTATAATAATAATAATAAAAAAACACGTTTTTTAAAGGTTGTTTGGGTAACCGTTGTTAATAAAATTATTTCATTAAAAAAAATATATATATTAGCTAACTAGTTTCGGCGTAAGCCATTTTCAGAGCTGGGAATACAATTACATTTTATTAAAATTTTATAGATAAAAATAAATTAAATAAATAAATTATAACTTTGAGAATTATGATAAAATACAAGTTCTATATGTAATTAATTAAATTTTGGAAAACATTCTTGTATTTTTTATTTTTTTATTTTTTTATTTTTTTAAAAAAAAAAAAAAGGAAAAAAATAATAGGATGTTTTCCAAAATTTAATTAATTATATATAGAACTTGAATTTTATCATAATTCTCAAACTTATAATTTATTTATTTATTTAATTTATTTTTATCAATAAAATTTTAATAAAGTCTAATTGTATTTCCAGCTCTGAATAAATTTAAAAAAATAATAAATAAAAAAAAATTAAATAATTTTATTAACAACGGTTAAGTAAAACAACCATTAAGTAATTATCTAATCTAAGAATAAGAATTAATTTTATAAATGTGAAATAAATAAAGAAAAATATTACTATATTTTTCTTTAAAATTGTTTCTCTTAAAATTGCTAATTTCTCTTAAAATTGCTAATTTCTCTTAAAATTGTTGTTTTATTTTTGTCATCCTAAATACTCATTTAATAATCAGTAATTTATTAGCGAACAAAAAATGTTCGAGATATCCGCTGAAATTGGAATATAAAAGTGATTTTTTTAAAGATTACATAGGTATATAGTTAGTTAATATTTCTGACACACAGCTTCAAAGGCTATTTGTGTTTATTTTAAGAGTAATAATAGTGCATAACTTATTTTTTATTGTGAACAAATATATTCCTTGCTCTAGTTATTTCTTTTTTTTGTGGTGTTTTCATTTTTCCGAAGTATCTTAAAAGTATCTTGAAGTATCTAGATACACTGTAAAAAAAAATGTATCTGTATCTAGATACTTTTAAAAATTTGTATCTGTATCTGCATCTAGATACATTTTTCCTCAAGTATCTGTATCTGTATCTAGAGATATTTTCAAATGTATCTATTACAACACTAGCAATGACCAATTAAAAATCTAATTATTCAGTATCCATGAGAGTATCATCTTGATCAATTTGAATAACATATAGCCTCCCAACCGAAAATATGGTATACATTTACAATTTTAATTAATTAGAATGGTTTTATTTATGAAATAGATACAAATATCTACTAAAAAAGAATGATACAAAAAGTTTAAATTTAATAAGGACGTGGTTGTCTCCACAGCTTGTATGGAACATGATAATGTTGTTTGTAATCTTACGATGAAGTTTTGCCTTATTAATTTGCGGAACCTTATAGAAATTCCCTCCTTTTGCTAACATTGTAGCTTCTAGACGAGTTTGCAATGTTAGAAAAACATTATCAAAGGTTTAAAAAATTAATGCATTAATTGCATTTTGTACGCTTTCAGTCAGTTCGTCGATTGTATTCAGTGAAGATTTTAAATTAAAAATTCAGTTCGAAAAACTTTAATTGGTCATTGCATATACTTGTCCGATATCTATTGACAACAAAGATGGAGATTAGATCATAAAAATCTCTCATAAATATAAAATACTTAATGTCCAATAAACGCAAGGACTTTTTGAAATAGATTTTTGCTAGTTCTACATCAACTTTTATCCATGTGCAGTAATATTTCCTTTTGGTGATATCCTACTAAATATTGGCTATCGTTTGTGTTATCTTGACCTTGAATACAACAGCACGGAACAGAGATATGTTGCTTTTTCCATACCAGTCTCGAAGATTTTTCAACCCTGATGTTTTTCTTCTTCAAGGTCCTCTTTCTCCTTCCATCTTCCCTTATATAATTAATTATATCAGTCTATATATGACGAGGTAATATTCAAAAAGTGATTTGTCACACAAAATTAAAAATTGAGATTTTTTTTTAATTGAATGGCCTTTTCTGCTGTGGCAATTAGCCGGCACAATTTTTATTTCTGAAAAATTCCATGCCTGAACGGGATTCGAACCCAAGACCTTAGCAACGTAAAGCACATTTGTTACCACTACGCTACGCCGGTCGGAAAATTGAGATTTGGTATAATATGTTTCATTTTGTAATACGTTACTAGATCTAATGATTTTGGTGACTTTTATGTTGTAAACCAGGGGTCGGCAACCTTTTCGTCAATAAGGGCGCAATATAAATTCAAATGTTATTGAGGGCGCATAAAAACGTAAAATATGTAAACGTGGTTCGCAAGGTCGTCTAATCTAGCGTTGATCGCTCAAGTCGAATCACCAATAGATGCGATGTGGATATTGGGCTCAGTAGCACGTATGTTTCTCGATAGCGAGGGCGCATAAAAATCTCACCGAGGGCCGCTGGCGCCGTGTTGCCGACCCCTGTTTTAAACGGACGTTGACGTATCCATGTGAACTAATATTGATAATATTATAAATGTATTGCAAATATACAACATTAAAAAAGAACTTTCCGTGTATCCTCATTTCAAAGACTTCCAATTTCTTACACACAAATTTGGTTAAGTGTTCATATTTCCATTCAGTATAGCAGATGTGAAAAACGTAGCGTATTGTTATCTTAGATCTTAGCTGGGTGGTTTATATTTAGAGCCCTGCAAATCCGCGGATATCCGCGGATTATCCGCGGATATCCGCAACTTTTCTGCGGATGCGGATAAATTATCATTTAAACCATGCGGATGCGGATCGGATGCGGATTAAATGTCATATCCGCTTATCCGCAATATCCGCGTGAACATTAAATCTTCGGTTACTTTCGGAGAAACAAGCAATTGTGTTCTGACTACGCAGTCCTCGGTTATTTTCGGTTGTCTGTATATACATGATATTTTGTAGCATTCAATCTCACTTTATGTTATTTTTATTAAGACAATTGTCCATGATCAAGACTGAGTTGAGACAATCAACTTAACTTTCTTTTTATTATAGAATATATTATAGAAAATAATATTTTGGACAAAAGTTTCCTGGTACAATTTCCTGGAGACGATCAACTTAACTTTCTTTTTATTATAGAATATATTATAGAAAATAATATTTTGGACAAAAGTTTCCTGGTACAATTTCAACGTAATTCTTCCTACCTCTGCTCTAATTCTGGCTTTTAAATCTGATAAAGGTTTTTTTTTCTACATAAAACTGATTAGTAAGTTTTATTTAAATACCAAAATTTACCTACATAATATTTTCTCGAAAATTTTATTATGTCACCTGCCAATTTTTTTATACTACCCGAAGTAAAAAGTCTTGCAGATCTCAAAAATTTGAAAAATGACACATGTTGCTATTTGAAAAAGTTGCAACGCCTAACTCATGCGCGAAATGGCGTAAGAGAATTACTTGATCCTAAAAATATGAAGCACCTTCTATCAAGTAACTTTTCTGATCTTTTTTTAAAATTCAATATTAAAAAAGCAGCACGCCCCTTACTCCCTACGAAAAAGAACGCTTAGGCCCCCCAAAATTGTTATCTGTCTCTAGATTTAAATAAGTTATTAGCGCATCTAGGCCTTAAAACTTTTGGGGTCCCTTAGGTTAGGTTAGTAATAAATAAGCTGGTAAATCCAAAAATTTTCAGTAGCGTTTTAGAGCAGAGATTACCTAAACAGGCGAAATATGTTAGTTCTTTCCAAACTGACAGCAAAACCTATAGTGCGGATATTTTTGCGGATGCGGATCGGATGCGGATTTGTTATTTACAAAAGCTGCGGATGCGGATCGGATGCGGATCATGGATGTGCGGATGCGGATCGGATGCGGATACAGAAAAGCTTATCCGCGCAGGGCTCTATTTATATTACATAGGATTACTTTTATTTTCACAAAGGCACTTCTGGCTTGTATAGCTCCATTTAATTTAGTGTATCCTACTCATTATTTAGAGCAGTGGTTCTTAATCACTGCTCCACGGAACATTAGTTTTCTGTTAGTCGCTTTGAATATACATACATATATGTGTGTTATTGATTTTGCTGTTCCACGATTTCGAAAATGTGAAAAAAACTTATTTAGAGTAAATTCTAAATATTTGTAGAATGTCACCATTTCCGTTGCTTCAGGGCTCGCGCGTACTATAAAATAAACTGTTCAACAAGAGTTCAGGTAAAAGTAGGATATTGGCGCGCATATCCGAACTAAATCATTGTCGTGTCGTCGAATTTTTATCGAAATGAATTTGGTAGCTATAGCTTGCATCACATCGTTATTTAGGAGTAGAAAGCGGCCAATCTAGGTGTTAATACGTTATAATCCTATTAAATTAAAAAGAACCATGGATTTTTTTCAATTAAGTAGGAATTCTTCTTCTGGTGCCCTATCCGCTTAGCGAATGTTGGCGATTATTATGGCTATAATAATTTTATTGACAGCAGCACGAAATAGCACTATTGAGAATTCCCCGTGCCACGCAAATTTTGAACCACGAAATCCTTCTTCTACTGGCTTTAATTTTCCCTTGCATGACAAGCTGGAGGATCTGATATTTATTTGGGTTCCTCATTACGTGTCCCAGGTATTCCAACTTTCTGATCTTGATGCACTTTATTACTTCAACATCTTTCTGCATCCTGAGAACTTCAGCATTTCTGACTTTGACGACCCAGTTAATTCTTAGCATTCTACGATAAGACCACATATCAAAAGTCTGAATTCTTTTAGTTGCAGCCTTAGTGAGGGTCCGAGTATAAAGAAAACGTCTTATGACTTAACAGCACTCTAGTTATGAGAAACTGAAAGAAAAAAAAACCAAGTAGAAGATACTGGGATCATTCAATTACCAACCAACGCTTACTGAAAAGTCAGTTTCATAAATTGTAAGAGGATTAGAAGGCATATCCTAGAAAGTTCTTTGACTCGTAGAATTAGCATTATTCATTGACGAACCATTAATCTTGCCATAATCTTTCCTTCGCGTTTCGGTCGCTATATTCTTTCTTCTCATATAAAACCAAACTTTTTCCTACATACAATAAATTTTTGGATCCATCCGGATTATTTCACGATGTTCGCAGAGATTTTCAACCACTAAAAAAAACGTGTTTGGATAAAATCTAGTCGTTTAGTATGTTCCCGCTATGCCAATCGACAGTTGTTACATTGTAGTTCATGACAAGATTCAACAGGAAAGAGTAAACAGTTTTCTCGATAATGCGCGCATCTGCATGTGCTGCACTAGACCTCACACGACCGACTAAACTGTTGGACGACAAATAGTTATGCAAAAGGTAAATAGTCGTGCAAAAGGTAAATAAGAATGGGGATTGGAGGGGATAATATCTGATTCATGATGATTTAAAAAGACGTGAGAACAAATTCAACGTCGTAATCGTCCGAAATATAAAATGCCTTTCTTTTTGTAAAAGGTGTCTTTTTGAAAGACGGAACTAAAAAAATACGTGCGGTCTTAATCGAATTGCGCACCTGTTGGCTGAAATAATCAGACTCGGACATTGTTGGATGTAAACGGAAAGTACATGGACGTAACTCAAGAAAAGGTTGTAATTGAAATCGAACGTACGGGCAATTGGACGAAAGCCAAGTGCAGTGGCGGCGAAAGCGGGACCGGACCCGGTGAAACAATAATTCCGCCCCACTTCCCAGAAAACGATAATTACAATCCTGGAGTGAGATAAAAAACTTAATTTAGTTAGGGAGATGTTGAGCCTTTACTATGACCTGTCAGATGCTTTAAGTGACAATAGGGTACTCATGGACAGGCTGGTACTCTTCCTGAGCGAATCGAACTTACTGTTTTATGTGTGAAGTCTTGCACCTTATTTTAATGTGTTTCATTATTAGACTGTGATATTCGATAGTAACTAGCCCCTTTACAGCCTCTTACAATCACCCTACGTCTGTTCAATTTTTCGAACAGACTTTTTATCTTATATATTTGTGTTTGTGCGTGCACGGTTTTTTTTACTGAGTATGCCATCTGGCAACTGACGCTTTTATCGTAAAGTTTGACATTTTTGACGGTATACGTACTCAGAACGTTTTGACGTACGAGCGATATTTGTGTTGTTTACAGTAACTAGAAAACAAATCATCTCGCGTAAAAATTGAATTAAATCGTGAACATTTTCGAGCGAATATTTTTTACAACTTGGATTAACCCAACAACAGTGCATCGATGAACTTAATTCGACTTTTGGCGATGAAGCACCATCAAGGACTACTGTTTATCGATGGTTTGCAGACTTCAATCGTGACCGTAGTTCGCTTAAGGACGAATTTCGTGAAGGTCGCCCAAAATCGGTTGTTATTCCGGAAAACATTGATGCTGTGCGTGAACTGATACTGGAAGATCGTCACGTGACTTATCGTGAGATTGAAGTATCCTTGGGCATTCGTGGCACCAGCATACATTCACTATTGCATGAACATTAGGCCGTCAAAAAAATTTGATCGCGTTGGATCCCACATAATTTGACAATCGGAGTGGAAAATTCCTCAATCGGAGTGGAAAATTGGTTCAAACGCATGCAAAAGTGTATTGATCTTCATGGAGAATATTTTGAAAAAAAAATTGATGTAAAGTGTGAATTTTCACACATTTCAGGGTTTTGCAGGTATTTAGTAAGTGAATGATGATTATTTGGGATGCCAAAACAAATTTTATATTAAATATATATTTTTTTTTTTTTTGTTAATTTTAATTCGAACGCCTAATACCATTATTTAGGTTTCTAAATATGTGCAGTATTTTTTTTTTTTTATATATATATAGCAAGGTTTATTAAGAATTTTTAAAATTGCGCCTATGGCTTCCATTGGTTGTTATAATCTCCGCCCCTCTGATTTCGTGTACATTGAAACAGAATTAAATTATAATTTAAACAATTTCCACTGGTTATTAAATTTACGCTTTTAAAAATTAAATGCAACATTTGCCAAAATGTAACTAGAATTTTGAAAAAATAATTTAAATAATATAAAAATTCAAAAAAAAAAACAAAAAATAATATTGTCTCTTCTCGCAGGGTTCGATCCCTTTCGGATCGAGTTAGTTGGGTGAGAACCAACGTCATAACCACTACACCAGGACACACCTTCCAGTGTAGCGTGCTACAAAGCTATAACTTGTGTACATTATTAGCAAAAAACACAAAAAATGCGTTTTTTTCCAAAAACATAATCAGATCAAAAATTCCTGTTTTACTATTCTGGTTCACACTAATGTACATTACTTAGAATGTCTAAGTAATGTGTTTTTAGTTTAAACCATCTGGGCTACAGGGTGTGGGACAAAAAAATTTTGCACAATTTTGGCAAAAATCGCTTCAAAATAATTTACTTTGCAAAAATAAAAATTTGATCGTTAATTCACGTACCAAGGGCTTTCATTTGATACCCTACTCAGAATTATAAAAAAAAAATTTTTTTTTTTTCGATGAGCACATATTTGTTTATATTTTTAGGGGGATATGTTTTTTAGATGTTTTAGTATTTTTCCTATGTGCGGGTCAAAGAGTTGTATCAGACAGACAGACAGACAGACAGACAGACAGACAGACAGACAGACAGACAGACAGACAGACAGACAGACAGACAGACAGACAGACAGACAGACAGACAGACAGACAGACAGACAGACAGACAGCAGACAGACAGACAGACAGACAGACAGACAGACAGACAGACAGACAGACAGACAGACAGACAGACAGACAGACACGACAAAATGACGGTATAAGGGTTTTTGGGTCATACCTACAAAACCCTAACAATAAAGCCACTTTTGTTGATAAATAATTATTTTTGATTTCAAATCCTGAAATATAAAAGGCAACCCTTGTATATACTTTAATAATTTATATGCATTGTGTTAAGCGTTTTAAGTTAAGATTTGTTTGCAAAAAGGAATCCAGTCCCGGGCCCTGCAATTTGCATAGCCCCCGGTAATTTATACGGGGCTTCCCCCGTATCTCGACGCCTCTAGTCAAGTGAACATAAGTGAAATAAGATTGTACCAATAAAAAATGACGAAATAAAGAATTATCTTAAAAATTTTCTTCACAAAATAAATTTATTCGTCTCCTCCGATTTCGTATCGAACTCTCTTAATTAAAGTGAAAAAGATGTTAAAAATATCAAATTACAAAAAGTAAATTTCATCTTCATTTTACAGTGCTTCTTAACGTTCTGACATTTATTTTCCTTGATGTATTTCACAGTGAGCAAGACTGATAAAGTGAAATCATTCAATCAACTATCTTTTTCAATTCACTTTACTTTCGTTCACTTACATTTAATTTATTAAATCAATTTGCCGATCTCAAATACTTTTTTTTTTAAACCTTAAGTTTTTAGAACCAATTTTAATAGTGTAATTGAATTAAAATAGATTCTATGGAATTCTTCGATTTTGCTGGCTTGTGGTGGGTCAGTTTCAAATATCACCCTCTTTCGTCGGAGTTTATTTGTATTAAAAATTGTTTAGTATATACTTATAGGACAGATTCCAATTACAAATCGGGGTCTAAATCATTTGATTCCGTTAATCGGATGCACCAATTAAGCGAAATTACCTCAATATCTAAAAGAAAACAGGTATTAAAGTACAAATAAATCAGCGAAACGAGAAATTCAAATCCTTTGTGTCTTTGACTTTCGTTTTTCATATCTAGAAACTTTTCCCCACGATACGAATTTTAGAATTACGAAAAATGGTTAATAGGAAAAACCCAATTTGTATTTATTTTTCGCCAAACGAATGAATTTTCGGTATAGGGATTTGCAGCTAAGCACCCTACCATCTGGTGAGCGTTTCATGAACTTGTGTACTACATATAACATTTCGTTTTGTGTATTGGTTTTGTATGAAGTTTGTTTCTAAAGTTTTATTATAATCATTGAAAAATGTATAATACATATTGTTGTGTGCCTATGTGCAATTCATTGAAAAGAAGAAACCCGCAAATATCGTTTCATTTGTTTCCACCAATATCAGACACCGTACGGTTCGAAACAAAATTGGGAAAGCAAGAGGTTAGGAATCGATGTTTAGATAAACAATTTAAAAATTGGAAAAAAAGTAAGCCCTTATATCAAAGTTTGCTCATTACATTTTAATGATAGTGACTACAAAAAATATTTTCAATTTTGTATTTATTATCGCATATCTTGAAAATTCCTGTTATTGTGTGTGGGTTTGTAATGCACAAGTCTGTAGGCATAATGCATAAATCTTTATGAACTCTCTGTTTTTTTCAGTGACTCCACACAATATTATATGCCCAGCATTGTAGATTTCTACCCCTTTGTAAACAACACGGGAATTATTATTTCCCCCAATATAATTAAAATAATCGACAATGGAAAACTGTGCCGCCATAATTCATCAAATTCAAATCAAATCAAATTCATTCATCAAATTCATATATATCAGATCAGTCAGTGGGTGTGGTCGAAAGTTTCATCCGTGTCAATATTTTTATTAAAATATATTTATTGTGCCTTCAAAAAAGCCAAAATCCACGTAATTAGTGTATTAAAATCATTATTTTATAAAAAGCGTTAGATAAGTGTTAAAAATTTGAGTTTATTTAAACAAAAATTGTGAAACTAATCACAAACGGCAATATCTGATTGTGATAGGATTTTATAATTTATAAATTTCAATAATAAAATTCAAATAAGTGCCGATATAAAACTTAAATTTTCAGTTATAAAGTGATTTTTAACTATTATTTAGATTCACTGAACAATTTGTTACATGTATTAGTTTAAAATTTAAAGTTTGTTCTAAATATTAGTTTAAAATTATTCACCAATACGTTGACTTTAAAATAATACTTAAGAGACGAAGCTAAGTGGTCGTGGTCGTTAAAGTGACTTTATACTGTCAGAATTCAATGGTTCCAGGTTCAAGTCCATCTCGGTGCTAAAAAGTATTTTATATGTTAATTAATTTTATTTAATTGAACTAAAGTAATAATTATAACTTTATAAACATTACAACAATAATATAATAACTTTAATAAAAACAAATTTAAAATTTAACTTAAAAATTTGCGCCTTCTGTCTGGCAAGTGTCTACCTTTTCTTATTGATATCTAACTATTCGCAACAAGTTTTATCGACACGTTAAGCTTGCCATATTAACATGTCTTTGTGCGCACGTTGCAATGAATCACTGCCATTGGACTATGTCGAGTGTTTTGGCGAAAACTGTGGAAACATGCATTTTGCATGTGCCGGAACTACGGAAGCATCTTACAGAAATCTCGCTAAAGCAAAAAAATCCAACTTTAAATGCAGTTATTGTACAAAATCCCGACTTAGAAGTGGAACCTCTGTTAGTGGACCTTCTGTTGCTACCCCTCCTGTTTCTGCATCTTCCATTACTACGCCGGATCAAATCAATCAAGAAATCTTAAATAAAATAAATAATATGGAACTTATGTTTCTGGAAATAAAAAATCTTAAACGCGAAATTGATGAAATGGTTAAAACTAGGGACTTCATTAGTAGTCAATATGACACTATAGTTGAAACAACTAAACAAAATAATATTATCATCAATAAAATGGAGTCGGTTGTTAATACGTTAATGGAAGCCAACAAGCGCAAAGATGAAGTTATCAATGTACTGGAAAATAAAATAAACAAATTAGAACAATATTCGAGAAATAAAAATATAGAAATACATAATGTTGAAGAATTTAATAATGAAAATACTGACGATTTAGCTGTGAAAATAGGTCGTCTATTAGATATTAATTTAACGAAAAATGAAATCGAAGTGTCACATAGAATAATCTCTAAGAATATATCAAAACCAAAACCGATCATAATTCAATTTAATTCTCGCAAACTACGTGATGAGTTTATAGCTAAGCGCAAGAATAGTATCAAAAATTGTGATATCTATTCCAATAATAACACAAATAAAATATTTATTAATGAAAATCTTTCCCCTTTTTATAAAAATCTTCTCTGGTTGGCAAAAAATAAAGCTCAGACAAATAAATACAAATTTGTTTGGTATAGGAATAATAAAATACTTGTAAGAAAAGATAACGATAGCGAAATTCGTGTTATTGAAAACGAGACCGATATAAACAGGATTTTTGCATTGTAAATTCATATAATATTTTATTATAATTTGTTAAACCTATTATGGATCTAGATTTAGATTTTGATTTTGTAAATATAGTAACGAAAACCTGTGATACTTTACCAAATTGTAAAAATATGCTGTTCAACTTTGTTAATCACAGTTCACTAAATAACAGTTTAAGTATTTTTCATACTAATATTAGGAGTATAAGTAAAAATTTTACATCTTTAGAAGTTTATATAGACTATTTTGAAAAAAGTTTGGACGTTATCATCTTGTCCGAAACGTGGTTTTGTAAAAATTCTGAGTATTTTAACATTGAAGGTTACAATATTATATACAATGAAGGTTTAATAAACAAAGCTGATGGAGCTATTATGTATGTAAAAAATAGTTTAATTTATAATTATGATGTTATTATGTTAGGTCCATATAAATTCATTAGAACAATAATTAAAACAAATACCGAAAAAATCGCCATAACTGCAATTTATAATCCTCCATCCATTAATGTACATGAATTCTTATATTGTTTAAGAACATATTTCAACACTTATTGTAAAACTTATTATGAAATTTTTTGTGGTGACATAAATATTGACATATTATCTAACAAAAACGACAGTAATGACTATATCAACTTATATACAGAATTTGGCTTCAGATCTTGCATAAACGATTATACCAGAGTTGTAGGAGACTCTCGTTCCTGTATAGACCATTTCTTAATTAAGGCAAAAATCTATCCTCAAAATATTCTACCTGTTATATTAAAAAGTAAAATTAGTGAACATTACCCAGTTATTTTAAAAATAAAATCTAAAAATACACTAACAACAAATCAACTAAATAAAAATTCCCAAAGAAGTGTTATTAAAATTGTAGACTATAATAAATTAATTGACTTATTTAAAAATGAAAATTTCTGTTTCATTAAAGAGGAAAGTAATTTGGACACAGTATTAGATAGTTTCGCTAATTTAATAAATAAAAATGTTAAAAAATGTACTTTCTGCAAAAATACTGGAAAAAATAAAAAAAGAAAAGGCTGGATAACATCTGGAATTATTGAGTCTCTCAAAACGCGTGATTTGTTATACAAACAGTTTAAAATGGACCCTGATAATCTCACATTAAAAAATAATTATAATAAATTCAGAAATAAATTAAATGTCATAATTAAAAAAGCCAAATCCGATTTTTTTAAATATAAATTACAAGAGGCTGGATTTGATACTAAGAAACTATGGTCCATTTCTATGGAAGCCGTAAATCTAAATATAAATAAAAAAAAACAAGAAATTAACAAAATTATCGGATCAAATAATGAGATTATTACAGAAAAACAAGAAATAGCAAATAATTTCAATAATTACTTTGTAAATATTGCAGCAAGAATGGCAGCCAACTTAAATGTTCCTAATATCAATGAAACTAGAATTAAAATGGTCTCTGATTCTTTTTATTGCGGCCCTATAAGTTCCAACGATGTTGAAATAGCTATAGATGCGTTGAAAAATAGTAGCTCAGTAGGACTTGATGGTATTTCCAGTAAAGTACTTAAAAATATCAAACACGCTATTAGTGAACCATTAGCTACATTTTTTGACAGATGCGTCTCAGAAGGATATTTTCCTAATAAAATGAAGGTAGCAATTATTAAAATACTACATAAAGCTGGACCTAAAGACACCATGGGTAACTATAGGCCAATTTCATTATTGTCCAATATAGCAAAAGTATTTGAAAAAATTATTAAAAAAAGAATGTATACATTTATAGAAAAACATAGCATATTATCTAAAAATCAGTTTGGATTTCGAGAAAATATGTCTACTGAAAATGCTATTACCACATTAACTTCAGCTATATATCGAAACCTAGATAAATCTAAGCTTTGTGCGGCTATTTTCTTAGATCTTGCCAAAGCATTCGATACGGTTAACCACTTGAGATTACTAGACAAGCTTGAATCTTATGGTTTCAGAGGAATTTTTCTCAAACTTTTAAATAGTTATTTAAATAATAGGATGCAGTATACTTCCATAGACGACACTCTGAGTGATCCAGAAGTTGTGACATGCGGTATACCGCAGGGCACAGTACTCGGTCCCCTTCTGTTTATACTGTATATCAACGATCTACTATCACTGGAAGTAGATGGTAATTTACTTTCTTTTGCCGATGATACAGTATATTATGTTGAAGGTGATACATGGGATGATATATTTCGTAATATATCTAAAAACTTTAAATTAATACAAGCGTGGTTAAATGCGAACTTATTATCCTTAAATATAAATAAAACAGTTATAGTTCCTTTCGCTTGCCGTAAAGATAAATTACCGCCGGATAAGTTTCTTAGTTTACATTCAACAAACTGTACTTTAAACGGCTGTAACTGCAGTGACAAAATTTGCATTAATAATTCTATTAAATATTTAGGTATTATATTTGATAGTACCATGACTTGGAAATTGCAAGTGGACTGCTTAAATAATAAACTGAGAAAATTAATCTATTTGTTTAAAAATCTTAAATATTGTCTAAAACTAAACGCGCTTAAAATTATCTACTTCGGTCTAACTCAATCGCTATTGAAGTATGGTATTTTAGCTTGGGGCGGTGCTGCCAAATCGGTTACTGTAAAACTAAAATCTACTCAAAAACTTATCCTCAAAATTATATTTAATAAACCATTCAGATTTTCCACAGAACAACTATTTAAAGAAGCGAAAGTATTTGATGTATCTAAATTATATTTTCTTTCCTTAGGTCACTACTTGTACAAAACAAAAATATATCTTATTAATCAACTAATTTTTCCTACCCATAACTATAACACAAGAAGTAAAGAAAATAGTTTAAGTAACTTACCTATGGTAAAAAAACGTGTTGCTACTAAAAATTTTGAAGTAATATTACCCAAATTTTATAATAAATTTCCTGTCAATTTAAAATCTTACCTTTTACACCCAATTAAAAATAAATTTATTAAACATTTCAAAATATGGTTAATGGAGATGCCTTACTCAGAGATCAATAATTTAATAAATTAAAGGACGTTCACTTTTCACCATTTATTAATTTTTTAATTTTTCATTTTTTTAGTAAATAATGATCTACTGACCGAATTTATTATTATAATATAGTAACAATATCGTGTCACCACAAGATGCCTTGTATCTTCTGTGACACTTTAATGCAGATTCTGCTTACCTTTCTTTTAGTTAACATTTATATTTAAATTCGTATGTTATATGTTATATAACTTAAAACCAGAGCACAAAATGTAGTATTTAAGATGTTTACAAGTAATGTCACTTAAAAAAAATGTCCTCACAATACGTATGTATACTTACTTGATTATAAAATTTTAAAACAAAATCAGAAAATCCCATACAATTATTTATTTTTTGTCGTTTTTTGATACACTTTTCGCTATTATTTACTAGTAAATGTCAAGTGGTATCTGATTTAGAATGGTTTCAAAAAAATCCGCGTGGCGCTACGATCTTAAAATTTTTCCCCTATAATGACGACTATCTACAATTCGCGCCACCTCTCGGCAACCTTGGCAGTGACGTATACAGGACTCATGGTTAGGGGGGCATACGGCCGGCAACAATTTTTTTGTAGGCTTATTTGGGATAAAAATATATTTAAAAATGTAAAATTTACACTCACTTCTCACTTTTCTGTTTATAAAAATATTTCAAGATTTGAAGTTCCGTCACTGCCTATCATTTTATTTGAAAAATAGACCGCGACCTAAATGAATTTGATAGCCCTGCTGTTGAATATTGATGCTTATATCAAAAACAAAAAGAGATGATAATTTCATTATTTGTTGATAAAAAAAATGTGGTTGTTAATCCATGTATCAAAAACTTTCATTTGATAACCCTCAAAATTATACAAACTTTTTCTTTGCTTCCATAAATAGATACACATTTATTTATATTTTGCGCGAATATATTTTTGAAGTCTCAATATTTCTCGTACATATCCAGCTGCTTGCCCACAATTTCTACCGAACGGACAATTTCATGTGACGGAATAAATATTTCTTGATTACGAAAACCTAAAAATAACATGGGAATATACATTTTCTATTAATTTCAATACTAATCATAATAAAATATAGGTTATGTATTGTAAAATGCATTAGTTATTTTGCTGTACGATTATTTTATTTAATTCTTTATTGGACTTTGGGGGGGGGGCACGTGCCTCTAGTGCCGTCCCCCGTATACGCCACTGAACCTTGGTTTAGTCGGATTTTATATAAAGAGAATGGTGTCCTGTCGAATCGGCGCTTCAGGGTGCTAATCTGAAGTACCCTGTCACAAATGTTCGCACTGGACAATGGGGTCCCACAGGGTTCTATACTAAGCATTATATTATTTTCGATTGCCATCACCGGTGCAGTTTCATGTATTCGATTACCTGTACAGCGTTCGATTTTTTTTTGACAACATTGGTATCTTTTTAGCCTGACGCAAGCCGAAAACTGTCGAATGTCAGGTTTAGCTGACAATCAATCGCCTCGATACATGGGCAACCGAAAATGGCTTTAAATTCTCGACCAGTAAAACTGTGTGTCCATTTTTGTAGGAAAGGGGATGTCGAATCCTACCTACGGTCACACTAAATGGAGCACATAGCCCTTCCCTGATACTGCCAAATTTTTGGGTCTTGTGTTTGACTCTCGTCTTACGTGCCGGCGCATTTTCTGTCCGTCAAGAAAAAATGCCAAATATCGCTCAATTTATTGCGAATCCTCGATCACAAGACAGGGGTGCAGACCGCACTGTAATATTGCAGTTATACCTTTCTCTAGTGAGTTCTAAGCTGGATGACTAGCTTATGGGTCAGCTAAACAAACAGAGATACAAATTCTTGACACTGTACATCACAGTGGGGTTAGACTGGCCACAAATACATTTCCCACTAGCCCGATACCAAGCCTGCTACTTTTGAGTATATATCAAAAACATATAGCTCAAAATTATTGCGCTTCCCCAAGCCATTCAATTGCTTAAATTGCCACTTCTATTATATATTAGTTAACTATTTATACCGTATTTAAATTTTCTTCAAATAAGTACATTTATGTATACGTATACGTATTATGTTAACACAATAGACAATTATTTGTGACGTCATTCTCTTCCGATTGTAGTTAGTACTTCCGCCATCTTCAAGGTACGAAATATCGTCTTACGAAGGTTTTTTATGCCCTAGTTATGTTCCTATATGCACAAAGTCTAAAAATGTTGAAACTGCCTGTATATATAAAATAATAAGATAAATAACAATTCATGATATATCTTCGGATATATTGTAAAAATAACTTGGCAACACTGTGTGAGTAATTATTTATATATTATTTGTATCCAGAATTATTATCAGTTATATGACATAATGACTAACTAAGCTGTTGCCACATTTGTGTATTTAATTTGTCATATAAAGCAAATGATTAAAGATGCAATTGTTACTAGTTAATATCAACTAGTGGTTAAAATCCTACGTGGTTAAAATCAAGCTACGTGGTTAAAATCTTTGTTAATGTGATCCATTATTACCCTTGAACAGACATCTTTTAAAAATTCAAGTATAAAGCTGAGTTTTGTAATTATAAAAACAGGATATATATGTAGATACAGTGCGATAATTAATTCTTGAACGTTATGCAATACTTGACAGAAACATTTAGTTATCAAACTTATTTCCAGGGGCACATAGACGTACATTCTATTTGTAGTACCTTATATGAATTAATTATTAAATGAACACTGTTTTTCTGCACACGTCAATGAGTTGATAACACATATGAAGTTAGCATCAGAATTCATTGTTCCTCGGGTGAGTTCGGGCTAACGAAGTAATCTGATTGGTTCTTTGTTAAATTGGGAATTTCAGCTGGGAATTAGAATACAGTTTTGATATTTTAAAATTCATTGTTTACCATTATGTAATGTGTTTAACATTATGTAATGCGCAAGACTTAATGATCGCACTGTATAAGATTCGATCTTGGTTGTTTTAGTTAGTAATCAATGTGTCAAAATTCAGTAACAGCGTTCCGTAAATAACATCTTTACAGCAATTTGGTTGAAATCTGGTATTCAGGACACATACTATAATTTTACCCTTGTTGAATATTAGATATTAAATTTAAGTAGGCGATGGCACGAGTTAACCCACTGTTTTGATATTTATTTTTTAAAAAACTAATATTTTACGACTTATCTCAGTTTTCGAAGAATAATTAGTGCAAACATGGATTGCGCAGACATGCATTTTGCAATTTAAGTTTTTAAAACACTTATAAATACTTAAAAATACTGAACAATAACACCGAAAACATATGTGTTTACGCGGATTAACAGAATGGTGCTCTCAACATGCAGTCATGCGTAAAACGAACAAAAAGTGGTCATGTTTATATCACACCATATATTTCCCCAACACGGTGCTGAGTGTAACGTGTCGAATTGCGGACCGATGTGATAGTCGGTGAGAGGCAAAAGGGGTACATTTCCATAACACGTTGCCGCCACAGCTCCATTCACAAACGTGGCCATAGAAGTACTTCACTTCAAAAACTAACTACATGTGGTAGCACAAATCTGTTATATGCAAAGGTGTGGCAAGTTAATTCTGTTCTAGTAGTAAATGTATATAAATTACAAATAGAGTGATGTGTAATTTAATGCACAGCAAATTTAGCAAAAGAAGTGTTTCTCGCAATGAACAAAATGCGACTTAAACCACTTTGACTTTAACCCCTTCAAATATAAATAAGTACCGAACAAATATTCTAATATTTAATAAAAAACCATACAACAAAAGAAAATACAATACAAAAGAATGAATTACTAGAACAGTTCAATTATTGTATTCTGCTCATAATATGAACACATCCTGTTCAATGGTGATTTAAGGAATAGATTGGTATGTGATAAAAAAGTGAGGAATGCCTTGTAGGGAAAAATGGGATGTGGAAATTTAATTGTTGAAAGAAAAGTAGATCGTCAATTAGATTTTATGCTAATTTTTACAGATAATTTATGGAGCTTAACTCACGACGATCAATAAAAGATTTGATGGAAAAAACATTAAGAAGGGTACTATATGAGAAATCGAAAGAAGGATCCCATAACTTTAAAGTAGATGAACTTCAAGAATTTATGTTGTACTTTTTCAATTGCATTCTTTTGAATCTCATAAACTGAATCCCACTATTGAATAATATTAAATTTTAGAGCGAATAAATACATAGTAAAGTGTAAAGATAGCGTTTATATTTGAAAAAATGCGTGGATTCCTAATAATAAATCCAAGCATTTTATAGGGATCGTATCTATATGCGAGTTAAAAGTAAGTCTACTATCAAACTCGATTTCCAGATCCCGGGTAGTTTCGCAACGAGTAAGCAACTGGTTAAGTAAGTAAATAGGGAAAAATAGTAGTTACAGTTTCGAGTAAATGTCAAAATTTTGCATTTAGAAAGATTGAGGTTAAATTTGTTTAAGGTGCACTAGTGAGATTTTCAAAGTCGTTTTGAAGAATGAGGCAGTCATTTTTTGAAGAGATAGTTCGAAAATTTTTGAGATCGTTGGCAAAAACTAATCCTTCACTGACTTTTACATTTTTAATATCATCAATAAATATTTTTTTAAAATGAAATTAATTAAAACTATGCCATAAAATTGGTAATTTCTTTCTTATTTATTAAATTAATTCCAATAGCAATCGCACAATTAATACAAACTGAAATATTCAAATATAAAAATCCTAAACTTTCCTTTTATTAAAATATTAATATAGATAATATTTTCTTCTACTAATATCTCAAATATTTGCAAAATTCCAAAACGTATTTTTCGTTCAATTGCACCGCGTTTTATTATAATTCAATAAAAATTTACATTTTTTGTATTTACACAGTTATAGTAAATTTCGTCCTCTATCTTTGACTAAAAATTACATGTCTTCTGAACTTACTTTCTGTCGAAATTTAATAAATATAAAAAATAAGCTTTACACAATATTTACAAAATATTCTTATAGGATTTATTATATGTCAATAAATAAGCTAAATTCTCTAAATGTTAACTAAGCAGTTACTATGTCAAACCGCTTTTTGCTTTCTCCCAAATACTACGTTCCGTATTTTTCTCTTAATGCCCGAGCATCACACTGCAGTAAAAGGGGCGTGCCAATCTCTCAGAACAAGATCAAAATTATTACAAAATCTCTAAATAGTAATGAATGTTTTATTAAAGCTTTATTATCTAATCCACCTTAAGTAATTTACACTTTAAACATGTAAATATATTCAACTATTTGTTTTTTTGTTTTTTTATTACCTCCCGTGAGATATCGCGTCAAAATAAGAATGTTCTGCATTCTTTTTTGTACTGGGTTTTCCTTGGATATGAAAAATTTTAAAAATGTATGGAACAATAACAACAAATCATAAAAAATATATGTATAGTACTTATTTTGTTTCTATCTTTATATAACGTTATAAAAATATAAGTCCAAATATTTTTAGAAAAGGTGTTTTTGATGTTATTTATAAAGCAAATATGTAGTGTTTCTAGCTTATTTAGTGTCTTGTTCAGATTCTATTAATAGTTATTTAATCAAATATTTCTGAAAAGTCATTGGAAATGACTAAACCAGCCTTGAATTCAATTAATTATTAAGTTTGTATTAACAATTCATTCTTAAATAAAAACAAAATAAATAAAACCCGGCAAATATACCCTAAAATTTATTTTAAAAAAGCAACACTATTATTTTCAATAATACCTAAACCCAAGGTTATTTTTAAGTGGTCAAACATAATATAAAACTATTTTTTAAAACAAAAATCAACTTCTTAACCTAAAATAAGTAAGCAATGTGTGCGGTTTTAAACTACATAAACATAAATACGAAGTAATAGATGAAGACAACTTATGAAACTTATTTATTATAACTTACATCGTATTTTAAACTATTACTGATAATCCCAGGATTGCACAAAATGTTTTTTATTTCGATTTTAAACAGGAGCCGAGATCTACACACTAATCCAGTAACAGCCATTTTGCAACTGATCGGCAAGAGTTGAAGATTGTTAAATGATGCGCATGTACAGGGTAAATGCGTATTTTTTTAACAAGTATGAATGAATTCTATAAATAATTTGTATTTATTTAATTTACAATTGAAAAAATTATTTATTTACGATGCGTAACCGTTAAATTTAATCCATCTCTAAATATAAGGGCGCCTGTCAACATCTGATAAATATAAATCTATTTTAAGATGGAAAAGACAATGATTAATCCTCTTAAAAATAGTTAACCAAAGTGCTAATTGTAATTTAACAAATGTATCTCTGGGTTTCCTCAAATGTATTTGATTTTAATTAAAATTTCTCCTCTTCTTGTTAAGTCAGAGAACTTAAAACTGTTTATGCAACAGATGTTTGGATAAATATACCATGTAAACTGTAAATCTGCTAAAATAAACCATAAATTACTTTCATTTTATTAATATATTATATTCTTTCGTCAGCTAATAATAACTTTCAACTTTTCACAACAAATTTATTATTGTTTGAGGAAAACTGATATATAATCAGTAGTATTCAAACTGTTATCATATCGAAATAAGGAATAATATTATTTTAATAAAATCTAGTCTGTTTCAACCCCAAAATTTGTCATGGCTGTAATATTTTGTATATATTGGTTTGTACCAAAATTTTTACAATGAATATCTCTTTATTTAAATTCAAAATATGAATAACGAAAAACAGTTTAAGAATCTCAGATTAACTTCAAATTTTGACTGTTGTAAGTGTGGTGCGGACTTCTGTCATCCGTATACAAGTCCAAATATCACGGTAAACATATAAAATATATACTAAATATTGTTTAAAATTAAGAGAAATCATCATTTTTAGATGCAGATGGAACCAATGGCACTAGGAAGTCCACCTTCAAGTCCTAGTTCACCTCAAATTAACCCTAATTTTTTGCCCGCCTTTTTGATGGGTGAAAGACAAGTGCAAACACCAAATCGTTCCACAAATATAAGTCCAACAAAAAATAACAGATCTTTTGGTTATAAATCACCAACTTCAGAACAACGTACTCTACACTCCAAAATGTTTACAAATCTTGCTTCGGAGAACTCTCCGTTTAATATCAGTAATGTAGGAAATGAAAAACATGGTCCTCCTGCTTTGGGTTTGTTTGATACATTGGAACATAATGATTTTGCTAATTCAACGAGGATTGACACGTTTCAAAGTCCGACTAGAGATTCGTTGCCGAATAGATTTCCTGATACGCCTGGCTCGGTTCATTTCCGTAACTTGAATGATACTGTGGATGGGACTCCTACGAAAGGTTTTCAACATAATGCGAGTTTACAGAGGAATCTAAATGAAAGCTTAACTAAAGCACATCCTTTTAGAAAACAATTGGAAAAAAATGAAGAACTTTGGGTATGTTTTTTGTTTATTTTATTCAGTATATTCGTAGCATATAACAAAATAGGTTCATGTGGTTTTCTGGGTTCCTTAGATATAACCAAGAAACTCTTATACTGTCTCTCATGTGTCTATTTGTTTGTACGGTATAAATTGTGGCCAAACGGCTAAGTCTAGAGAATTAATATGTGGCATATTTGTTCAGAATTTTAGCTCGTATATAAGACAAATAGTGAAACTTATTTAATTATAAACATATATATTTCTCGAAAAATATATATATATTTTTAATTTTGAGGGTTTAAAATGAATGCTATATGTGAAATAATGAACAATATTTTATTATTTTTTGTAAAAACAAATATACCTAATTTTTCTGAAATTGTAGCAAAAAAATTCTGTCTTCCACCCTATTTCCCAGAATGATTGGTTAAAAAATCTGAATATGTTCAGATTAATTGTAACATTGTTACCCCCCAAATATTTATTCAATTAAAAAAATGTGCACAGTACCAGAAAGATTTGATTTCCTTTTTACACAATTATTTTCATAACTGTTCTTCTGTAATACATGAGATATTTAAAGTTTTTTAGTTGACGTCTCTCCAAGACCTCCTTTAGAAAAAACAATAAATAAATAAAAATAATAAAATGCCAAATAGCCTATGTTTGCAACTTGGTTTTGCTGTGTCATCATAGTACATACATTACGTGAAAATTATGTTTTTTTTTTGTGTAAATCATGGATAGAAAGACAGATTTTTTGCGGATATTATCTTAACATCACTTGAAACGCGTAAAAACTAAGTTAAGGGGCTATAAAACAAAAAACGGATATAACCTGCATTTTTAGTGTTTTGTAGGTATGATCGAAAACCCCTTACAACGTCACTTATGTGGCTGTCTGTCTGTCTCTTTGTCTCTTCAGGAGAAATTGTATCCAAACGGCTAGACACAAAAAGTTTAAATTTGGCATGCTTGTACTACTAGGGTTACCAAATTTTGCAGTCATAAAATACGGACAGTGCTGTAAAAAAAAAAAACACGGAAAATTAATAAAAATAGAATCTAGAACAGTGGCGCACCCAGTGGGGGTGCCTGGAGGCCCGCGCTCCCTCTAGGAAGGACGAAAATAAAAATAAAAACACACAAACACACTAGAAAATTTTAAAAATAGAGATGAGGGCCTTTTTTTTAGGTCGTCACTTGTATTTTAGAAGTGAGGACCTTTTTTTTCAGATCACTACATTTAAATAATTTTGTCTTCCGGATTTTTTTAAAATTTATTTGTGGTCAATTATTAAAAGAAAGCTCTTAAGACGTTAATTGAGGACCGAAAAGTAATTTTTATTTCTTTATGTTAACAGGATTTTTGCCAGAAATTTGCTTAAAAAAATTATTATACCGCACTCATGGGGGTTTATCTAAAAATCTGAAAAAATTCTGAGTAACGCGCATTAATGTACTAAAATATCTAATAAATATAAAAATAGATAGAAAAAATTTCGAAATTTTTTTCGTTTTATCAAAAAATATTTCAAATAAAAGTTGTTAGTTATTGCTTTTATAGCAACTTTTATTAATTTTTTTTTTTTTTAAATATTTTTCTGTTTTGAAATATTCGCAAAAATCTTAAAATCGACACGAGTAAACCCCATTTCTAGTCAACAGATTTTTACCAAAAATTGATGTCAAAAGCTTAAATATGAAGTTTCATAAAAATCCTGTTAGCCGAATTTGTTCTGTACACAGACAGACAGACAGACAGACCGACAGACATGCTAAAAATAGTCAAAACGTTATGCAGGGACCTCAATTCGTGGAGATCCATCGAAATCTCGAAATGTCAAAACCGGTATGATCACAATACCTTTCTTATATATGTTGGCGGTCGGTAATTACTGAAATGTGTGAAAATTCACAGTTCACATCAATTTTTATTTATGTAGACTAGGGTTACGTAACTAAATATTAAATCTAAACAATAATTTTTATTTATCTGACTATATAACATATTTAGTCAGATTCAGATTTTATATACATATATAGATAGACAAATGAGAAAATCAATTGGATATAGATATTAGATATAAGGAACGAATCCCCGATTTCTTTTTTTCTTTTTCCATGTTAAAAGAATTTCAGCAAGAAACCCATTATTACCGACCGCCAATGGAGTTATTGTTATTATTATAATTGTAATATATAAGGGAGGTATTGTGATCATACCGATTTTGACATTACGAGATTTCGATGGATCTCCACGAATTTAGGTCCCTAAATAACGTTTTGACAATTTTTAACATGATGTCTGTCGGTCTGTCTGTCTGTCCGTCTGTTTTTCTGTCTGTCTGTCTGTCTGTCTGTCTGTCTGTCTGTCTGTCTGTCTGTCTGTCTGTCTGTCTGTCTGTCTGTCTGTCTGTCCATCCGTCCGTCCGTCCGTCCGTTCATCTGTCTGTGTACACGTGCAGAGCAAATTCGGCTAAAAGGATTTTTATGAAAAATTTTTGAAAAATATTTCGGAATTTTTTCCGGGTATCTATTTTTTTATACTTATATGTAACGTTTCCATGGTCATGATAAATAATATCTCGGTTAGAAAATATTAGGCTAAGTTATTTCTACTCTGCTACTAGAATTTATTTTATGGAAGTACTTTGTAATGGCGATCGTTCCTGTGGTGGCCACAGCTGATTTTTTTTATATGCAAAGGTACCAAATTAAAAATTTCTCGCTTATTTAAAAAAAACGAAAATCCTATTGCAAATTATACATCTACATTTTCTCATTTCACAATAAAAAATCAAAAAATATATAATTTAATACACATTAGCATAACATTATAAGATCAAAGACAATCTTGAAGCATTATTAACAGTGAAAATTACGGCAATTAAAAATATGTTAATGCAATAAACCTTCAAATGTATCTAATTTAAAAGTAGTCATTTGTAGCTTGATTCTTTCCTGCATATCTATATTCAGTTGTGAAACAAAATTTGTATTTTATCTTTACAGGTTACAATACTTGGTTTTCCACCACATGCAGCAAGTTTAGTAGTAGCTCACTTCGCCCAATTCGGTACGATAACAGAAAAAAAGTTCCCTGCGGAAGGTAACTGGGTGAACATAAAATACAGTGCACCTCATGAAGTTGCTCGTGCAATGTCTTACAACGGAAAACTAATATCCAACTCAATTATGGTTGGAGTCATTCCGAGACAAAAACCTATTACCCCAAGTGTACACTTTGAAGATAAAGAAAATGATACTGCAACTAATGATACTTCTTCTGTGATAACCTCACCAAATAGAGCTAGGTCTTTGACTCAGCCATATTCACTTCCAAGGAGTACTGAGGTTCTAAGCCCTCAGAATGTACCGCAGAGGTCAACTGGAATTGTTACAAAAGCTATGGAATATGTGTTCGGTTGGTGATTTAAATAATTAATGTTATATTGCACTTGTTTTAAATTATTAAGAAATATTTTAATAATTTATACTGGCAACATATATTTTAATTCAACAACTAATCACTTATTCAAATAAGACACATTAATCAAGTAATATTGATACAGTTATCTTGTAAATCATACTCCCTCTGTCTCCACATAGTTCACTTCTATCATTTTTATGCCCAGTTGCATAATTTTTTTTTTTTTTTTTATTTTTGGTCTTAGCAACTGGTGTATTTAGTATTATACCGGTCTTATTAATCGGCATATATTTATTTTTATTTTGGATAAGTTAGCAATTTTTATAACAAATACAAACATCCATGTCATGAACGGGGTTCAAACTCGAGCCCTCATGGTTAGCAATCAAGCACGCTAACCTATCTACGCATCGCGTTACTATAATCTGTCTCATTTTGTAATACGAAACTATAGTGCGTTCAAAGGTGAGTTTGCAGTATAGCTCTTATGGCAAATGGGAGCGGTGTTGCAAAATGTTGTAAAAGTGTCAAATGTGTCAATTATAATAATATGAAAAACTCGTATGATTTACAAAAATCGACTCTTATAAAACTCAAAATAACACTCAACAAAAACAAATGGCCATTTGTAGAATACTGCGTCTTCACAGATCAGCACGTTTTAAGCCTGGAATAGAATGCACTGCGCGCTACGCCGTCAGCGCGCCGTCATTTGTGATGGCGTTGCGTTAGCGGCGTTAAGAACGGCGTTGAATTTTCGCCTGCACACAATGCAAGCATTTTTAACGCCGTCAAAGTGTCACGTGACAACCTATATCTGTGTTTATACGTGCGCTTTCTTTTATTAAAATTATAATGGATGATGAAGACTTGTGTGTGATGTTATTTATGTTGTATGCAAGTTATTTATATATACAAAAACTTCACCATTCAGTAAAAACTGAGGTTAGGTGTTCTACGTCAACGTTCAACGGCGTCAAAAGTTGGAAATTGACGAACATTCAGTATCAACGGCGTTCGAACGCCGTTAGGATGTTGCCTATTCTGTGCAGTTGCGTACGACAGCTTGATTTTAACTTTCCTCTAACAGATAGCGCCGTCCAAACGCCGTCAACGCGCCGTAGAACACGTTGCATTCTGTTCCCCACTTTACAGCTGGCAACGTCGACAAGCAAGAAAAGGATAGCGTCATTGTGTAAACCCATTAGAGAGTATGAAAAAGAACTACTTCATATGCCTTGTACTGCAAACTCACCTTTGAACGCACTATAGATCTGGTTACTTTGGTGACTGTTGTGGTGTAAATAGACTTTTATGGAAACATGTGAACTTGTAAACCTGGCTTTTAAATATTTGGTTAAGTTTTATTATATCGAGGTTATATTCACTCAAAAACTATGTATGTCAGATAACAATTGTGTTATAGGGGCAGGGATGGACTGGGACCTACAATTTTATCGAGCCCGGGCCGAAAATCAAAGGATTTTACTCTTCAAATTCAAGTAATGATTTAAAAAAAAGATCCTCGTTTGCAAAATACAGGTGAAGAGCCTTTAAAAAAGATATTCTATATTTAAGAAAAAAAACGTAAAAATTGTTTATTTGTTTTAAAATAATCAAGTATTACAATAAATTAATATTTACTTATACATTTAGTTTGTGATCCCTATTGCACATGCCAGTATATATTACAATATAATATATATATATTTTTTTAATGGGACGATTGCTCCTGCATAGCGTTCGATGAGACTTTAATATTTGGTGAATATTCAGTAATCTTTAACTTAAGACAGCAATCAAGTTTCAGGTCAATAAGATTACTTCATAACTGACTCTTTATTAATTTCATATGTGAAAAGACTTGCTCACAGTAATATGTGGATTCGAAAATTGTCAGTAGACCAAAAACATAATTTTTTATATAATTGAACGATTCTGGGAGACGGTTCCAAGCTTCGAAAACAACTTTATCTACATTTTGAAGATTGTGAATTTCAATCCACTTATGCTGGGAAGATAAAATGCACTTTTTCTTTCTAATCTTTCCAGTTCAGAATTAAGTTTTAAGAATATATAATTCCATAAATCTTTGAATTTCAAATCCATTAATTGAAGTTCAAATTGTGCCTGATTAATCAATGGGAACGGTGATAAATGTAATTGCTACATATCTGCTTCAGAAGCTAGTGTAGCTTTATATTTTCTAAACTCTTTAAATCTATCTCCAAAAGCTTTTTGTATGTTAACAATAGTTTAAGCAAAAAAAAATTGCATTAATAACGTTGTTTTTGTCCTTAGGTTTTTGTAAATTAATAAAATGCACAATGTTTCTGCACGTACATCATTCACAAAAACAGATAACTTTTTTTCGAAACAAATTACTTCTTCTTAAAGGGAATATGCAGGAATTCGGGGAATTACCGGGCGTGAATTGCACCGTAAAACATCCTGAACAATACAAAACCTATATAGTACAGGCAGAAAGTTGAAAATTTAAAAATAAATTATGTTAAAATAAAAACCGGCCAATATTCAAAGAGCCACAAAATTTTCTAAAAGAGCCGAATGCGGCTCCGGAGCCGCAGGTCGCCGACCCCCTGGTCTATACTATTGTAAAAATTACGTCGGGCTAATATTATTACACTCTTTATACAATTTTAAGAAAATATCATCCAACTATATCTTTGTCATTTTGTTGTAAGCCGTTTAGACTGCCTCAATTAGTTCATCTACGCTTGATGGTGATTAATCAGACAAATAAATTTCAACTATTTGGGACAGAAGGAGTATGTTATTGATATAGCATTGTTCTCGGATACAGTCCCTAACAAGTTTAAGTCCGACATGTGCGCAGTATTGCGGTGCTAATATTCACAATAAATAAAACTGGTTAAAAAAAACGAAAATGCTGATAGATCTGATGAGCAAAAAAAACTTACCAAATTTTAGTTGTGGCGCCAATTATTCAAGTTTCCATATAATTTTTTGATTTTTAGAAATTTTTGATGTAGTGTTTTGCTTAAAGGAAATACTAAATTAATTAAATCAATTTATTTTTTTAACTTTTGTCCTACTATTTATTTTAACAATCGGTTCGCTTATACCGTTGAGTACCGGCTGAATATCAGCCTTGCTTGAGCAATTGCGATTCTGACTGCTCTTAACATGCGTATCGATCTCCAAATTGTTAGGGATTTCCTCCGAGAACGCAGCTATTATGAAACTAGACAGTTATTATGATCTGTGACTTCCACATTATTAGACTTATACCAATTTAATTTTTAATGTTTTATCTTTGTTGCTTATGTTATAATGAGTAAATTTATTGTTCCTCATTGTATTATTATTTTTTCTTATTCTTATTAATAAACGGAAACAAGATATTTTTACAATTTTTGTGTCTATAGTAATAATAATAATTTACCTGTTGGAACCTATTTCTGGAAAATGCCTTCCCCAAGTGTTTCCATTTTCCTTTCTCAGAGTTTTGTAGGTATTACCACCAAAAAACCCCTGTCACACTGTACGGTAGAAATTGTAACAAGCAGCTGAACAAAGAAAGTTGAATTTTGGCATGCTTGTACAACTCTTTGACGCCCATATAGGAAAACTATAGAGCAGGGGTTGGCAACCTTTTTGTCAATAAGGGCACAATATAAATTCAAATGTTATTGAGGGCGCATAAAAACGTAAAATATGTAAACACTCGTGGTTCCCAAGGTCGTCTAATCTAGCGCTGAGCGCTCAAGTCGAATCACCAATAGATGCGATGTGGATAATGGGCTCAGTATGTGTGTGTCTCGAAAGGGCGCATAAAAATCTCAAAGAGGGCGCCGTGTTGCCGACCCCTGCTATAGAGTGTTCAGAGAAAGACATCGTGAGATAAATATAAACAAATATGTACTAAATGAAAAACATTTTTTTTTTTTAATTTTGAATGGTTTTTCAAATGAAACCTCTTAATGCTTGGGTAAACCAACACATTTTTATTTTTGAAAAATTTTTTTTTATGAAATTTTTGTCAAATATATGTAAAAGAATTTTTGTCCCATGCCTTATTTCGTATATAAACCGAAAACAAATAGATATTTTTGAAAAATTTAATTTTAAAGGATTTTCGCACAAAAGGTGTCAAAAAATGTTTGTCCCCCACCCTATTGCCCAAAATGATTGATATAAAAATTCAGAAAAAAATATCAGTAATGTACATTATTGAAAAGTGACTCGCTCTAATATGTTAACTGGTGGCCAAATTATTGAATATATTACGTATATTTTAGTGTTGAATTTTTGTTACAATAGCGACAGAAGTTGTGAAAAACTATAAAAGCAGAACAAATTTTTGTGTTTTTTTGGCTATCATTTAAGAAAGGATAAAGATAGGCATCTTAGTTTTTTTTTTTTTACTTTTCCTAAGAAAAATCCAGATAAACTTAATATCAAATCCAAATTTTCGCGGGGCAATTTTGTTAAAGGATTAGAGATAGAAACCTATAGTTTAAATTTTTAAATCTATGGTCTATATCACCTTAGAAAAATGTGTGTAAGATAGGAGCTGTTTGTCCTTGCTTCAGATTGGTTTAGAACGTCATCCGTATTACACTGTTAAAATATTGTTTTTATTCCAAGTTGACAGATGTTCAGTGTCGTGCATTGGAAATTTATATTATTTTATTTTTTTCGTATATTTTGTTATTATTTACATATTTATTTATATTCTTGGCGTAGATTTTATGGAGAAAATTCTCCATGTAATTTCTTTTTACGTAGTTATATATTTTTTAGGTTATCTGACATATAAATAATTTTTGACATTTGACAATTAACAGACAAGATAGAGGATTAAGTTATTAATATAATTTTTAGACCTTCATATATAAGTGGTTCACTTTTGTAAGAACAAACTAAGAGGGAATTTGGTTTTCGATAGTTTGCACCTTTGAAGCTGTATGTCATGTTGGTATTAAAAAATGTCACTTTCTTAAAATGTCAATCCATTTGACATGTCATAATGAAAAATGATATCTTAATTATAATGATCATAACCTTATCAACCTAAAGTCGGTTTTACAGCGTAAGGAATATTTTGAATTGACATTTAAAGTCAGTAACACACCATAAAAGTAACCAAAATAACCAGATCTAGTGTGTTCTTACAAAAGTGAACAGCTTATATACATATATTTTTAATTTTATTTACAATAAATATTTAAATAAGAAACTTTAGCTCTGATTTTATTGATTTATTTAAACTCTTTTAGCCAAATCTCTCTTTTTAGGGTTTTGTAGGTATGACCAAAAAACCCTTATACCGTCATTTTGTCGTCTGTCTGTCTGTCTGTTCGGTAAAAATTGTAGCCAAACGGCTAAACCTAGAGAGTTGAAATTTGGCATGCTTATACAACTCTTTGACCCGCACATAGGAAAAATACTAAAACATCTAAAAAACATATCCCCCTAAAAATATAAACAAATATATGCTCATCGAAAAAAAAAATATTTTTTTACAATTCTGTGTAGGGTATCAAATGAAAGCCCTTAGTACGTGGATTAACGATCAAAATTTTATTTTTGCAAAATAAATTATTTTGAGGCGATTTTTGCCAAAATTGTGCAAAAAATTTTTGTCCCACACCTTGTAGCCCAGATGGTTTAAACTAAAAATCTGAAAAAATTCTCAGTAATGTACATTGGTGTGAACCGGAATAGTACAACAAGAATTTTTGATCAGATTATGTTTTCGAAAAATAACGCATTTTTTGTGTTTTTAAGTAAAATATGTAATATATTTAATCCGCTATTTAACATACTAAACGAGTGATCCTGTATAGTACAGTGGTAGCATTGTCGCTTAGTGAGTTGAAACTACTGTAAGAAACTGTGTTCGAATCCCGTCAATTTTTATTTTTTCAGTTTTTTTTTTGCATTTATATTTTGTTTAAATTATTTTGTCAAAATTCTAGTTATATTTTGGTAAATGTTGTATTTAATTTTTAAAAGCGTAAATTTAATAACGAGTGGGAAGTTTTGAAATTATAATTTAATTCTATATTTGAAGGCATCAGAGGGCGAGGCTTATGATTTAAGCAACCAATGGAAGCCATAGGCGCAATTTTCAAAATCTTAATGAACCTTGCTATATTAAAAAAATACTGCACATATTTAGAAACTTAAATAATGGTATTAGGCATTCGAATTAAAATTCATAAAAAAATATTTTGACATAAAATTTGTTTTGGCATCCCAAATAATCATCACATAGTTAATAAATACCTGCGAAACCCTGAAATGTGTGAAAATTCACACTTCACATCAATTTTTTATATATAGTATATAATTTTTAAAAATTAATATTTTTTTTCACTTTTTCAAATTTCCCATTAAACTGAATTTATGTGGTATAAATAACGTAAGTGTATTATCTGCCTTGTTTATTTCAATATACAATTAACCTTTTTATATTAAAAAAAAAATCTTGCTAACCCAGTTACTACGCCCATACCTTAGTTGTAACTTATTTTAAATTTCCTGCTATACTGTATTTGTCTAGTGTATTGTAAATCGTACTCGGTTCGCAGCGCTATCTACTTTTTTCTAATTTGAAATAGACCATAGACTTTTATTTACCTGAATAAAAATTGAAGATCTCCTGAGTTAACATCTCTGATCCGTGTAATTTTGAAAATTTGTAAATATTTCATTTTTGAAACGCCATATCTCAAAAACTACGTGAGGTAGGCACCTGTGGTTGAAATTTTTAAAATCTCGAGGTCTTAAAGTGCCTCAGGACATATTATAAAACAACCCCTTAACAAAAAATGTTTTGTGAAATTTTTATGTTTCCAATTTTTTTTTTTTTTTATTTAATAATTTCTGCCCTAAGAGCAATAAAATATAGGGACCAGCGGTTTGAATTTTTAAAAACTACAGACCTTTTTCTACCTAGGTAAAAAATAGGGTCCGAAGAAAGACCCTATTTTTTGATCCGTGTAGTTTTGAAAATTTGTAAATATTTAATTTTCGAAAGACGGTATCTCAAAATCTGTATGAAATAGAAAACTGCGAATGAAATTTTTGGAATGCTGGGGTTCTAAAGGGCCTTAAAACTCATTTTGAAGCAAGTCCCAAAAAAATGTGTATTTTTTAATTAGTATTTTTTTTTATACTACAAAAAATCCTAACTTAAGATCAATAAAATATAGAGTACTGCGGTTTGAATTTTTCAAATCTTCGTATAATGTTTAGTCTAGAAAAAAATTGGGGCCTATAAGCTGTTCACTTTTGTAAGAACACACTAGATCTGGTTATTTTGGTTACTTTTATAGTGTGTTACTGACTTTAAATGTCAATTAAAAATATTCCTTACGCTGTAAAACCGACTTTAGGTTGATAAGGTTATGATCATTATAAATAAGATATCATTTTTCATTATGACATCTGTCAAGTGCATCGACATTTTAAAAAAGTGACATTTTTTAATACCAACATGACATACAGCTTCAAAGGTGCAAACTATTGAAAACAAAATTCCCTCTTAGTTTGTTCTTACAAAAGTGAACCGCTTATAAATAATCGAACTTTTAGAATAAATACGAATCGTCCAACAAAACCTTTGAAAGTGGCAAAAAATCGAAAAAGTCTTTATAAGATTTTTTGCCATTTGGAAGGGTTTAGCTTAACAAGTCAAATAAATTTAAGAAATTGGTTGTTTTCAGAATAGGTTGTTGACAGAATTACTTGAAATTTTGAAAAAAATAAAATAAAATTTCATCAAAAAAAATTTTTTTTTCTTGAAAATTTGAACCAAGGTCCTTTAGAACATCAGGATTATAAAAATGCCAAACGTAGGTCTCTATATATTTTAATTTTTAAGATACAGTCACGCGAATATCATTTTTATTTTTAATTCACCTATTTTAAAACGATTGAGGCCCCAATTTTTGTACAAAGGTAGTTGAATGGACAAATATTAAATAAATAACTATCACTTAAAAACTAAAATGGATAAACAAGCTATATGCTAAACCAATATACACGTTTATGCGCCATTAGATAGATAGCGGGCCACATGTTGCTCGCGAGTTATTTACACAGAAATATTATAATTTGATATATTACATATTAGAATTCGACTTGCGGCAATTAGATTATATTTTACTTCTAGTATTTAGAAGAACTTACTGAAATATTCGAAATATTGAGGAGGTTATTCAACTATCGCTAGTATAATCCAGAACCTTCGAGTTTTCTTGGCCCTACGTATATATAACGTGACCGCGCGAAGCATCGTCAGTGTCTTTAAGACTTTTCGATATTTAGTGTGTTGAAATCGTTTGAAATTATTTTAATTATCCGAAAATATATAAAATCAACCGAATTTGCAATTGATTATTTTATTGTATGTACGTAGTAATAAAAATCATCTGTACTCGATGTAATAGTATTTTATAAATCTGTTATTGAACATTTATAAGTGTATTCATCTAATAATTTTGTATAATACGTGATTTTGAAATAATTCATGAGACCCACAGAATCAAAAAACGTATCCAAAATCGTTGATTCACCTCTAATTTTTATTTAAAAAATATTTAGTTGCTTAGAATTAAATTATTTGTTGATTTTGTATAATAGAACAAGTTTGGCAATATAATACATTTTAAAATTTCGGACATATTTAATTCATAAATTCAATAATATTGTTCAAAGTAAAAGAGATTGTCAAAAGATGTCCGTTTCATTGACGTCACAATATCGAGTTGGTCTTGGTATTCTAATGGACGTAAACAAGGAATGACAGTAAATTTTAACTTTTGTGTAGAATAATAGAATACTCCACGATGAGTTATACCGAGAAACACGAAACGATTAAAAAAGAAGACTGGATGAATCTCTTGGAAGACAAACAGATAGGAAGGACAACAATGAATAAGTTAATTATGAATTACTTAGTGACAGGTTAGTTCATTTTTGACATAAAATGTCTTTATATATGTGTATTAATAATTATATTTGTTGCAAGTAGAAGGTTTTAAAGAAGCTGCTGAGAAGTTTCAATTAGAATCAGGTGTTGGACCTTCTGTTGAACTTAATTCACTCGATGATAGAATCCGTATAAGGGATGCAATTCAGAAAGGTCGAATACAAGAAGCTACGGCTTTGATTAATCAGCTTCATCCAGAAATGTTGGACAATGACCGCTACTTATACTTTCACTTACAGGTAAATAACATTTTATTATTATTTTAAATATTTTATAATATACAATTTAATTAAAATATGGTACCATAGTTCATGTGTTAGCTACACGCAGAACTAGATTTTGAAATCTATTAACGTAGCGATTGAATGAAGTTTTTATCAGTTTAGTAAAAGCTCACTTCAGTCATTAAAAAATGTGTTCGTGACAACATAATAAAATAAAAATTCCATTTAGTTCCACACGAAACTAAAAAGCTAATTATACTTTTGAATGTAAATTTTTTCTAAGATGCAATTTTTTGACATTTGAACTTTTTGTAAATAATATTTCTTTCAAATTTGTTGGGCAAATATCCATTGTTGCTGCTGTGTGCCAGACGAAAAAGATCTTTTTATTCCTTTTCATTTTTTTGTTTCAGCAATTGCATTTAATAGAATTGATTCGTTCTGATCGTATTGAAGAAGCTCTTGCCTTTGCTCAGTCACATTTAAGTGAAGCTGGTGAATCAGATCCTTCTGTACTCAGTGAATTGGAACGCACACTTGCCTTACTCGCCTTCGAAGATCCCGCATCTAGTCCGTTTGGAGATTTGTTGAAACCTGCTCACAGAAATAAGGTAAGATTTATTAACTAGTTGAGGTTCTTGTACTTCCTATACTTTTTGTTGTATACATTTTTGCTATAACCGAAATAATAGTTGAGATTTTAATATATGTGTTTTGTTCTAATATATGATTTCGCTGTCAATAATACGTTAGATATTTCATGTTATTTTGTTTGTGTATCCCCAGAATGATAATTTTGAAATATAAGTATTATTTCAATACAGTCAGCGCTCGCTTAACGTACATCCGCTTAACGTACGTTCGAGTATACGTACATGATTAATTACGGATCCTATGTTCGTACGAACGTACACGTTGTTCGTACGAACGTACATCGCGTAACATGAAAATATCGCTTTTGTACGAACGTACACATAGTCCGCGCGAACGTACATCGCGTCACACGAAAACGTCGTTTTCGTATTTGATATGGCAACTTTATGGTTAAAAAAAAAATCAGATGGCAACTTTATGGTTAGAAAAAAATAAGTATAATCAGATTCACGAAACATGTCAGAATATTAAATGACGGGACCGCATTTAATTTTGAAAGAGTAACCTTAACGTAAAATTTGTTTGAATAAAACTTGCAGATTTTAAAATTTTCTACAAAAAAGATTCTTACACTTTTTTTTCATGAATGATCATTTGCAAGATATTGAAGTTTATTAATTTAATGCCCCTAATATTTTCGTAAATCCGAATAGAACAGTAAACACGTAGTACTAACATATAAATACATGTTAAAAAAATAAAAATAAAACATACATTATATAAAATAAACATGTTTAGAAAAATAAATAAGTACTTTAAAAATTATTATTTGTTTTTAATTATAAATTTGTCCATTGTCAATTGTACCGCAGTTTTCTTTTTGTCTTGATATAAAAGTTTATAACAAGAGTTGCTATTGTGTATATTATTAACAACACTGAAACTTCTATCAATATCCGGGTCCGAATTCTCGATAGTGTCAATGAGTTCTTCCACTTTGCCTAATATTCCACTTACTGTTTTTAGTTGCATTTCGGTTGTTTCGTTCTCGGTTTTTGGGTCTTCTACTTCAGTTCTCATTTGCTCTTATAATTCTAATGACTCATTAGTTGTGAGTTCGTCCGCATGTGTTTCTAACAAATGGTTAATATCTTCAGTGTCCATATTCAGTTCGATTTTTTTTTTTTTTTTAATACATGTTGATACACTGCTGTGTATTCACACACAGAAAAGCACTCGTAAATACGTGTACATATTCGGCTGCGTTCGACGTATTAACTGTTTCTTCTCTGTAAGTGTGAGTGAAGGGAAAAAATTGAAAGATAGAAGTTGGTAACACTGTATTTCAAGCTTCATACGCATATCTTGCCTAAATATAACTTCAAAACAATCAATGGATATTGGTCATTTATACAAAAAAAAATGTACGTTCGTGCGAACAAATGTACGTTCGTGCGAACAAATGTACGTTTGTACGAAAAAATGTACGTTCGTATGAACATAGGGACCGAAAGTATGTACCAATTAGTCGTATTTACATGCATTTATACGGAAATATACCGTCCGCTTAACGTACGTTCGATTAACGTACGGGAATCTGTGTACGCATTGTGTACTTTAAGCGGGCGCTGACTGTATTCACATTTCGTTTTTTTTAATCAGAAGAAAATTAGTTGGATATGATTTCCCTAATAATATTACTCAAACAATATTGTACCCAGCCTGTAACTCATTGTGGTTATTTCGAAAATATAAAAATAGAATTGTTTAAAAAGGATTGAAATTTTAGTATTAAATATAGCATATAAATGAAAACTCTTAATACTTGATGTGATTTATTGGAACAACATTCAAACAAAAAAATGCTTAAGTAAAATACTCTCTAACAAGTTCTTATTGAAAAAGATTATAACGTGTTATAATACGTTGACAATTTCATGATCGTTGACAGGACACATGCATAAAATTTATATTTTCTTAAAACTACATTTTTTTATATGTTAATGTTAGTTATGTCACCTAACAAAACAAAAATCACATTTTAATTAATATTTCAGCCAAATTTTTTAATTAAAATATTATAAATTTGAAATAAGCCGACCACAGCGCGAAGGTTGCCGAGTAAATACGACTGAGCATGACGTCAAACCCTAGACGGCCCAGACTACAACATAATCTTTACGTGTATATATTGTATTGTTCGACAGTTTTGTATTTGTTTTCAAACAATTTTTCACCCATTTATTATTAAAATGGCAGATAAAGATTTTGTTAGGGCTCAGAGTGACAATTTACCCAAAATTGATTATTTTCTTCCTTTTCTTTTGTTTTTCACTATTAGGTAATTAAATAAATTGTTTTTGTGGAGTTCTAAACAAAGTATTTGTTCACATCAGTACTAAATAATATTTTCGATGTTTCGAAGTATTGGGCCCTGGATCTTCCATGTTTTATATATTTTAATATATAATTTAATTCGGTAAACATGTAGAATAACTTTATTTTAATTAAAATCACTCTAACTTTACACAATCTATAAAAGTTATACAAGCAAATAAGTACACGACAGACTGTGTAGGCTGTACGCTGTACACTAGGTAGGTTCTGACGTCACACGTGGTTTTCGCGCGCTACATACATTTATAATTGTTTTAAGCCTTCAAATTAAAAAAAAAAAAAAAATGTGAAACTGTTTTTTTTGTTTATATGCAACAAGAGGAATATAATAAAAAAAAATATAATAAATAATCATGCCTATCCCTATTGTCATAAGAAGTTTGTGTATACTTTTTTAGGTTTTTGTAGGTAGGACCACCAAAAAAAAAACTTATAATGTCATTCAGTGTCTGTATGTCTGTCTGTACGATAGAAATTGTAGCCAAACGGCTTAACACAAGTTATTATTAAGTTGAAATTTGTCATGGTTATGCAACTCTTTGACCCACATATAGGAAAAATACTGAGAGTTAAAAAAAAAAACATCTCGAGATAAATATAAACAATTATGTATTTAATAAAAAAATAATTATTTTTAAAAATTTTGAATGGCATATCATACGAAACCTCTTAATCCGTTGATCTATTTATTTTTGATAAACTAATTTTTTTTTTTTTATGGGATTTTTGCCAAAAACGTTAAAAAAACTTTCGTCCCCCACCCTATCTCCTAGAGATAGCTAACCTAAAAATCTGAAAAAAATCTTTGTAATGAAAATTTTTTTTGTCGTTTATAAAAAAAAAAAGGTTAATGTTCCGTATAAGTCCACCAGGCATAACTCGTCAAACAGAACGTGTATGCTAGTTGGAATGAGATTTGGTCTTGACGAAGCGCCGCCCCTTTCTTTCAAAATATAACATTTACGATTCTGAAATCTAAATATGTACTTGATAGTTATACGTTTTGAAATCCAAGCAATTATTTAATAAGTGTTTGTTAACATTTAGCTCGTATTAAGGTTTTTAAAGAAAAACTTGAATAACGAAATTTCAGTATTTATACGCTTAAAGTCATATTTAAATAGTTTGAATGAGATTTATAGTATACATATGTTGAAAAACACTTACTTTATTAAAAGAGAGAATCCTCAAATTATCAATATATTCCGACCTACCAATTTTATGTCTAAAATAGGACATTCCGTTTTTCATCGCATTCATACATACCAAATTATGTAAATGTATTAAAAATGTATAAAGCATTTATATATCTTCACTATATGCAAACAAACAATGATAAAACTAGTAGGCAGATCCAGAGCCGTGAAAATCGCCACAGAATACCTTTTTATATAAAATTATCCATCCTTTTTATAACTCTTTGAAGTTGTACGCGATAAAATTTAGCTATCACATTTTAGGTTTAAATTTGGGAAAAAATGGATAGCATTTAGATCACATTGCAATTATATAAATCAGGGGTCTGGGAACTTTTTGGGACATTTACATTCAGACACAATCAGACCCTCATTCATACACAACCCTAATACCTCTTTCATATCCTTACTCTCCATATTACTTAAAAAATTGAAATAATTATCAGCTATTTTCCAAGTTTCAGGAACTAACTATGTAAATAACACCTGTGTAGACACTGTCCTCCCTTGATTGTAAATTGCACAAAAATTGTGTTTGATTACACCGAGCACATATGCAAGAATGATTACTATTGGTTCCCCACTCTTACATATATTCTATTCTAAACATACAGCCTAGTTCTAATTTGACGCGGTGGACTTATACGGAACATTAACCGTTTTTTGAAATTCGTTTCTTTTTGAGAAATGATTTATTTATTTTTTATTTTCGGAAAATACTGAATTTTATTAAAATGTGAAAAATTTACATCAACCAAATATATTGCCAGTGTTGCCAAATATAAATTTCTTATCGAATATCACATGGATGATATTATGGCGGCAGATGGTTTATGACCCATCTAATCGAAATTCCCAGATTATATTTTATTACTAATTTCCTTCAGGTTTAACATATTTCAAGTATTTTTACAATTACATTTATTTTATAACCTTAGCATTTATTAGATTTTACAAATAGTTACATACTTTTCCTTCACTTAAGAAATTATATTTACACCAAAGAGGTCATAAACCATCAGACCACAACGATAAATGATCCCTTTAGTTAGTTACTGATACATCTCCGAACAGTCAACATCATATCAATCCAAATACATATTATTTAAAAATACTAACTCTGGCATTTTATTTAAAATTCTGAAAACATAATAATCCCACAATATTTTAGAATTATAATTATTATATTATAATTTTTTTTTCCACACGTCACATTTATATTTCGTGGCTACCAACAAAAATGCCACCCTAACATGGCTTACTCAGATAAGGAAACATTGTAAATGATTATGCATAGAGTTATAATAATTTTAAAATATATTTGAATTTGTCACAGATTGCAAGTGAAGTAAATGCAGCAATATTAAAAATGGAACACCAAGAATTAACCTCACCAAAACTCTCGACACTTCTAAAACTTATTCTCTGGGCTCAGGATAAATTAGACAAGAAGAAAACCCGCTATCCCAAAATGACAGATTTGGCCCACGCCAAAGTCGAGGATGTAAAATGAAATATTTAATATTGTGTGTTATAAATTATTTATCATTTTATATTAACAACCTATAATTTCACACTTTGGAGTGTAAAAAATAAATAATTTGTGTTTTGTTTATTTTTTATACTTTTGTATTGTAAGGTCTAAATGTATAAATTGTAAGAATGTTTTTGTAGTGCTTTTATTGTATGGTGATTATAAAAATATTATTATTGTCATTTATAATGAAATTCATAGATTTATAGAATAAATATTTTAGAAACTTTCACGAATATTTTGCTTCTCTTAACATAATAATAATTATTATTATTTATTAATACTAATTCTATTTGATATTAATAAATTTGTAAATAAAGTTTTCTTTCTATTTAACCATGCTTTTCATTTCACAATATTTCTAAACCACTTTTCCAGGTCTGTTCCTAGCGGGGAATGCAAAAGGTGTCCCTTCACCTAGGCGGCCGGCTGTATACCGTTTGTATTGTGCCAAAGGACCAAATGAATTATTTAACGAAATAGTTTTAGGGAAATATTACTCACTTCTACAAAATCCTTAATTACTTTGAAGTACCGAATAGTCAGTAAATTAATATCTTCATTTGCTAATTTTTCTATAGCTTTAAGATTTTATTTAACTCGAAGTTTTTCTAAAATAAAATTAATCAAAAATTACTTAAGGTCGTCGATGTCACAGGAAATGCGAACAAATATTGAATTATTGTCAATAGAGAAATGGGATTTTTCAAAAATAACACCTTATCAGAAATTAAAAACATACGAGCAAGAGTCCCACAGGGTTCAGTCTTAGGCCCTGTTCTATTCAACGTATTTAATAATAATAATATTTTATTGAACCTGTTAGTGATCATTAGAAAATACAGAGGTTAAGTCAATATAATATATACATGTAGATATTCTACTTTAACAGAATGCAATATTTAATACTAGTTAGATTTGTAATTTAAATATTCAGAGATTGAATAGAATGTATGTTCTAGTACAGCGTTTCTCAACAGGGGGCCGTGAAAGTTTCGTCGGGGGGCCGCGAAGTCATATAAAATCGAAGCATGAAATTATAATAGAAAAACGCTCAATTTTGCAAGATATATTCATAAATATATGACATTTATATTCATTAAAATATACCTTCCAACTTAAATAAAATAAATTATACTTATTTTGACAACTAATTTAAACAAATTAAAACGGTTCGCGTTGGAGGTACTTCAAGTACTTTCAAGTAGGTACGACTTGAACTTACAATATTTTTTGTTATGCTCTGAACTACTAAAGAGTAAGGATGCGAAAGTGTTCAAAATGGAAAGCAACTTGGTCCAATGGCACACTTGTAAACAAAAATACTTGCAAGCCATTATAGGGAATCGTAACAGATATTAAAAACATGTTTATGTAAAGTTTGTTTTTTTTTCAAAAGTTTTATACAATTATACCCAACACGCCATACGTTCCTATATAAAAAATCGAAATTGTCCTTGATATCCTGTACTTCCGGTTTATTCCGAAAATTTAAATACTACCATCCAATTATTTGGGTAAACTCTGGTCACCAAATTTTTTTCCCAACTTGCTCGCAAATCGTCTTTTCGAGAAAAATCGTGTTTCCTCTATCTTGATACACCTTGAGATCACTCCCTCGCTCCCCCCTCCCCTACATATATATATATATATATATATATATATATATATATATATATATATATATATGTTATGTTGGAGTTTCTCGACGAATTTAAATATTATAAATAAAACACTATCTTGTATATTCGTCAATTTATTAAAACCGTAATTAAAACATTACAGATACGTTTCGTGCATATAGTTGCACATCTTCAGTCTGCAAAGAGAAGGAAATCAGTGAAATAAGAACGTTGTGCAACATTACGTATCAATGCACACGTGAATACATAATCACAAAAAAGTTTTTACAAATGCACATATATAAAAGATAAAACTAAAACAAAATATGAAGAATAAAAAACATGAAAAAAAATATATTGAACAAACTAAAGATATTAACAATGAAAACCTGTAGTAAATGCACTAAACCGGTCAAAAGGTTAGGTAAGCGTTTGTTCTCTTATTAAGTACACTACCTTGTTTCATCACCTGTGCCTTGTTTATTTTCTATTTGTAAAATTATGTTTTTATTAATTTTAGACAAGTATTTTTATATTTTCAATATTTTTGTTAGTTGGACTATTTTAGTTTTTATTAATATTTTTTTAAATTGTGTAATTTTGCATTTTCAAATTTTTTAATTTGTTAATAGTGTGTAATCTAAATATCTGTTTATACTCATATTTTTTTTATATTATTATATTTTTTAGATTTTTATTTTTACAAATCATTACGTTTTGTGGATATGTTGTTAGCCGTTTTACAATTTTTTACTCATTTCTTATTAACGGTTTTTTGTAAGAAATAATGTTTTAAATTTTTCTTTAAATTATTTGTTTTAGTTTTTTTACTGGTACCATTCTCTATTTTAATTATTGATACATTGTTACAGTTTTTTATCCTTTTGACCGGTTTAGTGCATTTACTACAGGTTTTCATTGTTAATATCTTTAGTTTGTTCAATATATTTTTTTTCATGTTTTTTATTCTTCATATTTTGTTTTAGTTTTATCTTTTATATATGTGCATTTGTAAAAACTTTTTTGTGATTATGTATTCACGTGTGCATTGATACGTAATGTTGCACAACGTTCTTATTTCACTGATTTCCTTCTCTTTGCAGACTGAAGATGTGCAACTATATGCACGAAACGTATCTGTAATGTTTTAATTACGGTTTTAATAAATTGACGAATATACAAGATAGTGTTTTATTTATATATATATATATATATATATATATATATATATATATATATATATATATATATTCTGGACTGGCGGTTGGGAAACACTGCTCCAGGTAACTATCTGACGGATAAGGTTATATGATACTTTCTGTGCTGAATAAATGTCATCCCGTCTTTCAATACAAATGTATCTATCGGATAGTTATCTAACGGATAATGAGACTGATCTATTGAATTCACTGCTTGGTAATGACATTTATTCAGAAGATAAAGTTCCAGATAACATTATCTGTCGGATAGTTACCTAGTGCTTTAAATGAAGGTGGAAAGAGCGGGCCTTAAGGTCATAATGCCCGGGGGGGGGACACCTTAGCCCTCCACATGAACCCGTAAATAAAAAAATTAACCTGTATAAAATTCTCGAGAGATAACTCCATTATACTTCCAATAGTAATTTTCATCCCTTTCTGAGGTCTCAGAATTATCATTGATAGCCCAAAAGTCATCTTATTATCACCTCTGTCTCGTGTCTCCAACGCTATAGCTATGAAATTTTAATAAATCCTCAATCAAAATGTATAACTATTTATATAAAGATACAAAGTAACAAAAATAAACTATTTTAGATCATGTAGTACCAAGTAACTTCCAAATTTAACGTTATACCTCATCTTCAATAATAAAAAAATAGTGTATTGGGTCCGGTAGTTCAATTTCAACCACCTGTATACTATTGGTAAAATATGAATGTGTTTATTCTCATAAAGAATTATTTTAAGCAATTCTGTTCCTTATGTATTAATTGTTAATGACTATATTCCTTAATGAGCTTTATCAAGATTAACCATCTTGATATGTAGTGATACGTGATTTTTGCAAGTGGCGTCTTCATTTTTTTCTGACGTTTTTAGTTATTTTTAAGTGATAAAAGTGCAGAAAATACTTGAAATAGTGTGTTATAGTGTGGACTTTAGGGTTTGGACTCCAAGCAGACCAAAATTGGAGCGACTGGAAAGGTATTTGTAGAAATTTTTGTTAATTTTATAATGTAAGTCATTGTTATGTAGAATGTGCTTGGACAATATAGAAACACATATATGCATACACTATCGGCTATAACTAGAGAAACAAAACTATTTTTTAAATTATTTTCATAAATCCCGATTATTCACTAAATGAATATTGAATTATATTGGTATAGCAACAACAATTTATAAGTTAGAACCTGCTCTTAAAAATATTTGTTGTACTGGTACAATAAATAAAAAAAAAAATCGAAATTTTCTCTATATATCTATTTTTTCATACTTATATGTAACGTTTCCATGGTCATGATAAATAATATCTGTTAAAAAATATTAGGCCAAGTTATTTCTACTCTGCTGCTAGAATGTATTTTATGAAAGTACTTTATGATGGCGGTCGGTCCTGTAGTGGCCACAGCTGATTTTTTTATCTTGAACTTATAACTTGTTGGAGAAATATTAATACGTGTCATGAAAAATAACGTCTTACAATTTTCAAATGCATTTAAAATTAAATGCAACGTGATAATAGCTTCGCGCACCAAAATGTTCAAAAATAACAAAACGCGATATTAACATCGCCCGCAGCTGCCGAGTGACATTTAAAAATTTATAGAATAAAATTAAATGAAAAAATAAGTAAAATAAAAAGAAAATCATGTTTTAATGATTACAATTTAACCCCTATACAACTTATATACTGGCAATCGAATGACATAATTTTATTCAATATTTTATAGAAAAAAATAATACTAACAATAATAAGTAGGTACCGGCATGCGATATTTTATTATTCGCTTGTGACTCCACTAAAAATCGCACCCACAGTTCATGTGCGACGTTTCTAGTCTACAGAACTATAATCAAGAAATAACCATATGGTTAACCACGTAGTTATTATAAAAACATATTAAAATTTAATATTGGACAGTTAACGATATAATAAATCGTATAACTTGACCTGGAATAAAAATTTTCACCATCGCAAAAAATTAACAAGATATTTGTTCCCGATAAAGATCGGTATAAAAACCTACATATTAAATTAAATTCATATAAATAAAATCATTTAAAACAATTAATTTATTTCTATTAACAACCACTAACCAACCGTATAAAAATGAAATTCATGCCTCCAGCATTTAACACACTTTGTAACAAAAAACTACAAACGGTTAATTATAAATTTAATAAAGCCATTAGATTTAATGAATGCCTGTATATAAAAATGAAATTTAACAATAACCAGGCCAAATAATACCCTTTATAAAAAAAATTAAAACTAATGTTTAAAGTTACATTGAATTTCACTTGTGCTACTTAAAGACAACTTATAAAAGAAGTCTTATACATATATAAAGTAAGTGGACAAAGACATGCTACATCAGTCGAAAATTTACTTTCCAGCTGACTGGTTTCAAAATGTTTAAAACAACATTTCTTCTTATTATTCTCACAAAAATATTACAAGCACGTGTAATTTTAAATCATGAAAATATAATCTCAAATATTTTAAATACAAGTGATATATCAAATTCTTCAAATTTAAATATTCATAATTTAAAAACTTTACCGGCTTTTCAAAAGATTCGTAAAAATGTAGCTGTTTTTATTTTGCCGATTGTGAAAGGTGGAAATTTAAAAGATTCAGTTAATAAATTTCCGCCGATTATTGAACATTTTGTGCAGTTGATCCAGAGGTTTTTTTCGAATTATGTGTATGAAGATTTAAGTCGACCCCCTGCGTGGGATAGTGCCAATTTTGGACAAGAGCATCCACAATTGATTAGAAGAAATAAAACTAAGGTGAAGAAGGGAGCATAAAGAAGATTGTGTTAAGGTTTGTGAATATTTAATGCTTTAACCCTTTTAAACGTAATTGTTCTGTCTGATACGCTGTTCCGAACCTTTTAAGTATCTAATTGGTTGATTTATGTAAGAATTCGAGCGTCCAACTACATTGTAATTGATTTTTACTTGAACCTACAAGTTCAACAATGCATCACTCGAAGTAAAAAGGATATTTGTTAATTAATTGCCAACTTACAACATAGGTTGTGCAAGAAGATTTGAATGTGGGAAAATTTTGTATTGTACTGTTTGTTGTATAGATTCACATTATGGATTTTTATGGTTTTTGTATAAAACTGGTTACTCACAACAAGAAATTTTATAAAAATTATATATACACGCCGTTTTCAATTGCAGTCAGTAACAATTAACAAATTTATTAAAAATACGTAACGAACGAAACAATTGGCGCGTTTTGTTGTGCCAATTCTGGTTTCGGTTTAATCAGAATATGCGTTTTGTTGCGACTATATTTTCATTCTATTCATTCTACTCATTCGATGACTCGAGGTCGAACGACTGAAATGAATAAGTTTGGTGGGGATGAAAAGTAATATTTGAATGCAGTTGTTTTCATTTGGTTTTTAAATGTACATATTAGAACTGAACCTTGGTATTACTGTTTGAAAATAATTTTTACTTTTACGTATTTTCTCATTTTGTGTCCTAAAATAAATATATACCTATATAATTTTAATATAGTATTGATAAATCTAAACTTAAAATGTATGTACAATTCAATTACTCGTTCTAAAACATTCTTGAATATTTGTTTCAATTATAAAGTTTTTTTATTCTGCATTTATTATTTAGATTATCCATTTAGGTGAAATATGTTCATTATTTGTTCTAAGTATAACCGTATGACTTAACCTCCAAGCAAATGTCATTCCATGTTTACTTTACGATCAAAATTGTCGTTTTCTTGCGCATCAATTCTAGTACTTCCAACCAGCCAGCAACAAAACGCACCCATTGTTTTTAAATAAGAAAAACGTACGCCAATATTGAAATGTTTCAAAATATTTTGTCTGTATCACCGGCATACGTTATTGACAAGGCACATAAGAATGTAAAATACAGCTAAACGAGAGCGTCGTAAATTATTATGTATGGATCATTATTTGAATTGAGACAAGTTAGACAAACATGCGTTGCATGTGTTTTATTAGTTCTTACAGTCAGTTCTCGTGGTTCAAGTAAAAAATTAAACTTTGATCTTTTTGCAATGCCTCCCAAATTGTAAATAATTGTCGTCTGTAATAAATGTCTTCCCGTTTTCTTTCTCTTCGTTATATTCCTAAAAGTTCCTTCATTTTGGTGAAAAATGAATTGGGTTTTTTCGAATCATCCATTTAATTTTTTTTAATTATAGAAAATTCGTTTTACGGGGCAGAATTGTTATGAAATCCATGTAATCAGCGTAGAATTTCGATTAGTCCTATTATCTATCCCTGTATATCTTGATTTGTTAAGTGTCAGGTTTTCTATATATCTTCTACACCAGGGGTGGGCAAATCTTTTGGCTGTCGGGCCAAATTGCGAATGAAAATTTTTTTCTAATTTTAAATGTTTTTTTACGAAGAATATTTTATAAATTTTAAAAGCAATATTTTTAAACCAAAACGTGTATTTGTTATGCAATTTAAAGAAAAAAATGGGAAAAAAATGAAAAAAATTAAAATTTAAAAGAATATTGGGCAAACAATAATATTTTTGCAGGACACAATAATTTATAATATGCTTCGCGGGCCGGATAGAATTTCAGCGCGGGCCGCTATTTGCCCAGGCCTGTTCTACACCAATCTTTTATCTTTCCACCTTTTGGAAGAACTTCCCACTGGTCAACATCTATTAAGTTTCAATTTTTAAAAAGATCTGTTTTCAAAAACTTGAAAGATGTGTATACTTACGGTTTTATTATTTATGTATACTTAGCTGAAATATAACCTAAATATTATTTGATTTGATCTGAATTTCTAAATTAATAATAAAAAACTAATTATATTCACAAATGACAGATGTTATGTAGGTATAAATATCTTATAACGGTAATTTACTGAATACATATCTTTAAAATATTTTATTAATTTACTCACGGGAAGACCTTGCAAAAGATGAAGAAATGGGAGATCTTATGGAAGATCCTGCGGGTAATTACGTACAAGATACTTGAAAAAACCTGACACTTAACAAAGGTAGATGGTAGATTTTTGAGCATGAAGTCTTGAGTGATCAAACATCTATTAAAGTAATTTTTTTTTTTCAGATTATTTGTGGAAAAGAAGAATTGACAGAAAATTTTGGAGAAAATTAGACTTGCACAGTGGCGTAGCTAGAATGACTTCATGGGGCAGTTCAAAAAATCTAAAACACTAACGAATGAGCAAAAAAATCGTATTTAAGAGAGCGGAATGACGTAATGACCAAAAAATAGTAGGAAGTATTGAAGTGAATGTGATAAACAGAAAAATAAAAGAAGAACGAATTGAAGTGATACAGAAAAAGACTTCATGGAGGGTTTTAACCTCCTAACCCCTACCTGCCTACGCCATTGGACTTGTATATTATTTATTATTTGAAGAGTATTATTAGAAATAAGGTTTTCTAAGATAACTTAATTATATTATATACCTATTTTATTTATATATTTATAATTTATTTACTATATTTTAAGTTTAGATTTGAAGAACTATTGGTAGATATTATAAAATGCAGTTTTATAAGTTGTGAATGATTGAAATAAAAAACTAATCAAACAAGAAACTTGACAAATAAACAAACATAACAATCAACGCCCAGATAACCAAATACACTATTATATGATACATATTCAACAAAATTGTAAGAGGAGCCCTGCATATCCGAGGATATCTGGCAGATTTCTGTGGATGTGGATAATTTATTATTTAGACAATGAGGATGCGGATCGCATGCCGATTTTGGATGTGCGGTTGCGGTTCAGCACTTTACTCTTTGTATAGTTCAATCTATGTAGATTATTAGATTAGTAGAATAGGGAATAATGTCTCATTTGACATTATTGGCAATTGCCAATAATAAAACTCTTCAAAAATGCTCAAAGTAGAGGCTGAGAGAAGTAAGATACTACCCCCAATGCGCAAACAAGATTCCGTTCGTGAATATTACCCGACGTGAAAACATTGGCTTGTATTGTCTGAGTATTTGAGGAAACTTCGCACGACGCAAGATCATTTGAAACACCCCTATTTTATCAAATAGTTGAGGCAAAGGCACGATTTTTGCGCAGATCACTTTCTTCTTTCTTCTAATTTCGCGCAAACTATAACAAATATTAATTGCAGCGCATTTGTTTTTGTGCAATTTCTTAAAAGGAATTTAACCAAATATATTCCTATAAAGTGGTTAAAAATATTAGTAACAACATATACAGGTGAACAATTATTTTCTACATTAAATTATTTAAAAAAGTATTTTCGGAACATTATGTCAGAAAATCGTTTAAATTGACCTTTTTTGATATTTATATACAAAAATATGTACACGGATGAAAGTGATGTTTTGAATATATTTCCAGTCCAAATGAAGACTGAATATTATTATATCTGTATTAATAAAATTGGAGGCTATATCGTTTCTACTTTTTTTTATTTTTTCGGTCTCATATTTGGTTTCTACACGTTTCAGATGATTATAGTTACCAGAGCCGCAGTAAGGAAAACTTGCGCTAGGGGCAAAACTGCGTTTTGGCGCCCTTGGCAAATAAATGTAAGTGATAAGCAAAAACAAGATTCTCACCTCCCAAAATCTAGATGATGAGCAAAAAAAAGGTCCTCACCTCCTAAATTCCAAGTAATGAGCAAAATAAAAGGTCCTCACCTCGCAAATTCCAAATGAAGAGCAAAAAAAAGGTCTTTACCTCGCCAAGTGAAGAGCAAAAAAAAAAGTCCTCACTTTCGCAATGGGGCGCCCTTTTCCTTAGTGCGCTAGGGGCCGGTGCTCCCCCCCCCCCCTATTGCAGCTCTGATAGTTACAACCTGACCTGAGGTTAAAATTTTTGACTCTCCGTAGTTTATTTATCCTAGAAAAATATTGGGGTCTTAATCGTTTAACGCGTTTGGAGGTTACGACAATTCTTTTAAATGACATTGTTTACATAATTTGGGAAAATTCTGAAGAAAAAAAAAACACAATAAAAAAATGATTAAAGAAAACGTCCTGAGGCTAGAATTTTTGGTTTCCTTGTAGTTTATTTAGTCTAGAAAAAATTTAAGGCCTTATCTGTTTTCCGTATTTTAATATTATGACAAATTTTAATATGGCGTGATTTATAGAAATTTTTTCTCTCCAAAACGAAATACGATAAAGATCTGCGGTTGCAAATTTTGAAATCTTGAGGTCCTAATTGACTTGTACACAAATTTTTAAACAAAAATATTTGAAAATTTTCTCTTCATTTTTTTTTTTTTTTAATATTTTGATAAAACCTAATTAATAAATGGATAAGAATAAAAATCTGCGGTTTTAAATATACCTACATTGTTTAGTCTAAAAAAATAATCGGCATGTAATAAACCAATTATTAAGTTATGTATGGGTAGTAATCTAAAACCCTTGAAAATGGACGAAATCGTTGGATAAAAATGGTGATTTTTAAGCAATTTTTTTTGTCTCTGATTTTATTGGAAATTTGTATAATTATGTATTTTTGGTCATAGATCAATACAATTGGCTTTTAATTTTTTAATGGCATAATTTACATTATTTGTGAAAATTGTGAATTAAAAAAATCACAACCCAAAAACTGTTAGAGAAAACGACCTGAAGTTAGAATGTTTGGATTCTTCGTAGTTTATTAAGTCTAGAAAATATTTTACGCCTTATTCCTTTTCCGTATTTTAAAATTATTACATATTTTAATATGGTGTGATTTATAGAAATTTTCATCTTCGCATGGACGTATCTCAAAAACGAAATGTGAAAAAGAACTGAGGTTGAAATTTTTGAAATCTTGAGGTCTTAATTGACTTGTAACCGTATTTTGAAACAACAAATCTTTTTGAAAATTTTTCTTTTTTTTATTTTATTTTTTTTTTTTTTTGGAAAGGTTGATGAAAAATGGTTAGGTATAGAAATATACGGTTTGAATTTTTAAAATTCTCCTACATTGTATAGTTTAAAACAAAATTGGGCTTTTACTAACCAATTATTAGGTTTTGATGGGCAGTAATCAATCCAAAACCCTTAAAAATGGCAAAAAATCGAAAAAAACGTGATTCTTAAGCAAAAAATTTTTTCTCCGAATTTATTGAAACATTGGCTGTGACACAAAAACTAGAAAAGCATAATTTTTTTAAATATTTTTTTTCATAATCTCATCTTAAAATTAGCTTAAAATTATATTTTGGCTAAAATCTGAATTACATTTTTTTAATCACAATTTCAAAATTTTGGAGAAATTTTTTTAAAAGGTTTTGTTTATATGTTTGTGGTCTTATATATTTTTAGCCTTAAATCAGAAATATATGGTCACTTTACAGTTACGGTCTAAAATTTTGACATATGCGGCAAAAAAAGTTAAAAAAAAATGCAGTCCACAAAAACGCTCAGAGCCGATGAAATGTGAACCTGCTCCCTTTTTTCAACTATCTTAATAAACTAATACTTTCTTCTTATCTATCATTTATATCAGTGCTTCTTAAACTTTTTGATGTCGCGGCTCTCCTGCATCACTAATCGATAGCCCACGATAGCTTGGATAAAAAAATTATTTTTTTTGTTTCAAATATACGATGGTAGGTCAATAAGTTCTTAGGAAATCCAAGAGAACGCGCTAGTAGTATCGGAAACAAGTTTGTTTCTGAAAAGTACTAGATGTCAATAGACTGCTGTCAAATTTACAGCCATATCCTTTGCGTGGTTTCATTTTTACAATCGATTGAGACGAACAGTTTTGTTATTTTGGAACAATGGAAAAAAACGAGTTTAGTGCAGTGATTAAACACTTTCATTTGAAAGGCAAAACACCGAAGGAAATAAAAGGCGAGTTGGATGAAGTTCATGGCACATCTGCACCAGCGTTTAAAACTGATTACAATTGAGTGGATGAGTTTAAACATGACCATGTTTAAACTACATCCACAAGTGATGATCATCGTTCGAGACAGGGCCGCCCCTAGGCGGGGGCAAGTGGGGCACCTGCCCCAGGCCCCGCGCCTTTGAGGGCCCCGCGCTTCGACCGTCAAGTAATAATATAATAAAATACATTAAAAATATAATTCCAAGTTTCATAAATAGTTGGAAAAAATTTATATTTTCATTGAATATAAGTATGTGTATTTTGTTAATAATTAATAGTATTAAAGAAAATATCGTTATTCAATATATGTATAGATGGGGCCCCGCAAATCCAGTTTTGGGGCCCCGCAATTCCAGTTTTGCCCCAGGCCCCGCAAATGCTAGGGGCGGCCCTGGTTCGAGACGTCCACTTGAAGTGACTATGCCAGAAATTATTGATAAAATCCACGATATCGTCTTGAGTGATCGACGAGTCAAAGTGCACTAACTAGTTGAGGCCACAAGTAGGGATTGTAAATTTACCGACTTTTTCATTTACCGGTAATTCGGTAAATGAAAATTAAATTACCGGTTTACCGGTAATTTACCGATTTTTTTTTCTTGAAAAATAAAATTAAGGTGATAAAAATATAAGTCATTTTGATTTCCATTTCATATTTTTTAAGTTAAAGAAACTATAACTTTTGAAACAGAATTAAAATAATACAGAAAAATAAAAATACAACAAAAATAATATATAGTACTTATTACCTAAAACCATTTTATTGATTACCAATATGTATTTTGCACAATCTTAAGGCATAATATTAGAATCTTGTATTAAATATTTGTATTTAATTATTTTAAACAGTTATTAGAAGTAAAAGATTTATTTAAGGTTCAAATTTTAATGTTATTTTACAATAATATTGCATTAGTTTAGTGTCCTGTCATAATGTGGTGTATTCAAAATTGCTATTAATTTAAAAGATACGTGAAATATTTATATATTATTATTTTTCAATATTAAACCAATGGCGAAGGTAGACCTCCGCTAGACTTGCTCTCCCATAAAAAAAATAATAATAAAAAAAAAATTACAAAAAAAAATTTAAAAGTATATTTAGGTAAATCTTCAAAAATACATCAAATTATGTCGTATACAAATTTTTGTCCAAGGCTTGGTTTACTAGTTACGAATTTTTTTAAGTTTTAAAGTTTAATAACTTCCGTTTCCAGTTTCGCATTTTAATAAAAAACAATTGGGTTCTTCCCAATTATTAGGAGAATTTTTTAGTACCAGAACTAGCTCTTTAAGTTAAACCGTTTTTGAGTTATCGTGTATACACACAGACACACACACAGCCACACACATACGGACGGCACTTCGAAAATAGTTTTTTTGGATTCCCTGGACCATGAAACGTGGTCATCAGTCAAAATCTCGACATCGAAAATTTTCGCGATTACAATTCTTGCCTCTTATATATTAAGGCCGGGCAAGTAAAAAGAAGATATTTACTTACTCTTTAAGAAAAAGGTTGATTGTAACGATTTTAAACTTTTAAAAATCACAAAAAACTGCAGCGTGCAGACTGCAGAGCACAATTCACATTCATATGCTACCTGGCGGTTTCTGTACGATTTACAGCGGCTCTTATACCCAAAATAATTTAAAATTACACAAAAAATATCTACCATAAAATTAATAATTAGGTATATTTTATACCTTTTTTTACTACCGGTAAATTTTTGTAATTTACCGGTAAATTTACCGAACGTTTTTTTGTCAATTTACCGGTTAACCGGTAAACCGGTATACAATCCCTAGCCACAAGCATATCACATGACTCCAGAGTTTCAATTTTGCACGAAAAATTCTGTATGAAAAAAATATCGGCAAGATGTCCCGTGTTTACCCACAGTGCAGAATAAACGCAATCGTGTGGTTGATGGCCAAAATGCATGAATTACGCTTTAAATTGTTCCTTATTCACCAGATTAGGCCCACAGCATCTTTTTGCTGTTTTCAAACATGAAGAAATGACTCGCCGGAAAAAGATTCACGTTGAACGAAGAGGCATCATAAACATATGCCTATTTTATAACGCCTTTCGGAATCTTACTTTTTGGATGGCTTGAAAAAGTTGAAGAAACGCTGGGCGAAGTGTATCGAGCTAAAAGGAGTCTATGTTGACAAATAAAAAGGAATCAATCTAAAATAATGTGTTTTTCTGTGTACATATATTTTTTTACGCTAAGTCATTCAATAATCTATTTACAATGAAGAATAATATTTGTGTAGTATGAAAGTTAAAGCTACTTATCCTTTTTAAATAACAAAAAAAATAACAAGTGTTATATTCGAGGCTTTCGCGGCCCACCAGTTTAAGATGCCCTGATCTATATTAATAAAATTGAAGGTGATATCTGTTTTTTGGGCCTCAACTAATTGCAATCACCATTTGGTGATTAGTTGCAACCTTTGTCATGATGTGAAGACGAACACCCAGAACCGTAGCAACGCCCTGGTATCGGGGCAAGTGCCAGGGGTGCGAGGCCTGAACGGCGCCATCATTCGGTTTTGTTTTGGTCATCACTTGTATTTTCACCCACCTGCCTATTAAAATAAAAATGATATTCCTTGAATAAAATAAAAAAGGGCGCTATTAAGTATTTGCCAAGGGCGCCAAAAACATTGCCACGACTCTGCGAACACCCATGCACGATTGTTGATGACGAATATTTATATCCTTCACTCAAAAATATCATTATAAAATCTTTTTAAATCCATAACCCCCTGTGGTGTATGAAAATGACTAAGTAATTTGAATAAACTACGTTGCAAAACTCTCTATTTTCTATCCAGTTGTTTCTTGAAATGAGAAATCTTTATTTCGCGGAATATCTTCCGTCAACTTTGTATCAGAAAACCATTTTAGATATCCATAATTTAGAATTCTTAGTAATTAACATCTATTAAAGTGTCATAAATATGTTTTACGCTCCTTTTTACCAGTCCTTTTCTCCGGCCATGCTCTAGAACTCGCTCTGAATATCCAAGTACAATTTATACAGTAGTTAACATTATAGTTCAATAAAAATCTACGAATGGAAACTTCTGTTAACTTGTTTAGTGTTGTGTACTTAGTGACAACTTGTTGCGAATAATACCGTTAACTTTCAAGTACCTACTATTTGCATGCGGATCGCGTGTGTATTAATTGTTTCACATTTTTTCGAATGTATAAACATGGAAGACATACTTACAATGGAATAATTTTGATATGACAATGTGACCAAAATAAAAATTCATATGTGCTAAACAAATATTTCTTAATTTTCGTTTATAATAAAAAGAATTACTTTTGCTATTACTTTAATGAATCCTACAGTTAGCTTCAACCCAGAAGTTCTGAATTTGATTCATTAGTTTAGGAAGAAGAAATATGAGAAATCAAAGGTTTCATTAAATCAGTAAGAACTATACAGATAAATGGCTTATTTTTTTTCAATTTCAAAAACTTGTTTCTCACTCTTAACAATAAGTTATTTATTTTATAAGTATTTCATTACTATAAATGATTTATTCCTCTTTGATACCTTCAAAACAAAATATAAAATAATTCAAACGATAGGTTGAGTCACAACGTATAATATTATAATAAAATAACTAAACACTACACTCTACGGTGTAGAGTGTAGTGTGATAGTACGTAGTGTACGTAGAGTACGTCTACATATATGATATCGGTTCTCATCTGTTAAATATTATAATGTTTTTTATTATATTTTTAATTACAAAAAAGACAAACACTACCTTGGCCATAAATATAAAAAATTCATAACATTATTAGGGATAATTTAGCCATGAATTAAAAAAATAATTAATTTTGTCAAAAAACACAAAAACTACAATATTTCCTTTGGGTTAAGGAGGGGGGGGGGGCAACAGTGATTTTTTTAGTACATTTTTGGAAAAAATCGTTTAAAATCGGGAGGGAGCGGTCCTCCCCAGGCGCCAGCAATAAAGAGGCGCTAGTGGGCGCCAGTAATGTGTTTTATTTTTGTGAAACACTATAAATTATAAAATTTTCAATCATATTAGTAGTATAAAACGAATTGCTTTTCTAATTTTATATTCTAGTTCGAAGCATAGGGTAATAATTTTTATTTTATTGTTTTCATTAAAATTCGTTGATGTGCATCTTTATGGTTTTGATTTGGCCGCGGGGTTAGGAGTTGCTGTTGTGCAGTGCTGTTGTGTTGGGAGCGAGTGCCCCTGCACCCCGCAAGCTCAACGCTTCCCTGCGTTCATCTATACCTAATCAAGCGGCAATTGATATCCAAGAGACATTATTTTCTATTATTTTGACAAAATCGTATCTCGGCTCCCGGTTGTCGCAGAAAAACGAAATTTTCGTCACTTACGTGTCAAACCTTCCTCCTGGCGTTGGCGAAATTTCGAAAAAATCGGAGGACGGGCCGACGGAATAACGGCAGTGGCGTAGCGTAGCGGGGGCGGAAAATTCTGTAAATTTTGGAGCCTTTTGTATTTAAATACCTAAATAAGGGGGCGGCCAAATTGGCGCCCGCCCTGGCGGGTGAAACCCACGCTACGCCACTGCGTTATAAGGGTTTTTTGCTGGTCATACATACAAAACTCTAATAAAAGGCAACGCCTTTCTGTCTATCTCGCATTTTTTCTATCTGTAACTTTATCATCTTGTCAGGTTTCGGCTATGTTGTATTAAAATCGGTTTAGTCGTAATAATGATATCTGTGCGCTCGTGGAAAACAATATCCGTGTTTTCCGTTCATATATAACGCATTTTTTTGAAATTATCAGTGACAACATAAGTTTTCAGCGGCAAAGTTGGTACACGAGTTAAACGAATTTTTAAAATCTGGGGGGGTTCTCAAAAGATGAAATGGTTTTAAAGGGTAGGAGTCGGAAAATTACTCGGGAACAACTGCTGATCAAATGAACTTTATTTTTCAAAATACGAGTGATAACCTAAAACAAAAAAGGGCTTCACTTGCAAAATACAAGTGATGACCTAAAAAAAAGGTCCTCACTTTCAAAATACGAGTGACGATCTAAAAGAAAAGATCGTCACTTACAAAATACAAGTGATAACCTAAAAAAAAAATCAGCTGTGGCCACCACAGGAGCGACCGCCATCACAAAGTACTTGTATAAAATACATTCTAGCAGCAGAGTAGAAATAACTTGGCCTAATATTTTCTAACAGAGATATTATTTATCATGACCATGGAAACGTTACATATAAGTATGAAAAAATAGATACTTAAAAAAAATTTCGAAAAATTTTTCAAAATTTTTCCTTTTATCAAAAAATATCTCAAATAAAGGTTGTCAGTTATTGCTTTTATGGCAAATTTCGGTAAATAATTTTTTTCGAAATATTTTTCTGTTTTGAAATATTTTATTAAATATGAAGTTTCATAAAAATCCTTTTAGCCGAATTTGCTCTGCACGTGTACACAGACAGACGGACGGACAGACAGACATACAGACAGACAGACAGACAGACGGACAGACGGACAGACAGACAGACCGACAGACATCATGCTAAAAATAGTCAAAACGTTATGTAGGGACTTCAATTCGTGGAGATCCATCGAAATCTCGAAATGTCAAAATCGGTATGATCACAATACCTCCCTTATATATGTTGGCGGTCGGTAATAATCATCATATTTTGACAAAAACACGTCAAAACCACGTATTTTTCGAGCTCTTGGGTGGAGCTCAAGTCCGACTTGAGCCCCCCTTCATTGGGTGTGCACCTTTCTTATCCAATATATAAGAAAAAATAAAGAACAATTTCTATCTACGCACAAGTTTTTATCTGTCATCAGGGCCGTAATTATAGTGTTCCGCAGGGAATTGTTGTTTACCCTAAGTCCGAGCGCGGAATTCATATTTAACGGGGGCCCGGGCCTGTTCTAGGCGCTCTTGTTCATGGAATACTTAATGTTTTTTCAAGCGAATTATCTAAGACATGAATTATTCTGTCATTGTCCGACATAGTAAATATTTGTTGTTGACAAATAGAAATTGGTACCATTTAAACAGGGCTTCGCAATTACCTGTATCAATAAGGCCTTTTGCAATAACAGTGTTAAAATATCAATACTGATTTCTCGAAGCTGCGGGCTCCAGCCCAGCACCCGATGATATTGGTTTGCAATAAACCGTTCCAGAGAGTCTCTTTTAGTACCAGTGTCAACGTCTTTTCATCTTCACTTACATAACAGAACAATATGAGATCACGTACAAGTTCACATGTCTCCGTTTCCGGTTTATGTGTCCTGTTCTTATTATTATGCACAGTCGATGGGATTCCGATGTTATATAAGTCAATGCAGTTGGTGCCGATTATGAGGTAAGAAAAATTTGCAATAATAAGAATTTATAACAATAATTTACATTACAAGTTGTATAGTGGATAAATATAGGTACTGTATGTCCTTTTTCGACTTGCAACATACAGTCTGTTCCAAACGGTTAGGCGGAACTAAATGGGAATTTCGTTATTTTAGGTTGTCACGAGAAGGGACCTTGCTTGGGTTATTTCATTTTTCACGTTGGAATGTCAAAATTTAAAATTCCAACAAAGATACCATGGAAACGAATGACACATGTCAAAATTAAATTATTTTTTTTACATATTTTAATGACAAAAAAATAAATAAATGGGAAATTTGTATTAAGAATGACACAAAAAATCAAAATATGGAGAAAATGACATTTTAAAATGATATTAACCTTAACCAAAAAATGTTTATTGTAAGCAGGATTTACAAAGCTTAAACAAAACGGCCGAAAAGCACTATTTAAACGATGAAAGTATCTAGATTCCAAAATCTAGTTCCGCCTAACCGTTTGGAACAGACTTTAGCTTTCCCATGTTAAATTTTCCATTGCATATTCTATCTCTATAGGTCATTTCTTTGGTTTAGGCAGAACTAAATGGGGATTTCGTATTTTTAAGTTGTCATGAAAACAGAGCTTAGATATAAGCTACTACAAACGTTTAAGCGTAACTAAATGGAATTTTCATTTTTGTAAGTTGTCATAAGCTCTTGTTTTATGGTTTGAAGTAGGCTTTTGCTAAACAAAATTATCAAAAAGCTCACTTAATCGGTAACACTTACTAAAATTGAAAATCTAGTGTAATCTAAAGTACTAAACTCTGTATTTTCATATGTTAATGATAAAAAAATATTTCCTGGCCCACAAGTTTTACTACAAATTTTTTTGGCCCCCCCCAGATTTTAAGAGCTAGCGCTGCCACTGAGTGACAGTTATTAGAAAAATAAAATAAAACATTTTTAAATTTTTGGAAAATATAAGAATTTAAGAAATGGGACATTTTCATTAAAAATGGCACAAAAAATCAAAAAGTAATGAAAATTACATTTTCTAATGATAGTAACATTAAGCTAAAAAGTAGAATTTACAGGCTATTCCAAACGTTTAGGCGGAACTAAATGTGAATTTCGTTCTTTTAGGTTGTTACTAGAAGGGACTTTGCTTGGGTTATTTAATTTATCCCCATGGAAACGAATGACATATGTCAAAAATATAATATTTTTTTTACATATTTTACTGACAAAAAAATAAATAAATGCGAAATTTGTACTAAGAATGACAGAAAAAATATAAAGAAAATGACATTTTAAAATGATATTAACCTTAACTAAGCACGATTCAAACGATGAAAGTAACTAGATTGCAAAATCTAGTTCCGCCTAATTGTTTGGAATAGCATGCATCAGTGGCGCACCCAGGGGAGGGGCCCGGGGGCCCGCGCCCCCCTAAGAAAGAAGGAAATAAAAATAAAAACACACAAACACACTAGAAAATTTTAAAAATAGAGATGAGGATTTTTTTAGGTCGTCACTTGTATTTTAGATGTGAGGACTTGTTTTTTAGGTCATCACTTTGTATTTCCGAAGCGAGGACCTTTTTTTTTAGGTCGTCACTTGTATTTTAGAAGTGAGGACTTTTTTTGTTTTAGGTCATCACTTTCTATTTCCGAAGGGAGAACCTTTTTTTTTTTAGATCATCACTTGAAATTTAGAAGTGTGAACCTTATTCATAATTTTAAAAAAAAAATGTCTTCCGCCATCCCCCCCACCCCCCAGCCCAGCAAAAATTCCTGGGTGCGCCACTGGCCTGTACAAAGCTTAACCAAAACGGCCAAAACGGTCAATGAATATTAAAAAATCAAAAAGTTATGTGAAGTATGAATTTTCAAAAATTTCAGAATTTTGTATTTAAGGCGGAAGCGGGCAAAAGGGGCCATTGGTGCCCCCTTTATCATCTTGGTAATTTAGAATTTTTAAAGGTGTTTTAAAAAATATATTGGGTGCGCGACAAAAAATGTTTTTCTTAATTTTTCACTTTATATACGAAAATAAAATAGCACTTTTTTATATGGTTGAATAGCAAAAAAAAGCTCTATTCAAACAATCATAACCTACTATAAGCTTCATATGAAAAATTAAAATTGACCTCGATATCTTGAAAACTGTACGGGATAGAAAAAAATTGAGAACCTCTGTAAATTCACCATGAACAAGTGCCTGACGAAAGTGTACACCAAAATCACTTAATATTTTAATTTTGGAAGTTATAAGCAAAAATTAAAAACAGGAAAATTTACATTTTCGTTCATATCTATTAATCTATGTATTTTTTTAGGAGAACAAAGACTTTGTTAGAATGGTCCCTTAATGTGGCGACTTTGGTCTAATTTAACCGGCACCGTATCTCTTGTCGTTCTCGATATCCCCAAGCTTAAAAAGTTATTTGGGATACTTGTATAGTTGAAATTTAGACTACGTATACATTTATTTATCCTGATGGTTCCATTTGCATTTTTTGCCTACAACGTACATAGAAAACTATTTGGAGTTGAATAATATAATGTTATAATGAATAAAACATAATTAATAAATTAATTAATTCTTATACCGCCTTTTTGGAATAGAGGGTTAGAAAGTGAACTTTTATGACCATTTAGAGAGAAATTTTAATTAAAAATTTTAACCACACAATTTAACGGAAGTCAAACTACAGAAGAATTTTAAATAATAGCAAAAGTGCAATTAGATTTTTATCTATTTCTATTCTGAATTTTAATTTTTAGGATAGTTTGTTAACAACAATGCTACTACAATAATTAAACATTGTAAATTGTATTTTTATCAAAAGACTTTGTCTTAAACGTGATTCATGACAGCAATTACTATAGTAATTTCTCCAGATTATAACAGTACCTAAATGTGTCTTATACAATTACCAGTAGCGCAGCCAGGATTTTGTTCTGGGGAGGGCCGAATTAAATTTAGAGAGCATGCGGGCCGCAATCGGCCCACAACCTAATTTTTTGAGGCCCCTAAAGCGTTAATGAAAAACACTTAAGCTTATTTAGGGGAAAAATATATTTAAACCTTTTCTGTTTATAAAAAAATTTCAAGAAACCCTTCGGGATATTTAATGTTCCGGCACTGCTTATCATTTTGTATGAAAAATAGACCGCGACCCAAATCAGTTCGACACCCCTGCTGTTGAATATAGATGTTTATATAACTCAATTATTTGTTGATAAAAAAAAAGTAATTATTATTCCATGTATCAAAAACTTTCATTTGATATCCCTCAAAATTTTAAAAACTTTTTAATCGATAAATACATATTTGTATATATTTTAACATGTAAAATATAAACAAACTAATAATAACATGTAAATATGCATTTTCTGTTAATTTCAACACTAATCATAATAAAATTAGCTTATATATTGTAAAATGCATAAATTATTTTGCTGTACGATTATGCTAAATTTTCATTTCATTGGACCTTAAGGGGAGGCATGTGCCCCCAGTAATACCCCATCCCCTCTGAATACGCCACTGTTCTTTAAGTACAACTTATTTTTTTATTTTATTTTATTTTTTTACATTAAGGAAAGCCAACAGTAAAAACCAATGACTGGCTTCCACAGATTACAAAATGAATTTACATACATACTGTATAACAACAAAGTAAGAGACTAATACAAAATTTAATATCGATATACAAGAACAAGTTAATTTCATTTATGACATTCGAAGATAAAGTTTAAATTTTTGTAAAGGCAAGTTAAATATATCTAAATGAATATAATTATTATTGTAAGTTGACATGAGTCTGTTTAAGGGAGAGTTTTTATAGCTAAAAGAATTAAATTTAGTTAATTGAAACAGTTGTTTAGATCTAGTTGTTTTAAGAGGAGCTAATAGATAAAAATTATGAATAAAATTTTGTGAATCAATTAAGTTATTGAACACCTTATATAGGAATATCATATCAGCATTCACTCGTCTCTGTTCAAGTGGATATAATTTTAATAATTGTAATGTTTTTAAATACTCTGAATTTACAATATTAAGCCTATTGCATACTACAAAAGTGAATTTTCTCTGTATAGATTCTAGTAAGTTTATATTTTTGGCATACATTGGATTCCATACTATTGAACAATACTCCAGTTGAGATCTGACAATTGCGGTATAAAGTGTAGTTAATGATTCTTTGCTGTGAAAAGGTTTACTAACTCTTATAACAAATCCTAAAAGTTTGTAAGCCTTACTAGTAATGGTGTCGATATGATTATTAAAAAGTAACTTTGAGTCAAAAGTAACTCCAAGATCCCGTACAGTGTTTTTTTTAGATAGATTAACGCCATTTAAATTATAGTTAAAATTAATTATACTCCTTTTTCTTGCATAGTTTACTACAAAGCATTTATTTAAATTTAGAGACATATCATTTTCTATACACCATTTGTTCAATCTAATTAGGTCATCTTGGATTTTGTAACAGTCGATGAGAGTTTCAACAGTTTTATAGAATTTTAAATCGTCAGCAAATAGTAAGAAATTACAATATTTGAAGGAAGACGAAATAGAATTTATATATAAGTTAAATAAAATAGGTCCCAAATGTGAGCCCTGGGGTACTCCCGAAGTCACTAAAATTCCTCGAGATATGTAACCATTGCAGACAACAAATTGCGATCTGTTACGAATATAACTTTCAATCCAGCGCAGTAACGACCCATGTATTCCATAATGTCTCAATTTGAGTAAAAGAATGTGATGGTTAACTCTATCAAATGCCTTGCAAAAGTCGGTGTAAATTGTATCAATTTGTTATATCAGTCCTTTTTCATAAATTTCAAAAATACCTAAGAAGATATTGATATTCACATTTATCTACAAAATTAAACCAAATACCGACTTTTAGAGCGCGATTGTCTACACTACTTCTACTGTATTTCACATAAGAGGTGTCGTTTTAAAATTACATTCTGAAGGTTATAACGAAGACAGATGTCCACTTTAACTTATCTGAATTGAGTAATTAATTGTTTAAAACAGTTTTATCATTTGACTGGGCGATAGTTTTAGTCGATGTGTCAGGGGGGAAAAAGGATCAACGCTCCTCTTCATATAATTCGTTGAAGCATATTTGGAAAGTGATGTATTTTCACTTGAACAATAATTATGTCGCTTTATCAAGAGTAGGCAATCTTAAAAAAATGTTTGTTCGACAAAAAAAAATTCCAATATTGTTTACAATGAAGTGATTTAAAAATGAATTACTCTTGTGATTAACAAATTTTATCTTCAACTCCCCGAGCAGCGCCGTGTAATCTGCTAGTATTGTATAAAAATTGTGCAGCTTCTGCTGGCCCTGGGGGGGGGGGACCGCCCCCCCCCGTTCTCAATTCTGCTAGTATATTTGTTTCTCTGTTTCTCTTAATAATTTAATATTAATATTATTCATTATTTTTTACAGTCTGGACCAAAATCAACCTTTGCTAAACGGTCAACCATCGTCTCTACGACTTTCAATAGGCGACATTATCCAAAACAGTGGCTTTTTTCCAATCCAGATCAACGTACCTGATACAATCAGTGCTATTTACCAAGGAGTATCATCTGCAGCGACGAATATTGCTCAACAAATTCCATTTTTCAGACCCTTTGTTAGGCCTGAAACACCCAGACCTTTGAAATATATAATTGTTGCTCCTGGAAAAGGAGTAATGTTGAGTAAAGGAGTTTATGTTGTGCCGATTTATAAGCAGAGAGTTACAGTTATTGATGTACCCGAAATGGAAGAAAATTCTCAAGAATATGGCAAAGATATTGTTTTGGCAAATGTGAAAATGTAGAACTACTGAAATTAATTTTTTTTAAAAATGTTATGTTTCCAAAAAAGACCTATTTTGCAGAGAGTAGTACTTTATTTTTATAATGTCTTAGTTTTCATTCCTCTATTTTCCATTTCAATTAATAATTTATTTCTTATTTATTTTATTACTGTATTTATTTATTTCTGTTATATTATATTATATTTTATTATTAATAATATGTATTATATTTAATAATAATGGTATATTTTATAATTTCGTTAACTATTATTAATTTTTAGGATTTTGTAGGTATGACCACCAAAATACCCTTATAACGTCACATAAGTCTCTATCTGTGTGTCTGCCTGTCTGTCTGTATGGTAGAAATTGTAACCAAACGGCTGAACATAGAAAGTTGAAATTTGGCATGCTTGTACAATTCTTTGACACGCATATAGAGAGTTACAGAGAATTCAAACAAATACATCGCGAGATAAATATAAACAAATATGTATTTAATGAAAAAAATAAATATTATCTTAAAATTTTGAGTGCAGTATCAATGAAACCTCTTAATGCGAAGATAAATAAGCAATACTTTATTTTTGAAATATCATTTTTTTTGTGGGGGATTTTAAAAATATGTCAAAAATCTTTTGTCCCTTATCCTATTTCCCAGAAGGGTTGATCTCAAAATCTCAGTTATGCACAATGATGGGAATTGAAATAGTTTAACAGGAATTTTGGATCAGATTAGTTTTTCGAAAAATATAGATTTATTTGTGTGGTCTCAATAGGAAGCTTTTAAGATCTAGATTAAGGAACGGAAAGTTGTTTTTTATAATTTCTGTATTTTAACACGATTTTTTCCAAAAATGTACTGAGAGAATTACGGTCCCGCACCATTCAATACAAAGGGGTTAAACTACAAATCCTTTTAAAAAAAAAGTAGGTAATTTACATTGATCTAAACCGGAAACGTACGAGAGGAATTTTGAATCAGATTTCGTTTTTGAAAAATATTGCAGTTTTTGTGTTTTTGGCAAAATTTATTATTGTTTTAATTCAATGTTAAATTATGGCTAATAATGTTTTTAATATGAAAAAGCATGAAGCTATTTATCAGTATATTTCTTATTAATTTAATGAAGACTTAGATATGAAGCTAATGCAGAAAAAATCGATGGGATTTTTTTAATTTAAATTTATTATATTGAAATTAAAATAAATGCCGATTGCAAATGTCTGTATTTTTTTAATTTTTTTTTTTTTTCTTTGTCCGTTAAAGAATCCTGCCTTTTTGCAGGCAATGACAAGGTAAATAAACTAGCCAAAGAAGCCTTAAGTATACCACCAAATTATCCACTTTTCAAAAACAAATCGGCCATCGACGACTTGTACAATATAATCCGTAAAAATATTATGACAAAATGGGAAGAAGATTAGACAGACATGAACCTTTACAAAGGCACCTTCTATGCCAGTATGCAGAAAACCCTCCCGAAAAAACCATGGTTTCACAAAAATGACAAAACACGCTCATTCATAACGGCATGCCGAATAAGATCAGGACACGGATGCTTTCCAGCTCATCTCCACAGTAGGGTGACCATTTTCTTGGAGAAGGCAATACGGGATGGAGCAAAAAAAGGTCGTCACTTCCGAAATATAAGTGAAGAGCAAACAAAAAAAGGTCCTCTCCCAAATATAAGTAAAGAGCAAAAAAAGGTCTTCACCTCCCAAATATAAGTACAGAGCAAAATTCAGCCCTGGGGACACCAAATCAAAATGCGGCACGTCCCGCGATGATAGGAGTACTCAATACACCATTTTGCAGTTGTGACAATCAAACCAATGGAACATTACAACACATTATACTTCAATGCCCTCTGTATAACATATCAAGACAACAACTAACCAATGAATTTGCTTCAGACAATGTACCATCTCCATATCATTTATAAACCTATTAGCGAACATGAAATTTCTAAAAATCATTACTCAGTTTCTACATGACGTGAACCTACAAATATAAAACCTCAAATTAATGAATTCAACAGATCATATCAGTAACTAATAATACAAATTGCAGCTGGCTACTATGATCGATTAAGATCACGGACAATTAAAAAAAAAAAGGTTCAAAATAGCAAAAGCTAGGTTCTCTATGTTAAATAATAATAATAATAATAATAGTAATCAGAAAAATAAAAACTTTATGCAAGAACAAAATAATATACCTACAACTAGCCACTGAAATTAATGAAATTAAAATGAGATACCTGAAGATCCCAAATTTTTGCTATGAAGAAAAATTTTATAAAATTATTGTATATGTATTATTGTATTTTCATTGTAAATATTGTATGAATTTATATTTAGCTGGCTAATATAGTTGTATAAACTAATGGCCAATAAAACAATATAATAAAAAAAAACAACCCTGCCAAAAAAATTCACCCGCCGCCGCTGGTAGTAAATTGGTATCTCTATGGGAAACCATAGAGATAAGTATTTACCTGTCAAGAACGACGTTTATGCAACCCGCTAGACAGAAATGGTACGTAAGTGGTCTATAAAGCGTCGCACCGTATTCAGTTTAGAATCTATATAATCAGAGCCGTAGCAACGCACTGGCTTCGAGACAAGTGCCAGGGGCGCGAAGCCTAAAGAGGGGCGCCATCATGTTTTTTCATCACTTGTAGTTTAAAAGCGAGGACCTTTTTTTTTAGGTTTCGCTTGTTTTATTTTAGAAGTGAGGACTTTTTTTTAGGTCATCACTTGTATTTTCACCTGTCTATTGAAAGGATGCTATTTTAAGTTAATTTAATTTATAATAATAATAATAATAATAATGTTTATTACCTTATTGAAAACAGTACAGTTTTAGAGGGTCGTCAAAAACAAAACAAAAAAAAAAATACGATTCATTAATAATTACACTATAGAATTACAAAATATTTCAAAATTTATAACTTAAAATCAAAACATAAATAGTAATTAAAACAATAAATAAATAAATAAATAAACAAATAAAATAAGGTATACACATTCCCAGTTTTGTACCTTGATATTTCGGAATTCATATATTCGAGAATACAATATGGGCATAAGTTAATTAAGAACTCTCGCATTAAATTTTTAAGGATTAATATTCTTAATAATTAAAATTTTGATCTACAGGAATCTCTACGATTAAATTTAGCTATTAAATGCTCTTACAGTATTTTTTTTTTTTGAAAAAAAAAAAATTATTAGTAGAGTTACCCCATATAGTAATGCCGTAAGTCATTATCGAATGGAATAAAGCAAATACGAGCAGCTTCTTCATTAACACTTTTCTGGATCTTGCGAAATTCGTATATTGCAGTACTCAACTTGACACTGACTGCGTTAACATGATTTTTCCAATGTTGTTGTTGGTCAAGGTAAATGCCTAAAAATTTTATTTGGGGGTTATTAGTCTCACAATCTGTAATTGGACGGGAAGAAAATCTCATTTGCATAGTTTTGCCCTCATTCAAAGCCTTCATTATGGTTTTAATGTCAGTAAGTGCATCATCATATAACTTTCGGGTAATTGTGAATGATGTATCGTCTGCAAGGACAACTGTACTTACATTAATATTAGTAGGTAAATCATTAATAAAAAGTAATAATAAAAATGGACCTAATATGGATCCCTGTGGTATATCACGAGATAGCACCTTCGTACTTAGTGAATTGTGATTGTTGACTTCTATTATTTAAATATTATCTCAAAAGATTTAAGCAATTACCTCTTACACCATAATATTCTAGTTAGTTTATTAGAATTTTGTGAGATACGCAGTCAAATGCTTTAGATAAGTCTAAGAAGGCACACAATGCTTCAAAATTATCTTCCATAGTATTTATGATACAACTAGTTAGCTTTGATATTGCATCTATGATAGAAAGGTTCTTCCGGAAACTAAATTGTTCCTTAGTTAAGATATTTTCTTTTTCAGCAAAGCTTATCAAACGTTTTAAAATAATTGTTTATTTTAGATATTATAGGCAGTATTGCTATGGGGCGGTAATTTGATGCATTGTGGGTCTCTCCACTCTTATAGATAGGTATAATTTTGGCCATTTTCATGCAACCTGGGAATATACCCTGTTCTAATATATTATTTAAAAGATAAGTTAAGGTTCCGTAATTAAGTACACTACAAATTTTATAATATGCATATTAATACCGTATATATCTAAAGAAAATTTATTTTTTAAGCTCATTATGGTTTCATACGTTTCTTCAAAGGGGACTGGCGCTAGGAATTATATTTGTCTAGGGCGCCAAAAACATTGCTATGCCCTGCATATAATGAACCACAAATAGCAATATGTATATAAAAAAACTTTACTCTTAATAAAATATTAGACAAGACCTTCAACAATAGGGGATAGGCATGATTTTTTTAATTTTTTTTATTATATTCCTCTTGTTGCATATAAACATAAAAAACAGTTTTTATTTTATTTTTTTTTTAATTTGAAGGCTTAAAAAATCATAAATGTATGTAGCGCGCGAAAACGACGTGTGACGTCATACCCCTTCTAACTGACGCATGACACTACTAGTTTACCCAGCGTACACAGTCTGGGGTGAACTTATTTGTTTGTATAACTTTTATAGGTTATGTAAAGTTAGAGTGATTTTAATTAAAATAAAGTTTAATTCTATAAAAACAATTTATACATGTTTACCGAATTAAATTTTATATTAAAATATATAAAATATGGAAGATCCAGGCCCCAGTACTTCGAAACATAGTCGAAAATATTGTTTAGTACCGATGTGCACAAATAGTTCAACTAGAAATTCAAAAAAACAATTTATATCATTACCTGATGGCGAAAAACATCAGAAAAGGCGAAATTTCCTTTTTAGCATTCATTATTTTTCATATATTCCATGAACATAAAAGCATCAATGTTGGGTAAATTATCACTCTGAGCCCTAACAAAATCTTTATCTGCCATTTTAATAATAAATGCGTGAAAAATTGTTTAAAAACAAATACAAAACTCTCGAACAATACAATATACACACGTGTAAAGATTATGTTGTAGCTGTATCCGTGACGTATAACCCCTATCGTTTGACGGCATACTCAGTCGTTTACACTCGGCAACCTTCGCGCCGTGGTCGGCTTATTTCAAATTTACAATATTTTAATTAAAAAATTTGGCTATAATATTAATTAAAATGTGATTTTTGTTTTGTTAGGTGACATAACTAACATTAACCTATCAAAATAATGTAGTTTTAAGGAAATATAAATTTTATGCGTATCCCCTATTAACTTTGTTGACTTAAATTAATGTAAAGATTAACACCTCAAAACAGGTTCGCTTTTAGGATTTATTCTCAGGGAAGTTCAAATGGCAAAACATTTTTGTTTTCTTGAAAACACCTTTTAAAATTAAGATATTAAGAAGTGTGATTCCGCTATATTTATTGCATTTTAGTTTGTTATTCTTCTTGTACACAGGGTAGATTATTCCTTTCTTCCACTTATCACTTTCTTTCATTCATTCCATATTCTGCTTATCAAATAATGCAAAATTGCTCATAGTTCTTCTTCAGCGTACTTAGTTAGTTCATCTGTTATACTGTCTATTCATGGAGCCTTTGTATTTTTAAACTTATTCACTGCATTCTTAACTTCATCAAAAGTCGGTTCTTCTATATATGGTTGTGCCGTATGATATTCAGGTCTTCCGTCTGAAACCACATCAGTGTTATTATTTAATAACTCTCTAAAATATTCTGCCCAGCGTTATATACTTTCTTCTTCCCTTGAAAACATCTGACTTTCTTTATGTCTGCACATAACACATTGTTGTCGGAAGTTACCTCGCATTTTGTTTACTAACTGGAGGGCCATATTTATTTTAATCGAGGCCCGAAGTGCAAACGATTTTTCGGGCCTACTCCCCGACATTTAATCGACTTATTTATTAACTGGATTCGCTATACTGGCACTACTAGAGCTGGCTTCGATATACCTCCGTAATTTTTTAAAACTTTTGCTAGTAATTTAGTCGAACCTTTATTTATCCTATTTAACAAATCTCTTCAAGAAAATATACATCCAGATATATGGAAGAAGACTCTTATAGTTCCTATTTTTAAATCTGGCGATAAAGGTCAAATAAAAAACTATCGACCCATCTCCAAACTATGCATCCTAGGGAAAATATTTGAATCTTTAATCTGTAAACAATTATTTGAAACTATAAAACAACATATAATTCCTGAACAACATGGTTTCTTTCGCGGCAGATCTGTCGAAACAAATTTAATCATTTACACACAACAGTTGTTGGAACATCTTGACCAAAGGGTACAAGTAGACTCAATGTACACAGATTTCAGTAAATGTTTCGATAAAATTGATCACAATATTTTGATCAGTAAATTTTTTTCCCTCGGTATTCACGGCGACCTTCTCAGATTGCTTATTTCATATATAAGTAATAGAAGTCAAGCGGTCACCATTAACGGCTTCACTTCTGATTTTGTAAACGTAACTTCCGGTGTCCCTCAAGGGTCGCACTTGGGGCCAATTATTTTTTAAATTTATATCAACGACATTTCTAAAGTAATAAAACATGCAAATTTCTTGTTATTCGCTGATGATATAAAATTTTACTTTCCAATTAGGAGGCCATCGGATACCGCCCTTCTACAATCTAACCTTCAAGACGTATACCTTTGTTGCCAACAAAACAAATTATTTCTTAGCCTCGATAAATGTCAAATAATATCATTTACGAGAAACCAAAACGTACATTCTTTTCAATATAATTTCAACGGTCAGGCTTTGAAACGGTCATCAGTAATTAAAGATCTAGGAGTGTTTCTAGATTCAAAACTTTCTTATGAACTACATGTCGAATATATATGTGGCAAAGCCCTAAAAATGTTAGGTTTCATAATTCGCACTACTAAAAGTTTTAATTCTATAAAATCTTTACTTTGCGTACGTCTCTAGTATTTTAAACTATTCATTCGTTATCTAGAATAGTTCGTATGACAAATACATTTTCAAAATTGAAAAAATTCAGAAAAAAGCCATAAAGTATTTTTGCTTTAAACGTAATGTCTAATACCTAACAGTCTAATACGATAGCTACTACGATTCCTGTCGCGGAATAAATACTCTACCGCTTAAAAAATGTCGTATTTTATCTGACATGTTGATGCTTTACCGAATAGTTAGTAACATAACTTCTTCTAGCGAACTCCTGCATCTTATCAAGTTTCGAATCTCTACATACAATACCAGAAGTACTAACCTATTCCATCAAACAAGTTAAAACACAAATTCATTCACTAACTCGCCCATCATTAGACTTTCTACTACGTATAATCTCTTTTTTTCTCATATAGATATTTTCAATTGTTCCAAACAAAAATTCCGGAAATTATGTATTAATAAACTATAAATTTTATTAGCCTTTGCTGCTGTGGCAATTAGCCAGGACAATTTTTATTTGTGAAAAAATCCATGCCTGAACGGGATTCGAACCCGAGACCTTAGCAACGCAGACCACATGTGTTACCACTACGCTGCGCCGGTCGGCAACAAACAAGAGACTCTCAATTGACATAACTAAACAATAATTAGTAAAAAATTTATTATTTTTATTCAATTGCAAATTATTTACAGAAAACATATTATAATAAGATCTATTTTGACCAAGAAATGTTTGTACGAATTTAACGTATTATAATTTGTAACTTTTTTAATTCTTTTTACTATTATTTTTATTCATTTTATGTTTTTTATTCTATTTGCTAATAAAAATGTTCATTCTATAAATGCACAAGACCATTTATTAAAATAACCAGCGATACATTTTTACCAACATTTATTATAACGGAGTGCCTATAAAATTATTGAGCCAGAAATTAAGTCTCAAGAACGACGTAAAATGCCTAGGGTTAGGGAGGGGTCCGCAGAAAAAATGTTGCTCAAGAGTAAATACATAGTAAATAAATAATCCTTGGACTACATAAGTTTAAGAACCCCTGGATTAATTGATTATGAAATAAAAAAAGAAACATATACACTCGCCAACAAAAAATGGACAGTCTTAATGTTGTATTTTAAAAGTGATATAAAATCTTTTAATCGTTTTATTAGGAAAATATAAGTAATGGAAGTTAATATAATGTCTGCATAAACAAATATTTTTTTTTTACAAACAGGCTGTAACAATAAATAATGCCCGTTTGAACGAAGATATTATGGGCATTGAAAAGAAGAGAGCAAAGTCATCTTACCGACCAGTGTTTCAACGATACAACTAAGAAATTTCCTTGAAAATAAAATAAAGTTATCGATTAATAATAAATTAATCGATTAATTATTAATTAATCGAAACCAAAAATATTGTATGATTAATCGATTAATTGAAACAAAATAATCGATTATTTCAATATTCGATTAATCGTTGCCATCTTTAATACACACGTAAAGGCTTGCCTTGGAGTAGATAGTCTGGGCCGTGTAGGTTCTGACGTCATGTTCAGTCGTATTTACTCGGCAATCTTCGCGCTGTGGTCGGCTTTATTCCAATTTTTTAATATTTTAATTAAAAAATTTCGCTGAAATATTAATTGAAATGTGATTTTTAGGGTTTTGTAGGTATGACCAAAAAACCCTTATACCGTCATTTTGTCGTCTGTCTGTCTGTCTGTCTGTCTGTCTGTCTGTCTGTCTGTCTGTCTGTTCGGTTAAAATTGTAGCCAAACGGCTAAACCTAGAGAGTTGAAATTTGGCATGCTTATACAACTCTTTGACCCGCACATAGGAAAAATACTAAAACATCTAAAAAACATACCCCCCTAAAAATATAAACAAATATGTGCTCATCGAAAACAAAAATATTTTTTTTAAATTCTGAGTAGGGTATCAAATGAAAGCCCTTAGTACGTGGATTAACGATCAAATTTTTATTTTTGCAAAATAAATTATTTTGATGCGATTTTTGCCAAAATTGTGCAAAAAATTTTGTCCCACACCCTGTAGCCCAGATGGTTTAAACTAAAAATCTAAAAAAATTCCAAGTAATGTATATTGGCGTGAACCGAAATAGTACAACAGGAATTTTTGATCAGATTATGTTTTCGGCAAATAACGCATTTTTTGTGGTTTTTGGTTCACAAAGTACAAAAGTTATACCAATGTAAGACACTCATTTACAAAGCGTCCGATGGCGCAACGGGTTAGCGCGCTGGTGTCGGATGCTAAAATTCTCTGGAAAACGAAGGGTTTCGAGTTCGAGTACGGACGGAGTGAGTTTTATTTTTTCTGTTTTTTTTTTTTGCATTTTTAATATGTTGAAATTATTTTGTCAAAATTCTAGTTATATTTAATTTTTAAGAGCGTAAATTTAATAACCAGTCTTATTATATGATTAACAGACGATAAATTATTTTAAAAATATCGTTCATTTTGCCGTGATTACTATAAAGTAAAATTCGTCCTACACACTCAGCATACCGCCTTCACTTATTATATACCTGCGAAACCCTGAAATGTGTGAATATTCACACTTCACATCAATTTTTGTTTTGTTAGGTGACATAACTAATATTAACATATCAAAAAAATGTACTTTTAAGAAAATAGATATTTTATGCGTATCCCCTATTCTAAAGACACGCTGTATAGATCAAATCCCAAATACACAGACTGTGATTTCATAGTCAGTTCAACCTGTTAAACTAAATACAAAAGAGTGGAAGTATATAAAATCGATAACATAAAAAAAAATTCTTTTATGATACATTAATGTAAATTTATATTTTATCGGTGTCATAAACGCAGTTTCTTAATGACTAAATGACTAACACAATAAACTCACTATCTAATTGACCTCACGTTCATTGCTCTTTTATCATTGTTTACAAGTGACAAAATTAACAACTAATTAATTCAACACAATTAATTAATAATGCAAATGTACTCGCCACCTAAATACACTAAAGAGCCTTTATTTGTTAAATGTTAATTTATTTTAAAGTCTCTTTGTGTTTTTCATTGTGATTCAGAGGAGATGTGACGGATGTTAACAAAAAAGACGACTGATATATTATTATTCTTTGTTTTCAAGTTTTGCTTTATGACACACGTGTTTTCTATGCCCTTGGTAGATTTTTTTAAAGATATTATATTTGCGTATGTATAGTTATATTTTTATGAGTAAACGTGATAAGAGCTACACAGGTTATTACAAGAGCACGGAAGATATATTATATCAAATCTCTATTAATGCAAAGCCTATTCAAGCTGCTAATTTATCTTCCTTCGCTCTAGGACATCTCAAACCAAGATTTCTCCCTAGATACAAAGGATTGAGAACGAAAAAAATACTGTTTTCATTCGAAACGAAAACGAAAAATGTCGTTTCCGTTCTTGCCTATTATATTCGCCTCGCCTATGTCTCGGATGATACACTTTATCCTCGTATAATATAGTCTCCATTATATCCTTAATAAAATGTAATGAAGATAATTTTAGTATTGTTTCAGAAATATAATTTCATAAATAATTAAGATAAAATATAAATATATATATATATATATAATCTATTATATATATTATACAATTAAATGATAAAAATATAATCTATTTTCTTAGAAAGGGACACTGAGATGCAGACATGTTTATCAGTGCAACTTGAACTCTATGGGCCGGTTTCTGAAAGCTTAACCAAAGATTTAACTCGGTTACAATATAACAATTTTCTTATTTCCTATTCCTTATTCTTGTTCCGTATATAAACCAACCATAAGTCACCATAGCAACCATTTTCTAACCATTTGGTTATAACTAACTAAGCTTTCAGAAACCGGCCCTATGTAATCTTAGCATGAAAACGACGTCGATGTCCATATGAGTTTACAAAAACGTCAAATAAATATAAGATTTATTCGGACCATATATACATAAATAACAATTAATCTTTGTCTTTAAAATAAATATTACTACTTTTGGGTTATTTTTCCAATGAGATACTTATCTGAATTATTACCAGTTGGTAATAATTACTAGTTGGAATAGCTGGAGTACATGGGTACTCCAGCATGGATGAACCAGTATGGACTTCATACGGTTTCTGTAATGACATTTTTGATGTAATGTTAATGATGAGATGAGATACGAGGGTTACCTTTTATGTTTTAACAAACGACCACTAGATGGCAATATTGAAGTGTGTTATAATCGTAAAATTTGACATTTGTTATTGTGAAATCAGTGGCAGCTTATACATTGACCGAGTAGTTTGTTGAAAGTGAGCATTAAAAAAAAAGTATGTAAAAAATGGATATTACTCGTGAAGATTTTCGTTTTCGAATGATTTTTTACGATTTTAGTAAAGGCCTAACTCAACAACAATAGTTTTTACAATTGGTTTGAAGAGTGATGAATCTCGTGAAGGACGACCAAAATTGGTTGTGATTCAAAAAAACCTCGATGCTGTGCGCAAAATGATTGAAGAAGATCGGCATGTGACTTATCATGAGATAGAGGCATCCTTTGGCATATCGCTGACTGCAATACATTCCATTTTGCATGAACATTTAGCTGTGAAAAAGATCTGTTCCCATTGGATTCCGTATAATTTGACCGAAGCTCAAAAAAAGGCTCGTGTTGGTGTAAGCGAATGCTAAAAAAATCAACCTAGGCACTGCAAAATCCCTATACAACATCGTTACAGGTGACGAAACTTGGATTTATTCATATGAACCGGAAACTAAGCAACAATCCACTGTTTGGGTCTTCTAACATGAACCGAAACCCACAAAAGTTGTTCGTTAACGAAGCACTTCCAAGAAAAAGATCTCTTGTTTTTTCGGTTGTACTGGACATGTCGCAACCATTCCTTTCGAAGATCGGAGAACAGTTAATGTTGAATGGTATACAACAATTTGATTGCTAGAAGTCATCGACAAAATCAGGAAAAACAATCAAAATCGTCGTCTTTATTTTAAAACGGTTTTAGCCAAAAATGTGCTAATAAAGCTCTTATCCCCAGGGTTTCGAACCGTTATTTTTTTCGATTCGGTTTTCGTTCCGGTTCAATTAAAAAAATATATATCAGTTCGGATCCGGTTTTCGTTCCGGCAAAAATAACGGTTTTTTTCGGTTTTCGGGTCAGTTCCAAGTGATACATTATTAAATGCTTTTATTTGTATTAGAAATTTATTTTCTACTATAATTCAGAAGAGCACTTTATTCCTTATTTTGTGATAATCATACCAAGGTAGATGCCAGCGGGGGTTCTGGCCGAAACAATAGAAGCGCATTTTTTTTTTTACTTATCAGTTAAAAAAATTACGAATCACAATTTTTTTCTGCTCATCAGTTTAAAAATTAATCTTAAATAAAATGTATTTTATATTCACTCACATAAAAATTATCTGAACCGAAATAAACCGATATTTTTTTCGGTTCAGTTCCGGTTCGAAGCCCTGCTTGTCTCGCACCTTATAACCCAGATGGGTTTATATATCTGAAAAAAATCTGTATAATGTACATTAAAGTAAACTTTGTTAAAACACTGTGCTGACAATATTTATTTAGCTGACTGAAGAACTGAATAGCTATACCTGAGTACTGATGCGAGCGCATCTCAAGTACAATTTTAAGTCTCTAGATGGCAGAACGTGGAATATTCTTTCAAAATTTGTTGTTTTAAATATGTACCTGCAATTTGATATCACTTACTAAATATCTACAAAATCCTGAAATGTGTCAAAATTTACACTTCGCATAAATTTTTTCAGTTCAGTATGAATATTTGGAGAGTGACGGGGGCCATAAAATATCTTATTTATTTTTTGCTTCACAGCAAAAATGTGTGTAATGAAAAATATATTTGTAAAGTACGGGTTCCTAGGTTGGGTTTCAATTAAAATAGTATAAGAATGTAAAAATATGTAACTTATGTTAAAATATAAAAATTATGAGTAATTTGTTTACAAAACCTAAAGGAAATTTTATATTTTTTATTAGATTATATAGTACGTGCGCATTTATGTACTTATCCTCGCATATTCTGTAAATAAAATATGTCATTACATTACACACAATATATAATTAACAAAGTTAATCAATCTTGCACTTAGAGTTTCTTACAACAACAAACAAATAGCTGAACCACGGTCATCACAATTAATTTTAAAAATTTCATTATTATTCCACATTGTTAATCTTAGATGGTAATCGCATGACCTTTACAGTTGTCTTTTATGGGGTAACAAATATAAATCTAACCGACTAACAAACAATCATAAATATTCACACTTCTCTTCACTAATCTCCTCACATAAACAATTAGATATAAATAGATTTACAGATAATAATTTTCTGGTAACAGATGAAAAGATTTACCCAACCGAAGATCTAGAGAACATTGGAATATAAGATGACCGATAAGACTTGACTCGACTGACTTGATCTTGTTTAAAGAGAGGCTGAACAGTTTTGTTCTCACATGTTATCTTATACTAAATTAACTATATTAATAAAACTAGCAGACCCCTTGCCAACAACGATAACGAATTAAAACCAATATAAGCAGGAATCACTTATTAAAATATGCAGACTATGGCGATTGGATAAACTCCACCGAAAATAATATAAAGAATAATCCAAAAAAGTTTTGGAACTACATATCAACAAAAAAATGTACCTCGCGTATTCCTCTAAATATGTACTTAGCTGATGTACGCGCAGACAATTACTCTGATGTCTGTTTTTTATTTAATACATTTTTTCAGTTAAATTTTGAACCCTCAACTTTAATACATACTATAAGTCATCAAAATTCACCCTTCACTATCAACCTAAAATGTATTCGTAAACGCGAAATTGTTAATTCTCTAAATTCACTTGATGTAAATAAAGGATGCGGACCTGATGGCATTTCACCTTTTTTCATTAAGAGTTGTGCTGCCACCCTGAGTGAACCTTTATACATAATTTTCAATAAATCATTATCTGAAGGCAAATTTCCAGATATATGGAAACAAGCATTTAACATCCCAGTACACACGAGTGGCGACGTAAACAATATTTCAAATTATAGGCCTATTTCAAAATTAAACATGTTTGGCAAAATATTCGAGAGTGTTATAATTACTTTTATATTCACTTCTATAAAATCCAGTATCATTCCGCAGCAGCACGGATTTTATGCTAAAAGATCTACCTTATCAAATTTATTACAGTACAGTGAATACCTTCATTCAAAGCTGGATATAGGAGGACAAGTTGATGTCATCAAAATTTAATGCCATTAAATATAACGATGTGGAGATGGTCGTGTCCGTAATGAGTAGAAGTTGGAAAGGTTGTACGGGTATCGGACATAAATAAAAACAACTATCTACAGCTGACCAGTTTCGGAATAGTTTCGGAATAGCAAACCAATTTTTCGATGGTGCTTCATTACCAAAAGTTGAACGAAGCGAATCTATGCATTGTTGTTGAGTTAGGCCTTTATTTAAATCGTAAAAAAACATCCAACGAAAACCTTCACGATTAAAACTATTCCGAAACTGGTCAGCTGTAGATAGTTGTTTTTATTTATGTCCGATACCCGTACAACCTTTCCAAGTTCAATTAAATATAACTACTCCATTGGAGGTGCAAATCTTAATCAGCTGCAAGTTGTTAAAGATCTTGGTGTTTTTTACATTTATCCCAACGATAAACTAATCTAGATCTTGAAGTTGACGACAAGTATCAGACCTATTGAGTTTCTGTTCTGGTCCCAACAGCCTTGGCACCCAGCGCGGCGAAACCTTGCTAATGCCCAAACAATCATGCATGATGTCATGAACTTGTCGTGTACCTATTCCTAGGCGCACACTAATTTGACGAATAGTCATTCGCCTGTCCTCTTTCAGTAGGTCTTCGACGGCAGTAATGTTTCTTTCATTTACCGACGTGCTTGGGTGCCCACTGCGTGGATCGTCTTCTAGTGATGTTCTACCGATTTTAAAACGATCGATCCACCGATAAACAGTACTTTTGGATTCTGCAGACTCATCAAATACTCCTAGCAGACGCTGAATAATTTCTGATGTTTTCACACCTTCTTTCCACAAGAAAATTGTTGCTCATTGAGATTTTGCTGCGTCTTCCATGGTTACAAAAAACAGTGCTATGAAAACGCGTCTATATCAGTCGAACACCTAAATCAGACAGAACAATATTGCACTAAATAGTTGCATAAACATGTCAAGACTTGTCTGGCACAAATAACATTGCCTATAAGTTCTGCGTAATTTAATTATAGTACAATTCCCAGAATTTAGGAAACATCCCTCGTAGTTGTGCATAAATCCACACTACCTATATGTAATCGATGAGCGTTCCTATACTTTTTTAATTTTTAGTAAAACACACTGTAGTTACTAATTTGTATTTAACTTCATAAAAAAAATTCACACGTGCCTACATTATTAATTATTATTAAGATAACCAAAACATATGAATGAAGTAATGGTTAACCTTTACCTAATTTTTAAATTCTAGACGACACAGTCCATTTTATCAGATATTATGAGATCTCTCGCATAATAATGGATTCTGTATGGTAATTTTGTTAGGCTGGATTACACTTCGTGAAAGTGAGAAATTCGAAGTTATCTGTGGTAATAAAATTGTTTTTCTGATAAAAAACTGAACTGACATTTAACTGATTTTAAATGCAGCTTTTTAACAAATATTTTTGTGCAAGATTGTTTAATCAATGAGTATCAGTTACATAACAATTATTCATGAATTGAACTTTTGCATTCAATTAAACAATTGAGTGAATGCAAATTTTATGGTGCAAATATATATTTTGTTTCTCGTCCTTTTCTTTTGTACCTCAGTCGTGTATTGGTAAACTAAAATTTACCGTAATATATTGAAACTACTTTTTCACTTCTTGTTGCGCTATGGTAATAGTATTGCTGGTCTATTGCTTCGTTCAGAACCTCCAAATTATAAATTAGAATTAACGTGAAATTAGTAGTTAACATAAAATTTGTTCGTAGAAATTAAGCAGCATTCACAATAAAAATTAAGAAATTAAGCCACTGACAGATATTTTTATCGATTTCTACTTTATCGATAGATATTTGGCAGCTGTTTACATTTGCTAGTGAGTTTTTGAGTGTTACATAGTTCTGAAAAGAATTAAAATAGAGGAAAAATTTATATTTATACTCATAGAAAACATAAAGATGTGGATAGAAGCAAAAAAATATGGTCATAGAATTTTTAGGTTGACAAGTGCTTACTGCGCATGCGTCAATTATAAATTAACGTAAGGGTTTGCAGTCTACAAATATCTAATTTTAATTTATAAGTATAAGTATTAATTTTGAAGGTTGTGAACAATAACGTACAGTTACGTATAACAAACATTTACGTGAATTCTAAGTACTAATTCTAATTCCTAATTTCAAGGTTCTGAACGCAGCATATCAGTTACTGAAATTAACGCGCATCCCTCTAGTGGCAATAAAGCGAAAACTTCATAAAAGTATATAGTAAATTTAAGAAAAGAAGATTAAATACTCCTTGTTTTGTATATGATTGTCATTCAGAGGAAGAACATATTTCAATATTAGATCAATTTTATTAGGAAAATTATAGTGTATGTCATTTACTATAATTTTCATACACTGTATGACAAAGTTTCTTTCTTAGTTCTACAATTTAATTTTAAGACCAACGAGAAAAATGCATTAAAAATTAATAAATGCACCATTTATACTTATATTTTGCTACAAGTGAAGGAGAAAGATTATTAATAATTCTAAAATTTGGTTTCTATTTATTGAAGGGAATTTCTACTGTTCAGATGTTTTTAAACAAGCTTTTAACGTTGAATTTTTCATTTTCCCTGTCTCACATGTGTAAGAAAATCGTTTAATGTTGACTAAACTATTGTTAATATAATTAAAACCCCTTGTTATTTCATGTGGGTGTTCCGTAACTGTGTTAGATTGCAAATATTTGACAGTTTTCTTGTGTAGAACAAATTACCAGTTCTCTTTCTATAAATTTCTAGAGAAATGTGTAGATATTAAGTATTCAAATAAATGTTTTAAGTGGCTAAAAAACGTGAATTCGCTGTGGCAAAAAGGAGTCAAATTTTATTGCTCCATTCACAAGAACAGTCGAAAGTGAAAATAAAAATAAATAAATTGTGTGTTCAAGAAAAGCCGTGCAAATTACCATCAAAAGGTTCCAAGAGACTGATACTTACGAAAACAGGCAAAAAACCAGAAGAAAACGTCCAACCATTTCCAGAGATGATCGTTTTATATAGAGAAGTACTCTTCGTAAACGCTCAATATCGTCAAAAGAGCTGGCTGGTGATCTGTGGGAGCATAGAGAAGTTAAAGTTTCTTCTAGAACGTCTAGTGGAATCTAATTTGCATGGAAGAAGAGCTCGCCGAAAACAACGGTTGACCGAGCAAACACAAAAACTTCGCCTTGAGTGGGCCAAAAGACATTTAAATTGGACACCTGATGAATGAGCGAAAGCAAGCATTGTAATGGGTTAGTTTACTTACGAATTTAACAGAAAAATAAATTTCTAAGCTACTATTACACTAACAATATAAAATTTAATTTACTATAAATTTACAAAATTAAGGTTTGTTTTTTTTTCTTTTGTGGATTAGCTTTTTGGACAACCTGGAGCCATATTTTTAAGAGGTAGTTCAGTTTTTCATCATCCCTATTGTCAAATTTGGTGGTGGTAGCATCACGATCTGGGGGTGCATGTCAGTCAGTGTCAGCGAAATCTTCTTGTGCGAGGGACGCATTATTCTGCTCGTTATATTACCATGCTTAATGAAGTTTTGGAGTCATCAATATTAAAATTATTTGATGAAGACAATCCAAAATATATTTTTCAACAAAATAATGCCCCCTGTCACAAAGCCAAAGCAACAAATGAATGGTTTTCCAAAAACAATGCGCCACTTTTTGCATGGTTCCCCAGTCACCAGATTTATCGCAAATTGAAAATTTATGGTCGATTCTGATAAACAAGGTGACTCTTTACAATTGCAAATCAAAAGAAGAAATGAAGAAAATTATTGTGAACGAATGGTTCATTGTACAATCCGATGTACGTAAAAAACTTGTGGACAGTATGCCTAAAAGGGTACGTGCGGTAATTAAAATCCGATGGGGTACCACAAAATATTAATAATTTTGATTAAAGTTGTCATTAAAGGTTGTATATATTATTTTATTTACCATTGTTCCTGTAATAATCCTAAAATTCAATAAAACGTAGGGTGCTCCATACATTTGTCCAAGGCTGTATAAACCATATTTCATTTAATTTCTAAAAAATTGAAAATTAAATATTTATGTCAGCAATTTCCATGCCTATTTGTGTCGCTTATATTTTAATAATAACAAATTTTCTGGTAATTGAGTAATATATTTTAGATTAAACTTACGAAATTTTAAACAAATTTGAATATAATGTTAGCAATATAAATTTTCACTTTTAATCTTAAATAAATATTTCATATACTTCCTGAATTCGAATGTTAATTATTTTTAAATAAAAACATTAATTCTTTTTGTTGTAATTAAAAATTTTTACCGAATTATTAAATTCTCTGTAACATTAGAAAGGTTGATCTTAAATAAACAAAATTAAAATTATTCTTAGATTGTCATTAGATAAAAACGATAAATTTTACACTCTGATAATGTTGAAGTTAAAAATTTTTAAAAGTAAAATTTATTCAGGAAACTAGCATGTCTGTGCAAATTATTATTATTTAAAAAGTGAAATATCTCTTTATTCTCTACTGTTAGATTAAACTTTTGTTTTTGTCATGATTATTTCTTTAAAAGACGAAACCGCATAATTATCATATCTGAAATGTAAGACATTATTTTGCAATCTTTCTACACTGTCGCGCGAAATAATACGCTAAAGAGTTTGTTTTATAAAGTTTATACGCTGAATTTAAATAAAGAATTGTTTTCTGGATATAATGTTGTAATTAGGTACATTTTAAGTAGAAATGAGTTGAAACAATAATGAAGTAATCACAGCTTGAGGAGTTAGGACAGTTAATAATATTTTATTTTTTCAACCTATACGTGGCTGATTTGTAAGAAACAATGAGGAACGTGCAAGACGGAGGAGTGGTAGTGGGAAGGAGATAATTATGGACACTAGGGTATGCTGATGATATGATACTGATGGTAGAGAAGGAACAAGAACTGAGGATGATGATGGACCGAGCGGACAAGTACTTTAAAAGAATAAAATTAGATTTCAACAGAGACAAAACGAAGGTGATGGTGTTCGGAAAAGGGGGAGGACGGAGAAAGAAAGTAGGATGAGAATGGTCAGGAAGAGAAATCAAAGAAGTGAAGAGTATAAAGTACCGGGGATACGTGCTAACAAGGAACAACAGGGCAGAGCAACACGTTAGAGAAAGAGTGAAGAAAGCAAGTCTGGTTATGGGAAAGTTATGGAGCATATGGGAGAGGAGGTTTAATAACAATATCAAGTGGAAGATGAAGATATTCGATACAATAGTGAAGAGTATCCTTATGTACGGAGTGGAGAGTTGGGGATGGAAGGAAAGGGAGATGATGGAAAGGGTACAAGGCTACATGAGATGGACATTGGGGATAAACAGAACGACACCAGGATATATTGTGAGAGAGGAAATGAAGTAGGAAAAGCTGAGAGTGGGTGCTGGAGCGAGGACAGTGAAATTGGAGGAGAAATGGAATGTTGGGAAGAAAGAATGAAGGAAGGACAAAAAGGCAATTGGCATTGGGAGAGAAAAGGAAAGAACGCTTTTGGATGTGTGGAATGGACGTAAGAGAAGCCGAGAGAAAGTGAAACGGAAGAACAGTTATAGTTGAAGAATTGAGAAGGAGAGATAAGGATGTACAGGAAGAGAAAAGAACAGACAGAATAGAAAAATCGCGGAGCGTGAAATGTTCTAAAGAGATAAGAGTTATCGGAATTCCGAGAAACTTGAAGGAGAAAAGAGGAAGATCAGGGGGTAGAGTCAGGAGTAGGGTGACCAGACGTACTCTTTTTTAAAGTATTATACTCTTTTTTAAGTAATATCCTCTATACTCTTACTTTTTATAAAAAAAAACTGAATATACTCTTTTTTGCTCGTCACTTGTTTTTTGTAGAGAATGTGCCACATCACTTCTATTTTTGAGTGCGGACCTCTTTTTTTTGTTCATCACTTGTATTTTTAGAGTGAGGACCTTTATTTTTAGTATACTCTTTTTCTATAAAAAAATCTGGTTAGTCTAGTCAGGAGAATATCTAGGTTGAGATGCGGCAACGAATAGAGGAACAACAGGTACCGGGCAGAGCCAGAGAATAAGCTCTGCAGAATGTGCAAAGAAGAAGAAGACACTTTGAAACATTTAGCGAAAAGATGCAGAGAGATGGCAGTCTGGGAGGGAGAGATAAAGGAATTGACGTGTGAAGAAGGCAAGGGAGAAAGATGGACAAGAAAACTGGAGGCAAGAAGGAAGGAGATCGGAGAGGGAAGTCGGAAGGAGAATAGAAAGAAAGAGAGGGACACTGGAAGAAGAAGTAAGAAATGAAAAAAAAAAAAATTGTAAATAGCCATATTGTATATTATTATATTAATTTGTTTTTCTTGTAATAGTCAATAGGTGAAATAAAGAATATACATATATAATATTTTATTTTTACGAATTATAGACCAGCATTTTTGCCTCGTGATTCATTATCTATATATATATTAAGGGTGCCGGAAAGATACATTATTTTAGAGTACAAATAAAAAAAACTTTAATTACAAAATTCCCTCTCTATAGAAGTTTTCTGGTTTTGACTAAAATGGTTAGTACAGTGATTTTCTACATCGATGACGTTTCGAAATTTTTTATCTCTGAGTGAATGTTCCATAGACCTAAATAGGTGAAAATCGGAAGGCGTGAATACGGTTGATGTGAAATAATTTCCCAGTTTAAGTTCTGAATTTTTTCGATGGTTATTTTTGCTGAGTGATTGCATGATGAATATTATGCCTTTTTGGTTAAATAAATTTGGACATTTTTCCGTTAGTTTCTGATTTAACTTCAACAGAGAGACTGAATATTTTTTTGTATAAATAAAAATGTAAAAATAATTTAGAATAGTTAGAAATTTTGGCAAAAATTGGCAGATCTGAGCAAAAAATTGTGAAATACTTGTAGACCTGAGCAAAAATTTGTGAAGTTTTGATAAAAATTGCCAGACCTGGGCAAAAATTAGTAGACTTGAGCAAAACACTATGAAATTTTGTAAAAATTGACAGATTTGAGCAAAAGTTTGTGAAATTTTGACAAATATTAGCAAACCTGAGCAAAAATTTGTGAAATATTGGCAAAAATTATGGTCTATTTCAAAGTAGAAAAATGTGTGTAAGAAGATAGGAGCTGTTTGTCCTTGATTCGGACTGGTTTAGATTGCCATCCCTATTACACTGTTAAAATATTGTTTTTAGTCCAAGTTGACAGATGTTCAGTGTCGTACATTGGAAATATATATTATTTATATTATTTATTTTTTTTTCATATATTTTGTTATTATTTACATATTTAGACTTTTATTTATATTCTTGGCGTAGATTTTAGGGAGAAAATTGTAAATGTAATTTGTTTTTACGCAGTTATATATATTTTTAAGTTATCTGACATATAAATATTTTTTGACACTTGACAATTAACAGATCAAGATAGAGAACTAATGTGAGGCCAAAAGACAGCCCAGCTGATTGTGCCCAAAGAAGAAGTTATTGATATAATTTTTAGACCTTCATATATACATATATTTTTAATTTTTATTTACAATTATTATTTAAATATGAAACGTTAGCTCTGAAGATATATTGTTTGTTTTATTGCTTTATTTAAACTCTTTTAGCCATATCTCTCTTTTTATATATAGTACATAATTATTAAAATTTATATTTTTTTAACTTTTCCAAATTCCCCATTAAACTGAATTTATGTCGTATAAATAACGTAAGTGTATTATCTGCCTTCTTTATTTCAATATCTTATTAACCTTTTTTAAATTAAAAAAAAAAAACACTTGCTAACCCAGTTACTATGCCCATGCCCTAGTTGTAACTTATTTTAAATTTTCCGCTATACTGTATTTGTCCAGTGTAAATCGTTCTCAGTTCGCAGCGCTATCTACTTTTTTTAATTTGAAATAGACCATAGTAGACTTGAGTAAAAGTTTGTGAAATTTTCACAAATATTTGTAGACCTGAGCAGAGGATGGTAAACTTTTGGCAAAAATTAGCAGATCTGAGCAAAAATTTGAGAAACAATGGCAAAAATAAGCAGATGTGATCAAAATTTGACAGATTTTACTAAGAATTTATGAAATTTTACTAAAAATTTGTAGATTTTAGGAAAATTTTTAAAATTTTTCTCAAGAATTGGCAAATCTTTGGCAGATTTGAGCTAAATTTGTTAAATATTGGCAAAAATTGAAAGATTTAATCAAAAATTGGCTGATTTGAGAAAACATTATGTAGACATAGAAAATAATACGTCCTTCAAAAATCATAAAAATCATAGAAATTTTATTTCCTCTATTATTATCCTAATAACTAAGTAATAAAGTTCACAGTTTAGTTTTAAGTACACTAATAAAACACTATTCAAGGTCATTCTCATATTATTACTCAGATCAATAATTTTCACCAATTTAACTATAGACAAAATTAGAGACTTCAACTCCCGATCAAGGCACGAACTTTAGCTAACGTGTTAAAACAATATTTTGATTGTGTATTCTAAAAATTCCGTGATATTTCTCAAGGTTGTTAAGATGAATTTTTACTCACTGTTTTGCAATTTGATATTACATGTTTAACAATAATCCAGTGAATAAGAAAATGTAGTTTTTTCAATGGAATTAGTTGAAGGTTAAGAACCTGCAAATTTTAATGGTATATTTTTGCATATTTTCGTAAATGCTTTGAGATTTTTTGATAATTTTTGCATTAATTCGTTACTTGTAATAATTTTAACCTACATTACACAATTAATATTCAAAATTACGTATACAGATTATTTTAAACACTTAAATACTGTAAGTTATGGCAGACTAAGGAAAACATTAACCATGGAGTTCTTCCTGCAGTCTGCAATCATGAAAAAGAAACAACCATCATTCCAAGATCGTTTTGCAGTTCGGTACAGTGTGACATATTGCTAATTTTTCGATGTATTTTTATAGATAGATAGATAATACTTTATTTATGAACCTTTCGGTTTAAATCTACATATTTGCATTATTAACTTTATATTTCACATAAAAAACTATAATTATTGCTAACTAGGGTATCTTCGCTTCAAATTCCTTCTTCTCTCCAAGACCTCTTCCATCCATGTCCATCCTTGGCCTGAATCACACAGCACATCTTTTCTAGTCTCTTCTTTATATTTCATTTCTCCGCAATTCTTCAGTATGTGCTCTATGGTTTCTCTTTCCTCTCCACACAACCTGCACATTCTTTGTTCATCCTTTCTCCAGTATTCGTTTTCCCTTTCCTCATTTCCGCACCTAAATCTCGCTATTATTTTCTTATCTCCGTTCATTTTTGTTTTTAGGTACTCTGGTATCTGTGTCGTCCAAGTCTTTACATATTTGCCGTTATATCTGGAGTTTGTTAGGCTCTCGCTTCTTTATTGCCCTTGGATATCCCTCATTCTATCTCTTATTTCCAGTGTCACATCTTGTCCTCCCAACCTTTTTATAGATATCTTCCTTGTTGAGTAGCCGTTATATCTTTTTCTTTTGTCTTTTTCTTCTTTTTACTTCCCATTTGGATTCAATCTTTCTTTGCTCCAATTTTCTTTCTATTTCTGCCCAGCATTGGTTTAGCAAATTTTTTTCTGGATGTCTTATTATCCTCTCTTCAAATTTAATTGCTCTTTTTGTAGCTTCTATCCTGATGTTGTCAACTTTCACTTCTTCTAATATTATGTAGTGCGGTGTACATTTGTCTAGACCCAATTTCCACTTAATATATTTATTTTGCACCGCTTCTAATTTCTCTTGGTCCACCCAACCCCATATTTCCGCTCCATACATCATTATACTCTTGATTATGGAGTTGTACATGAGCATCCTTATCTTCATATCTCCTTTAAATTTCCTCTCACCTATGCCCCATACTTGCGGCAATGCTTGCATTGATTTCCTTACTAAGGTCTTGATATGTGCTTCTGGGCCCCCACTGCTTTTAAAAACATTTTTATATTAGCAAACATTTACACATTCGCACAATATTTGGTGTGTTATGGACCACAAGAAAAAACAGTAAAGGCCCTAAATATTATAACTCCCCTGTGGCACACCACTGGTAGACGAGTAATTAATTTGACCTGCAACCACCAAATTCAACATATTATAAATAGCCGAACGTGTCGAACCAAGTAAAGTCACTAGATTATACAAAGTAGCCCAAGCCTTTGAAGAAGCCGACAGACCCCAGGGTTTGATTGGGAACATTGCTTCCCCTATTAAGCAAACTAAAGCAGCAATTTTTAGGTTCTTAAGTTTGCGTCTGCGCTGTCATATCTCTCTTTCTCGCTCTAATTTAATAACCTCCTTTGTCAGCGGTTTGAATATTTAAGGTTAAGTATCATTTAAATTTATATATTATATCCATTTTATTTAATAAAAATAAAAAAAATAATTGAAATTGTACCACAATTTTGTTATAGTGCATCTTTGATTTAATATATAGGTTATTCCAAACATTTTTCATAACATCAAGTTTTCTTGGATTTGTCAATCACCAATGGTTTTAAATTAAGCGAGCCCGTTTCATTTGTACAATCTAACAATGTTGCTGCTTTGATACTTTTACTCCAGAAGCATTTACGGATTCACCAATTCCGATTACGATGATAACTTTTCCCAGTTTATTTTTAGAAATCATATGCCACGCCTGGATTTAAATCGTTTAAAGCAATGCCCAACAATCTGTGTGAAGCCCTGTGCAACTACAGAAGACCCTTTTTCTGATAGCCACAAAATTAGATAAATATATTTAAATAGCAAATAAATGTATGCATGCTCATTTCAAAATGTAATTAATGTAAAACTAAAGAATTGTAAACTAATGTAATTGTTATAAAGACGCTAACAGCAGCACGCTGGTGCGTCTCTAATTATAAATAAAAAAATTTAAAAAAATCGTTGCAACCAACCTTAACTTGCATTAAATTTACCACTTCTGTTAATTTCCTGGAGCAAAATGAGTGCCTTCTGTTTAATCATGTCTGCTCTAAAGGGCAAATTTCTCTTACGTTGTTTAAGAAACCATTTATTTCTTCTTTCCATTTTTGGAAACTCGGCATTTCTTAAGATATACTTTTTGCTTCGTGCCAAAGAATGATTCACTAGTTTATTCATTTTCAAACTTTAAATTTTAATGGAACTTATGGTTGACTTTGCTACACCATATTTATTGGTAAGAATTGTTACAGTTAAACCTTTGTCATGTTATCCAAAATTTTTGCTTTTTAGTAAAGAGATAGACACTTTTGCCAATTTACAGTTTTAATCCCATAGATTCACGCAAAACATAAATGCTATCAAGATTTACAAAAGCTGCACCTTCACCCATTAATAACTGTCATTCAAATGTTTAAGAAAGTAGGTCAGGACAAGTTTGCATTATGTAGGGATATACGTTAACTTTGTTCGTGGATAAAGTGTCTAATAAGTTACCAACAATTAAGGAATATGTTCATGAGCAGTTTTAATGCACATGTCCGACTTAAAACGTGTTAGATATTCTTGTAACCGCGAATTTGGCTAACTGATCAGAATGCATCACGGTGTAATAAATTTAAGTGGGAGAACTCAGTTTATTAGTTAAATTCAACGAAACTAACAATGCGCATGTTCTGACTTGGAGTTTTTGCTGTAATCTACAAACTCGATTGACTTGTTATGAACAAATTACGTAATTGTCTAAAGACTATAAATGGTTCCAAATTCATTAACCCATTAGTAAAAATTATTCTTAATTGATAATATAAAACTTGTGCAATAATTTAAGTGTATATTAATTTAAATTTTATCCAAAATTATTTTAAATTGTTTCAAATTCTAAATTACGCAAAGATCTATATAACAAGGTTCATTAAGATTTTGAAAATTGCGCCTATGGCTTTCATTGGTTGTCTTAAATCATACGCTCCGCCCCTCTGGTTTCGTATAAATGACACATAGAATGAAAATATAATTCCAATTGGTTATTAAATTTACGCTCTTGAAAATTAAATTCAAAATTTGCTAAAATATAACTAGAATTTTAACAAATTAATTTAAACAAAATAAAAATTAAAAAAAAAAAACAAAAAAAAATTGACTCCACAAGCCAGGAACGAACCTGCGTGGTGTATAACAAATCTGCTTAGTTGGCGCGCAACATAGCCTCTGGACCACCACACGCTTAACAACTCAGCGTGTTATATGAGTATAATATTATATGCATCGTCAACCAAAAAACACAAAAAATGTGTTATTTTCCGAAAACAGAATCTGATCAAAAATTCCTGTTGTACTATTCCGGTTCACACCAATATACATTACTTAGAATTTTTTCAGATTTTTAGTTTAAACCATCTGGGCTATAGGGTATGGGACAAAAATTTTTTTGCACAATTTTGACAAAAATCGCATCAAAATAATTTATTTTGCAAAAATAAAATTTTGATCGTTAATCCACGTACTAAGGGCTTTCATTTGATACCCTACTAGAATTAAAAAAAAATATTTTTGTTTTCGATGAGCACATATTTGTTTATATTTTTAGGGGGGTATGTTTTTTAGATGTTTTAGTATTTTTCCTATGTGCGGGTCAAAGAGTTGTATAAGCATGCCAAATTTCAACTCTCTAGGTTTAGCCGTTTGGCTACAATTTTAACCGAACAGACAGACAGACAGACAGACAGACAGACAGACGACAAAATGACGGTATAAGGGTTTTTTGGTCATACCTACAAAACCCTAAAAATGAAGTATATTTCTTTAATTGAGTTTTACAAGGAATATTTCCTAGTTGACAAATTTCCGAAACTCAAAGCTTTTGGTCAGAAGAGAATTACGCTCTTTTGTAGCTCTTACAAATGTGTGCAGTTATTTTCAGGTTGAAGTTCGTTAAATGAAGAACAAGGACGCGAATAATGGATTCATACCTAGAATACAAGTTGTGTGTTGCTACATCAGTTGTTTCCCCGAATATTGACAAACTTGTGAGCAATATGCAGTCCCAACCGTCCCATTAAAATTAAATTAACATTTTGTTCTTATTTAACAATATTTATGCATTATAAAAGATTTTTTATTTTTTTCTTGGGTTTTTTTCTGAATGTTATAAAGTTATATATTTTTTTGTATAGTTTAGAAAATTTAGAATGTTATTTTTTTATAATGAAGACAATTTCAGTGAAGTAATTCTAAAAAAAAAGATCCTTAAAAAATTCTGGCCCGCGAATGAATTTCAGATAGCTATCCGGCCCTCGGTCTTTTGGAAGTTGCACATGCCTGGCACATGCCTATATTCGCGACTGCAAATAACAGTGAGACGTCTGGTGGTGACTAGCTAAATTAAACAGAAGCGTATATTTGGATAATATTTGTAGCGTGTTGTGCTGCAGTTTATGTGAATTAAGAAGTATTTTAAAATATAGTGACTTAAATACAGTGCTTTTTTGCCGAAATATTGTTTGAACAGATAAATATTAAGAAAAAACTTCTGACATATACGATTCTCGTCCGCCATAAGCTGTTGTACGCAGCGCCGCCAACGTTAGTTTCAGTCGCGAATACTATGCAGTATACTTAGGTACATGTATACAGTAAAATAAACATCAAGATAATATTTGCCTTTTGGTAAGCAATCAACTGTGAAAAATCACAAGATGCTAAAATGATTCGGCGAGCCGATCGAACAGTAGTCGACGGAATCCTCGAACCTTAATTTTTAGGGTTTTGTAGGTATGACCAAAAAACCCTTATACCGTCATTTTGTCGTCTGTCTGTCTGTCTGTCTATCTGTCTGTCTGTCTGTCTGTTCGGTAAAAATTGTAGCCAAACGGCTAAACCTAGAGAGTTGAAATTTGGCATGTTTATACAACTCGTTAACCCGCATATAGTAAAAATACCAAAACATCTAAAAAACATATCCCCCTAAAAATATAAACAAATATGTCCTCATCGAAAAAAAAATATTTTTTTAAAATTCTGAATAGGGTATCAAATGAAAGCCATTAGTACGTGGATTAACGATCAAAATTTTATTTTTGCAAAATAAATTATTTTGATGCGATTTTTGCCAAAATTGTGCAAAAAAAAAATTGTCCCACACCCTGCAGCCCAGATGGTTTAAACTAAAAATCTGAAAAAATTCTAAGTAATGTACATTTGTGTGAACCGGAATAGTACAACAGGAATTTTTGATCAGATCATGCTTTCGGAAAATAACGCATATTTTGGGTTTTTTGCTTGACCATGTAAAATATTTAATGATATTATGTAGTACACTAAACAGAGCGCTTCGATGGTGTAATCTTAGTATACTGGCGTTCTAATATGCAAACTCGACTGCAATACGGCCTCGAGGCAATTTCATTTTTTGTTTTTTTTGCATTTTTATTTTGTTTAAATTATTTTTTCAAAATTCTAGTTATATTTGGGCAAATATTGCATTTAATTTTTAAAAGCATAAATTTAATAACCAGTGGAAATTGTTGGAATTGAATACTATTGGACTAAAACAGAAGGGCGGAGCTTATGACTAAAACAACCAATTGGGAGCCATAGGCGCAATTTTCAAAATCTTATTGAACCTTGCTATATATAAAAAAAAAATACTGCACATATTTAGAAACCTACATATTGGTATTAGGCATTCAAATTAAAATTGACAAAAAAATATATATATTTTAACATAAAATTTGTTTTGGCATCCCAAATAATCATTATTCACTTACTAAATACCTGCGAAACCCTGAAAGGTGTGAAAATTCACACTTCTCATCAATTTTTTGTGATGGTACCAGTTCCGTTTCTTAAAATTTTAAATTTAGGGTTAAGATTTCTGTCATGGTTCTGTAATTTCAGTGGAGTTCTTAGAGTGCCAGGGGTTGGTTCTGGTTCGGTTTTGTGGCTCTGATGTTGGATGAAATTTTGAGTAATTATAATTTTGACGAGAATTAAAATTTATTGTTGAAGTTTTGCATATGATCGTGGCGCCAGTAGTCTGCGGACCACACTTTGGGAAACACTGCTTAATGCCAAATTACAATTCTCTTATACCCTTTTCACACTAGAACTTTAAGATCGGATGTTAAAGTGAATGTGTCTTTAAACGCTAATGTGAAAACGTATGACCTCGTCTAAATACAAGCGATGTTGAAGACAGAGATCTGCGTCTTAAACATCGTCCGCATTGCCAACATAATTTCTATTATAAAAAAATACTCTTTGAATTTGTGCTGTCAACATTTTGTATTATCATAAACAAGAATACTGTATTATATCGACGTTATAAGAAGTTTATACTTATTGTTATAATAAAATTATTTATTTTAATAATGTGTTTAATAAAATACAGAGTTTCAATAATTGAGATAAAATGTATCGACTTACATGTTAATACAAGTGTAATATACTCTTTATTGTAGTGTCTTTATTGTAGAATGAAATGAAATATCCAAATTTGTTTATAATAACTGAAAATGTGCGTCTGCGCAGACAGTTCAAAACTGGTAATTTCCTGACGGTAACTTAAGGACAAAATTACTGTACCGGATGACAGCACCGGAGATTTTAACATCAAGTGTGAAAGCAAACCGATGTTAAACATCGGTGAACTTTAAGTTCACTCGTCTTAAAGTTCTAGTGTGAAAAGGGTATAAGTCAAGCCATTCTGTCACAGTTTCTTACAGACAGACACACGAGTGACAGTATAAGGATTTCTTGTTCATACCTACAAAATCCTAAATATTGATTTGAAAATAAAATTTATTGTTGGAATATTTCTTCATGGGAATATCCCTAACAAATTACGTCTTTTAAACGCAACATTGCACATAAACAACAAAATAACGGAAACTTCAATCAAAACATCGTAAACCCCCTAAAAAATTGTTTATTCGCCTATAAATCTAAGGCATTTGAGTCCTTGAAGAATATTCCATTTAGCATTTGCAAACAAAAACAAATGAATTTAATTTCCTGATGTTTAGAAAACAAAGTTTCTTGCGTTGTATAAAATATAATAGAATCAAGAAAAAGAAAATATTTTAATGATAGCGTAAAAAAAAACAGTTCTTCTGTGTACGAGTGAGTTTTCAGTTTTGGTTAACGAACCATTATATTTAGAAAAAGTATTTTATTTTTTATCATTTGTACATTGTTGCCAGTGTTATAATTTATTTGGATTTCATTTTCTATTTTTTGTGCCATGAAAAATGGTTTTACTTTTACGAAATTGTAATTTCAACCACAAGCATTTTTATTATTAGATTTAACTATCAAATTTGAAGTATTAAAAGGAAACCATAAAATTTAGATAATGTGTTAGAAATTTATTGAATGTGTTAAGAGAGATTTCTTGTAAAAAAGATTGTTAAATTAAATTTATAGATATCAAAAACAACATTATGCAATTCAAGTTATAAGCTATTGAAAGAAAATTTTTACAGCAGTTTTAAAACTTTTTGAACCCCTTTTGACTCCCTTGGCTTGTACAGTCGCGTTGAAAAAGCTTTTGGTGACCTGGGGTCTATTCTCTAACTTTTCGACAGTAACATGCACAGTATCATGTCACCTATGCACACTGAACTGTCTCCGTAGACTGTCCTCTGTGATGTTGTTTTGTATTCGGCATTATCGAAAATAAGTGGCGCCATTTTGCAATTTTGACATATTGGGTACGTTTTGTTGTGCCAATTCTGGTTTCGGTTTATTCAGAATACGCGTTTTGTTGCGACTATATTCTCATTCTATTCATTCTACTCATTCGATGACTCGGGTCGAACGACTGGAATGCATAAGTGTGGTGGGGATGAAAATTAATATTTGAATGCAGTTGTTTTCATTTGGTTTTTAATGTATTAGAATTAAATCTTGGTATTACTGCTTCAAAATAATTTTCACTTTTAGGTATTTTCTCATTTTGTGTCCTAACATAAATATATACCTATATGATTTTAATATAGTATTGATAAATCTAAACTTAAAATGTTTGTACAATTCAATTACTCGTTCTAAAACATTACGTTCTAGAATATTTGCTTCAATTATAAACTTTTCTTATTCTGCATTTATTATTTAGATTATCCATTTAGGTGAAATATGTTAGTTATTTGTTCTGCAACCATATGACTTAACCTCCATGCAAATGTCATTCCATGTTTATTTACTTCACGATCAAAATTGTCGTTTTCTTGCGCATCAATTCTATTAATTCTAACCAGCCACCAACAAAACGCACCCATTGTGATAGAATAGATTTCTAACAGGAGGTTATTTTGAATAGAAATGCCAAAATATTAATAATAATTCCGGAAATATATCGAATTCCTTTAAGAATATTGATTGTAAGATAACATCGTCACTGGGATCAATGGAGAGGATTGCAGATACCATTGGAGCAATTGTGCAAAACAGCTTTTAAGCTATTAGAAGTATCATATATGTTGAATATAAATAAATGAAATAACACTGAAACAAGTATAAAAAATAATAATAAATAATGATATTCTTCTCATTAAATTACCGAGCTATTTTGTCTTGTCCACTTTAAGTACATCTAAAAATTCATAAATTATATATCCCTGCACCATAAATAAAACATTTTACGTAAAAAGCATCAAAAATATATATTTCCATAAATAAAACACATTTTAAATCACATTAACCTACAAATATATTCAAACGTATGTAAACAACATGAACAAATGTCAAAAAACAATATCACTTTTCAGAGAGGACACATTCCTAGGTCCCACTCAAGAGCGACACAACACTGTTAAAAGTGCACTATCGATGAGTTAAAGAATACCTTTAAAAAATCGCGATTTTTAGCAAATATTTTTGTGTCGGATTTGGATAAAAATTGGTATAAATATGTATTTTGGGCCGTAGATTCCGAAAATCGGGTCAGTTTTGAGTTTTGGGAAAAAATTATTCAGTTACAGGCAAAACGTTTAATCAGAATACACCTTAAAAAACGGCGATTTTTAGCAAATTTTTTTTTTTTCTCGGATTCGGCTAAATATTGGTAAAAACATGTATTTTGGACCGTAGATTACGAAAAACGAGTCAGTTTTGGGCTTTGGGAAATATATTGAGTTGAAGGCCAAAAATTTAGTCAGAATACACCTTAAAAAATTCGCCGATTTTTGGCCAAAAATATTTTGTCTCATATTTGGATGAATAATGGAGAAATGTGTATTTTGGGCTGTAGATTCCAAAAAAACGGGTCAGTTTCGAGCTTTGGGAAAAAATTATTGAGTTAGAGGCAAAAAGGTTAATCAGAATACCTTAAAAATTCGCGATTTTTAGCCAATTTTTTTTTTGTCTCTCGGATTTGTACAATTATTGGGAAAAAATGGTATTTTGAGCCGTATATTCTGAAAAACGGGTTTATTTTGAACTTTGGAAAAATTTTACTGAGTTGGAGGCAAAAAGTTTAATCAGAATACACTTTAAAACCAGTGGCGAAGGAAGACCTCCGCTAGACTTGCCCTCCCATAAAAATAATAATAATAATTTAAAAAAAATACAGCTGTATATTTTTTTTTTAATTTAAAAAAAAATTTAGGTAAATCTTCAAAAATACATCTAATTATATCCTATACAATTTTTTGTCCAAGGTTTGGTTTACTAGTTGCCCGACCTTAATATATAAGGGGCAAGTATTGTAATCGCGAAAATTTTCGATGTCGAGATTTTGACTGATGACCACGTTTCAAGGTCCAGGGAATCCAAAAAAACTATTTTCGAAGTGCCGTCCGTATGTGTGTGTGTCTGTGTGTCTGTGTGTATACACGATAACTCAAGAACGGTTTAACTTAGAGAGTTCGTTCAGGTACTAAAAAAATCTCCTATTAATTGGGAAGAACCCTATTGTTTTTTATGAAAATTCGAAACCGGAAACGGAAGTTATTAAACTTTAAAATTTTAAAAAATTCGTAACTAGTAAACCAAGCCTTGGACAAAAATTTTTATAGAACATAATTTGATGTATTTTTGAAGATTTACCTAAAACTTTTTTAATTATTATTTTTTTATGGGAGGGCAAGTCTAGCGGAGGTCTCTCTTCGCCACTGGTTTGTCTTTATCCTCATCACAAAATTAGTCTAAAAACATATTTTGACCAAAATAGGTAAAAAAGTAGATAACACATGTTTGAATTTATATCAAATTTAGTTATGATTAATTAATACAAATAATTATTTTAAATTAAATATAAAGTGCGGCAAAAATCCTTTTTGCCCAGAACGGCGGGAAATATCCCTGCTTATAGGGCAAGTAGGCCCGGACAGTAGGCTGTCTTTTTTGTGAATGCATGCTTTCAATAAGTGAACATTTGGGAGCCATTGAAAAGTGACATGCTCGATTACGCTGATTGGTGACTAAATTATTATACATACTTCAAGTACAGCAGTACTCTTTGTGGTTATTACCTGTATTTTAGTGCTGAATTTTTGTTACAATGTTGACAGAAGTTATTATAGTGTTATTAAGTTATTAAAGCATAACAAATTATGGTGTTTTTGATTGTCATTCAAGAAAGGACAAATATAAATAGAAAAATTAAGAGCAAATTAATATTAAGTCCAAATTGGGAAATCCCATCTAAGAAAATATTTTGGCTCCTGAACCTCTTTAAGAAAAAAAATTGGCTGTGCGCTTCATGTCGACCACCTAATTTTTTGACAGTTATAAATAAAATAATAGAATCCCAATACCTAGATAGTTATAAGGGGCAGACAAGGTAAGTTCTCCGTTTCTAGGCCGCCGGCCGTAGATATGAAAGCCACGTGGTCAGTGTGACGTTTCAATCGGTCTTATTATCCCTTTATAAACTTGTAGTCTTTTCATTTTTAGGGTTTTATAGGTATGACCACCAAAAAGCCCTTATAACGTCACTCATGTGTCTGTACGGTAAGAATTGTAGCCAAACGGCTGAATATAGAAAGTTGAAATTTGGCATGCTTATACAACTCTTTAATTCACATGTAGGAAAAATACTGAGAGTTCAAAAACACCCATCACAATATAGATATAAACAAATATGTATTTAATGAAAAAATAAATATATTAAAATTTTGAGCGAGATATTAAATGAAACCTCTTAAAGCGTGGATAGTTATTTTTTTATGGAATTTTCGCCAAAAATGTGTTGTCCCCCACCATAACTCCCAGAGGGGTTTATCTAAAAATCTGAAAAAACTCCATATACATTGATGGAAACCAGAATAGTTCAACAGGAATTTTTGATCAGATTAGTTTTATTTTAATATCATTTTTTTTTGTGCTGAAAAAAAAATATATATTTTTTTAATTTATTGTGTGGTATCAAAAGAAAGCTCTTAAGTCGTAGATTAAGGAACAAAAAGTAGTTTTTTAAAATCCTTTGCCTTTAATACGATTTTAGCCAAAAATGTGCTAAAATGTTCTTGTGCCGCACCCTTTTGCCCAAAGGGATAAAACTAAAAATCTGAAAAAATTGTAGGTATATTGATCTGAGATGGAAACGTTTGAGAGAATTTTTTTTTGATCAGATTGCGTTTTTGGAAAATATTGCAGCTTTTGTGTTTATGACAAAATAAATTTTTTTTTTAATTAATGGATAAATTATGGCTAGTATGTTATGGATTTTTGTATGTATCGTTAAGGTAGTAAATGTCTTCTTTTAAAATTAAATTTATAATAAAACATTTTAACACTTGAGAATCGGGTTCATGTGTGTAAGGAGCTCATAGGCAGAAAAATATTCGTAGACATCCAGCATTCTGTTGGCTTCTTACATTTATTACATACTTACAAAACCCTGAAATGTGTGAAAATTTACATTTCGCATACATTTTTAAGTATTAAATTCTTGAGGATGACTCGACCCCAGAACTGACCGCCCAATTTTGGACGAAAAAAAATCGAAAAGTGGGGGATTTGAATCTGCATCCCTGTGCTCCGTAGACAACCGTCTTACCACGGAGCTACGGCAACTCTTTTGACAAAAAATATTTTAAAAATGTTATTAAATGTTTGAAACTTATGTCCCATCTTGTACAATATTTGCGCTGATCTGAAGAAAACTAATTATCGAAAATTGTTGTGATTCGTTAAGTTCCCCTTGTACTATATTTTACAGAAATAAATCATTGCCTATATCATCACTTCGAAGGTTAAAACATATCAAATCATATCAAAACCATAAATTTAAGTAAAATCTTTCCAAAATATTCAAACAATCTGTATTTCCAAGGTCTTGATTAGCGCATAATTGATACTTCCTATATCTAAAAGAGTCTGTTCCATGTCCTGGGTGTCCGAGTGTCTGACCGGTTTACCGAGAGTGACAGTGGAAGTGCCGTCAAGCACGCGTTTCCCCCGGTATAAAAGCGGAATGGCGTATATTGCCTATGCATTTCGTTACTGATCAACAGACGAGTAAGGTTTGCGGTAAAAAGTGCGTAGTATTTCGGAGATTTTTATATTAACACGTAGTTTTACCTCAGTGAGGCGAAATGAAGCTCGTTTTTAAATTGGTAAGGATTTTATTATTTTTATTATTAGACATAAACATTTCAGAAAAATAAGCACAATAGACGGTAAAAGAAAATAAACAGAACGTTAATGAAAACGAAAGTGTACTAAAATTTTGATAAAACTAAATAAAAGATAGATAATATATAAATTATTTGTAATTCAATCAATATTCTTCTTCATTGTTGTTAACCATTCATTTCCTTTTTAACGTTTGAAAAAATCTTGGCAGGATTAGTTTTGAATTAAAATAAATATACTTTAAAAAATAAACTTTAATGTTAAAAACAAAATATGTAGAATTTATATCGATTCTTGTTGAATATATTATTAGTTATTTATTACTGTCTATTTCTAGTAGTTATTACGTAGTCTGTTTGTCTGTCTATTCGTAAACTTGCACCCTGACAGCTGGGTCTAGGGAATTGAAATTTGGCACGCTTATACCGATTTTTGATCAGCATGTATGAAAAATACTGAGACACAATGATTTATTATAAATAAATAAAATATACAAGTTTTGAAGACTTGTTTTTTAACATTTCATTTTTGTAATAAGATTGCTATGAAACATAGATATTGTACTTGTTTTACTTTGGAATACAATACAATACTTCAATCAAGGCTTTATATTTTTCTGTAATATTGGGTCTATAGCAGGGGTTCTTAAACTTATGTAGTCCGAGGACCCCCTCTTGAACAACATTTCTTTTTGCGGACCCATCCAAACCCGAGGCATTTTACGTAGTTCTTGAGACTTAATTTCTGGCACAATAATCTCATAGGCACTACGTTGTAATAAATATTGGTAAAAATGTATCGCTGGTTATTTTAATAAATGGTCTTGTGCATTTATAGAGGAACATTTTTATTAGCATACAGAATAAAAAACATAAAATTAATAAAAATAGTAGTAAAAAGAATAAAAAGAGTTGCAAATTATAATACGTTAAACTCATACAAACATTTCTTGGTCAAATATTGGTCAAAATAGATCTTATTATAACATGTTATCTGTAAATAATTTGCAGTTGAATAAAAATAATTAAATTTTTACTAATTATTGTTTAGTTATGTCAATAACTAGTTAGATAACAATAAATACAAAAGGTCTTGACCATGTAGGATTTTTATTAAATGAGTTATTTGAATAAAAGCGAAAAGTTGGGAGATGTAAAGTAAATGTCAAAATTGTTTCGCGGACCCCCAGGGATCCGCGGACCACAGTTTAAGAATCGCTGTTCTATAGTGCTATCATTTATTTATATTATTTTAGCCTCGCAACATGCAAAAATTGCCCTATTATAGCTAGGTTCTGGTAACAAATATTACTAGTTAATTAATATTATTTGTACATTGAAAGTATTCAATTGTTTTTCCGTTTTAATATTCTTATTTGTAGAGTAAAATTTCATCTTTTATTTTCATTAATTTAACCTTCTTCATATCTCTTAAAGTTCCCGGTAGTTCGCTGCTTTTTAGTTCATTAGTGGCTTCCGTGCATTATTTTTAATATTAAGAGCTTTCATTTAATACACCACATATTATTTTAAAAAATATGTAGATATATGGAAGTATACATATATTTTCAAAAATCCAAAAAATGTTATCTTTGAAATAACCGTATTAGAAATTCAGTCTACTATTCCGGTTCACATCAATGTGCTGTTTTTTTTTTTTTTTTGGTAATATTAAATAATAAATTGGGGCACATTTTAAAATATTTTTGCCAATATAAATGGCAAAATAAAACGTCAAAATAAATAACAGTAATTTTATTCGTAGTAGTAGTTATTTTACACTTCAAAAAGTACTTTTTTTGTCCCACATTAGACTTAAAAAAAAACGGTTTAAAAAATTTAATATCTTACTAATATTTAATGAATTAATATGATTCGGACAAGTGTAAAAATCAGCTGTGGCCACCACAGGGCCGACCGCCATCTAAAGTACTTGTATAAAATACATTCTAGCAGCATAGTAGAAATATCTTTATTTCTAATATTTTCTAACAGAGATATTATTTATCATGACCATGGAACGTTTCCATGGTTACATATAAGCAGTGATGGCATCCTAAATTTTCAGGAAGCGGTTCTATAGTCATGTGATATCTTGGAACCTATTCTGTATTTTTAAGAGTGAAAACAAATCACTTACTTCCATTTATTAAATATAAGGAAAAAATTTTAAGAGCGTATTATTAATAACCTATAAAATAAATATTACATTTGCAACACTGCAGAGCACGGCGCACGATTTAAAACTGAAGTCAGAGTAATTCATTTATTTTTAATAATTCTAACAACCGGTTCCCTAAGGTTTCAACAATTTTTAGAAACGGTTCGCGTGAACCGGTCCGAACTGGTAGGATGCCATCACTGTATATAAGTATGAAAAAATTGAGACTTCGATTTAATTTTATCAAAAAATGTCTCAAATAAAAGTTGTTAGTTATTGCATTTATAGCAACTTTTGTTAAATAAATTTTTTCGAAATATTTTTCTGTTGCTAAATATTCGCAAAAATCTTAAAATCGACACGAGTAAACTCCCATTTCTAGTTAACCGATTTTTACCAAAAGTTGATCAACTCGTACCTTTGATGTCAAAAGCTTAAATATGCAGTTTCATAAAAATCCTTTTAGCCGAATTTGCTCTGCACGTGTACACAGACAGACAGACCGACAGACATCATGCTAAAAATAGTCAAAACGTTGTGTAGGGACCACAATTCGTGGAGATCCATCGAAATATCGAAATGTCAAAATAGGTATGATCACAATACCTCCCTTATATATGTTGGCGGTCGGTAAAAAACAAAACTTATATGGTATTCAAAAACTCAAAGTGTGCAAATTCGAAGTGAAACACTTCTAGCAGCACGTTTGTCGATTTAAGTGTAGAGGAATCGAATTACAGACACTAAAACTACGGACATATACCACTCTTGTCTCTCGTCTCTCGTTCCTTGCACCTCTTACCTATCAACTACCGTCTCGACAATCAGCTGTGAATAGATTGAAAGCCAGTGAATTTTTTTATGCACTCTGCATATTTTTCGCGCGATATGTTTTATCGAAGTCGCAGAATTATTCTTCTATGTTGGTCAAAAATCTATATACATATGGCAAATTTCAATTCTCTAGGTCCAGCCGTTTGACGACAATTTCTATTGCACAGACAGACACATAAATGAAGATTTAAGGGATTCTTGGTTGTTTCGTTACAAATTTTTATGCTTATTTCAAATAAGCATAAAATTTGATTATATGTGCCACTTCAATCTGACAATAATATCTGAAATAATTTATGAGACAAAAAGTAGTATTAACACAACGATTTCAAAAACTAAATTAAGCATGCCAACGATATAACGCTAATCCCAGGACATAAGGCGACAAGTTCATTTTTTTCATTATTGAGATTAGAACAGTTTTGAAAACAATTTTGCCTTAGAAAAAGGACAAAGTGAATTATTCATATAATAAATCATGTGCAAATGTGATTGAAAAGGTATAATAGTAAATTTTAGAAATTCCAATTGCGAAAAAGTTGTAATTATATACAGCGTGGTACAAGAAATTGGATAAAAAAAAAATTAAAAAAAAATAAATAAATAAAAATAAAAATATAAATTAAAAAAAAAATAAAAAAATAAAAATTATTATTATTATTATTACAAATAGAAAACCTTTTTATTAACAATTTTACGAAAAAAAATAATAATAAAAACTAATTCATCTCCACTGCTTCCAAAACACACTTTTTAGTTCTTTGACACATAGCCATTGTGGCATTTTTAATCATAATTGGTGGTATTTGATCACACTCTTCCCTTATTCTTTGAATCAATTCTTGTTGATTTTGAGGTTTATTTATATACACCTCATTTTTTTAAGTAATCTAGAAATTTATTTAAGGATCTTAAAATATTAACAGTTCCCTCACTTTTTATATTAGAATGCGCACTATTTGTCAGAAATCATTATAGTAACTTTAATATAAATAGTGATTATCATAATCACAATAAAGTAAATCTAGCTTAAATACTGAGAGGCACCATACTACTTTGTACGAGCAAGGTCCTCGTTTTATACCTGCAAGATTGTATAATAAGGTTCCTGAAAATGTAACGGTAATTAAAAGTATAACCAATGTGAAAATACACAAAAATTTGTTTAAGAAATATCTACTAGAACATACGTTCTATTCAATCTCTGAATATTTAAATTACACAGCTGACTAATGTTAAATTTTGCATTCTGTTAAATTGTAGAATATCTACCTATGTAAACACGACTTAACCTATGTATTTCTAATGTCAATTGTCCTGTAATCACTAACAGGCTCAATAAAATATTATTATTATTATTATTATTATTATTCTAACGGAGTCAGATCGGATGAACGGGGTGAACAGTGTTTTATTGCGAAGTCAGTATTAGAAGACCGTCCAATCCATTTTTAGGAGGGCCCATCCAACTGCAATATCATAATCTGTCTTTGTAAAAGTGGCATGTCATTCAAAATGTTAATAAATGAATTTTGTAAGAAATTTAAAGAAGCAGTATTAAAAGTTTGTTTAAAAAAATATGATCCAAATAAATGTTTTCCCATAAGACCGCACGAAATTTTCGGCATTTAATAACCCAGTGAGGATTTTCATCATATTCTGAAAATCCTGTATTACGTAAAACAAATTTGATAACGTTTTTGAGGGTTTAAAGCAGGGGATTTTAAGAAGAGTGACTTTTTTCATAAAATTGATAATAATAAAGTTTTCGATTTGTATCCAATTTCTTGGATCAAGTTGTATATGTATTTGATGTAAAATATTATTTTTAAACCATACTTGTAGGATTATGTCCTGACAGCAGAGGCGAATTAAGCGTTGGGCGGACTGGGCGGCCGCCCGGGTCCATAAAGACGGGTGGCCCACTGATGCCTATATACAAATATTCCCGTCACAAAATAATATACAAAAATATTTACCGCCCAGGGCCCCCAAGCAACTTAATCCGCCACTGCCTGACAGTAGTGATAATTTAATATCATTAAATTATAATTTAATTTTCGACCACAGAAATAACCAACCTGCTCTTTGTTTTATACCATGATTTCTATAAGCATAATTAATATTATCAAAGGAAAATTATGAACTTATTGATAATCATTGTAATAAATAATACCAGTATTACCAACCCATATTAATTTTAAAAAATATATTACTGTTATAATAGTAGTGTTTGCGAATATAATAAACTTTCATAACGTGGGGGCAGAACCATGTACCAATCATCTGATTTATGCGATCATTAAATCAAGAAGGCGATCTCTTATGGTGATCTTAGAAAGTTGAACGTATTATAAAATAGTAATCAATTTAAAAAAATAAATATTTATTTAGAAAAAATTATATAATTACAAAGTAATTTTGTTTTACATATTAATTTATTTAAATTTTATCACTTTCGTTACAAAATATTTTAATGAACTCTTGAGAGATTTAATATGATTAAATTTTAAATACTTAAAATTCTTTTACATAGGCCACTGTTTCAATTTATAGTCGAGCACAAAAAGTGGTTGGTTAGTAGTTAAAACCGACTACTCTTCGACCACTAACAACTGCGGTCGGTGAGTGTAAAAGCCCAATTACTAGTTAGAAGTTGCACATTCTCTTTAAATACATTTAATGTAAGGGCATATATTATTTAAAAATGTTAAGAATGTTATTTCATTTTTAATTTAAATCTTTGGATTATTTAAATCCTAACAGCTTGTTTGTTTTTATATGCTGCACTATTTTATTTCGCGCGATTGTTGAACTGAATAGTGAATAGAACTTAATTCACTTGTATTTGATATTTGACCGAAGTCGAATTCTTATTTCTGGCTGAGTTAAGGTTCTAGCCATACCTTCGCCCGAGAAGCTTCGGACCACCTTTAACATAACAATCAAACGTGATAACTTTTTAAAATATAATTATGTGAAACTGTTGGATTTATAGAACTTGGAACTGGGAGTAAAAAGTATGTGTATATTGATAACAATAAGTTTACAAAAATTGTGGCTTACTAGTTTTGAAAATGTTGTTATTAAATTTAGAATGTTTAAACCTTTATATTTTTCAATTATAATTGATACAGAACTTCAAAAATAAACTGAAATTTAAAAAAAATAATCACCTATCTTATGATTTTTGGTCCAAATGTAAAACTTTCGATTTGTATTTGGGACAAACATTAGAAATATTTCATCGATTAATAATTTTATATATATTTATTTTTGACAAGATTTATTATAGATAAGGTTATTTTATAGATTACCGCTATTAATATGTTTTTATAGAAGTATGAATTATTTATTGTTGGAATTATCTGCCAATAAATAAAAATTAAAAAGAAAAACGCGTAAATGTTTCTCCGTAATATAAATCAAAAATTATTGCACCCATAAAATTCTTGGAACTCTGCCACATATATTCTAGCTATGCAACAGCATGTGTAATTGAAATTGACTCATTTTTAAAGAAAAACTTGTAAAAAGCAACCTTTGTATTTGTTATAGATAGTACGGCTGTATTTATTCCTGTAAACTTTACAGGAATCCATAACAAATACAGACGATACATACCTTTATGGTTGCGCGCAGAAACAACCATTTGTTTATACTATAGACCAGAGTTTCCCAAACTTTTTGAGCCGCGGGGCACTTTTCACGAGAAGAATTCATCGCGGAGCACTATCGTTGCTATATATACCATATATATATAATAGAAATACTAGTAGATCGTGGAGCACAGTTTGGGAAACTCTGCTATAGACAAATGGTATATAGACTCACTGACGTAACTAGAACTCATGGGCCATTATGCGATGTATCTCTTGCCCCCCCCCCCTTGATTTATAAAGCTTAAAAAATATTAGATTTCATCATAGAAGTAAAACGTCTCAATAGCCAACTGTTTGAATAATAATTTTGGGGATTTTGGGTTTTGTCTTTTATTTTCAAATTTGCTCTCTATGCCTCATTTATGTGCAACAAGATCGGCTTATTTCATGATATCCTCAAAATAATTTCTCATGTCTTGTAGATTTATAGAAGAGTTTTTCGAATGTTGACAAGCTTCACTTAAGTCAACAGATTTTCTTTGTATTGGGTTGTTACATAGGTCCGTTCGTTTTTTTTTGCACCTTTTATTCAACAAAACATGCATTCTGAAAAAAACTTTTATTATCAAATGTACTGTCCATTATTTTCTATCACTTTGGACAAACGCTCTGGCAATTTCATAATACCATCTCTCCAGAAGCTTCCGTCTTTGCTCTCAAAAAATCTGTCCAGGTGAATTTTGATATCGTCCACAGATGCGAATTTTTCCGTTGAACAAAGCAGAATAAATGGTAGTCGGATGGTGCGATGTCTGGACCATATGCTCCGACTACCATTTGTTCCGCTCTCTACAAAATTCCCTTAACGGAAAAAATTTCGCATATTTGGACGATATCAAAATTCACCTCTACAGATTTTTCAAAATTGTTATGAGCGTTAATTAGAACTTTACTGTACATCGCCGAAACCTTCTGTACAGCGACGCCCTTCTGAAATCGCGACCTTTTGTATAATTGCGTAACGCTCATTTTCAAAGAATGTAAACTGGTGTTTTGAATACCTAATTTCCATAAACTTATTTTCCTATATCGTGATTTAATAATTTTCTTTAACAATTTAACGAGCATTTCATAAAGTTTTAAAGAATTTATAAAAATACAGGAAGCAATTAACACGTGCTTATTTTTACCACCTCGAGTTGCATTAACTACTTCGTGATGTAACTGAGGTGCAATGTAAACTATAATTTGTCATAATTAGAGTCCTCCTAACCTTGTCTCACAGATGAAACTTGAGTAGATTCTTTTGAAGGTCAAAGGTGTTTTGTAAACAATGTTAACCTTTGACCAGTGGCGTACAAGTTGGAAAATTATTATTGTGTCTTCAGAATTTTTCATTTGATTCGTATGAGTTATTATAAAAGTGGCTTAAATCAATAATAAAACAATATATATATTATCACTCTTTGTTGCATCGTTATACGAGGTTCAGTAAAAAATACGTGATATGTGCGCATACCCGGAGGTGGGAGCAACATGTTATGATGCAGCTATCAGATGTTGTTGACTGCCGTTGAGTTTTTTTTCTCTAAATTATATTCGAATTTTATAACGGTTTTTGTAACTCGATTTTCTTCACCCGGTGATTTTTAGGGTTTTGTAGATATGACCAACCAAAAAACCCTTATAACGTCACTCATGTGATTGCCTGTCTGCCGGTATGGTAGAAATTGTAGCCAAACGACTGAACATAGAAAGTTGAAATCTAGCATGTTTATACAAATTTTTGACCCATATTGAGTTCAAAAAAACACATCACGGGATAAATATAAACAAATAAGTATTTACTGAAAAAATATATTTTTTAAATTTTGAATGGGGTATCAAATGAAACCCCATAATGCGTAGATAAAATTTTTTATTTTTTTAAAGTCGATTTTTTTTTTATTAGATTTTCACCAAAAACATGGCAAACAAGCTTTTGTGCCCCACCCTATTTCCCAGAGAGGTTGATCTAAAAATCTGAAAAAAATCATAATAATATTCATTGATGGGGACCGGAATAGGTAAACAGGAATTTTTGATCAGATTAGTTTTTCGAAAAATATCTATTTTTTAATGTCGTTGAAAAAAATATATGTTTTAAAAATTTATTTTGTGGTATCAGAAGAAAGCTCTTAAGACGTAGATTAAGGATCAAAAGTAGTTTTTTTTTTTTAAATTCGTTTCTTTTAATACGATTTTAGCCAAAAAATGTGCTAAAAAGTTCTCGTCTCGCCTCCTTTTACCCAAAGGGGTTCGACTAAAAATCTGAAAAAAATATAAGTAATGTACATTGATCTGCGTTGGAAAAGTACGAGAGGAATTTTTGATCAGATAGCGTTTTTGGAAAATATATATTGCAGTTTTTGTGTTTTTGACAAAATAATTATTTTTTTAATTAATGGTTAAATTTTAACTAATAATGTTATGGAGTTTTTATATTTATAGCCAATGTCTTGTTTTGAAATTAAAAATATAATAAAATTTTGTTAATAGTTGAGAATCGAGTTCATGTGTGTAAGGAGCCTATAGGCGGATCACTTGCTGTTATACGCCATGATTCAACCTATTGTTTGAGTTAGGCCCGATCTTTCCTCCTTCAGTTAAACCTCTAGGTAACTATCTGACAGATAAGGTTATTTGGAACTTCATCTGCTGAATAAATGTCAATACCAATCAGTGAATTCAATACGTCGGTTTCATTATCCGATAACTATCCGATAGATACATTTATATTGAAAGACGGGATGACATTTATTCAGCACAGAAAGTCACATAAATCTCTCAGATAGTTACCTGGAGGTTTACGTAAAGGTAGAAAGACTGGGCTTTACACTATTAGTTACATTTTTTGTTTTTAATGTATCATACTAAAATAAATCATTTTTAGTAGTGAAATACTTATATAAAAATAGCACTTTGTTAATAATGAGAAATACATATTTGAAATTGAAAAAATAAAGCCATTTATCAATATATTCCATATTAATTTAATGAAGACTTAGATACCAAGCATATACAGAAAAAATTCTGGGGTTTTTTAATTCAAATTTTTATAGTGATGGCATTATCAAAAAAAAAAAAATTGTATCTCTTAGCACTCAAATAACGAATAAAAAAATAATCAAAAAACTTCATATCAAAAAAATATTCTTAAACATTTAGTATTCTGTTGACTTCTTACATTTATTAAATAGCTACAAAAACCTGAAATGTGTGAAAATTCACGCTTCACATCAATTTTTTTAACTTTATTTAGTTTTCCTATATGTTTGGGTTAAAGAGTTTGTACAAGCATACCAAATTTCAACCTTCTATGTTCAGCCATTTGGCCACAATTTCTACCGAACAGACAGGCTGATAGACACGAGAGTGACGTTATAAGGGTTTTTTGATCATACCCACAAAAACCTAAAAAGATGTTTGTTTAGCATATGCTACAATTTTAAGAGCAATTAGTTCTTTTTTCCTCACTTTCAGATCAACGTAGTGATATCGTTGTACAAAAATATAATAAGTGCAGAGAAAAAAAAAAACACGATTTCGCCTCCATTTTAAAGTTTTTTTAATTTAAAAAGCTATTTTTTGCGGATATTGGCGGGCCGCATAAAATGCTTACAAGGGCCACATGCGGCCCGCGGGCTGCGGTTTGTCCGCCGCTGTTTTAGAGTAAAATCCAAAAAAGTTCGCCGACCACTTACAGGCCTTTTTAATAAACACTGACTCATGTGCAGCTTAAATATAATAAAAGAAATATAAATAAAGAAATCTAAGGTTACATTATGTATTATCGTGGATTATATAATACTACAATTTTTATAACATTTATGCGGATAATCTTCCCATCTATTGATAACTAGTTAAGTTTTTTCTTTGTCAAAATTATCTATAATCTTAATATGTTTTATACAGTGTGTAAGTGTGTAATTTACTCATCAATTATTATTTTTTACGTACATAATATCCTACGCTTCCTGGTTGTTTACGTAAAAGGTCGTCATATTTGAATATTCCATCCACATAATATAATTTGAACGAATAATCTGCTAATCATTAGTTTCTCGTAATAGTGTGCTATGTTGAATACAAACAAACCAAAGGCGTACTCTTTACAACTTTAATTACGCGGAAAAGAATAAAAGTTAATTGTGATTCATTTAAGCTTAAATACTTTTATTTAATCTACGCCTGTCTACATATCTTTATAAGACGAAATAAAAAAATAAACATAATATCTGTCAGTTTTTCCGAGATTCAAGCAAAAAAAGCTTGTCATATTTTCACGTAATTTGATATCATCATCATTTACCAGGTCTACAAGTATGAAATGCGGATTTTTTTCAAACTTGCCGCGCATACAGAGTGTATAGTTCAAAGTTTCAACACATATGGCGTTTTGTTAAGTTATCATTAAGTGTCAAATGCGTATAGGTTATAATTTGAAAAGTGATCATATAGTTTTGTTTTACTGTGTTAAAAATGTCAAATTTTGTGCCAAATAAAGAGCATTCGCGGACAGTACTACTGTTTTGTTTTCATTTGAAAAAAACTGCTGCTGAATCATACCGACTGCTTCGAGAAGCTTATGGTGAATATGCTCCATCGCAAGATATGTGTGAACGATGGTTTCGGCCTTTCAAAAGTGGTGACTTTGATCTTACAGACAAAGAACATGGAAAACCTCCAAAAAAATATGAAGATACAAAATTGGAAACATTGCTACAGGAAGACGATAGTCAATCACAAAAACAAGTAGCAGAGCAGTTAGGCGTTAGTCAACAAGCTGTTTCCAATCGCCTACGAGAGATGGGTAAGATCCAGAAAGTCGGCAGATGGGTTCCACATGCATTGAATGAGAGGCAGATGGAAAAAAGCAAAAACACTTGTGAAATTTTGCTTGCACGATACAAAAGAAAGTCTTTTTTGCATCGTATCATTACTGGCGATGAAAAATGGATTTATTTTGAAAATCCCAAACGCAAAAAATCATGGGTGAACCCAGGCTCACCATCCACATCAACTGCAAGACCGAATCGCTTTGGCAAAAAGACAATGCTCTGTACTTGGTGGGACCAAAAGGGTGTGGTCTATATGAATTGTTAAAACCTGGTGAAACAGTTAATACCCAACGCTACCAACAACAACTGATCGAATTGAACCATTCGCTGCTCATAAAACGACCAGAATACGAAAGAAGACAGCACAAGGTAATCTTTCTTCACGATAACGCTCCATCACATAAGGCAAAAGCAGTTTGCAACACATTGGAGGCACTCAAGTGAGAAGTGCTACCCCATGCCGCTTACTCACCAGACTTGGCCCCTTCAGATTACCACTTGTTCGCATCGATGGGTCACGCACTTGCCGAGCAGCACTTTTGTTCATATGAAAATGTGAAAGAATGGCATTCATCTAGGTTTGCGGGGAAAGGGGAAAAGTTCTACTGGCGAGGTATTCACAAATTGCCTGAAAGATGGGAAAAATGTATAACTTCTAATGGAGCATACTTTGAATAAACTTTTACTGTTCTTTTGAGTTTAATGTGTTTTATTTAAAAAAAAAAAAAAAACGCATTTCATACTTGTAGACCTGGTATAAGCCATTGACGTCCACTGCTGAACATAGGCCTCCGTTTTGCATCTCGACTCCTCTTTGTCCTGTACCACCTGCAGCCAATTACCGGCTAGTCTCTTGATGTCATCCGTCCAACGGGTAGGAAGTCTGCCTTGGTTTCTAATACTATCTCTAGGCCGTCATTCCAGTATATTCCTAGTCCATCTACATTCATTGACTCTAGCAACATGGCCTGCCGACTGCCACGTCAGACGTGAAATTCTTCCAATTATATAAACTTTTGTTTGCAATCATCGCTCTCTCCATGGATCTTTGAGCAACTCGTAATTTTTCAGCAGATTTTCGCGTGATGGTGACAGTCTCAGCATCATAGGTGAATACTGGTAAGACGCATTGATCAATACTTTTTTCTTGAGGCAGATGGGAAATCACCTTTAAAAATGTGCCTCAGATTTCCAAAGGCTGCCCATCCCAAACCAATTCTACTGTTTATCTCTATGGTTTGGTTGACCCTGCCGATAGTGATTTCGAGTCCCAGGTATTTGTAGTAAGCAACTTGATCAATGGGTCTACCAGAGATTGACAAATTACCACTCAGCACTAAATTTGGCACAACTTTGGTCTTTTTTATGTTGATTTGGAGTTCTATCTCCTGGGTTTTACTATTTAATTCTTCCTTCATTGGTCCATTTCTCCTAAGTCGGCAGTAATTAAAAGTATATCGTCGGCGAAACGTAAATGGTATAGACAATCTCCATTAATGTTTAAGCCTCGATCTGTCCAATTTAGTCTTTTAAAAACGCTCTCCAATTCAGTATTAAATAGTTTAGGAAATATAGGGTCTCCCTGACGTACACTTCGCTCGATATTAAAACAATCTGTTTTCTTGTGGATCTTCGCAATCTGATATAATGACAGTAGAAAACCAGTATTCGAACATAGACTGTATGGTAATTCAAAATTTTCAGAAGGGTTTAGGAGGACGCTAACTAAAAAAATTTAATTATGGACTTAAGAGCAATACCGATTTTAATGAAAAAAATATATTTAAATACGATTTTAGACAAAAATTGTGCTAAGAAAACCCTTGTCCCACACCTTTTAACTCAAGGGAGTCAATATAAAAATCTGAAAAAATTTTGAGTAATGTACATTAATGTGAACCGGAACAGTAACACAGGAATTTTTGATCTGGTAATTATTTCGAAAATTATCGATTTTTTGCAACAACATGCTTACAATATTTATCTATTACAATATATACTACCTAAATATTTTCATGAATGTCACAAATTTATCTTTATTGTAAAAAAATGTCGTCGTTATAAAAACATTTCAAATAGCATCTGGCATTTATTGAAATTTGCATATCACGTGTACATAATAACTGATAAATATGTATTACCAGTCAATGTAAACATAAATTATAAAAATAATAATAAAAAATAAAATTAATTATTACTTACCGATTATAACATAATGTTGATTGATTGCTACTCATCTTTCAGAATCCTGAAAAAACAACGTTGAAAGGAAACAAATGAATTGATGAGTTGAATTAATTTACCAGTGGGAATATATTAAAGCAATTATACAATCTATCAATAATTTACTATGGTTTAATTTAAAAACATGAGTAAACAAATTAATATAATCAATTAATGCTAGAGGAAAAATTTGTGATTGATTATTGAATATTTAATAATCTAGTGTCTAGTAGGTTGTATTAAGATATTTATTTCCAAATTATTTTCTCATTGGATTATTAACTTAACTGATGAAATAGTTACTATTTCTGACAAGATTTTTGTTATTCGAGGCAATCTCCAGACAATTACGTAATCTGTCCATAGCAAGTCAATAAAGTTTCTAGATTAAAGTAAAAACTCCTTGTCAAAACATGTGCGTGTTAGTTTAGTTGAATATAATTAATAATTTGAGTTCACCCACAAAAATTTACCACATCGTGATTACAATCGCGATTACAAGTAGGAACACGTCTAAAGTCGGACATGCGTATTAAATTTTGTTCATGAACTTATTCCTAAACTGTAGGTACCTTATAGTGGAAACTTTTTAAGATCGCAGTGCCATATGCAGCAAAAGTTGGAACACTCGAGAGTGACATTAAACTGACACTTGTGTATTTGTTTATATGGTGAAAATGAACATGAGTTGTATTTTCCTATTTTCCGAGCTTTTTCGTGTGTTTTTTTTTTTTTAAAGGTAATGTACGATTTACAAGATATGTAATATGTAATAATATACTATTCTAAAGAAATTTCAAGGTAATTTTTAGTTCATTGTATTTTTAATTCTTTTTGACTGTCTGTCAATATAATATCAACAAAAATATGGTAAATATATTAGTAAAAAATGAAAATCTCTGCCTAAAAAAGTGGAAAAGCCGTTTAATATATTAACTGATGATTTAGGCAAATTTTGGGTGTATTAAATGTCTTTTTTCAGTCTTTTCTTGGACGTAAAAAATCACTTTCCATAAAATGCAACGAGCAAACGCGTATGCATGGGCTTGGATTTTTTTCCATTTTTAGGGTTTTGTAGGTAAGACCAAAAAACCCTTATACCGTCATTTTGTCGTCTGTCTGTCTGTCTGTCTGTTCGGTAAAAATTGTAGCCAAACGGCTAAACCTAGAGAGTTGAAATTTGGCATGCTTATACAACTCGTTGACCCGCACATAGGAAAAATACCAAAACATCTAAAAACATAACCCCCTAAAAATATAAACAAATATGTGCTCACCGAAAATAAAATAATTTAAAAAAATTCTTAGTACGTAGATTAACGATCAAAATTTGATCCAAATTTTATTTTTGCAAAATATATTCTAAGTAATGTACATTTGTGTGAACCGGAATAGTACAACAGGAATTTTTGATCAGATTCTGTTTTCGGAAACAAACGCATTTTTTGTGTTTTTTGCTTAACCATGTAAAATATTTAATGATATTATATAGTACAGTAAACAAAGCGCTTCGATGGTGTAATTCTTAGAATACTGACGTTCTAATTTGCAAACTCGAGTTCAATCCGGCCTCGAGGCAATTTAATTGTTTCTGTTTTTTTTTTTGCATTTTTATTTCGTTTAAATAATTTTTACAAAATTCTAGTTATATTTGGGCAAATTTAATTTTTAAAAGCGTAAATTTAATAACCAGTGGAAATTGTTGAAATTGAATACTCTTGGACTTACTACCAAGTAACTTATATATACTACCATGGATACAAGTAAAAAAATAAAATATATATATATTTTTTTTTAATTTTATTTTTGGCCTTTACTGCTGTGGCAATTAGCCAGGACAATTTTTTATTTGAGAAAATTTCTATGCCTGAACGGGATTCGAACCCGAGACCGTCGCAACGCAGAGCAGATGTGTTACCACTACGCTACGCCGGTCGGCAAATAAAATATATAAAATATATGTTATGTCGTCATGTGTTATAATGTCTGTATCATATTAGTGCCTAAATATATTACTGCTATACTGCTATTTATATTCCTATAAATACAGGAAATCAGAAGGGCGCAGCTTATGACTAAAACTACCAATGGAAGCCATAAGCGCAATTTTCAAAATCTTATTGAACCTTGCTATATAAAAAAAATACTGCACATATTTAGAAACCTACATAATGATATTAGGCATTCGAATTAAAATTAACAAAAAAAAATATTTTAACATAAAATTTGTTTTGGCATCCCAAATAATCATTATTCACTTACTAAATACCTGCGAAACCCTGAAATGTGTGAAAATTCACACTTCACATCAAATTTTAGTTTATGGATCCATAGAGGCCTACGATTCACTTTCTCTCTACCTTCAAATGTCGTTTCAATTGATATTGTTTCCTTTTAGGAAAATAATGGAATATTAAAGTGGCATTCTTCTTTATCCACGATTTACATTGCAGCACACAACAAAATAAATTGTTTTTTGTCATGATTCACAAAAATACAACACAAACAACTAAAAACATGTATTTATCCATTGAACAAAACAAAAACAATATCACTCTCGTATCTGCCGAAAATCGCTACCACATGTCAGGGCGCTTAGGAAGTTTCCCCTATTAGAAACTACATCAGCGAACAAAGCTATTAATGATAATAATAGGAACCCAACGCCTAGACAGGCGCAATATAACGTGTGATAAAAAAAAAAAGAACGTCAGAGTAGAAAAAAAAATCACGTACAGTCTGTTCCAAACGGTTAAGCGGAACTAAATTTTGCAATCTAGTTACTTTCATCGTTTAAATCGTGCTTTTCGACCGTTTTGTTTAAGCTTTGTAAATCATACTTACAATACACATTTTTTTGTTAAGGTTAATATCATTTTAAATTGTTATTTTCTTTATATTTAATTTTTTGTGTCATTCTTAATACAAATTTCCCATTTATTAATTTTTTTGTCATTAAAACATATAAAAAAATAATTTAATTTTGACATAGGTAATTCGTTTCCATGGTTTCATTGTTGTAATTTTAAATTTTGACAGTCCAACTTGAAAAATGAAATAACCCAAGCAAGGTCCCTTGTCGTGACAACCTAAAAGAACGAAATTTCCATTTAGTTCCGCCTAAGCGTTTGAAACAGACTGTATGTCTTTGAATAAATTTGGAACATTAGAACTCTCACATTACCTTTAACACTACAGAGCTATTGAACAAATTTTAATTTTGCTAATTAAACAGTTAATTTTTCTTATAAATAAATCTTGTTTATTTATTCATTCATTTATTTAGTTTATAAAACAGAAATTAAAAATAGACACAAACACGTAAATAAACAACCTCAAATAAATAAAATAATAAACTTATTAACTAAATAAGATAGGATATCTGACCACCGCTTTAATCAATACAGATTCTGATTCCCCAGTTAGTTGATCGAAATGATTTAAAAAAATTAAACTTGCTAAATTGTCTAAATTTTGACTTCTAGGCCGCAATCAGAAGAATTTTTTCTTAGGGGTGTTCTGAAGCAAAAAATTTTCTTAGGGGAGAGGCTCACATTCGGTCAAAAATTTGCGGCTTAAAAGTTTTTTGAGCATTTGGGCACCCAAGCCTGTGCCACTCACATCGATGCGCGCAAACCGAGAGTAATAGAAGTAATAGTTTCGGTCATGGTAAATATGATTAAACAAATAGTTTCGATCCAGTGGTGCGTAAATAAAATTTATTAGATTGAATTAGATAGATGAAATTATAACTTACTGAGAAGCTTATAGAATCAAAAAAGTATTCCGAATCATGCTACATAAAATTAATACTATAATATGTGGCCCGGAGGACCCCCCCCCCACAAGGAGAGAAATACCAAATTTTCAAATTTTTTATCACTATTTTTTAGGTAAATATATGGATTTAAAAAGAGATGAGGACCTTTTTTGGTCGACATTTGTATTTTAGAAGTGAGGACCTTTTTTTAGGTCATCACTTGTATTTCAAAAGCGAGAGGAACTTTTTTTCTTGTCTTCTGGCTCCCTCCCATAAAAAATTCCTGGGTGCGCCACTGATATAGAGTATCGGGAAAACCGCGGTTTTCGGTTTTTAAAAATCAAAAATCGCGGTTACGGTTTCGGTTTTTCAAGTTTTAAATTTTTTCTACTATAGATACTCTAAAATAAATCAATAAATTTTTATTATGTGTTGAAATACACTATTCGCGACTCCAAATAACAGTGATACATCTAGTGGCGGCTTGGTAAATTAAAAGAAGCGTATATTTGTATAATATTTATGGTGTGTTGTGTTGCAGTTTATGTGAATTAAGACGTATTTTTAAATATAGTGACTTAAATACAATGCTTTTTTGCCGAAATATTGTTTGAACTCATAAATATTAAGAAAAAACTTCTGACATATACTCTTCTCGTCGGGCATCAACTGTCGTACTCAGCGCCGCCAACGTCAGTTTGAGTCGCAAATTATACTTTACAGTAAAAAAACTAATACTAATAAAAAACCATACAATAATTATACACTACAACCTACGTAGCATACTAACTTAAGGTTTATTTAAATTTAAATAAAAGGCTTTTAAAAACACTAAACTATTTAAATGTTTATCGTTTAAAGGTGAACGCAATTTGGTGCAGAAGTTGGCGCTTAATGAAAATGTTCTGTCGGCGTAGGTGGATGTTGCTTTAATAGTGAATAGTGCACTCTGGCGCACTGACTTTCCCATGCGCATTGCGTCTGGCGCCAATACATTTCTTTATGTTTGATATCTAATAAAAAAGAAAAGTCTAGTTGGTAGCATACATTATGCACCTATCTACTGATATTTTTTTAAATCTAATAAAGCCTTTATTCAAGAATAATACATTTGTTGCCACATTTGAGAGATTTTCTTCTTACTTTTGTATCTTTTTTCTTAAGGATTAATTTCTTAAGACAAAACCGAAAACCGCGGATTTTTTGTGCGGTTTTGCGTTTTTGGTTTTTGCACTGAAAACCGCGGTTTTGCGGTTCGGTTTTTGCACTGAAAACCGCGGTTTTGCGGTTCGGTTATAACCGTTTCATAAACACTACACTGATATATGGTAATACTGTAATGTCCTTAAAATAAAGTCTTCTAATTTCAGATAGAATTATTTTTTATTATAAATGTCACTTAATAATAAATTCCAACATGAAACATGAAATAACCTAGGTAAACTGTGTTTTCGTGACAACTTCTCGTTTAGTTCCGCTTAAACCAAAGAAACAGACAATAATATACTCAAAAAAGGTTGCCACTTATTAGATGCCTACGAAACCATGAAATTCCAAATAATTTCACTTCACATCATATATATTTTTATAATAACAATGATTGGAATTGTAACGATTTCTAGTTTCACCAGGTGCTTCTTTGAAGAATTCGTTCTGTTAGTTAATTTAAGCTATTTAAAAATAATTTAATGTCAAAAATTATTTATTGGCCAGTAATCGTTTATATTATAAGTTATGAAATTAGAAATATGTTAATTTTGAATCTGAAAGTTGTACTTTCGTTTTCCTGTTCAGAAACGACAACTGAGATGTCCTTATGTCACTCAAGCGTGTGCGGTACAAATAATGTCAATAATCATTGTTATTATGAAGTATTTTCTATTTGAAATGATGCAATATAAGTATTGTACTTTCTTTACCAGTATTTCCTTTTCAAGTAATTGCCATACTTTAATAAATGGGTCTTATCACTTTATTTATCTCTCTTGTGAGCATTATAGTTCCATTTAACCTCCTTAAACAATCATCTTCGAGTCTTTTTATCTTGTGATAGTGATTCACAGTTCTAGATCTTCAATTGTTTTATTGCTTCTTTTGTTGCTTTCTAAATTGATCACAATTGATCCCAATTCCTCACTATGGTTTTCCATTCTTTTACTTTTATTGTCCATCAAAGTCCATTATTCACATCCGTACTACGGTGGTCATAAGAAGATTTATTGAAACCTATTTTCGTCGGTACATTTTTTTATGTAAATTAAATAATTTTGTAATTTTTTGAGATCAAGATTTTAGTTTTAGGGTTTCTCATAACTTCTTATTTATTCACACAATAGGGGATACGCATAAAATTTATATTTCCTTAAAACTACATTTTTTTGATATGTTAATGTTAGTTATGTCACCTAACAAAACAAAAATTACATTTTAATTAATATTATAGCCAAATTTTTTAATTAAAATATTGTAAATTTGAAATAAGCCGACCACGGCGCGAAGGTTGCCGACTAAATACGACTGAGACTGCTGGGGTTTGACGTCACAGATACTAAACATAATCTTTACGTGTGTATATTGTATTGGGCTCAACAGCGCTATGAAGTGACGCCAAGCGGACGATAACTGAACTAAGCGAAACGAGTAATAGTTTATTGTTTACATCTGGTTTACATGTGTTTTCTCGTGTAGTTTGTATTGCTTTTAAAAGTTAGTGTTGCAGTTTGTTTGTTATATTAACTTTTGATAGCAATTATTATTCTTTTTTATATTACTTTATGTTATAATGAGTTATTATAACACAAATTGGTGTGTGTTTGGCTGTCACTCTAGAAAAGGAAGTAACAAAAATATTTACTTCCACTATTTTCCAAATGAGAAACAATTTGTGAACTGTTAATAAATTTGGTGCTGTGGAAGTGATAATAACAAACTAGTATTTATTAAACAAATTAAATAAAAAACAAACACTAAATTATAAAAATCCTTCTCGAACATAATTAAATATCTACCCGGGTAATTTTAATGCAGAATTAGGGCAAGCGGTCTCAAATTCTGTACGCAGCTTTTCTAATACATTTTCACTGAACTTTCAGTGCCTGCTTTGGTTTTTAATCAATTTATTTAGGCAAGGAGTTTCTAACAGTGGTTTCGGTTCATACTGTTGTAAGACAGGTTTCTTAAAAGTAGACCACAGGCATTTTAAATCTGTGCTGGTTAATATTTCCATACTCAATATATTGTTTCTGGAACAAAAAGTAAAACCAACAGAAACCACACAAAAAAAAAGATAAATCAAATATTTCACAATCAATCAATGCCCTGATCTTGGCTTCTTTCATTTTGGTTTGTTAACCACCTGGCACAAAATAATAGGATAGCTGAAATGTGTTTGCATGTAGTTCCTGCTTTACATGTGCAGGACATATTTAAAACTTCAACATCATTACTAAATTTTAATTTCCCAGTGACTTCGTGAGGTGGTGTTCTCAAACTGCTTGTTTGTAAACATAACCCACATATGTCGACATGCTCATCATTTTTGTCCAAAATTCCGCACAACATAAGATTTCCGGCGTTTAACAACTCTTCTCCTTCAACTACACACCTAGAAGAAGGTGTTGCACTTAAAAAAATTAAATAATTTAATAAGGATAGCTGTTTATTATCCATTGCAAATCGATGATTTAACATGTAAACAAATATGGACAACTTTCACATTACTCGTTTCAATCAGCTGTTCACAGCGCTCGTAGCGCCGCCATCGGGCATTGTTGTATCCAATTGTTCGAGAGTTTTGTATTTGTTTTTCAGGCATTTATTATTAAAATAATTTATAAAATATATGTACTCACATTAAAATGGTCTTCACAAACATAAAGTTTACTTTTTTCTGAAATATCGGTTTTATTTCGCCTCATAGCTTTCAGCCACAAATTTCGCCTTTTCTGTTGTTTTTCGCCATCAGGTAATGGATATAAATTGATTTTTTGGATTTCTAATTGAACTATTTGTGCACATCGATACTAAACAATATTTTCGACTATGTTTCGAAGTTTAAAAATTTAAAAATCATGCCTATCCCCTATTGAAATAATACATAGGACCAAAAAGATTTTTTATGCAGTTAGAAATATCCTATTAGACAGGGAAAAATTTGGTGCAAAATTTCATGTATAGATTGCTACTAATTTAATTTCAGATTATTAGTTTTGTATTAGAAACATGTAACCTCTGGGTGTTATACGTAGCGTTTAATCAATAATAAGGGAGCTATTTAGGGCTGGTTTCTGAAAGCCTAGTTAACTTCAACCAAATAGTTATAAAATGGTTGCTATGGTTACTTATGGGATTTGTTATATTGCAACCGAGTTTAACCAAAAGATTAAACACGGCTAAGCTTTCAGAAACCGGCCCTATAATATTTTAATTTTAAGCCCAACGCCCCCTCCCACCGCAAATTCATAAATATTTATTCAACTAAAAAATTGAAAAAATGCTTACATCAAAAAACATTGTTTTTCTTATTTTAAACAATTTTTGTTATACACATTTTTCAGTCAATAATAATTGAGATATTTTAAGTTTTTTTACTAAACAATTTTAGCCCCGAAACTCCCTAGAATGAAAATTTTGAAATGTCATATAGCCTATATTCGAATCCTGATTTTACTCTAACATCGAGCTAAACTGCGTGAAAATATATCCTGCTGTTTTTGCGTGAATATTGGACAGACAAACAGACAGAAATTGAGTTGTTTTGCGGATATAGTCTTATAACCATCTGAAACGAGTGGATACCAAATATGAGGCCAAATAAATGAAAAACAGATATAGGCTTCAATTTTACTAATATAGAATATAAGCGCGCACCTAGGGGAGGAGCTCAGGGGCTTTTTAAGGAACATACTTGAGTTTTCACTTCTTCACTCGAATTTTAGAGCTAATGAGCTTTTTTTAGGTTATCACTTACCTTTTGGTATTGAACCTTTTTTTTATGTCATCACTTATATTTTAGAAATGACGGAAAGTCCTTTTTGGTTTTTGGGCTTTTTTGGCCCGATAAAAATGTAGATACCGGTCCATCTCTGAACTAAAGTCACTATATTATACAAAGTAGCGCAACGCCGGCCATGCTGGGGCTAAAAATGTCGCCAACACAAATGATGTTCAGTGATTCCAACAATACAAGAATAAGACACTAGTACTACCAATAATTTTATTTTAAACATTGTAATCACGATTTTTTTAATCAAAGATGCACTATAATAATATTGTGGTACAATTTCAATTATTTTTTTTATTTTTATTAAATAAAATGGATATAATATATAAATTAAAAAAAACTTAACCTTAAATATTCAAACCGCTGACAAAGGAGGTTATTAAATTAGAGCGAGAAAGACAGATGTGACAGCGCAGACGCAAACTTAAGAACGTAAAAATTGCTGCTTTAATTTGCTTAATAGGGGAAGCAGTGTTGCCAATCAAACCCTGGGGTCTGTCGGCTTCTTCAAAGGCTTGCGCTACTTTGTATAATATAGTGACTTTACTCTGAACCTATAAAACAATTTTGTCTTCAAAGTCCCGCCCCCAAGAGAAATCCTTGATGAGCGCCTAATAGAAAATGTCAAAGTTTCTATATATCAAATTTTTCTTAAGGAACCATCGACTTTGATATATAGAAGTCCAACTCTATTTTATTCCGAATTCACTGATATAAACAAGTCATAGCTTTACATCACAAAATAATCGAGAAAAAATTCAAATTCAATTTATATGAATTTTATTTAAATTAATCATGAACAGGACGGACTGGCCATCTGAAGTTTTGGGCCTGAAGGGTTTTGGGGCCTCTCCTAAAGAATATAATACAAATGGACCGGTCGAGTCGGTATCTCCCGGTAAAAATTTAGTTCCCAAATCGTTCCTATTTATGAACTTATTGTTCAATATTTGCTTCTGATTTATGTTGCATTCTTTTAAATAAACTATTCCAATTTTTTTTTAATATACCCTCTTCGATATTAGTAATACTGTCTTGAATAGTTTTTAAATGTTATACATTTTGATGTACAGCATTTTCCTTGACATGACCCCATAATAAAAAATCCAAAAGACTTAAGTCAAGAGACCTTATGAGCCACGCAATAAGTAAATCTATTGAGAATAAACATTACCTATAGAGGCGCTGTTGTCGCTTACAAAATGGCGATTGGAATAGGATATTTTTGACATTTGCCATTTGATACACACCAATTCAAATTGCAGTTAATTTTCTGTTGCGATTTTAAAAATATTTTACTAAAGTTTTCTTCACTTTAACACATACAAACAATGCAATTAAATGAGCCACATTCAACAAAATCCTATTCCGTTAAGTTCCAAAATATTCCGCTAGACGTCACTTCAGTTATTGTCAGTTCTCAATTGATATGGAAATTTTTCATTTAGATGCTTTACTACTTGAGAGTCTTTAAAGGAAATTTAATAATCACTTTTTGGTATGCTTTAGTACAAATCTTCTTGTCTTTAACAAGCGCAACATTGAAAACAATTGACTTTTAAATAAGTTATACATATAGTGAAAATGGAACTGAAAAATTTAATTATATTCGTCTGTCAAGGCTATAAAACAAGTACCATTACATCAACGACACTTTTTTTGTTCAAAAGAAAGTAAAACTTTCCAAAAATTAACATACTCTACTACGTATGCGTGAAGGCATAAAATCCAAAATTAGATCAACACCTTCTGTATTGTTTAACACATTTCTCGCCAAGTTAATCTACCTTAGAAAGAAAGCAGTGAAATATTGAAAACATTGTGTTTATTTAAATGAGCTCGGTATTTAACGTGTGATAATTGGAGCAGGAAGGAAGGATATGAAAGTATGAACAAGTGCACTATTTGTTAATATACATACTGGTTTATTATGCCGGAAACTGATGGAACTGACATTTTTGTGTAATTATTTTTTGTTATGGTGGTAGTATTGAATGGAAAAGAAAGTTAATTGCTGTTTTTTATAAGCGTTTAATAGTATTTTTTGTTATTACAGATTACAAATATGATACAGTTAGTAAAGGATTTTAATCTCTCTCGGGTACAAAACCAAACTCGATCTTCTGTTGCATGTTGCTAGTTCTGACTACAGTGACTCTATAAAGACAGTGTGGCCATATGAACTGTAGCCGCCATGTTTATTCCAGATTTGTATTGGGTTATATGGAATAAATCCTAATATATCATAATATTTCTTAAATTTTTAATAGTTTTACGTATTTATGTTTATATATATGTGAATATCAATTTATTGTTAAGAAAAAACATGTATATGATTCAACATTTATTAAGATAAATATTAAAATTGCCTACCGATGAAGGTATTTTTTTGAAATGTTTGCAACATAAAAAGGAAACAAATGAAAAAAATTCAAAGACATGAAAGGAAATAAAACAGATATGTATTTATTATTTTATAATTTTATTTGAGGACATATAAAAACTAAAATATTTTTTTTATAAAAACGGGAGTTACATTTTAATTTGAATCTTTTAAATTTAAGAAAACAAGTTCAAACAGGACATTAGAATTAGAATAAAAAGATAGGGAAAAAATGATGATAAGGTTCTATAAAAATTAGAGAACCCAACATTTCTCTAGTTTTTAGGAAAACGCATGTTTCTATAAAAAAAAATAGGATATTTTCATATTAAAAAAGAATAAGCAGAACATGTTATATACACTGAGTTCAAAAAGAAATTACATAAGAGTTGGCTATGGAAAAATAAAATAATGTATACTACAAGCTTTATGTAACAATAAATAGCTTATGACAACAAGAGTGATTTAATTAATTCAGACAGTAAATTAATTCTAAAGCTTTCTGTTGATATTACTTTTATTTTCCATAGCCAACCCTTATGCAATTTCTTTTTGAACTCATGGTATAAATGATATATTAATAAAGAAAACTGATGTATATATTATCAATTATGCATTTATTCAACTAAAATTATGGTCAGGTGAAAAATAAAATGAAATCAGCATGGAATAACATTAAAATTAATGAAAGTAAATACTTCTTATAATTGTGAAGCCATCCATTGATTTACTGGCATAATGTTTTTTTATGTTCATTTAGCCTTTTTTTCCCAGCAATTTTAAACCTAAACATAACAAAACATTTCATTATTTTTAATTTTAATTTGTGACAATTTAAAATATGTGCGCAGTTTACATTATCTACATTACTCATTACTCATCACAAACACAACAATATTCACTATTAAACGTCTAAATGTACGTATATTATTTGAAAATATCACTTAAATCTGCTGAAACACAAGCTAAACACATGTAAACCATATGTAATCTGTAACAAAGTTGGAAGAAACATGACGGACACAGCTCGACCAATAGAAAATGAGACCATCGTATGGCCACACTGTCTTTATACAGTCACTGTAGTTCTGACTAATTGACGGATGCTCTATTTTCTTTTCGAGATTCTTTTTTTTTTATATTTCACCTTTGGTACTAAGACAATCAGCAGGACAATTATAATTTTTCAAACCTGAACCTGTGTTCAAAATACCATACCTGAACAGGATTAAAACCCGAGAACTTAACAACGCAGGGCACGTGTGTTATTATTACGCTACAACGGTTGGTGAGATCCGCATTGCCTTTTGATTATTTTTATCTGAGTGCTCAGAAAAAGCAAAAAGTTTTCTCGACAATTTATGAGTGTTGTATTTCACTTTTTCAGTTTCGCTTTTACCTAGGCGTAATAATAGTTATTTGTGTGCCATGGCCAAAAAGTAAATCTTTTTCGGTCGCATCTGAAGTCCTCGGCTGCGCCTGGGCCTTTAAACAGATAAGTACGAAAAAGATCTTTTTGGCCAAGGTGCACATTATATTTTTTGAGCGACCAAAATTAATTTTTATTAGAAAAATTAAATTTATTTATTTACATTGGATAATTTATGGACACTGAACAATTATTACAATTATAAATGTTTGACTGTCAGTTGTTTCAATGTAACCATGGAGATCTTGTAACTTAAGAAAGGACACATAGATGGCTCTAGCATCCAGCGGACAAAAAAAATAAGCGAATCGGCCTAGGCCGAAAAAGGTTTACCTTTTGGCCGGTACTAGATTATAAAAAAAAGAACTGTTTTAGGGTTCATAGATATTTAGAACATTTTTTTGCTATGATCTGATTAAAATCAAGAATCATTTGAAGCTAATTTTTTGTTCGTTAATTAAGAATGTTTATTTAATAAATGTTTATAGATTAAAAGCGAGAGAAAAAAAAAAATATATAGGTATCTTTCGAACAACTACATTCTGAAGAAAATTTTGCGGAGGGCCCCAAAATATGAAATTACGCCTCTAACTGTAAAGGAAAAAGTATCAAAATAAATGGTTACCAACTGAGAGATTTACATTTTGCCTATGATGTCATATTATTTAACAAATTTACAGAAGAACTTCAATAAACCGACAAAAAAAAAAAGAAATTGGTAGAAGAATAATATAATTCATGGAGAATATATATGGAAATTATAGGTCATTTTTATTTCCAAGTATCAAAGAACATAATGTACTTGTTATGGATTTGGCAATTTTGCCAGTCTTAACATACGGTTCTGAAACGTGTAAATTAACCAAAGAATGTGAACGGAAAATTCAAGTCTGCCATAGAAACATCGAAAGAGCCAGCTGGAAAATCTCAAGAAAAGGAAAAAAATTAAACATCATCTTAACGACCAATTCGGGAATAACTGATCTGTCTCACTACGAGCGAGGAAAATCAACTGGAACTATACAATGTTTTGCGAATGACACCAAAAAAAATGGGCTAAAATATCAACAAAATGGACACCCTACAACAAACGAAGAAGAGGAAGCAGACAACTAAAACGTTAAAGATAAGAAATCTGTTCCTGGGATAATATTGGTGGCTCATAGCGCAAAACAGGAAGATATGGAATTCGATGGAGGAGGCCTTTGCCAATAGGCGTACTTTCTTACATACTTACTTAATTCTGAAAACTTTCTACCTTGCGATGTAAGGCTGTAGTCGCGTTAGTTATTTTCTGGTATCGTTTTCCATATTTCTTTCCATCGTGTCTTTTGTATATTTTCGTATCTCCTCCCACTTTATGCATCTTTTCGTTGCAGCTTCTTTTTGTTTCTCGGTGTCAAGTTTTTTTCGGTGTTCCTGGTCTAACTTTGTTTACTGTTCTTGCTTCAAAAACTCTTCTCTCATTCAGTAAATATGTTTTAGCCATTTTGGCTGTCCTTCTTCTCTTATGGTCTGCACTGACTTATTGTCTAGTTTTTCTCTACATACCTTCCTTATTCTAATTTTGTTTTTCCTTAAAATTTCCTTAGAAATCTCATTTCAGAGCTTCTTATTTTGGATCTGTACATCTTTGTAGTGGTCCAGGATTCAGAGGCGTCAAAATCGGTACTGTCACTTTTTTAAGGATCTCTTCCTTGATTTAGTTAGTATTTCTTTCTTAGTTAGGAACGATGATTTGATGCTGTTGAACATTTTTCCTGCTGCGCCTACTCTTTCCATAATTTCTTTATCTTTTCTTTTCTTTATTTTTTCATCTTCCAAAAAAACTTTGCCGAGATCAGGGGTCGGCAACCTTTTTGTCAATAAGGGCGCAATATAAATTCAAATGTTATTGAGGGCGCATAAAAATGTAAAATATGTAAACACTCGTGGTTCGCAAGGTCGTCTAATCTAGTTCTGATCACTCAAGTCGAATCAACAATAGATGCGATGTAGATATTGGGCTCAGTATGTGTGTGTCTCGATAGCGAGGGCGCATAAAAATCTCACTGAAGCTAAACCTGACCCTGGCCTAGATATTTGAATTTTTCTGCCTGTTTTATTTTTTTATCTATTTTTATGTTATGTTGTACGTTTATCCTGCTTATTACCATTGTTTTATCTTCTGTGTGCTAATTATTAATATTTATTTTCTTGAGATCTTTATTATACTGGTTCAAGTTGTTCAAGTTCGTCTTCATACCTTGCAAAATTTTCGCGGACTGATTAGATTTAGCAGAGGACTGGCACCGGTTTACGAACCTACGGTTTAGAATAAGCGTTTTTGTGTTCAGTAGGCAACCACCTTACCACGGTACCTGTTAGATCGGCACGTATCATCACAAGAAATCCTTTTTTTTTTGCAAAAAAATAAATTTGCAATAGAAACGAAACAAGGAACTGCACAAGCATTTTGCAAAAACAAATTTGAACTAAGAGAAATTTTAAAAGTACTGATCCAGTTCTCCAAGTATAATTAATCTGAGAAAGTGGATAGTTTATTTACAGTCAACTTTTTTTTAAAACAAATATTTTATTTACTTTCCAAGTTCACTGCTAGAGTGAGAACTATGAAAAGAGAAAGGTTATTGAAAACGAAAGTGAAATATAAAAAGACCTAACATTCTTCAAGTGTGACTTCTACATATGTTTTGTAATACTAGTGATATAAGTTGGACAGAATGATCTCTGAACTTTGGTTACGTAATATGATTAATACATTTTTATGTTGGCACAATTGAAAAGAAATTTTCGCCAATGTTCTGACAGGTCAATATAATAGTTACATGTTTTTATTTCATAATGGTTTGTTTATGTCATCTGTCGTCATAAAAAGTCTGCAGATAAAATACCTACAAGATATGCAAATTTAAAAACTGAAAATATAAAAAGTTATTCTAGTTTCAAATGTGTGGGTGTGAACAACAGGAAATAAAATTTAAAAAAATATATATTTTTACCAAAAGATTTTCAGAACTTTATCCGCCACCCTGTAACCCAGAGCAGTACACCCACTGCTCTGGGTGGGTGAGAAAAATATGGTGGATGAGAAAGGGGGATCGCGAACATTTTTAAAAATTCTAAAAAAGTTCACGATTAAAAAAAGGTTGGGAACCAGTGAGCTAGAGAGACTATTTTGGAGGTTAAAATTTATTTATAAGCAAAGCTAGCTCGATGACCTGTAACTATTCTAGATTTAATCTCTTCACTCATTTGGTTTTGCGCGTTTAAACGTGAACCGAAGTAATCATAATTATGTACACTAGCGAACTTTTATTTGTTTACATTACATCGATAATCAGAGGCGTCGCAACCGGGGGTGCAAGGAGTGCGAAGCACACGGGCCCATGAGCTCGAGGGGCCTACGAGCAAAATTGCCAATGGGGCCTTATTTTCATTAATACTTACCATTTTTATTTGTTTATTTTAATTTTTTTGTAATAAATAAAGGACAAAGAAGAGGAAAAAATACCATTCATAGGATTACATACATTTATTATATAAATGAATTAATTAATTAATGGATTAGGAAAATTAAATTTGTCTGATAAATAGACATTACCTTGCATGCTTATTGCACTATGATTTAGATCAACATTCTCTACAACTTGTTCTGATGATTTGGTTTCCACTTCGTCACCCTCTGGCACTTGTTCAGATTCTGTGTCATCTTCTGCTTCCAAATTTAATAATAAGCTAGTAGAAGGAACTGGAGGAGTCGAACTGCCGTCGATTGTTTAAAAAAGCTATCTAGTTTAGGCAATTTATTTATTCCTTCTTTCGCTTCTTCTTTTTCCTTTCTTTTCGCCGCCCCGCTCTTATGTTTCGGCAGATTTATCCTTATAAGTATATACTGTATTAGACATGTGTTAAACATAAAAAAATATCTTTTTAAACTTACCTTATGATAAATTAGTACAAATGAAAATTTTAACGTATTTTTAAAACAATTGCACTCAAGCTTCAGGTAAACTTTAAACTAAATATTAACAATACAAATTATACAAATTGATAATATGTATGTCAATAGGAACCGTTCGCAATCAGGGTAAGAGTTGAAATAAATGAAATCAAGCAAACAATGGTCTTTTACCGTTGTCTACGGACAATTCAGACTTGTTCAGACTTGTGTCGCGAATTGTATAGTTAAGCCAACATTTAATGTGTCTATTGCATTTCGTTTTTTACATTTAAAAAAAGAATTAATATATTGAACAATTTGCGACCTCCTATTTCTAAATCTAGGGAAAAGACAATTAGACCATGGAACACAGAAATTATAATTATTAGGTACATACATATATATTTCCTGGCAAGTTGTTTCTTTAGGCATTTCATTTTAATTTATTAATTTTGAAAATACTGATTGCATTTTAACAAAAAATCATTTTAATTAATTTTGATTATCATAAAAATAAAACAACTTTTATTTGAAAATTTTTTTCCAATAAGGCATAAACAGACATAAATTAAAGAAATTAAAATGACATTTAGAACTTAAAATGAGCCAAAAGAACATTAAAATTTTAAATAATACAAGGAGTAAGGAGGGGGCCCCTTAATCCCAGTGGCACACCGGCCCACAAAGGTCTTGCTACGCCACTGTCGATATTGCAATGGTCGTTGCCATAAAACGGTTGCAGAAGAGCATAATTTTGTGCAAGTATACTGTATAGATATACGGTAACATGTATTAGCCAGTATTAATTCTCTCCAGGAATTTTTTTTATCAGAATATACGCCCAGAAATTTACAGCATTTAATTTCATTCAATATAATTACAGTGTATCAAATTTAATAGTGATAGTTTGTACACATGAAAGCTAATAATATTGCGATTTTTTTACTCACGATATTTTTTTGGACAGTGATGAATGGCTATATTTGATTTTGAATATATGCTTGCATAAGCAATAAAGAAGACATATAGATTTGTTCAGATATGTTAAGTGAAAGGCATAATTTTGTTTAATCATATTTCAATTATAATATAACAAATAAAATATTATGACAGCTGGATAAAATTAGTTAGTTACGGAATATTACAAAACGCATTATAGAAAATTCGCAAAATTTCTCCTCGCCCAGATATTAAATGATGTAATCTTTAGAGATCAAGTATTTTAAACTTTACACAAGAGGTGTGAATATGCCTTAAATCATAATTTCGTTCACCACGTTCTATTCACTAACTTTTACATAAATGAGTTTCTGACATTTTATCTCCGACCTTATTGCTTATTACCGGACCTTAAAAGACATTTCAGGTATTCTGATTTTTTTTTCAGATTTTATAAATAATAAAAACTTTCTAAATATATGTCTTTAATAATTCACCTGGCAAGAGCTTTCGATTGATACCTCACTCAACATTTTTAAACAATTAGGTCCGATTTCTGAGAGTTTAACTATAGTAACCATTTACTAACCATCTGGTTATAGTTAAATAAACTTTCAGAAACCGGCCATAAGTGTTTTTTCGAAAAAAAACATACATAAATATGCGCCCGCAGTAAAGGGCAAGGGGGCACTTTTTTCTATTGGTGTGCTGTATATGCATTCCAAATTTAAACTCTATTGAGAAGTGACATTACCGTTGGCGGCGCTGTAATTCATCGCAAAATGGCTGAATTGTCTAGTATTCAGCTGTCAATATGCTAACAGGGAACAGGTTAATTTAAGCACAGGTCATTTTTATTTTATGAAAATGTATCTTTCATGGACGTTCTAACAAAAAATCAACACCAGAACATATGTAATAATTTCAAACAGTACTACAGTCGCGTAGTACAATATTTCACCACCAGACTGCGTATCCGAGCGTGTCAGTTCTCAATAAATCCAGCTGTTTGATCACAATTTCTAGCAACATAGTGGCACATGAGTGAGTATGTAAGGGTTTCCTGGTCATATCTATGCATCACAAAAACTGAAAAAAAATGATATGAACATCCTAAATTAATCACATATGATGCAGTATGCATTGATTACTCTAATTTTAATATGACAACTCGCTAGCGAAGAAAATAACGGGTAACCCTTACCTTAATAACTGTGCGCTATTAATTCGATGGATCTCCACGAATTAAGGTCTCTACATAACGTTTTTAGAGGCTATTTTTAGCATGATGTCTGGTGGTCTGTCTGTCGGTCTGTGTACACGTGCAGAGCAAATTCGGCTAAAAGGATTTTTATGAAACTTCATATTTAAGCTTTTGACATCAATGGCACAGTTGATCAAATTTTGGTAAAAATTGGTTAACTAGAAATGGGAGTTTACTCTTGTCGGTTTTAAGATTTTTGCGAATATTTCATAACAAAGAAATATTTCGAAAAAAAAATATTCAACAAGTTTTATTTGAGACATTTTTTGATAAAGCAGCATAAATTAAAGTACTTTGTGATGGCGGTCGGTCCTGTAGTGACCAGAGCTGATTTTTTATTAGGTTATGGCCAAGGATGGAAGCGCAAGACTGGTACTTTATCTCGGGCGCAGAAATATCTTTGTCTGGCTCTGTTTCTAATAGCTTTTTTTCACTCACAAAATGCAAGCGTACCAGTGGATTTATCGAGGGTTGACTAAAAAATAAGCACTTAGCACATAATTGGCACTTAACAAGAACGGCAATGCTCGATTGACAATATTCAAAAAGAGAATGAGAACCTGAATTTATTATCTATAATTTCCAGCAGCGGTGAATTTTTAAATGGGTATGCGCTATATTTTTATATACCATGAGTTCAAAAGGAAATTACATAAAGGTTGGCTGTGGAAAAATAAAATAATGTCTATTGCAAGCTTTATATAACAATTGACTAAGATTTAGGCACAGCCTTTCAATAGAAACTTATAACAACAACAGTGATGACAGTTAATTAATTGACAGTTAAAGCTTGCAGTACACATTATTTTATTTTTCCACAGCCAACCCTTATGTAATTTCTTTTTGGACACATGGTATTATACCTACATATTAATTAATTGAAATTTTAATTTGTAACTCATTTTGTAACTTTTTTTTACTTTTTACACAATAACTTTAAACCTTTTTGTGAATTATTATTACAATTTTTGATATTTCTAATAATAATATTAATGAACTTTTCAATGAAATTAATTCCATAGTTGACACCATTAAATTCAGCCATGAAATTGAAAAAATGGCAACCCCTCTCATAATAAGAAATAATAGCAAATTAGAATTTGATGTTAATCGTAAACAAACTAGCACTCAAAGATTTATTACATTTTTTACATTTATTACACAAAATTGCGTCCTTTAATTCCATGATTCGATAAAAGTTAGTTAGATAAAATGTTTGGCGCACAGTAAGTATTGCTACTTGCGCCAATCATTAAAAAAAAAATATTTTCCCCTTAATGATGAAAGATTTATCTAGAAGTTAAGTATATCGCAGAAATTAAGTTTTTTTTTTTTTTATTCATAATTTACTAAGAAAACAAAAATTTATTAATTTCACAAATTATTTAAACGTAAATTCTGGTATTCTTTCCTATTTGTGTCATATTACTTTAGAATAAAAATAATCTTCTTTTTGTAACGCACATAGAACATATTTTTGTTTTTTTATATATATACAGGGGCAAGTTGATTGCTCTGCTCTATCTCTACCATTGCTCTAATAAGTGTTCAGTCACATATCGCTGAACGCTCACATTCTCGACGATCGACGGTATAACATACAATTAATACAGACATAAGCTAGCGGCAGAAACTGCGCTAGACATGACTTAAAATAATAGCTAAATAGTTTCTTATCTCAGGTGTAAATCTGGAATGGCCGCAAAATGTTAAAAGGTAAATAATTACCATCGTATGCGATTTTGTTTAATTTACGGGACTGTGCAATTTTTGATTCCATGCCTCAGATACTAAATAGTTCGATGCGAAGATGAATATTTCGATGTTGTCCTGTTTTCAAAATGCTGTGTTGAAATTAATAGTATGAAAATAAAATAATAATAATAATAATATTTATGGTTCAAAATTTAAAAAATTTACAAAATATGTTTCTTAATGACTAGAGTACCTCTTATACGTATAACCTCTATTATTACATGGTTTTAATAGTTTTTAGTTATGCTGTTTTTTTTACATTTTAATTATTTTATAAAATAGAGGAAAAATTTTAAAAAAACCTCTCATTTAAAAAAAAACCTCTCAATTTAAAAAAAAACCTCTCAAGTATGAAAATCTCGTTCATCGTAGGGCATGTAGTTTCTATAGAACTACATGCCTGGTGGAGGGTATATAATTAAGTGTTTTTTTTTTGTTTATGTGCTGTGTATTTTACATGATTTTTTTTTTCAGGTAACGATTTGTACAGTAGCCGTACTAACCACCGCTCAGCTAAACTATGAAAATCCCAGCTATGTCCCTGATTACGAACAGACACAATCAACATACACATTAGTCCAACAACTACCCCGCGAAGAAACGCCCGTACGTGACGCCATCCTCAGCACAGAATTCCAGCCACCTAGTCCAGATGCTCCAAGACCATTCTTCATCCAGGAACCCAGTGATGAATTGAGAGCTCCAACCAAGGATGCTGTAATCTTCAGTTATGATAAGGATGATGGTTATCCACCAGTACCAGCTGAAGAGTTGCAACTGCCATCTATTGAGAAATGGAATCCAAGTAATGATCCTAATTTGTTCTATCCAACCGATATTCCAACAAGCTTGTATCCTAAGAAGTACAACAAGGATTTGGACAAGAAGAATAATAAGCCTATCTTAACAGATGAAGAGTTGGCAGCGAAAAAGAAATTCGTTGACAAGGTAATAAATAAATTATCATCAGCACTTGATCCACAGATATTTTTGAATCTTTGACTGTACCTGGACTTTCCGGTACATTACTCTATTACCAGGTTTAGTTCGTCGGTTAGTCATTTTGAGGTAGCGAGCATAAACGTTTTTTATCCACCATGCGGTTGCAGTTTTTTTGGGGCCTTAAATAGAACAAATTGTCTACAATGACTGTGAGCGCACGAGATATTGTTTATCCACGGCGGTTTAAAAAGCGGAACATGCTCTTTTTACCGAATGTTACTTACAGAGAGGAAGGTATTGTAAACAAGACCGCCGCAACTCGGGGGTGCATCGCACCCGGATGGCATATTTTAGGGACTTAAATTTTTTTTTTTTAGAGTTAATCATTAATTGTTAGCACAGAGAGATTAGTGTTTCAAATGTTCGATAGTATTTTAAGTTACTAGTGCAATTTTTGATTTACAAAAAATGGGGCAAAATGTGACCCTTTGGCACGCTTCAATCTTGCAAAATTTTTAAATTAATTTTTTCTAACAACTTTTAACTATATTTTAAGGGTGGCAATATGATCCAAGCTCCCGGGCGGCGATTACACTCGTGACGTTCCTGATTGTAGTCATACCAATTTTGACTTTTCGAGATTTTTAGAGAAAAGCACAGAAAAGTGATTAACTGTTTTTAGCGTGATGTCGATCTGTGGACATGTGTGCAGTAAATGAGTGTACACAATTAATAACCAATAACTTTTATTTGATACTTTTATAATTTATTAAATTTTAACTAACTATTAAATTTTTATACAGTCTGTTCCAAACGGTTAAGCGGAACTAGATTTTGCAATCTAGTTACTTTCATCGTTTAAATCGTGCCTTTCGGCCGTTTTGTTTAAGCTTTGTAAATCATACTTACAATAAAAATTTTTTGGTTAAGGTTAATATCATTTTAAAATGTCATTTTCTTTATATTTTGATTTTTTGTGTCATGCTTAATACAAATTTCCCATTTATTTATTTTTTTGTCATTAAAATATAAAAAAAATATTTAATTTTGACATAGGTCATTCGTTTTCATGGTTTCATTGTTGGAATTTTAAATTTTGACATCCCAACTTGAAAAATGAAATAACCCAAGCAAGGTCCCTTCTCGTGACAACCTAAAAGAACTAAATTACCATTTAGTTCCGCTTAACCGTTTGGAACAGACTGTAACTTTTCATATTTTTCCGACATTTTTTCTAAGTATTTATATTATTTTGACATAAATGTAGGTACGTTTCTATGATTACGGTAAATTATAAATTTGTATTATGAAATTATCAACACAATATAAGTAACATGTTATTTTCTAAGAAGCGCGGTTGCCTGCTTTTGAAATAAAACAAATGTAGTTAAATTATTACTCCTATTATTTAATACATATTGTTTATAATCAAGTATAGGCGCTCGAACTAGCAGTTAAACACGGGTCCGGACAATTCATCGCGAGAAAATTCATCGCAAGAAAATTCATCGCAGGCAAAATTCATCGCAGGGAAACTTCATTGCGAGAAAATTCATCGCAAGAAAATTCATCGCAGGCAAGATTCATCGCGGGGAAAATTCATCGCAGGGAAATTACAAACGCTAAGGTCGTACATACGTGCGCATTGCTGGGAACGAAATTTATTGATGAAACATTTTTAGGTAAACTCCAACTAGGTAGGGTTGGTGTTTTTGGACCAAATTAGGTCCAATCCATCTTCTGAAAGTAGGGTCGAAATTTTTGGATCAAATTAGGTTCAATCCAACTTACTTACGCGTTACGCGTGTGTGTCGCGAATATTGAATGAAAATAGAATAAGGGCTTATCACATTTTTAATCCAAATTTATGTGCAAATTTGCGTTTTCCCCGAACATTTTAAGAGTTTCTGAAGTAATCTACTTTCACCGAAATAGGTAAATACAGCTTTGTAGAAAACATAGAAGACCACCATGCCAAATATTAAAACTAAACATTATTTTGTTTATGTAAAGTATTTTTGTTGATATGAATTGTCTATCTTATTTATGTCTCTTATATGTAATAACAATTACCAGTTTTATTAAACGATTTCAATTTCAATGGAATTCGCTCACTGTACGAATTAAAATGACCCGATATTTAACTTAATTTCCCTGCGATGAATTTTCCCTGCGATGATTTTTCCCGCGATGAATTTTCTGCGATGAATTATCTCGCGATGAATTTTCTGTAAATCAGTTACACATACAGTTGAATTTACTTCGGTACATTTCATATAGTTCAAAATTATTCTCAATTTCGCGATTCCTGTATTTCTTTGAAGATGGATCCAAGTATCTTTCTTTCGAATCTGCTTAGAAACCATTATTATTTTTATTTTGTCATTTTTATTCTAATACAATTGGTCTTATGAATAATGTTAATGAAAGTTTATATTTTGGTTCTCTGAAAAAAAAGGAGGATTAAAGATGTTTTTTTAAATCGTGGTACGCTCTATTGGAATGATGAATTTACTTTTTATTTCATAAGACTTACTAGGACACTATCGATTTTGATACAAATTTTATATAGTTCATTCTGGATGCTAGACTAAAGTTCTAGCAAATTTTGTAATACTGGTACATTAATTTTATTATATTTTTAGGTGCTGTTATCTTTGGCTAAGCAAGAAAACAAGAAACGTCTAGAAAAAGAAAGGCTGGAGAAAGAACAGGAACAACAAGAAACCCGCGACAGTTATGAACAGCAGGTAGTAGAACCTCAAACCTCTGAAACTATTGTTGGTTTCACTCACGGCTCTGGCTCTAGTTCTGGCTTTACTGACAATGCTTTACATCATGGTCTATCCCATGATGGTGACCGAATGGAGTTCCAGGTTCATGGACATGACGGACCTAAGACTTATAAATGGGGTTATGACACGGGGAAAGGGTAACTTTTCTGTCCTTTCTTGCACCTTATCAAAGAATGAATCTAACACTTTGAATGAATGGAGAATACAATTAACGAAAATTTTATCTTGAATCACATATCATACAAAAGTGACAGACGATAGTTTGTTGACATTTCTAAATGTGTGTGTATGAGTGTGTTGTTTTTCAAACTATAACAAACTTTTCCAGGGTTGCCTAATATAGGCTAATCCAAAACTTTCTATATCATATTTACTAAGCGCTGCTTAGAAAGCATGCAGATGTTTTTAAACATAAGAATTTCTTTTACTCTAATATTTTTCATGTTATTTAACTATTCATTAATTCTTCTCATTTCAAACTAAAAACTGTATTAATAAGGAAATATTTTTAATCCTCACATAAAAATCTAAATAATAATTTAACATATTTTCTAATCCTTGCTTTCGAAAAATGACCAATCTGAGGGTTTCATTACAATTTATTTACTTGCTTTTTGTTGATATTTAACAGTATACCCGTAAATATAATAGAGTAACCAGATATTTGGTTGGGATTAGTAATGATCATTTGATCTGGTTTTGGTTGGTAGTTGATTATTTAAGGGACATTTTGTTCAAATTACAGTTCTGTTTAAAGCAATAACTTCAATATTCTGTGTTCTGCACTTTACATACGTATGTACAATTTATATATCAACAATATTCATTAAACGTTGATACTTTTAACTGGTTCCTCGAATTTATAATGGATTATTTAAGCAAAGGACAGTTCGTGCCATAAAAAAGTGGAACAGAGTAAGAAACTGGGAAAACCAGGATTCGATCTTGGTTGATTTGGTTAGTAATCATTCTATCCAACATTAGTATCCGCGTTCCGTAAATAAAAATTTTTCATCAATTTTGTATTTTTGGTACGAAAAATTGCTTTCTTGATTAAAATCTGGTATTTACGGTGTAGGCTATTCCAAAAGTATAGGCGGAACTAACTGGTATTTTCATTTTTGTAAGTTGTCATAAGCTCTTCTTTTATGGTTTGAGGTAGGCTATTGCTAAACAAAATTATCAAGCCTCACTTAATCGGTAAAAGTTACTAAAATTGAAAATCTAGTTCTGCCTAAACGTTTGGAATAGCCTTTACATACTATTATTCTCGATGTTAGGCCCTATCAACAAAATAAAAAACAACTTCAGATAGGTTATTAGAAAATTAACATCTCGTGACTAATAGCTGATAATCTGTGCGCTAAAAACTTTAACTAACAAAAAATCTTCATCTATTTCATATGTTTTTAACATTATTATCATTTTTTTCACACCTCGTTAGCTTGTTTTTCTTTTGTTTATTATAATGTTTTAAATTATTCCGGTGTTTCAAAATTAAATACAAAACACTTTCTTTATTATTAAACTTATTTTAAACGGGTTTTTAGGATGCTGTCCAGTGGCAGCGATAGCTCTTAAAATATGAGCGTGCCAAGAATTTTTTTAGTAAAATTTGGAGGGCCAAATACAAATGATGACTTAAAAAAAAGGTCCTCACTTCTAAAATACATTTTTCTCCACATAATTAGGGGGGGCGCGCTAGTACCGCCACTGATGCTGTCCTTATAACTAAGAAATTTTTATAACGTCATTCATGTATCTTCTGTTTGTCTACACAGTCAAAAATTATGGCCAAATGGCCAAACGGCTAAACTTAGTATTGAAATTTGGATTCTTCTATTAGGAAAAACTAATCAGATTTTCATATTTTTAAGGGGGGTATCAAAAAAAAAAACTCTTATCACATAAATTAACGGCCCAAAAATAATTTTAAAACATTTTAACTTTAATGCAATAAATCAGCAGGGCTACGCTAAAAAACGAAGAAATTCGAAATTTTTGATCTGATTATTTTTTAGAAAATTATCTTTTTTATTTTATTCAAAAGAATTTTTTTTTTTTTTTATTATTTATGTGGGGTATCAGAAAGGTAGCGTAGATTATCAAAAGAAGAGTGACTAAAAAATAATAATTTAATTAGATATTTGCAAAGTGACGCAAGAAACATATTCTCCACAGTATCTTTCAAAGGAGTTGATTAAAAATCAGATTAATGTGTAACCTATAAATCAGAATACACGTACGAAATTTTTGTTCAAATTATTTTCAAGAACAAAATAACGAACGAGAAATAGAAGAGTAATTAAAAATAATAATTTAAAGTAATATTTACAAATGTGCCAAGAAAATAAAAAATAACACGCAGAGAAATAACACGCTCGGAATTTTTCAAGTGATAAGTTTCTCGATAGCTAGATTTTTTTGTATATTAAAAAAAAAAACTCTCAATTCTTAGATTAATGAATGACAAATTTCTTGACTTTGATGCAATTTTGAACAAGAATATTGTCAAAGTGTGACAATTAGCACTGTAGATTATTTTGTTTTTATGGACTATTTTTTTTAAATGTCTGTATAAAATTATTGGTAGTTATATAATAGGAGTTGTAGGGTTTTTTTTGAATTTCCACCGAATAAATATAATATTGTCAGTTGATTATGGTCTTTTTAGGGTTTTGTAGGTATGACCAAAAAACCCTTATACCCTCATTTTGTCGTCTGTCTGTCTGTTCGGTAAAAATTGTAGCCAACCGGCTAAACCTAGAGAGTTGAAATTTGGCATGCTTATATAACTCTTTGACCCACACATAGGAAAAATACTAAAATACCTAAAAAACATATCTTCCTAAAAATATAAACAAATATGTGCTCATCGAAAAAAAAAAAAAAAATTATAATTCTGAGTAGGATATCAAATGAAAGCCCTTGGTACGTGGATTAACGATCAAATTTTTATTTTTGCAAAATAAATTATTTTGAAGCGATTTTTGCCAAAATTGTGCAAAAAAATTTTTGTCTCACACCCTGTAGGCCAGATGGTTTAAACTAAAAATCTGAAAAAATTCTGAGTAATGTACATTGGTGTGAACCGGAATAGTACAACAGGAATTTTTGATCAGATTATGTTTTTGGAAAAAAACGCGTTTTTTGTGATTTTTGGCTAATAATGTACACAAGTTTGTAAGCTTTGTAACACGCTACACTGGAACGTGTATGCTGGTGTAGTGGTTTTGACGCTGGCTTTTCACCCAAGTAACTCGATCCGAAAGGGATCGAACCCTGCGAGAAGAGACAATATTATTTTTTGTTTTTAATTTTTATATTGTTTAAATTATTTTTTCAAAATTCTAGTTATATTTTGGCAAATGTTGCATTTAATTTTTAAAAGCGTAAATTTAATAACCAGTGGAAATTGTTTAAATTATAATTTAATTCTGTTTCAATGTACACGAAATCAGAGGGGCGGAACTTATAACAACCAATGGAAGCCATAGGCGCAATTTTTAAAATTCTTAATGATCCTTGCTATATAAAAAAAAAAAAATACTGCACATATTTAGAAACCTAAATAATGGTATTAGGCGTTCGAATTAAAATTAACAAAAAAAAAATTTTAATATAAAATTTGTTTTGGCCCAAATAATTATCATTCACTTACTAAATACCTGCAAAACCCTGAAATGTGTGAAAATTCACACTTCACATCAATTTTTTGTAGTTACAGCTGACTAGTTTCGCTCAATTCGAGCATTATCAAAGCTGATAGTCGAAAAAAATAATAAAAAATAAATAAATAAAAGATCTTAATGGAGTCAAAATACGCGGTAAAACCTTTTCAGAACATAAAATGGAGAGCGGTAATGTAACTAGTCATCTGTAACAACAATAAAGACTATACTCAACTGACAAAATTATATTTATTCGGTGGAAATCCAAACAACCCCTACAACTGCTATTTCTTTTAAAGAAATGTCATTACCATTTTTTTTTTCATATTTAAACAATTATATCTGATTAATTTTCGTTTTATTTTTAGGCATAACCGCCAGTTCCGTTATGAGGAGAAGAACAAAGACGGTATAGTGAAAGGACATTACGGTTACTATGACAAACACGGTAAACTGCGGTTAATCAACTATGATTCGCATCCTCATGAAGGATTCCATGCTTCGGAGGCTAACGTAGGCGAGGACCATTGAAGTGTTGAAGTACAATCCCCTGTCCCTTTGTTGTTATCGTTGTTTGTTGTTGTAACTGTATGTGTGTAATTGTTATTGTTATTTATGTAAGTAATTTAGATTTAGCCATTTTGTATTTTAATGTACCTACCAAAATAATGTTTTATAATTATATAAAATAAATACAAATAAAAATATTATAACATATAAAAAAAAATATTATTGTACACACCAAGGACTGACTATGTTTGGAAAATGTATGTACTTACGCAGACCACATTATATCAGAAGGTCGACGCCAGAGGGGATTAAAATTAAACACAGTTAAAAATTTTCAGATAAAATATTTAATAAATGTATAAAGGTGCAAAATATTTTAATATCTTTTTTTTATTAAAATAATATCATATAAAAGAACCAACAATTCAAGCCATATCAAATTCGTGCATAGCTGCAAAATTTCCAGTAGCATGGTAGTAGAGTTGCTTCTCTATATCTCCCAGAAGACCGGAAGCTCCAATTCTGAACAATTCCGGATAGCACCACTCAGTTCCCAATTCTTCCTTCATTAAAATCAACCAGGATAAGGAATCTTTATAGGTTCTAATGCCTCCTGCAGGTTTCAAACCAACCTAGAAAATACATATTAACTAATTATCATAATTTTTAGTATGATTTGATTGATATAATAATAATAATAATATAAACTTTATTTAGCAAAAAAAAAATGCTATACAATAAACAACAATACTGTAAAGTAAGTACTTATAACTAATGGTAACTAATACTTAATGTACTTATGCTAATATATTTTTTTATTAAGGGTTTATAATTATAGGTAACTCAGATCATCTTTAATACATAACACTTAACCTTACTATCTAAAAACTTAATCCATACTATATAATACTAACAATTGCACCTTAATTTGTACTAAAACTCATTCAGATTCTCTCATATAATGTTCTTTAATCTTTCTATTAAAATTTAGTAAATTAGATGTCTTTATAGTTTCCGGTAATGAATTATATATCTGTATTTCTCTAAAAAATATAGTATTTCGTCCACCTTTACTATTTTTATGCTGTAGTGCAAAATGGTTTTGCTGTCTTGTATTGTGGTTGTGTGTTTGCTGTTGCTCTTCTAGCTTATTTATTAAGTAAGATGGCATCAATCCTAATTTTATTTTATGTATAAAAGTGACTACCTGTATTTCAGTTAACTTTTGTATTTCTACCCATTTTAATTCCTTTAGCATCCACTCTATATTAGTATATCTGTCACAATGTAAAATTATTCTCATGGCTCGATTTTGCAGAAGCTGCAGTCTTTTTAATTCTCCCTTGTTTCCTAAATATAATACTGTACCGGCAAAATAAAAATGTGGCAATATAATTGTGTTATATACTATTTTTCTGCTGTTTAATGTTAGATATATACTACATCTTTGGAGCACTCCTAATTTTTTTGATATTTTTGCACAAATATAATTTATGAGTTCACTAAATTTTAATTTTCTGTCCACTAATATACCTAAATATTTATATTGGTTAACTATTTCAATTTTCTCATTGTCAATTGTAATTTCGATATACTCGATTTATTATGTTAAAATCTTAATCTGTCTACTTAAAGCTGCGTTCAGAGCTCTTTAAATTAGTTGCTGTGGACTGTGAGCCATGCATAAATTTTTAGACAACATTTTAACGTAACATGCATCGTTTATAATTATTACAATGCAGTATTTGCTCTTATAGGAAATATAAGCAGTATTTCCAAATGGTGTGAGTCAAATATAATACGGAATATTATATTCTTTTTTTGTTAGTTTATTGAAATTATATAGAAAAAGTATCAGACAAAAATAAATAATCATTTATACCGCGTTTTCACACATCGGCGCGTATTACAACCGGTAACCTTGTCAGGAAAGGAATGGATAGCATTATTGGGAGAACCCATTAGAGAGTATGAAAAATAACTACACTATTTAACCTGCACTGCATTCTAACAGTTGCACGGTCTATAGTTAGCTGTGGAATATTTAAAAGATATTATTGCACCATAAATTGTCCCCTTAAAAGAGCAACTTTTGTCTAATTTAACCGATCTTATATATCTTTTTGTTTATGAGATCATAATGGCAAAATTTAAAAAATAGACACTGTATATACATAAATTATTCCACAAGGATTAAAAACTATAGTGAGAGAGACAGAGAGAGATGATAAAATGCAATGTTTACAAATAAATATATTTAAAGCAATCTTTATTTACCTTGTATCCAGTTTTGTGATAATATTCTCGAATAGCTCTGCACATGACAATTCCGAAAGGTATGGTAGCATTCATCGCCTCTTTTCCGGTTGAAGTTTTAATAAAATCAGATCCTGCCATCATTGCTACAAGTGAAGCTTTATACACCTAAAAATAATAGTTATTATACCTGTTAAAGGCAAAATTAATATTTTATTTTACATTATCGAGGTTGGCAAGTTCACCCGTTGCTAATATAGATTTCATGTGCGCTGTACCACAGGCTGCTTTCATTTGCTGAATTTCTTGATACATTTTTTCCCATTGTCCTGTTAATGCTAGGCTACGATCTATTACTATATCTATTTCGGTTGCACCTTGTTCGACAGCATACTTTATTTCTTCTAAGCGTGATTTTAGAGAATATTGTCCGCTTGGAAAACCAGTCGCAACTAACAAAAAGAAAAACAGCTTTGGTAAGAAAAACTAAATACTATTTGATAGTGTGGAAGCATAACACAGTCGAAATAGTACCCCGATACTTATACAGGGTGTTTGTTTGAAACGGGGCACCCCGAAAATCTCCTTTATTTGTAAAGATACAAAAAATCTTCAGAACAAAAGTTTAACTAGACAAAAAGGCCCATCTAAAGGTTACTATAAGAATTCTGAGGAACTTCCGGTTTCACCGGAAATGATGTCAACTTTTGATCTAGCATAGGGTATCGATACTTTTATATTTTTTTCCTAAAAGTACATTAAATTAGCTTTACAATGACACCAAAAAGTCATATTTTTATGTTAACCATTTCAAAATGGCGACCATTTATTTACAAAATAATAATCAACATAAGTTTTACAAAGTTGAACGTAGCAAGCTTTGAAAACAATAAAAAAAGAAACAAAATATCTCTAAAATAAACTATTTGACTATTTAGAAAAAAAAACTATTACTTTTTACAATTATTTTATAAAAAAAAAAAAAAATTACAAATGTTCGATCAAACTACCATTATTGTCCACACATAATAGTGTGGACAATAATAATGAATATTTTTTTCTTTCTAAATAGTCAAATAGTTTATTTTAGAGATATTTTGTTTCTTTTTTTTATTGTTTTCAAAGCATTAACTTTCCCTCCATCATTCTTAAGAAAAAAAAAAAAAAAACTAATATGCCTATCGTTGTCCTGTCTTCAATGACAGCCAAAAACACTACAATTTGTTCTACTTTTATAGTTTTTGAAAACTTTTTGTTTATAGTTTTTCACAACTTCTATCGACATTCTAACAAAAATTCAACACTAGAACATATGTAATAAGTTCAACCAGTACTAGAGCGCCTAGTACAATATTTGACCACCAGACTGCATATTCGAGCCTGTCAGTTCTCAATAATATCGCATATTAAGTAAACATATTTTAACATAAATAGCTCATTGTTAAGATAAAATTTTGGGTATTAGTTACCCTTCTTAGGGATTTCTAAATTATGTGTGTAGGAAGAGGGTTTAGTTTGCTTTTGTTAAACAAAATGGGCAAAAGCCTCATTCAAGCATTAAAATTTACTAAATTTCAAAACGCTAGTTCCGCTTTAACCAAATAAACGGACTAAATTTCTTTTTTATTATTTATTAATTAAGATATAACTTTGTAATTTTATTTTAAAGTACATATACTTGTACATATATAAATACATATATTTAATATGTATTTATATACACAAGCAAATTTTTTTTTCCGGATAATATACATTTAGGTATATCAATATTTTTTTATATATTATGATCCCGCATCTATGGTTTTCCCACATTTATACTTTTATTCAAAGAGTTCTTTCAAAAATGATCGAGGTTTCATTGTATTTAAAACTGAATTTTAATTAATAACTAAAATAAATTAAAATACCTGAAGCGACATTTATTTCTGGGTACACTCCAAGTTCTTTTAGTGTCTTTACGGCAGAATCAACTTTTGCCGGATAAACACATACAGCTGCAGTTTTAATCTTGTAAGAATCTTTATAATCAAATCCCAATTCTGCTAAAATATCTTCTGGCAAGGGGCGAGCCGCCTAAAATATTTGATTAAAACAAAAGGTTAGGAAAGGTTATGTTAGGTTAGAAAATTTAAAAAAAACATACTTTACAACACAATCTGGCAACATTGCCAGCTGTATCATCCCCGCCCAATGTTGTCAGATCTATACATGTTATTGCCCTTAGCAACCATGCAGCTTCATATTCGTTACGTAATGTTCTGGCAGTTTGGAAAGTGGCAGCTTTATTTTTAACACCATTCAAGTTAACATGGACGCTATTCAACCATTCAAAATCTACAAGAATTTGTTACAAAAAACATAATTTGTTTGTTTATTTTTTAATACTTACCCAATTCCCAACCCGGATTTCTTTCTGCCATTTTATTGGTATGAGATACGCATGCTTTGGATGTGTCAGATTTGAGCTTATCAAAATTCATTTCGGCTCTACATCCACCTTTTTGTAAAATGTCGCCTTTATATTCCATGTTTATAAGAGCTCAAATTACATGAGAAATAAAATATTTTTTTAAACCATTCGCGCCGGTTACTCTAGCGGAATAAACTAAAATTAAAATTGTAATGGAGTTTATTGTGCGTTGCTTTATAAAAATGTTAATTTAGCAATTTTCTCGAATATATTCTAATTAAAATACATTTAAATAACGTGGATACAAAATATATTTTGGCCTTAATAATAAATAAACAATCATTTTCTAAATGGTGTCAGAAGAACTGCTTTTTTTCTATTTGAAACGAAATAAAAAGGTTTAACCTACTTATACATTACGATAAAATATTGTGATACAAATGGTTTAGTGAAGTTATAAATTAAAAGTATACCTTCTACATTTATTTTTGTGTGATAATTGATACTTTTTTTATTTGAAAAAAAAAGTTGATTTGTTTGTGTTATAAACTGTGAGAAATGGCGGCTGACCATTTTTGTTTAATTTGGAACAATTTCCAAAACAGCATTTTATCGGCACTTGGTAATCTACAGACTTCGCAAGATTTAGTGGATGTGACTTTAATGTGCGAAGGTAAAAATGTGCGGGCGCATAAAGTTATTTTATCCGCGTGCAGTCCATACTTCAGAAATCTTTTTAAAGTAAGTGAAATGATACAGTTTTGACATACATTTCTTGTATACTCACTTGTGACCAGCGTGTATCACACTTGTAAACAAATGTTTGTTTATGATTTTTTGTTGGAAGTTGATTGTTGATGTTTGTTTGAAGTTTTATGAATTTTCTAGCATAACAGAAACAATTAATTAAATTGAATATGTACATATGTACAACCTATGTACATCTTGATTCATGCATAGGCTTGTATTGTTTTTAACTCTCGTTGAAAAAATTCTTATAGTTATTATTTACCCTGGTATTTACTCACTAGGTAATAAGTTACCTTGATTGTATTAAGATCTTTAAAATTACCCATCAGAAAAGTTCTGTCAATGACAGTTTTAGATCTCATTAAAAATCCACAATTTAGTAATATATGTGTACACTTCATGCTTGCAAGATATGTGCGATACAGAAATATATAAAGAAGTTGATTAGTGATTCGTTCATTTGTCACTGAACAGGCTTCTTTAAGAAACTGAATTGTACGTTCCACAGAAGACAGAAAAATATTTACACCAAAAAAAAGACAACAATTACATGGCTTACATTATAAAATATGGATACATTCCATGATTTTCTATAACCGCATAACTTTAAAATAATGAGTAAAAATTAGTTGAAAATTATAGGCTATTCCAAACCATTAAGCGGAACCAAATGGAATTTAAATTTTCTTAAATTCTCTCCAACTATGTTTTTATATATTGAAGTTGGCTTTTCCTAAACAAAATTATCAAAAACTTCAATCAATCGGTAAACATTACTAGATTTGAACATCTAGTTCCGCCTAAAGGTTTGGAATAGCCTTTACATAAAAAAAAAAAGTGTAAAATCTCAATAAAACATAAAGTTTTCATACACCTAAAAAACAAAACAAAAATCTGAAAATCTGAGGGGATTTGAAATAAAACAAAATAGGTTTGCTTCCAAATTTCTTTAATTTTATTTTATTAAAAGCAAAAATAATTTTTTTTTTATCAGAATTATCGTTGCTATCTGCTAATATTGGCTATTCCAAATGTTTAAGCAGAACTTAATGGAATTTTTATTTTTGTAACTTGTCACGAGTTCACTCTAATGATTGAAGTATTTATTGATAAAATTTACTATTTTTCAAAATCTAGTTTCGCTTACAGGGTGACCAATTTCTTGGAGAAGGCAATGCGGGACGGAGCAAAAAAAAGGTCGTCACTTCCGAAATATAAGTGAAGAGCTAACAAAAATAAGGTCCTCGGCTCCCAAATATAAGTACAGAGCAAAATTCGGCCCTGGGGCCACCAAATAAAAATGCGGGACGGATGGTCCACCCAAGCTTACACTAAAGAAAGAGGCTATACTTGGAACCGTTAGTGAACTGGTGCGAAATTACTTTTATCACTAATGGCTGGTTGCTGACGAACAAATTAAATGTTTTAACTCGAGAACCCTGAATTAAGTTAAAATTAAATGTTTTTGTATATTTTTAACTCGAATTAGGCATAACTCAAGTTAAAACACAACTCATTATTTAGCAACCAGTTATAAAAGAGATAATCAGTGTATAAGACCTGCATGGCAATGGTGGTGCTTTCTTCATCGATAGAATTAGTATTAATCTCATGCTGTTCCTGTATTTTTTCCTCTGACAATGTAATCAGTGATTAAGCTTTGCGATGATGATTTCATTAATTCCTCATACAGTTTGCAATATTCAGAGTTATAATTCTTCAGCTCATGTTCAAATTTGAAGATTTGTTCAGAATTTGTGTCATTAACGAGAAAATGATTTTCCCGTTATGCAAAGTTGAAAATAAAAAAAAAAGTTGAAAACCTTTTATTTGCCATGCAGGGACAGTTTCTTCTTCCACTTCATTATTGATTTCTGGATCTTCAATGGGATTATTTCATATTATAGCAATAATAGCTCCATGAATTTTATGTGCAAAAGTAATGATTTCAATCAGTTCCGCCTATGTTTGCCTAGTAGCTTTTTTTTTTGCAACACATTCAGGCCAAGCCAATTTGCAACAGGCATTTTAATTTTGTTGTTTTATTTCAGCTATTGCAGAAGCTATATCGCATAGCTATGAAGTTTATTTAAGGCGGAGCAATTAAAACAAAACATTCAAAACAAATTATCCAGTACGAGTAGGCTCAAACGAATGTCCCGCCTTGGTTCGACATCTCAAGTCATCGAAACAAAACATTTCGCTATTGCTAGACATATAATCCCAATAAATTCTATTTTCATGTAAAATTGCACCTCACAACTTCAAAACTGCATAAAAAAATAATAGAGTGTATATGGTCTCTGTCATTCCTCCAAGGAACATACGGCATTGTCCGATTACTAGATGGACATTGGACATCTCTCTAGGAAATATTGGCTTTTTCAACCTCTTTGACATCAGTGCTTCAGCGATGTGCGGTCTACCCCTCTTACGATGCCCTGTTAGTTCTAATCCAGCACCTCTTGTAATTTTACAGGAATCACTTAATGTGATATTCCAAAACTTTAACAAATGGAATATAAATTTTCTTAAATTGTCACCAGCTAAATTTTTTATCGCAAAGTATTCACTTTAATGCACATATCTTTTTAATTAATTCCCAGTTATATATTATCGATATTATCCCTCTAGTGCCGCAATACTTTTTCTTGGTCAAAAAATTACACTAGGCTAATGGCTAGCCTCACTAATGCTAAACCTATATTTAAATTTAATCTAAAGTGTATCTCATTACACCTATAGACCTGTAAACAGTAAGCCTACCCTTGGTCGGATCTGGGCAGGTAGTGTCAAAAGGGTTTATACCATGCGATCATAATTTCTTGTCAGTTACATAACAGTAAACAGTGAGTTTAAAAATATCAAAACTGTGTTCTAATCCACAGCTGAAAATCCCAATTTAACAAAGAACCAATCAGATTACTTCGTTGGTCCGAACTCACCCGAGAATCAACGAAAATATGTGTTCCTAACTTCATATCTGTTGTCAACTCATTGGCGTGTAGAAAAAAATAGTGTTCATTTAATAATCAATTCGTATAAGGTAATACAAATAGAATGTACGCCTATGTGTACATATCCTTGGAAATAAGTTTGATAACTAAATGTTTCTGTCAAGTGTTGCATAACGGACAAGATTTCTTGATCGCTCTGTATATGCCAAAAGGTTTATATGAGTGAAATAAGAACAATAATTCTTTTATTTTTTCTATAGTGCGTTCGAAGGTGAGTTTGCAGTATAGCTGTGATGGAAAGTGGGAGCGGTGTTGCCAAATGTTGTAAAAGTGTCAAATGTGTCAATTATAATAATATGAAAAACTCGTATGATTTACAAAGTTTTTTGAGTTTTATAAATCAACTCTTATAAAACTCAAAATAACACTCAACAAAAACAAATGGCCATTTGTAGAATACTGCTTCTTCACAGATTAGCGCGTTTTAGAGCTGGCAACATCGACAAGCAAGAAAAGGATAGTGTCATTGTGTAAACCCATTAGAGAGTATGAAAAAGAACTACTCCATATGCCCTGTACTGCAAACTCACCTTTGAACGCCACTATAGTGTATGTATTATTCAAGAATTCCAATCCGTTTAATTCAGTAAATTGTTTTTTTTTTTTAATATGTAACTTTATGCGAACTTCTGTAATACGCCAACTCTTGCACTTAACTGATTTTTTTTAGCAAAAACACATGTAATTTTGCTCAATCGGCGTAGTGTTTCATTGTGCAGTCGTCTGTAGGCGGCCACGGGCATTTCGATGAAATTTGCACATATTCAGATCAATTCTGTAAAAATTTACTGTGTAGTAACGTTACTACAAGATAAAATATTATAAAAAGTATAATGCCTTTCATTCATGACAGTAACTGACCTTGCTCATAGAGACACATTTAGTTACTATTTTTATAGTAACTGAGTTACAGAATTGGTCTGATTGTATTTTTTAAGTCTTAAGGCAGACATAGCCATCAAAATTTACATTATATTGGTTTTATCTTTGAAGTTCTTATTGGATTCTTATTTATCTTATTGGCAGTGGTTCCCAACCTTTTTTCTCACGTACGTTTTAAATTTTTTAGGGTAGGTTAGGTTAGACAATGACATTTATAGTCTTTTATTTATTTATTTATTTTTATTTTTTATTTACCATATTATAATTTTATTTAACAATATTACCCATATTAACTTCTGATTAAAGTAGAATAATTATTCGGAAAATTATAAATAGCAGTTATTCATCTTGATATGAGAGTATTCCATCGTGGTTCTTAATAATTTTAATGTGATCCTTGAGGTTCTTTCATGGATCCGAGTTCTTTAAAATCAGGTTCAAATGAAGGTAGATATAACCTGAAATTTGGAGCTGCGTCAAGCTTATTGTAATATTTATCCTTAATGTATACATAAGTCGAGAATGCTCTTTCGACTAGCTCTGTGTTCGTGAAAGGTGATAAATATTATATTACTTTATCACTGAGTTCTTAGTACTCTTCTTTCACTAGCCCAGAAGTCAAGGAAATTTCTTGTTTTGAAATCAGATTCAAACGAAGAATCAGCCGACAGTTCAATCAATTTTTCTTTTTCAGATTCGCCATTATCTATATTATTTTCGCGTACCCTCAACCGGTCCTCCGTGTACCCCCAGGGCTACACGGACCACAGGTTGAGAACCACTATTATAAGGGATACATTTGTTTTGTGAACGTCCCTCCCCCATGAAAAAGTTATAGGTGCGCGCCCGGTGATATTTTTATTGGTAACACATTTCATCATGAAGTCATCTCTTTGCTTTCTTCTTAGGCACATCTCATTAGATCTTCTGTTGACTGATCTTTCCAACTTTTACGAGGTTTTCCAATTCGCTCAGAATTATTTAGTTTGCCTTCCCAGATAGTATATACCAGTGTTTCTCAACCAAAAACGCACCGCTGACCAGTATAATATATAATTTTCTAACGCGGACCACTAATAATAATTGTTGGTTCATTTTTTGCAAGAAAACAAATATATTTAATGTGCAACTAAATAGGTACATTTATTTTATTTGTAGAAAATCACAGAAAATAAACAAAATATAAATTATTTACATAAAAAAAGTGCATAAAAATAAAAAAATAAATAAAAAAAGACATATAAAAACTTTCGCGGACCACTAATTTTTTTCTGGAGACCACTGGTGGTCCGCGGACCACCTGTTCAGAAACACTGGTATATACTATTCTTTTATGTATCATCTTAGTATAGTTCTTACAAGTTTCTTATCTGAAACTAACAATCTGAAATAAATTTAGTAACAATCTGTACAACAAAATTAGCAGCGAATTTTTTCTAATAGGCTATTTTTTATTGTAAAAAAAATTGTTAAAAGAAACATAATCTGTGGGGGTTATACGTACCGATTAATTAACCCCTTCATTAATCATTAAAAAATTAAAAAATGGAAAAAAAACAATTTTTTTTTATGTATGTATTTTATTTACTGAACATATATATCCTTCATAAAAGCCATTTCGGGCCCAAAATGGGATTGAAAGTTGATATTATGGTGCATAGTGTGGGTCGAGAAATAAAAGAAATTCATAAAAAAATATTCATTTTTTCTCGTACCTCGTTTGAATCATCGTAGCTGTCTTTTGCTTCACTTCCACAAACCATGAATCGTATTTATTTTCGCCCGAGTACATTCGGGAGTGATCTTTTCTGCAGGTAAAGCTTGCCCGATTTATCTCAGGTGGGGGAATTTTCGCACATAATAGGCGCCCGAGCATACTCGGGCGTAGTCCTTAAGCGGTTAAAAGCACTACTAGTATTTATTTTTCCCGACAAAAAAATTTAAAAGTATGATAGTAAACAATTTCATCAATCAAGGGTCTCCAAGCTTTTTAATACCCAGGCCATCTAAAAATTTTGCTTTTTCAGCAGGCCGGATAATAATTTTAGTAGACCAGTGATGCGTTAATGTTTTTATATCATATGCTTGAAAACAGCGTAGTGCGAGGAGGTCCGAAAAGCTTTTGGGCACAAGAATGTATTGAACAAAAAAAAAAAAAAAAAAAATAGTGACACATTAACATTATTTTAATAACTTAATAAATTTTCTTGTAGTTTTAATTTAGATAGTTTAGATATACTTAAAAATGCAACTTAATTGAAGAAAAATATCAGCATTTAATTTTGTTGAAAAGTGTTTAAGGAGGAAATAAAGCAATTGCTTAGTATACTTCTCGCTACTACTTAAAGATGTAAATTTCAAGTTGTTTTAGAGTTTATTAATATTTATTGTTTTGTTTCTGGTGTCCTACTAAAATTATTGAAACGGGCTACCATAAACAAAAAAATACCATACTTTTTTATTCATACAATATGAGATATTTCAAATATTTTTTCAAATTTACTGCAATTTGTGAAAAATAGTATCTCTTTACTTATCTTATTGAGGAAATCGTTGTTGATGTTCACTTGAGAGCCAAGCTATATAAATTCAGTTATGGCACAAAATTATAGATAATCATTTAAGATTTTTCTTAGTCGTATCATAAATATAATGTTGTGTAATGTATTTTCTAGGAAATTCCGTGCCAACATCCAGTAATAATCCTAAAAGATGTCTCACACTACGACTTAACAGCCCTACTTCAGTTCATGTACCAGGGCGAAGTAATGGTAACACAAGAATGCTTAGCATCATTCCTTAAAACCGCAGAACTTCTACAAATCAGTGGTCTTGCTGGCACCAACGCAGGACAACCAGTATCAGAGCCTTCCGACAGTCCACCTAGAGCACCACCAGATCCTATAGCAAATCCACCAGATTCACCCGGAACAGTTATTAGTAAAATAAATTCAGATTTGAGTTTAACGAAACAAAAACGAACTGAAAAAGAAAAGGAACCTGTTGAAAAAATATCAGCTACTGAATCGGATCCAGAACAGAGTTGTTCGTATACAACAGCACCTAATGTATTTATTAAAACGGAATCAATGGACAGGGAATACGATGACATGGATACAGACTCAACGGATATGAAAGGAACAACGAATGAATCGTTTGATACATCGGTACATGGCGAGGAACCTAGTATATTGGAAAGATCACTCAAAGCTCAAAGTGGTAAGTTTTATGTCTTTATTTATGCATGCTTAACTGGTAGATACAAATAATTTTGGGTGCTTCAGAAAAGTATTTTTGTTTTACATACTTTTATATATTAATAATCATTACAAAAGAAATAAACAAGTTATAAAATTATATATATATATTTTTTGAAGCATTCAGTATGTAAAATTTTGTATAAGCAGATATTCAGTAATATGAAACTCAAGTAGTCAGTACATGACTTTTACACTTTTTATCAGTTCTATTCTTATCATAGAGAGTCTAAAATGGATTGAAGTAAGCAAATTGATGTGAAGTGTGAATTTTCACACATTTTTACCTGTAACAAATTTGTTATTCGCTGCATGTATTGAGAAGTGACATGCTCGAATACGCTGTACCCTGTTCGAAATGCAGATAAAGTATACTGGTGGCCAAATTAATGTACTAAATACTACAGTACAGTATGAACTTATTACGTATATTTTAGCACTGGAGTTTTTATTACAATGTAGTCCGAAGTTGTGAAAAACTATAAAAGCAGAAATTTTAGTGTTTTTGGCTGTCATTAAGAAAGGACAGAGATTTGAATACGGTTTTCGTTAGAGTATTGCACATTTATCTGTAAATTTATAAGATTTTAAGCTATAGATAGATAGATATTTTTATTATTCAATATTATTTACTATATTTTATCTTAAACTAATTAACTTTTACTTAATAATAATTATAATTTTCGCCTTTCGGCTTAAAATCTACTCTCCTTCTCCTTTAATTAATGTCTTCGTTGACTTCTTTCCTTAATTTCCTCTTTTCTGTTTTTCACTTCTTTCATCGATTCATACCCCCTTCCTGTTTCATCCAAAATTTCCTTTCTCGTTTCCGTTCTGTGTCGTATTTCTTCACATTCTTCCAGCAAATGTTCCATTGTCTCCTTACCATCCCTGCACATTCTACATGTTCTTTCTTTCTCTTTCATCCAAAAATTATTGTCCCTCTCCTCATTTCCACATCTAAATCTCGCTATCACTTTTTTCTTCTCTTTACTGCCTTTTTCTGTCAAATACTGTGGTTTTCTCAGCGTCCAGGTCTTTTCATATTTGCTGTTATATCTTGATTCTCTTATTTTTGTATCTTGCTCCGTTTGTTGTATGTCGATCATTCACTCTGTTACTTCGATTTAACGACCAAAACTTAGGATTTACTAGTTAAATACTAATCCAAAGAGTTGGTAAATCTTAGGTTTTACTGGAAAATCTTAGGATTTACCGTAGTTCGGGTTTTTACATTAACATATACACTTTCCAAATTTTAATTCTCTTAATCCAGCAGCCAATTTCGCCGTTCTGCGATAAATATCCGACTTTTCACTGATCCACGATGGAAAAAAGGTTAATATTTCAAAGTTGGTTTTACATCTTCATAAAAAAGAATTGCTGACTGCACAAAATACAAGTTTACGTAAACTAGACAACGAAAAATTAAGATATCGTACTACTTAAACGCGTCTGCGTAATTGCGCGCAATCACAAAAGGTCAATTTATTTTTTGATCAAACCTGGTATATTTGCACATAAACACGAATAATGTATACTTGGTAAATGTGAATCATGTGAACTAAAATTTTAATCACGTAAGCGCTGTTAGAATCTTAGTTAATGTGATTCACTTTTAACTTTGAACAGACATCTTTCAAAAATTCATATAGACATTTTTAAATATGATTTTAACGAAATGTTTTTAGTACTGACTTTCATCTTTCAGTTGAGAGAGAGTTACTAGCATCATATCTCCAGATTCAAAGTGGGGAAGTTCATATACCTACCAAACTGCCAGCAAATGTACATGGCAGAATTCTAAGAAAACGTTGTCGAATGTGTTCTGAAACTGGCAGACGAAAAGATACTACTTATAGATGTATGAAATGTCCATCAAAGCCACCTCTCTGCTTAGGATCATGTTTTGAGAATTTCCACAATAAATAATATGAACTTTTTTTATTTTTATTCTACAGAAGATTTAAATATTCTGTCTAATTGATTTAAATATAGCGTTATTATGAAATAAAATTAATATATTTTATAAATAAAAATTAATGAACATTAATATTTGTTTTTTTCACTTTGTTCCTATAATTCTGCCAAGACTCACATGTGCGTCATGTGGCATGTAGGAAAAATATTACTAGGTGCTGATGACGTTCATCTGAGCCATGGCTTAAACATGGCTGTAACACTAGTTTTAACAATATAAAAGAATCATTATTATTATTACTAACTAAGGCTGCGGTTACAGTGGAAGCTCGAATATTTCGGGCGTACTCGACAGCATTCGGTCGACTGATTCAAGAGTGTAGAAGTACGAATGTGTCGTTACAGTAGAAACTTATCAATTGCGCGAATAGCTGATCGTCGCTACAAGTTCAAACGGGTTTGTTTTCTTCGCGAGATGTAAGCGTTCATCGTACAGTTTGCGTATACAAAATGAATATTGAGAAATCAATATTTTTAGTCTTTTTATTATATTAGCTTATATTACAAATGAATGCATTTAATACATTTTACAAAAATCAGCAGGGCATAAAACTTTTTGCACAAAGGCGCCTTACATGTTAGCGGCGCCCCTGGTACCGGGTGCCACATTTAAGGGGAAGCACAACAGTATAGTTCTTACAAGTTTCTTATACAAAACTGACAATTTAAAACAAAATTCGCGAATTTTTTATCTATCTAATAAGATATTTTTAATTGTAAAAAAAATGTTATGTAATTTTAAATAAATAAATTGCATTATAGACGCCATCTTTTAAGTCACAATAACAAGCAAAAAATTAAAATTGAACAAATTTAATTATAATTTAATCGAGGGTAGAACCTTGAAAATTATGGACATTATTCACTCGCAATTTTTTATAATAACGGATGGAATTGTAACCGATGCCAGGTCGTTCCTACGGCTCTGTGTATCCGTCAAGTGCTCAGCCAAGTTGAAGTTCATTTTCTTCGTCGCGCCATTTATTTAAGAATTTTTATTTGGCCCTCTTCCGAAAAAGTTTGGGAAGTCCTGCTCTAATGTGAAATTACTAAAGAACGAGTTGAATGTTTGGATTCGAATTAGGCATAAGTCGAGTTAAAACACTTAATTCATTCTTAAGCAACCGGCCATTAGATATTTAAAAAACTAATTAGAGATCAATTGATTCCCAATAAAGTTTTCGCAGTACATTGTTCAGCCCGTTATAAGAGATTGTTTATAGTGTGTAATCCTGGCTTTTGCCATTGCTGATTATTTATCAACCAAATTCTATTCAATTTTTTTACAATTAAATTCAATCTTTACTTCACATTTACAGATGTCTTCTCAAGGTAAGTTGCATAATTATTTATGTAGAAAAAAATATCTGCTTATACAAAACTGTATGTATATTTGTATTAATTATACAGGGTGTTTGGTGACTGAGTCAGTAATAGCTATACTGTACAAATTATTTTATATCACTAACAAAAAAAAAAACAAATTTAAAAAACTTCATATTAATTTGTAATTCAAATTAACCTAAATTTTTTGTTAAATCTAGAAAAGAAATGTGTTCAAAGCTATTTCTCTTTGCCATTCACCCTTTAGTAGTTTTGTTTAAAATTCGTATTGTTAAAATTTTGCTTTCTGTACTAAATGTTAACTGTACAAATTAATATGCAGAAATGAAATGTGTTTGGCATAAAAACCGCGTGAAAAATCTAAAAAAAATTCAAATAAAAACTCTAAAATAACCAAAAAGTGATGCAGCATGGTATATTACAGGGCCTCATTCAACCAAACAATATATGGACCTGTCACAAACGGTAACAATAAAAGAACAGAAAATCCCAGCATCAAACATAACCTCAAATAACTCCGATAAAAGAAAAATAAATGTCGATATGTATCCGGTTACAAAAAAACTTGTTAAAAATATTGTTTTACAAAAAATTACAAGTAATACAAGTGATAAAATTGATGATACAAGTGAAACATCAAGTCATGGATGGAATATGTCACAAGATGGACTATGCCCGCATTGTAATAAAATGTATTCGAATCAATCTGCGTTGAAATATCATGTTAGGTTAGTTCACTCCGATATGACACATATGTTTTGTTGTCATTTGTGTCCGGAGAGTTTTAAGTTTCGGGAACATTATAAAGTTCATATGTGGGAGTCCCACAATGTAAGGAACTAAAAAAACGGTTTCACAAGACTTTTTAAGTCCAAATCTAAAGTGCCTTTAAAAAAAATAAAATTTCTTCAATAATTGTTACTTTAATATTTGTATTTAGAAGTCCCTTTTAAATGATTTTACACTAGGGCCCCGCTTTTAGGCGCTCCGCTAATACACCTACGACAATTCAAATTGGTGTGTGCCGTATGACGTCTAGTTCTATTTTATTACCCGTGATTCAATTCTGTTTTAATATTATGGGAAATCAATACAAAGCATCGAAAAAAACAAGCCATCGATTAATAACGGAACAAACAAAATGCAGTAAAACTGTTAAGTCTGCTTGTTAGTATACAAGTATGTTCACACAAACAAACAGACATTTATTACCAAAATATTGAAATTGCATCGATTAAATGGAAATATGCCGTCTGCTTAACGTGCATTCTTTTTATGTACCGAAATGTTAAACAATGCTATGTACTTAGCTCTCTGCTCAACGGATCCGTTTGTCCGGCACCGGACAATTCATCCGTTCTACCGTTTTCAGCTCTACGCTCATACGGAAGTTTTTTTTGTACAGCGCAACTAACTTCGTTTGAATGTTTTGACAATCATTACTATCTTGGTTCTTAAGATTCAAAATATTTTAAACACCCTGATTTCAAATTACTAATAATTATCAAATTATTAATATTTAAAATGAACGCAAGGCATAAATTTAGTTATGATTATAACTTATATTTATATAATCGAAATAGAGCTATTGCAGCATATTGTTTATATAACAAATATAAAAGAAATATTAAAATAAGGCAAAATAACAGATTTTAGTCAGAGCAATTTATAAAAAAATATTGGAGCAAGAAGCATATCATAATTTGGTAGCAAAAATACTTTTAAAGGATGCGTAATAGTTTTATAATTATTTACGCATGAATAAGGACCAGTTTGATTATATAGTGAGGACTCCAAATAACAGTGAGACATCAGTTAAATATTAAGAAAAAACTTCTGACATATACGCTTCTTGTCGGCCATTACCTGTCGTACGCAGTGCCGCCAACGTTAGTTTGAGTCGCGAATAGTGGAGCCAAAAATGAGGTTAATTTCTCAAGTATATATATGACGTTTCGCTTCGACAAGGATCGCGATATACTTAAAAGAGAAAACCGTCCGTTTTGCAGGACGAAGTTGAACACGATCCGACTTTTTACGGGTGCCGGACGAATTGAAACATTTGCAGGTTTCTGATTGGTTAGTCGTACTAACGGATCCGTAGAGCGGAGAGCTGAGTACGTACCATTATGAATGTTAAGCAAATGCTGACAGTATATGCATTTTACTTTATTGTTTATAGGCCTAGTTCAATCATGCATATAAAATATAAAGTTGTCGGGTTTTTAAATGCAAGTGCGCTAAGGAGATTTATCATTTTTCGACGATGTTCCTTGTTTGGTGGCAGTTGTGAACTCTATTAACGAGATCCTACTCTGTCCAATAATAGACTGAACGTTTGTTTTTTTTTAAATAAATTAAGCTTCATATTATTCATTTGTCTCTTATAAAATACTCCCCACCATTTTAAAACATTTTGAAACGTTTCTTACGGTTCAGGAATATTTTTTGGAATTGAATAAGTTTCTAATTGGCATCTGGAGTACTGTATCCAATTAGCTACCACAAACATAGTAGTTTCTGACACTGAATTATTAATAAAATATTAATGGCCGGTTGCTAAAGTAAGAATTATCCCTAACTCGAGTTAAAATCATTTGTTTTTGTATGTTGTAATATACAAAAACAAATGATTTTAACTCGAGTTAGAGAAAACTCTTACGTTAGCAACCCGCCATAAGTCAGTTTTCTGAATCTTTCATTGCTATTGTATTATAATAAAATTTGCTAATAAATGCAGTTGGTCTTGGTCTTTAGAACGACCCATAGATTTACATGTTAGACTTCGTCCAACATAAGAAAAACTTAGGGTATCATAAATTACGTCATCAGTTCTGCGCGAGAAAACAGCTGATAACATCGCCGGACATACGAGTTTGAAACAATTGTTGTGGATACCAAACAAACAAAATCAGGTGTTTCAAATACATTTTTACTAATTTTAGTACACCGTTATACTTTGAAAAGTACGAGAAATAAATAATAATAACGGAAATAAACAAACAACATCGCACAATACGCGTAGTCAAAAACAAATCAAAGTAAGTGACGCCACTGAAATGTGTTAAACTAACTGTTTATAACGTAATGGACGAAATTTGGTTTCTGCACATGACAGCCGCTAACATCCGCCTGTGTTTTTCTTATGTTTAACGAAGTCTAGTACATGGAACAGAATTAAGACTCGGCTCATTCGACCCATTTGCACCGATTTAGGCGTTTTGTTTTTAAATTCACTTAACCTTTGACCCTCTGAACTTGTCACAATAGAGCCCCGCGTATTTATGTGCCCGCCTTACAGCTAGTATGCAGATGCAGCGATATTTCACGATCGTTACCAGCGATATTTCATGTTTATATCGAGCCATTTGTAGCGACATCGGGTTTCTTTATGCTCAACAATCATAGGCTCAGTGTAAGGCTTAATGAACCCTCTCCATATTCTGATATTTAAAAAATCTCGGTCAAAATATTTTCCAAATTCATACAAGCACATTGTCTGTCAAATGTTTTAATTAACAATGGCCGAGGCACAAAATCGTGCTTACTTACAGTAGTACGAGTAGTCAGCTGTAGTAGGACGACAAATTGAGATTGAATGATGTGGCAAGATCCTATCACACAAGGCAATAACGTGCTTTTAAAAAAAATGGGTTTACTTTTGGTCAAACTTTATATATGCGTTCGCAACTGCAAAATATTTCTAATGTCCTTTCCAGTAATTATTACTTTTCTTGGGCAATCGCAGAACTAAACAAGACCCTATAAGCGAGGTTCTACTGTATTTTAAATCAACTTTCGAAATTTAAAATCCAAACTTAAAGTAACTTCTAGAAAAACCCTTATATTTTTAAAGTAACTTTAGATTAAAGTTCCTTTATACACATTGTGAAACTCGATAATTTTTTTATTAAAAAGGTCATATACACCACCGTTATTTTTATATAAATATTGTAAAAAGTCTTCCATTTTTAGTATAACTAAAGGACGACTAAAATTATATATAAGTTTCCGATTATTATATAAAATATATATCGGTTAAACAATGGGCTACATAAAATTTAAACGAAGTGAGATTTTGTGATTTTAATCGCCATAATAAAAAGGATAAGTATCATACTTATTACTCGATTATTTTTTTGAGTTTGAGTAGCCCGAATATTTTTTGTTATTTTATTTTTTTGAAGTATTATGTTGACGTTATTTATTATTTTTTTTGTATATTTTATGTTGTATGTTTAAAAATATTGTATTAAATATTATCGATTTGCTCTCTGTTCAGTACGTAAGTATACTTCACTTAAAATTTTGTACCGTAGAACAAATAAGTAAATTTAGATAAAATATTTTAAGATATAAGAACAAGACTGAAGATAGTAAACTTTATGATGTATACAGTCTATTTAATAACTTTGTTGACTACCTCCAAGAGAAATTCAGTAATATTAACAATATGTAAAGCTGCTTATACACCTAACGAATGAATATGCTCAACCAGTATGGACATATCAACGAACGTAAGAGTACACTATCCGTCATTTATCGACATGTTATAGACATAGACGGTAGTTGTAGACCATGTATGTTATAGACGTAGATGGTAGGACTGGCTCAATAGAACATTCGTTGAACATATTTATGTTCGTTTCTGTTTATTCTTACTTCATGTTCGTTGAAGTTTATAATTTTTGTTAGATTATGTTCAAATGTTAGATGTGTATGGTTTTATGTAACAAGATGAAAGTGCTTATAAAATTAGGGCTACGGCAGATAATTTTATTTTATTTCTTTTAAACTGTAAATAAAAATATAATTTTGTTCTTTTTTGTCTCATTACCATTAATAGTAAAATTAAATATAGGAATTCGGAAATTCTTTCTTTGCTTACTTAATCCTTAGTCTCTCCTCTTTAGAAGTGATGCTTGTGAGTACAAGTTAGTCGTTAGAGTTTTTAATTTTCCCTTCAAAATATTTTCCATGCTTTCCTGTTCTGCATAAATGGTTTCACCTAATTCCATTTAACACCCCTTTTTTTTTCATTGGAAGTTGCATATTTCCCTTCCATTTTTATTGTATTCACAATGTTTTTGTTTTTACCGTTTCCCCGAATTTTCAGTTCTGATTGGGTCTTTTTGATTTTTCTGAAAAAAAGCTTATTTCTATACTTTACACCCTGCTCATATGTCAATATGTTATTGTCCTCTATGATATCTATCTTAATACTGGTAGTTATTTTACGAAATATAAATTAAAGTCCATTTACCATAACAAAGAGATGACGTCACAGTTGCAAATTGTCAAAATAGTTAGGTTATATCGAACTACTTCTAAAAAGAGATCGAAAGCCTATATTTCCTATGGAGGAAAGGAATTAATGTAAATTTTGATGCACAGCAGTTCTTTCCAACCGATTGCCACGAAAATTATGGTTTAAATCACTCTTCTTCAACTTTTCCCCCGCAGACCGGTGAAAATAGGATAAATATTTCGCGGACCGGCTGAAAGCTAAGACTCAAATAAAAACCAATATATATAGTATTTTATTATTATATAGGTATATGTTATACAGTTATATAATTATAATACAGTTTTTAGTGCGACATTTGCTGCTGCTTATTTATTAGAAAATTTGATATACGTGGCTGCAGAGTTGTTTCTGAGAGACGAAGCGCTGCGTTGACATCCAATCGATTTCTCTGTTTGGTTTTTATTATTGACATAAAATCTTTTCGCACAAATAAGAAAAATTTACTAATAATTTGATAGCTTTATAACTCAAAGATGAATATTCTTTTTCTAGCGATTTCCAAAATTGGAACAATAATTTTTTTTTTTTAATTACCTTTGCTGCTTCGGCAATTAGCCAGGATAATTATTATTTTTGAAAATTATTCCATGCCTGAACGGGATTCGAATCCGAGACCTTAGCAATGTAGAGTGTGTTACCACTACGCTACACTGGTCGGCGAAACAATGATTGCATTTTATATCTGGACACTAGAGTGATATCACAAGGCAACTCAATCAGCTTTTCTTTTTCACGAGGATCAAGTACACATGACTTTATATCTTTCAAGAATGGATTATTAATCCAGAGGTTACCTTTACGAGGATCCTCATTTTCAGGGATATAATTATTAAAATTTTCAGCTAATGCTCTTAAATGTTGACTTATTGTTGAATATGATTTTCTGGTTGACATCAGCAGCAATCAAAAATTCTTCCAAAAGTGGAAACATTTCTATATCTTCCTCTTATAAGCGACTATTCCAAAGAGCTAGCTTCTTCAGAAGTATGAAAAATAGCCGCGATAGGCGTGTTGTATTGGTGCTAGTAAATATTAAATAAATCATGGTTCGGACATAAGTTATCTTCTGCGTCAACTAAAAAAATGTGCTATATACTCGTGAATAAAAGTGTGCATCTACATGATTCGGTAGAAATATTTCGCGGACCGGCAGGAATTTTCTGCTGACCGGCAACAGTCAGCGGACCACGGGTTGAAGTTACTGGTTGACGACTTAAATTATATTAAGTGTGTAATGTAGTATCAAATAAAAAAAATTAAAATTTCAGTGTATAAGAATCATCAGAAATAATTGTTTTTAGAAATGTGTCGTGTTCTTTTCATCCTTTTAATACAATTTACTTAAATTTTTCGCCTGGTGTCAAATTGACACAGTGGGTTCAGGATGCAAATACCAGACCGCTCCGAGCTTACTTCCCGAACTAACCTAAAGATATCGGAAAGCAATGATAAAGAGTAAAATTTTTTATTATTTGAATAGAAAATTTTGAATATATGAATTTCAGATGTTCGATACAATTTTACTTCGAGTAATGAATATTGAAATATTGCCAGTCGAACAGTTTATTACCGCTAGCTTCAATTGTAAATTTCATGAGTTTTCTGCATTTTTATTACAATATTTTATTTAATGAAAAATAAAATTTAACCTCACCTAAGTAAATGTCAAACCTGACAAAACGACTGTACAGTACAATCTCAAGCTGGCAACATGTAAAAACCTTTTGAATAAATAAATATACTGAGTTATGGATTGATGTTGGTTAAATCACATCATGACATTGGTACTTAAATTAACCAAGTGTGACGTCATCTCATATTTATTGTGAATTGAGTTTTTTTTCTTGGTCTCCGTTGGTATTTTTCTTTTTCTACATGGTTTTTACGTTTAACAAAGAAAATAGAGAAAAAATCTTCAATATTTTTTTTACACCACGTATTTACGTTTTAGAAAAATTAGTTTTAAACGAATTCACAGTTTTTATTCTTGTGCAATATAATTTTTTTAAAGATATTAATTATTTTAGTTTATTTGCTATGGTACATTATTTTTGTGATTACTACAAGTGCCTTTTGAAATATATTTTATAAAATATATTTAAGAATTTATATGTATTTAGTTGTAATATTTTATATGTTTACATGAATAGTTGAAATATATTTTATTTATTTTTATTCTATAAATGTCTTTTTATTTTTGTAGCTAATTTACTGGTACTAATAAACCTTCTGTAGTTAAAGGTTTGCAGAACTATTTCATTTCTGCATGATTCTGCTTTTAATTAAATTACTACATGCATTCGATAAAATTTAGAAAAAAAAAAAATGTGGAATTACATAAATATCATCACATCGAGAATGTTTATGATAAAAAAATTTGTAGCTGAACAAACACTGAAAAAGCTTCTTCGATTATCATCAAGAAAACTTATTTTCAACTTTTGGTTAATTTTTTATAATATGAACAAATAGAAATCTTAGTTCAGTATACTTTTAAGTAAAATGTCATGGGTTGATGGTTTTTAACGCGTTTCGTTTGGTTCGGACACTAATTATCAATTGACTTAAATAATAGAAAATTTAATCAAGATTCTCTATTTTTTAAGTAGGTATTCCTGAGGATTTATATATATACAGGGTGTTTGTTTGAAACGGGGCATCCCGAAAATCTACTTTATTTGTAAAGATACAAAAAAATTTCAGAACGAAAGTTAAACTAGACAAAAAGGCCCATCTAAAGGTTACTATAAGAATTCTGAGGCACTTCCGGTTTCACCGGAAATGATGTCAACTTTTGATCTAGCATAGGGAATCGATAATTTTATATTTTTTTCCTAAAAGTACATTAAATTAGCTTTACAATGACACCAAAAAGCCATATTTTTATGTTAACCATTTCAAAATGGCGACCATTTATTTACAAAATAATAATCAACATAAGTTTTACAAAGTTGAACGTAGCAAGCTTTGAAAACAATAAAAAAAGAAACAAAATATCTCTAAAATAAACTATTTGACTATTTAGAAAAAAAAAAACTATTACTTTTTACAATTATTTTACAAAAATAATACATTTTTTTTTTTCAAACAAAAATAAGCAAAATAAACTATTAAACTCTTATTATTTATAAAACATTTAATTGAAAAATTAAAATTTAAGTTATTTCATGTTATTTCATATAATAACTAGTTTTTTTTAAATTTAATTTTTGGTCTTAGCTACTATAGCCATTAACCAGTATATCTTTATTTTTATTATATATACATTAATTTTTATAACAAATACAAACATCCATACCATCACCGGGATTCGAACCCGAGCCCCCATGGTTAGCAGTCAAATGAGCTGACCACTACGCAATAGCGACCGGCAAATAACTAGTTATAACAGTTTATTTTAGAGATATTTTGTTTCTTTTTTTATTGTTTTCAAAGCTTGCTACGTTCAACTTTGTAAAACTTATGTTGATTATTATTTTGTAAATAAATGGTCGCCATTTAAAATGGTTAACATAAAAATATGACTTTTTGGTGTCATTGTAAAGCTAATTTAATGTACTTTTAGGGAAAAAATATAAAATTATCGATTCCCTATGCTAGATCAAAAGTTAACATCATTTCCGGTGAAACCGGAAGTGCCTCAGAATTCTTATAGTAACTTTTATTTGTCTAGTTTAACTTTTGTTCTGAAGATTTTTTGTATCTTTACAAATAAAGGAGATTTTCGGGGTGCCCCGTTTCAAACAAACACCCTGTATATATATATATATATATATATATATATATATATATATTTCATCGTTATATTATAAGGTTAAAAAAGCCTGTATGCAGAGTTAATATTCAAAATATTTATCAACTGGTACGCCAAAAAAACGAAAACGCTAAAATATCTAATGAGAAACAAAAATATTATCAAATGGTAGTTGTGGCACTAATTATTCTAATATTTGTTACATTATTTGTTAACTATCTTCCAACTACTTCCGAAGACTTGGTTTCTGCTTAGAAATGAATGGCGACATATTTGAATATTTGTTATAAAATGTAATTATTTATTTATTAATAAAATTGCTGTATTTACGATAAATTGAATTTATTATTTAGATTACTAGTATTTAATGTACATTTGTTTATAAAGCATGGCTACTTGATGAAGAATGCTTTAAAAGATTTATAATTTTTAATTTTCTCGGAAGTATTTGGAAGATAGTTTTATAATATAATAGAATTCTTTATTGAGGCTTATTGTATAAACAAAATACAGAAGCTTAAGTCAAGTTACATTTTATAAAAATTTTACAAAATTCTGAATGTTTTATACTCCATTATATTATAAAAGGCTGCCTCTATTCAAACGTCTTTCAGTTTTTTTTTTAAATTGATATATGTTTAAATTTTTGAGCGCTACAGGCAGATTATTATAGAGATCTATACCCTTAATCAAGAGCAGATTTCCTGTTGAGCTATATTTATACCTCGGTATAGAGAATAAATCCTTCCCTCTCGTGTTATGATTATGTACTTCACAATGTTTTAGGATGCTGTCTTCGTTTTCCTTAATAAACGTTAGGATACTCAATATATATATAGAGGCGGAATTGTCATAATTTTTATTTGTTTAAAAATTGGCTTGCATGATCCGTTTCTGGATTATGGAAATCCTCTGCAAGCCAGAAGAAGCACCCCCCCCCCCATAATTCAAGGCCGTAGGTTGCTGTAGCAGAAAATATGAAAAATTGGCCAACCTAACAATCTCCGCAGACACCGTATTCGTCAAATCTTTTAATCATGTATGAAGTCTTGTTCAATTTACTGGACACTTGATTTATATGTTCCTTCCATGTTAATCGAGCATCCAAGTGAAATCCAAGAAACCTTACAGAGTCATCAGCGTGGAATTCGTTATTATTTCTGTTTAAACTGAAAACGACTGTTTTTGTTTTTTCTAAATTAAAGCTTAACCCTTTGGATGAGAACCACAGTAAGGCTTGAGTTGCGTCACTTAGAGCCCTCTTTACATCATCAACTTCTACTCCTTCGTCAATAAATGACGAGTCATCGGCAAAGAGTACTGGAGTTTACTATAATTTTTTTAATGGCATAATTTACATTGTGAAAATTGTGGATTAAAAAAAAAAAAATCAACTCAAAAAACGATTTGAATAAACGACCAGAGGTTAGAATTTTTGGACACCTCGTAGTTTATTTAGTTTAGAAAAAATTTTAGGCCTTATTCGTTTTGCGTATTTTAAAATTATGACAAATTTTAATATGGCGTGATTTATAGAAATTTTAAACTTCGCATGGACGTATCTTAAAAATTAAATGCGATAAAGACTGCGATTGAAATTTTTGAAATCTTGAGGTTCTAATTGACTTGTAAACAAATTTTTAAACAATTTTTTTTTTTATTTTTTTTTTTTTTTGAATTTTCAAAACTTTGATAAACCCTAACTAAAAAATGGTTAGAGATAGAAATCTGCGGTTTGAAATTTTATAATTCCCCTACATTGTTAAGTCTAAAAAAAATTTAAAAAAAATGGGCTATAATAAACCAATAATTAAGTTTTATATGAGTATTAATCCAAAACCCTTAATAATGGCAAATAATCGAAAAAATCGTAGACCTTAAAAAATCATGATATTTAAGCAAAAAAAAATGTCTCTGATTTTAATGAAAATTGGTACAAATATGTATTTTTGATCATAGATCAACAAAATTTAGTCTGTTTTGAAGTTTGGACAAAATTATTGGAATTATAGGTCAATAACGCACCCAAATGGCGTGTAGCTTTTTTATTTAATAGATTTTATTTAGAAATATAAAAATAAAAACACTAGGTTAAGTTTCACAAATTCTTTAATACTCGATACGTATTTCGGCTATGATGCCATTTTCAATAATTTTATATTATGTTATAATTTTTGTATTTGTTAGTTTGTAAGAAACTGTTGAAAATGGCATCATAGACGAAATACGTATCGAATATTAAAGAATTTGTGAAACTTAACCTAGTGTTTTTTATTTTTATATTTCTATTTAACACATTGTATGCGGGACCCGTACTAGTACGTTTTCTGACGATTGATACTTGAACGCGTTAGTGTGACGACATGGTTTGTTTGTGGGTACAAAAATACCGGTATATGGGGTTTTTTTTTTCTATACTTTTTTTTATAAAACAAAAACTTTATCAACTAATTTTGCAACATTCCTGAATACGTACCACACATAAATTCTGGAAACTTGTTTACAACATAAAATTTTTATATGATGTCGCATTGGAATGGGTAACTGATCAATTACCTGAAACTAACATTCCAGATCCAGGGCCATCCACATCTAGTACACAAAGGGCACCTAAATATGACCCTCCTGGAAGATTATCAATGGATATGCGGAAACATATTTTAGAGAAAATTGTTACTACTGGGAGGAAGAAAAAGCCGCAAAGACAATGTCGTGTGTGTGCTGTAAAAAAAGTGCGGAGTGAAACATGTTACATATGCAAGTTTTGCTGTGTACCTCTTCATCGAGGAAATTGCTTTGAACGTTACCACACTGTAAAACATTATTAGTTTTATGATTGCTATTTTAATTTTTTTATAATGTAAAAATGATTGTATATAACATAAATCGAAAAAATAAAACTATATACTACTATTTCTATTTTATTTTTCATATTTACGATACTATTATAAATTTAACAAATTTATTTTTTGTTTACAACAATCTTATGTTTGTTTTTTTATATATTTCTATTTATATATTTATTTATTTATTTCAATACAAAATACGAAAAGTAGGTTAAAAAATTAAATAATTTTCGATCTATTGAGATTTAACTGAATAACTAAATTTACGTGCAAAACGCCCGCTCCCGGCACAATTCCGCTGCGAAATGTACCCGCACACAATGTGTTAATATGTTTCACCTAGAGATAACGGAGAACTCTGTTCAATCTAGATTTTATTTAGTTATTTTCATGTATATTTGAACATAAATGTACTGTACATAAAAAATATACAAGTAAGATAAGAATGTCATTATTTTTTTAATGTCAGTTTTTATGCAACCTGACAAAAAAATAACATGGTTTACTCAGTTGAGGAAAATGTGATAAAAAAATCTCTGTGAATTCTAAAAAATGTATTTAAATAAAATACATATGACAACTAGTCATCCTCAAAGTATTCCCCTTCGCTGCTTATAAAGTTATTTGAGCGTTCCTATCCCTTCTTATAACAGTACCGGAAGTCTTATTTTGACATATGTATGTTTTTTATTCGCGTAGAACTGTCGCATTAGTAGAGTGATGTGACAGGGCGCTTTGTCATGGTGGGGGATGAAACCGTTCATTAAAATTTCAAGTCTTCTAATGCAGCGTTTCTCAACCTTTTCTGGCATGGGACCCCCCAAAATTATTTAAATATTGTCTGCGGCCCCCCTATATATATATATATATATATATATATATATATGCAGGGTGAACCGTGGGGTCAGCGTTTTTATTGTGTCTGTGCCGTATTTTAAACGCTTATAACCCGATTATATATTTGTAGAAATACTCAAAAAAAAAAACTTAAAAATAAAAGCAAGCTCGACACAAAAACACTTGTAAACAACGCAATGAAAAATGATGTTTTTAAAAGTTCAGTTCTTTTCATTGACAGACGGCATAAATAAATATTTACATCAGTAAGTTTTATAAAATGATTGCAAGGCGGCACAGTAAAAAAGGCGATGTGTGAGCTAATTGGGAAAAATGTTTGATGACCAAAGCTTATCCAAAGAATTGAATTGTAGTACCTATTGAAATTCTCCGAAATTAACCTGAAGTACAGGATATCAAGGACAATTTTTTAAATATATTTTATGGTTGACGAAAAATTGTATTCCCTATAATGACTTGAAGGTAAAGTATTTTTATTTACAGGTGTTCAAAGTGCTTTCCATTTTGATTGAAACACTTTCGCTTCTTTACTCTTGAGTTATCTGTAGCTCGGCACATAATAAATAATAATAATATTGCACTTTCAAGTCGTGCCCATTTGAAACTACAACTTACAAGTACTTGAAGTACCTCCAACGCGAACCGTTATCACAGAAAAGCATCAGTCGACACATACACTTAATTTGACATTGATATTATTTAAATTAGTTATCAAAATAAGTATAATTTATTTTATTTATGTTGTGGAAGGTATATATTTATGAATACATATAATAATATATAATATATTTATGAATTGAGCACATTTGAGCAAAATTGAATGCATTATATTATATTTTCATGCTTCGATCTTATATGACTTCGCGGCCCCCCGACGAAGCTTTCACGACCCCCCAAGGGGCCACGGCCCCCCGGTTGAGAAACGCTGTTCTAATGCACATTATTTCGTAATCGTTCTAATACGTTTTTATAGTTTATTTTACCGAACGTTTTCAACATTTTCTTAATTCATATACTCTGTTTAATGGACTTCATGGTACACTAAAAAATGAACTTTTAGTGTACCATGAAGTCCCTCGCTTTTCGTGTTAATTATTTATACACTTGGTTAAATTACGTGTAAAGTTTACACTTACATACTGGTTAAATTATAAAGTTAGAAAATAAATAGTGTTAAAGTAGTGTTAATTTTAACACTAAAATAGCAATATTTCATAAAAATAACACTATCTGAATAAATGAAGATTTACACGGTGATTTGGTTAAAAATAGTAAACTTTTTACTTTTTTTAAAATGAAAATTTTAACCAAACTGAGAAAGAACTTTTACACTTATAATTTTTTTTGCTGTGTAAATACTCGTTTTGCTTTTGTACTTCACTTTTTTAGGGTTTTATTTTTAATAATATTTTTGTGGCATATTAAATGAAACCTCTTAATGCGTGGATCAACAAACAAATTTTTATTTTTGAAATTTTTTAACACATCTCGAGATAAATATAAACAAATATTTATTTAATAAAAAATAAATATTTTTTTAAAGTTTTGAGTGGCATATTAAATGAAACCTCTTAATGCGTGGATCAACAAACACATTTTTATTTTTGATTTTTTTTATTGGTATTTTGCCAAAAATTGTAAAGAAACTTTTGTCCTCCACCCTATCTCCCAAAGGGATTGATCTAAAAATTTGAAAAAAATATCCGTAATGATCATTGATGGGAACCGGAATAGTTCAACAGGAATTTTTGATCAGATAAATTTTTCGAAAAATGGTTTTTTGTCGTTGATAAAAAAAAATATTTTTTTAAAACTTATTGTGTGGTATCAAAAGAAAGTTCTTAAGATGTAGATTAAGGAACGATAGATAGTTTTTTGAAATTCGTTTCTTTTAACACTAATTTAGCCAAAAATGTACAAAAGTTCTTGTCCCGCACCCTTTTATCTAAAGGGGTTAAACTAAACATCTGAAAAAATTATAGGTAATGTATATTGATCTGACCCGGAAACGTACGAGAGAAATTTTTGATCAGATTGTGTTTTTGAAAAATATGGCATTTTTGTGTTTTTGACAAAATTGATTATTTTTTTAATTCATGGTTAAACTATGGCTAATAATGTTATGGATTTTTTGTATTTATAGCTAAGATAGTGCGTGTATTTTTTTGGAATTAAAAGTATTAAAATTTATATAATACACTCTACACTGTAAAATATTTCTTATTAATCTAATGAAGACTTGAATACGAAGCAAATGCAGAAAAAACGTTGGGATATTTGGCAAATTATTTAAAATTTGTTTAAAAAATATTAAATGGAAGCTCTTAGTTCTCAAATAATGAATAAAAGTGATTATCAAAAAAACTGTTGATTTTGATGTGATAAATATACCTAAACATCCAGTATTATGTTGGCTTTTTGCACTTATTAAATACCTACAAAATTCTGAAATGTGAGAAAATTCACACTTCAATTTTTTCTTTTTAACGCTAAGTCGTTGTGGGTCTTGGCATCCACCAGGTGTATGTCTGAACCATTTCTTCAACTTAATGAGCTAGAATATCCTTGTTCCAGGTCCCTCATTCCTCCGAAGATACGGAGTATATGCCTGTAGATCCCATTTCATAAGCTTGTCACAAGCCCATCAAATGATGCTCGCCTTCGCTTTTCTGCCAATTGATGTTCAAAACATTTATTTTTTTGCCGTTCTTGTCTTGTTCTTTCTCTATATGTGTCCTAATCATCGAATTCCTTCTGTTTTCATTTTTTTAAATTGTGTTCGATTCCTGATGGAGCACAATTCGCGATTATTTCTATACAATACAATATTCCTATAATACTTCGTTCAGAACATCCGAATTAGTACTTAGAATTAACGTAAATGTTTGTTATACGTAACTGTACGTTATCGTTCACAACCTTCTAAATTAATACTTATAAATTAAAATTAAAAGTTTTTAGACTCCAAACCCGTACGTTAATTTTTAATTGACGCATGCGCAGTAAGCATTTGTCTACCTACAAATTTCTATGACAATATTTTTTTGTTTCTATCCACATCTTTCTGTTTTCTGTGAGCATAAATATAAATTTTTCCTCAATTTTAATTCTTTTCAGAACTATGAAACACTCAAAAACTCATTAGCAAATATAAACAGCTGTCAATTATTGATCGATAAAGTAGAAATCGATAGAAATTTCTGTGTCTTAATTTCTTAATTTAGATTGTGAACAGTACTTAATTTCACATACAAATTTTATGTTAAGTACTAATTTCACGTTAATTCTAATTTCTAATTTGGAGGTTCTGAACGAAGTCATAACTCCTAGTTGGACAAAGCGCATCAATGAAGCTTTTCCATCTTGTTCGGATCTTCATTCTATGACTTTCCATTTTCTTTTGCTTAATAACTGTACGTCTCCATGTGTTTCGGGATCTACCTTGCTTTCTTCTGCCTTGCGGGTTCCATTCGAACCCCATACTACTTATATTCCCACTTTTCTTTCTTAGGGAATGACCAATCCACTTCCATTTCCTTTTGAGAATATCGTTGTGAATCTCGGTTTTGCCAGTGATATTCCATAGCTCTTCATTAGAATTCTGGTCAGAATATATGGAATAGTCTACGAAGGTATTTGTTAACACACAGTGAGTTCGTAAGTGAAGGCGTATCCCGCCAGGTTTCACAATCATACAGCAATAGTGACTTTACGTTTGTGCTGAATAAACGAATTTTTGTATTTCTAGTAATGTACTTTGTACTCCAAACTTTATTTAATCCATTAGAGCCCCTCGGCAACTAAAGTTGCCAACGGTTTTATTAGCTAAAATTCTGATGATTTGAGTCATAGGGCAATGCGCATGTAAACACTTATTATCTGTACCTTTATTTATGACCCATAATATAAATAAACCACTTCAAGTGCATACAATCAAAATAGTCTCAGTTTAAAGAAAGCAGCGTCACGTTAAATATTTACCACCGGTGCATTATGGAAGAATTGTAATTATAATTTTATTTTCTATGCATGAACATATTTTGTTATATGTCAAAATATAAAGAAAAACGTTCCTTTAAAATGTTGCTTGGGGAAGTTTTTAAAGATTTTGGTTTTGATATGTTCAAAATTGGACTTGAAAGTGCGTGACAACTAAAGTTGCCGGCGGGCACTTACATAATTTATTTAATAAACGCTTATGTTATACTAAGAAAATTATGTTATGAACGACTTGTGTTATTTATTGTTATTATTTTTTCTTTAAGTTGCCATAGAGGCAAAGACGGGAAAGGACTTTTTCTTCATGAAATTCTGGCAGTTATTGAAGAAGATGAACTAATTCCAGATACAATTACAGTATGTCCATCTGAAGAATATGGCATTGACACAGATCAAGACTCGGATAAATCTGACAATGAAGTGGAAGGCAATTTTAATCATCTACCAGGTCGTATTCTAAGGACTTGGATAAAGATGAGATGTTTATCTAGGATTCGTTGAGTCTATGACCCTTCCTGCTGGGGTAATATTATATTTTGACAATTTGTTTACTTCGGTAAATTTACTACAAGAACTAATTTTAAGAGGTTTGGGCGGGAATGGAACATTGCGCCAAAATCGCATATCTCCATCAATGAAACTTGAAGATAAAAAAGAGTAAAAAATCACGTAGCGAAATGATGTCCTCTGCGTGTGATGATTTACTGGCTGTTCGATGGAAGGATAATAGTATTTTCACTGTTTTGACAAACTGTCGTTCTATAAATCCAATGAAAACAGCATTACGATACTCTCGGCTGACCGAGAGTATAAAAGAGAAGTCCATATCTGTGCCAGTTCCAGGTCCGATTGCTAAATATAATACTAATATGGGCGGTGTAGACATATCGGATCAATTTGTATCTACTTATGGATGTAGTATAAGAACTAAAAAATGGTGGTGGCCATTCTTTTCTCGGGCAGTTGGCATATCCTGCGTTCAAGAATAGTTATGATACCGCCGTTTAGGCAATGAAATACCACTTTTAGAGTTTAGACGGCAATGTGCTGTTTTTATTCTCAAATCTTTTGGTACTCCAAAAGTAGAACCTGAAAATAGGCATCAATGGAGTTTTCTCCTGTGCTAAATGAACTACGAACAGACCGTACTGACCATATTGTTGAACGTGGGGAATCAAAATATGGTCGGTGTCGTGTATGTAATAAAATAATGTCGTGTATGTAATATTTATTTGCCGAAAATGTGATGCACCGCTACATCCAGTTGTTTGTTTTAAAACTTTTCTTTCTTAAAAACATAAAATAAATGTAAAAAACAGTGTTAGTTTCATAGTGAAATAAAATGTTGTATTTCTTAAAAACTTGTTTGTTTTTAATTTTTTTACATTTATCTGCCCGTCGGCAACTATAGTTGCCAGCTAATATTTCGTAAGGGGTATATTTTTTGAAAATGAAATTGCCTTTACTAGTTGTATACTGATATTTTCGAATGATTTTGATAAAAATATCTTGAAAATAACATCCACAGAATTACGGGCTCTAATGAGTTAACATGCTGAAGACTTGGCAAGCTCGTAAAATTCGATTTTCAATATCATCCTCTGTCCTTCCTTGTGTTATTGATAATGGATCCTAGATAGCAGAAACTATCTAACCCTTTTATTTCCAGAAAATCAATATAGAACTTGTCGATGTCACTTGTACCAACTCGTTATTATTTCTATGACAGTCCAGAAATATTGAAGTTTCAATATTTTTGTCAAGTTCAAATTAACTAGTTTTGTCTGCTTGTTAAAAATGTATGTATATACTTTTAGTTTGGCATCATGGAGTTACTTTAAACATATAAGCACAGAAGCGTTCGTTACTAGCACCTACTAGTTACTAAAAGGAGGCAAAATTTAAAAGATTCTGAAACCATAATATTTCTTTGACACCTTTGCTTTCTGTTCTCCAAGCCGCAATTGAACGACTGTCCCGATTAACCGGAATATACATTTTATTCAATTAATAAGATATTATAACCCGTGTAATTGGTGTTCGTTAATAAATTTATGAACTGGTGAAAAAATTATAAATGTGTGAAGATCTGAATTTAAGGTTAGATAAATATGCCTGTAAATGCAGACATTTCATTTCTGCACCGCCAAATAATAAAAATTAAAAAGAAAATATTTTCAGGAAATAACGCAAATTTCGAGACCACTGATGGAGGAATATTAAATGTTTTAATACCAACAAAAGAACACGTGAGGAAACCAACAACAGTTCCGGATTTTTATAGACGTGGATGGTATAAATATGCCAGAAGAGGTTGTAATGTTGGACAAAATTATCCTTCCAGAAAACCAGCGAGATGCCCTAAATGTCAAAAATGGATCAGTCAAGCAAGATCTATGAACAAGCATTTAGAGAAATGTAAAATGAATGCGAGTTAATAGAGATGAATTAACTTTGGAAGAAAATTAAAATTAAGTCTTTTAAAATCTGTAAATAATATTTTGTAAATATTTTGTGTCTGTTTTTATATACATTTTGAAATTATGAGCAGCTTAAACTACCTATATAAAAAGATTATTTCTAAAATCTAGTCTGTTTTGACAAATTTTACAAGCTATTAAAAATATACCAATCAAAAGCGCGCACGGACGGTTTGTAACCGCGCGGTTTTATGACCGCAGCAGTTAAACAACTGCTGGTGATATATGAGTGAACGCAGGAACGGGAAAATAAACACGAAACATGTAAACAACAGTCAAATACGAGTAAGACCAGTTTCAAACAACGATTCGTTTTTAGGGATGATTCGATTTGTTGACATTTTGGCTGGATAAGAGGGAAACATTGAGTTCATCCGATTAATAGTTTGAGAGAAGAAAAAGGAGCTTTTTAGGTAATTTTTGAAGAACTTCAAGATTATCATTGTAGGAAACATTCCTCTCCATGGTTAAATGTTTGTCTCATTGTAGCCAATGTGTTCTATTCAAGTCAGTTAAAAAACCGCTCGTGCGCCCTCTGAATTTTCAGTTATCCCGTTTCCTGTTTCGTTTTTACGTACGTTTTCTCAACTTCATGCTTCCTCACAAAAAATATCACAACAATTTTAATCACAAATCTGTTTTAAGGGTACTGAATATTTTACATCACTTATTTTTTGTTACTATTTTTATGTTTTTTTATTTCTTGTTACGAATATTTTTTGATATGAAATTTCATTATGATGTATGAATGCTGCCGTTTATGAATGTGTGACTACTGGATAGTTACGTATTTTTAATATGCCATTTAAATAGGGTTACCATCAAATAAATTTCTGCACAAAAACATTAAGAATGCTATAATTGCGTTTTTTCTTTGAGGACATTTTTAAGGTTTTGTGAACATAACCAAGAACCCCGTATACGAGCACTCATGTGTCTGTCTACTAATGTTTCTTAACTGTATTGAAAGAATCGCCCCCTTTACCACAGTAAAATTATCCAGCGCCCCCTCCCCCAACAAAAAACAAAATTTAAAATTTACACTTTTCTCTATGTAGGTATGTATTTTATGCAATGAATTTCCTACTACAAATAAAAAATAATGAGAAATAGAAATAAAACACGTTATTATTTTTATAAACATAACCAAAAACGGCTAAAATGTAGTATGATGGACGAATCTGGTGGGGGATATTTGAGAAAGGAGACTCAAACAAAAACAAATAATAAATAAAGATTATAATTAAAAGATAATATAATATAACTAGCTGGAGTACCCGTACTTCTTACGGTTTTTGTGGTAAAGGTAATTTTAGCTGCCTATAATACGCATACTGTTCTGTGCAGGGCCAGGGACAGTGATTCACCTTAAAAGCACTATCTTAGGTTATTATTGATAACTTTTTTTTTTATAAACCACCTAAAAATAAATTGCATTTTAAAGGGAATTGAAAGATGGAAACAGTGCAAACAGAGCAAAATTGTAAACTCAGGGCGTAGTATAAGCAGCTAAAAGTTACTTTTACCGTTTTTGTAATGTGTTTTTTTTTTCTGTAACGTAAATGATAAGTGATAGTTTGAGAAGCACTGGTTTTTAGGTATTTTTCGATGGCCACGGCCATTATTTCTCAAATATCCCACACCACATCGTAGTCGTCCACTATACTACATTTTTCCCGTATAAACTTCTTATAACGTCGATATAATACATTATTCTTGTTTATGATAATACAAAATGTTGACAGCACAAATTCAAAGAGTATTTTTTTTAAATAGAAATTATGTTGGCAATGCGGACGATGTTTAAGACGCAGATCTCTGTCTTAAACATCGCTTGTATTTAGATGAGGTCATACGTTTTCACATTAGCGTTTAAAGACACATTCACTATAACATCCGATCTTAAAGTTCTAGTGTGAAAAGGGTATTACATATAATTGTGTATAATATGTTCTAACAAGTTTATTCTTATATGTTCACTATTCAACATGCTAGCCAGTTAGCGCAGCTGTGTTGTACCCAACTGGCCACTTAAGGTGGCGATAAACTATTTTTCGACCGATAGGCTTTTTCAATGACCCAGTTTGTTTTCTACCATACAGGCAGTTAGATACGACATGAGTGTCAATAATAGGATTTTTTGGTTATGTCTACGAAATCTTCATAGACATTTTTGTGCAGAAATTATTTTGTATATGCCAGGAATCTCTATTTTTTTCTTGTATTTATAAGTCCTCCATTTTTGTGTCTGAACTGTACTTAGGTTTTAATATTAATATAAACATGTAAGCAGATGGTACAAATGTAACTGAATCACAATAAAATGTTTTTCAAAACATTATTTGTTTTATTTAAAAAAAAATCCATCAGTTTCTATTCTTTAAACTATTTAAAAGTTTAAATTTATTAAAAAACAGAATTTTGTATCCAAAATTTAAGTTAATTTTTGCGTATAACTTAAGACTCCCTTAATCTTAAGTTATCAAAAATAAAAATTTAATTATTACTTTTTTATTTTTGCGTCATTTTGATTCTTTGTTTATATTATAATTGCTGAAATCTTTCGTCCAAAATATATGTGTATTTTCTATAATATTTAAGGCTGAACTTCATGGACGCAAATACAGTTTTAAAAAAAATCAGTGTGTTAAAACTTATTGTATCAAAATTATCGAACTCACTGTTGTGGTTTGCATCATGGTTTTCTTGGTTATATTTACGAAATGTTATGATTTACAGATATGCTCCGCAAACATAAATAATTAGTATGTATCGTAAATAATAAGTGATTAAGAAAAAAAAAAAAACAGGCCGAGACAAAAATCACGTATGTTTACCTGCGATAGTAAAAAGTGCAGCGGAGTAAGAAACCGAGAAAAAACAGAATTCGATATTGGTTGAGCCTGGTTTTATGGTTAGTAATCAATTTATAGTTACATTTGACGACGCACGCAATAATTAAATACATTATTTCAGCGTGACTTTATTAATTTAGATGAGCAAATAGTCTCTGTTGCTGTGTGTAAAAAATTTTCACTAACAAACTAACTAACATTATGACTTGCGTCGGCTGCTAGGAAGATCAGACCACATCAAACTTCAGTAACCGCGTTCCGTAAATATAATTTTTTCAGCAATTTTCGGGACATAAAATCGCATTCTTGGTTATAATCTGGTTGTACGATATATTTAATTTCACGCTCTCTCGTAATTGACGTAATAACTGCAGATCTGAGACCATTACCGCAGTTGGGGGTTTATTGCCATAATCCTCAATATTTCAAAAAATACAGGGTTTGGTTCAGGTAAAAATAAATTTCAAACTAGCCTGGATAACTGGACATATAAATATTTTATTTGTTTTTTTTTAGTTATCATTTCAATTTTTACTTAATACAGCCCATTTCTTTGTTATTATTATCTTAACCACCGACTACCCTCTGAGTTTATTGGCTAACAATTTACATAGGTAAGAACCATTCCGGATAGGCGTGGAATGAAGGATACATGCTAAATATCTCGACATATTCAGAATTATCCGAGGTACATTACCGAAGCGCGGTTTAACGAAATTAAAATTTTTGTACGAGGTTTAAAATTTTGTGTCGGATCACATAAAATCCAGATACGGATACGGATCTTGCATTCAAGTATAAAAACGAAAGACCTTGAAGCGATAGTTTGATGTGTCGCTTTGTTCCGACAAACCAAAAATGTTAACTGAGGATATAAACTAGTACTGGGAACCGAAACCGGTTTTTCGGGTACCCGATTCCGGTTTTCGGGTAAAACCGGGTTTGTAATTTTCGCATTACCCGGATACACGGTTCCGATTACCCGGTTCCAAATATCCGGTTCCGAATGCCCGGTTCCGATTACCTGTTTCCAAATACCCGGTTACGAGTGCCCGGTTCCGGATACCCGGTTTCGGATACCCGGTTCCAGATACGCGATTCCGAGTACCTAGATTAGATACCTAGTTCTAGGGTCGAGAAAACCCCAGAGGAATTCGAATGAATACAAATTCCCGATGTTGATGTAAGTAAACTGTAAACATAAATATATTAAAATTAGTGCTGGGAACCGATACCATAAAATAAAGTCAAACAGAAAATAGTGCGAACTTCCTAAATTCCTAGCCATAGTCATAGGTGAGATAATTTTAGTGCTGGGAACCAAAACCGGTTTTTCGGGTACCCGGTTCCGGTTTTCGGGTAAAACATGGTTTGTAATTTTCGCGTTACCCGGATACCCAGTTCGATTACTCGGTTCCGTAACCGGGTAAACCCGAAACCGATTTTTTTTTTGGAACCGGTTCCGTCAAGATTGATTTCTGACAGCACTAATATAAACACGTAGAAAGATTGCTACCGGCGCCTATAAGCGCTTGCTAGAATGTGCCAACTAGCGAGTATAAATAACACCTTAATTTTAAATATACCCGGACACTTGTTGGTACTCGTCGGTGCTTGCAACATGTGCCGATAAGTAAACAAGAATCTTTGGAACATTACATATCAGCTTACAAGGAGCTGTCAGTCACTTTTTTATATTTTGTTGAATTTTTCGATTTAATTTTGTAGTGAAAAACCAGAAACAATCTTTCTACGTATTCATATTCACACAATTTAGTTAAGTTCAAAATCCCTCACTCATTGAATTTGATTAAATTAATTTTAGTTTAATATTTAATGTCTACTAACCGGTCAAAAACTACCATCAAGTAATGTGTTGCTCGACTAAATATCAATTTAATTGTCGGATTACATTTTTCTTCATCTTCAGTATTTTCAAACGCAAGCTTGTAAGAAAACTAATTCGAATTTATGACATCCGTTTAAGATCCGCCTTGGAAAATCAGATATGGATTTTTATTTTTTACGGATCATCCGCGGCTACGGATACAGATATCCAGCACACCACTAGTAATTGTATAGTAACTACAGATACGAAACACATACCTCTTTCAAATTTTACGAGCTGTAAATTTTTTTGCATCAGTTCTGTGTAACACTTGTTGCCATCGAAATGAAATTTATAGGCTGCCATTGGCAACGCCTTTTTATTGATTTTATAGAGCTCAATCAGGAATGTCTCGGATGGTTTTGAATCGAATGCCACGAGGTGTTTTCTTCAGTTAACTTCATTATGGATCAAGTGAGTAGTGACGGTCTGATATTGGGGTACGGCCTGCGTCAGGATAATATCAATACGACACATTCTCGATGCCGTAGACTACTCTATACGAACGATCAACAAAAAATGTATTGGAAATGGCATCCTACGACTGCCATTCGCTGGCAATGGGTGTTTTACAACGCTGGTGATAAAATATTTGAAACAGGTATGTATCTGAAGTTACAATAATACAGTTACTATTATAAACCCAGCCCTCGTATAATTTGAAACCGAACCATATTAAGTTGCATGAACTCCAGCCTACATTATATTATCCTCAAAAGCTATGAATTTATTATGTTGTAACTTTGATAAAAGATTAATTAAAATTTTAAATAATTTGGAGTCGAAAACAAGTGCAGACATATTTCATTTCTGCATTTTTAAATCTCGGCAATAAATTAAGAAATATTTTCAGGAATTGGAGCTCATTTCGAAGAAGCAATGATAAATTATTTAGTTCCAACAACAGTTCAACGCGCACAAAGACGGAGAAGAAACTTTCTTATCTACCCATCTCGAAAACCAACAATGTGTCCAAAATGTCATAAATGTATCGCACAAACAAGATATTTGAGCAAACATTTATTGATTTGTAAGAAAAAAAATGTTGATACTACATAAAATATAATAAGGCATTAAATTACAGTGATAGCCAGACACTAATAAGTATTATATCTCAAGAAAGATAGGGGAAGGGCGTCACCCTTGGGGACAGTTTTTAAATTTTATAGTTTTTGAAGACTTATATGCAATATTTAGGAACAAAAGAAGAATAATATGTATTAAAACATATGAGAAGCAAAATAATAATGTTTGCTTTAGTGAAATAATACAAAATCAAAAATTACAAAATGTATTATTGAAATTTAAAAAAATAATGTCCCTATGCTCACGTCAGAAGGGAAGTTAGAAACTCGTTAAAGGATCCTTGCGACTCGTTAAAGGAGCCTTGGGACTCGTTAAACGAGCCTTGAGACTGGTTAACGGAGCCTTGCGACTCGATAAAGGAGCCTTGGGACTCGTTAAAAGCCTTGGTACTCGTTAAAGGAGCATTAGGACTGGTTAACGGAACCTTGCGACTAGTTAAAGGAGCCTTGAGACTGGTTAACGGAGCCTTGCGACTCGTTAAAGGAGCCTTGAGACTGGTTAACGTAGCCTTGCTACTCGTTAAAAGAGCCTTGGGACTCGTTAAAAGCATTGGGACTCGTTAAAGGACCTTTGGGACTCGTTAAAGAAGCCTTAGAGTTCGTTAAAGGAGCCTTGGGAATCAAAAGAGACTTGGGACTCGTTAAAGGAGGCTTGGACCTCCCTTATAATGTTATAATACACTTTTGTCGAATAATTTCATAAATATCAAAGTTTTGATTGAAATGTACATATCTGCAATGTCTTTTTTTAGTTCCATCTTTGAAGAAAGGTTGTATCAGCTTAACAAAAATATATTTTTCAGTTACTTCGGAAATATCTTTTATCTCGAAGAAATTAAATTCTTTATTTTGGCTCTTTTATAAAAATTTGACGTATACAATACTAGTTTTCAGTCCTATATTCGCAAAACAGTGCACGAACTAAAATTTTTTAGTATTTTCTAAAACTTTCCCAAGGTATGTTCTTGTTTCAATATTTATCTTCAAATCTATAAGTTTTTCTAGTGCGGGTCGTTTGAAATGATCCATGGGCCGCTGTTGTCCCATGGGTATCGTTCGCCAACGCTACCCTTAAGTAACAGTCATAAGATCAATTTTTTTCAGCACCAATTTTTGTCCTATTATCAACGTTAAACAAATTACCGAGTTTCTTCTGTCAGTTGAAATGTTTAACTTTAAATTCACCAATTGCCCATTTGGTGTTAACATCAGTTGGTTATCTTAGTATTTTTTCGTTAAAATATATTTACAAAATCATTTAAGAAAAAATATGAATGGTACATTAATTTTATCGGAAATCAAATTTCCGAAAAAATTAATCTATTAAATAAAAAATATGTATACGTTCACGAAATGCGACAGAAAGAAAAGGTCGATGAAAAATGACAAGTATACTAAATATTTCTATTGTCATACAAGTAGTTTCATAATGGAATCTCGAAGTGCCATACTGTGAGATTTGTTGCTATACTTCATCATACGTAATTTTAATAATATACCTATTAAATAGGATAATGTAATGAGTAATGAAACATAAAATAATTAATTCCAACTATCCTTTATTCCAAGTATTATATTTGTTATTTTGTACTATATTCGTTTTTTAATAAATATTGTTAAATGTCGAATTTACATGAATTTTTATTTAGAAAACCATGTACAAATAAATAAAAAAACATGTACACTATCCACTAACCTAAGTAAACAGAAGCCTAGGTCTTATAAGCCTAGGGGTACCCATAAGTAATCAATTATTATTAGTGTGGAATATTTGCTTCAGTCTAATTCAGAGCGTGATCGTATAAAGACTTTGTGACAACTAAATTCAAACGTTTTTATTACACCGGTGTAAAATGGCGGACAATCAACCAACTGAGGAACATTTACGTTATTGCATGCTGTTTCATTTTCGATCGGGTGTTAATGCAACGGTTGTAACCAAGAAAATTTGTGATGTATATGGAGACGTATTGAAAGTTAATAAGTGCCAACGTTGGTTTAGAAAATTTTCCAATGGTGATTTTGACTTGTCTGATAGCAATCGAAGTGGACGCCCTCTAGAGTTTGATAATGAAGCTTTAAAATTACTGGTGGAAACGGATCCCAAACTGAGTATCCAGGAAATAGCAAACACTCTTCAGGCTACTTGGTCAACAGTCCAAAGACATCTTCAAGAAATCGGGAAGGTTTACAGACAGGGTATATGGGTTCCACATCAATTGTCGGAGATGAATAAAGAACAACGGCGTACAATTTGCACATCTCTATTGTGCAGACAACTTCTTCTTAATGAAAATTCCATGCCGGACCGGGATTTGAACCCGAGGCCCGAGACCTTAGCAACGCAGGGCACGTGTGTTACCACTACGCTACACCGATCGGCATGCCTGTTTCTTTGGTTTAGGTGGAACTAATTTAACTACAAATAAGAATTGTCCTGGCTAATTGCCAAAGCAGCAAAGGCCATTAAAATAAAAAAAGACTAATTTAACAAAAGTCGTATTCAGTCAGGAAATAGTTAAAATTTTATTTAGTTCCGCCTAACGGTGTGGAATAGTCTATAGCAGCGGTTCCCAAACTTTTTTGAGCGCAACCCGGTACAAGGTTTTAAAATTTTTTGCGACCCACCTTATGAAAAAAACATTTATTTACAAAACAAATTTTGTTTTAAAGCAGTAGCTTTATAGTAATAAAGAGTAATAAATAGTAATAAAGAGTATAGTATAGTAATAAAGAGTATAGTATAGTAATAAAGAATATAGTATAGTAATAAAGAGCACAAATACACACTATTCTAGTGATTAATGGTTGGTTTATATACGGAACAAGAATAAGGAATAGGAAATAAGAATAGTGCACAAGATGTTAAAACATGGCTGCGCCGTTTATCGGTTTATGTAGGAATGAAATTTAACTTAAACATAAGAATAGTTGGTAACATTCAACATTTTATTCTTATTTCAAGGATAAGACACGATAAGCCTGCGCACAGCAATCAAAATGTCTGCCGTAATAAAGTTTGTTCAACAGATGTTTTTCAGTTGTGATCAGAGGGTTGTAAACAACAATAAAATGTTTTTATTATTTTTATTTATTCTTCTTGTAAGTTTTAAGAACCTCTCAAGTGACAAACGTTAAACACAGGCCAACGCAAATACGTAGGCGCAGCGACGAAATGTTATGTCCTATATAAACGGTTTAATATTTTTTATTCATGTGTACTATTCTTATTTCCTATTCCTTATTCTTGTTCCGTATATAAACCAACCATAAGTGACGTAAAAAAAATAATATGTACAAAAAAAATCTTATTTGTTTTTACAATTTTTTTCGCGACCCGGCAAAATATTTTTGCGACCCGGTGCCGGGTCGCGACCCACACTTTGGGAAACGCTGGTCTATAGCAAGGAAACAAACATTGTGATATGAAAATTACTAACACGGCACCGCGCTAAATTCAAACGTTTGTCAATCGTTAGTGAACGATCAGTAGATTAAAATATCGTATCTCTTATAATAAAGAAGTTAGCAATGCTTCAGAGCCGCAGTAAGGAAAACTTGCGCTAGGGCAGAGCCGTGGTTTGGCGCCCTTGGTAAATAAAAACAAGGTTCTTACCTCTCAAAATTTAAGTGATGAGCAAAAAAAAGGTCCTCACCTCCCAAAATCTTCACAATGGCGTCCCCTTAGCAAGCCCGTCAGCGCCCTTTTCCTTAGTGCGCTAGGGGCCGTTGCCCCTCCGCCCCCCCCCCCTTACTGCGGCTCTGCAATGCTTAAACGGTTCCCAAAAACACCCTGCATAGTGAGAAGTTAAGACCATAAAATGATGTAGCAAACTTAATTTTCAAAGAAGATATAAGAAAAGAATTGAACATCTCACGAGCTGGATAAAAATTCTAAAATACGCAAACTTGCAGAATTCCCAAGTAGACGCTGGTGTATAAGCCAAATGAAGTGCCAGACCGAGGAAGGCCAAGGAAGTATAGGACCGGAACAGTCTGCAAATTCGTTCGACTATGAAGATTATTTTAAATTGAAGTTTTCATTTTTAGTTTACCATAAATTTCGCAACACACTTACTACTGACTCATGATACACCAAGGTGTTGGGAAACACAGGTGGGAAACCACTGCTCTAGAATAAAAAAGTCGCTGTATTTTATTTTGTCAAGACTCAATAAAAAATTGTACATCTTTATTTTGCCCAGCCTGTATGATTTATACACTTTAAGTTTCACCTTTACTTGAAAGAGTAGAAACATATATATATTAGTAATAAAATTCTTATTTGGAAATATAAATTTACGGCTAATGGCCTTTGGCCTTTTCATTTCATTTCTGCATTTATTAATTCCAACTGACATACTGTCAAGTTAATTATTTTCAGGATCTGACGATCGTGAAATAGAAGATTATTTTAATACTGGAAATACTGGAGAAAGGAGAAAAAAATATCCATACGATGCAGCTAAAAATGTCATGTATCCATCTAGAAAGCCCAAAATTTGTCCATTTTGTTTTAGAGTTTGTAAGCAGGGACATAATTTAAAAAAACATTTTGCATCTTGCAAAGGTTATGTCCAGGGCACAATATAATAATGTATAGAGTAGTCTGTTTCTAATCCTATTTTTAGGGTTTCGTAGGAATAACTAAAAATGCTTTAAATCTTTAGTCATATGTCGGTACGGTAGAAATTGTGACCAAATCAATGGACTATTAATTTCCTTCATCCACGTATTGAAAAAATAATGTGATCTAAAAAAACATTTTATTCAAATAATAAAATTATATGAATAAAATATTGATTAAAATTATTTCAAATACATTCTATACAAGTTATTTTAAAGTTTAAAACAGAAATCTTTAATATATTTTTTGGGCGACCATATCAAAAACAGTTTTTACCATCTAGTACCGGCCAAAAAGTAAATATTTTTCGGCCTAGGCCGATTCGCTTACTTTTTTGTCCGCTAGACGCTAGCGCCATCTATGTGTCATTTCTTAAGTTACAAGATCTCCATGGTTACACAGAAACAACTAACAGTCAAACTTTTATAATTATAATAATTGTTCAATAACCATAAATTATCCAATTTTATCGAAAATTTAATTTTTCTAATAAAAATTACTTTTGATCGCCCAAAAAATATAATAGACCGGGAGCTCATAACAGTTTTTGGTCTCCGATTTCATACAGCATGCCTTTTGGAGGAGAGAATATTTACCCATTGACAACAAAAAAGGGATGGTACCTAACCCCTGCACGCTTTTCGGTCATAGGGCAAATTGCATTTCCACTTAAACACAAAATTTTGGTGCTTTTCTCTGATTTAATATTGTTTGTCCTTTTGTCAAAAGAAAGTTATAACAAATTTAAATTCTTTTAAATATATGCATGCGATTCGGAGGGTCCCAAAGGGCTCAAACGGTCATGTGATCTTGTAATAAAAAAATATGATTTTCCGCGTTTTCATACAGCATGCCTATAATTAATAGTATATTCTGTAACAAGGTTGGAATGAGAAAATTCGATGCGAGTGGAACATTCCGAGCGCGAGCCGCAGGCGAGCGTGAGGAACCACGAGCATCGAATTTTCTCTTCCAACCGAGTCACAGATCCTACTTTCTCCACGACCACCAGAAAGAAAAAAAAATTAACAAATAATTATTTTAACAAACATTTTATCTTAACACATAATTTATATTACATAACAAATTAATCAATTAATTGAACTATTTTTTTTTATTATTTTTTTTTATTTTAATTTAATTTGCCGCACATTTAGGCCACTATTTTAGGTTAGGAAGTTATGTTGCATTTATTTAATGTAAACGTTGCATATATCTCAATGTAACCCTACAAAAACAAAAGACAACAAGTATAGAATAGTTATTCCATAACAAGTGATGGAATGAAATACACGCAAAATGCATAAGAAGATAAGTGCTTTAGAATAACATTTCAACTCTTGTGTTAGAATATTAACTTTCTGTAGTCAAATTTGGTTTTAGAATTGGTAAATTCTATAGTGGTCGTGGAGAAAAGACTTTAAATTTGTTATAACTTTCTTTTGACAAAAGGACAAGCAATATTAAATCAGAGAAAAACACAAAAATTTTGTGCAAGTGGAAATGCAATTTTCCCTATGACCGGAAAGCGTGCAGGGGTTTAGTACCATCCCTTTTTTGTTGTCACAGGGTAAATATTCTCTCCTCCAAAAGGCATGCTGTATGAAATCGGAGACCAAAAATGTAATTAGCTCCCGGTCTATAATGTGTACTTTTGCCAAAAAGATCTTTTTTGTCCTTATCTGTTTGAAGTCCTCGGCTGCGCCTCGGCCTTCATATTCAGATGTGGCCAAAAAAGATCTACTCTTTAGCAATGTTACATAAATAACTATTTTAGGCGACCATATCATAAACTGTTCTTATTAATTAGCTAGTACCGGCCAAAAAGTAAATCTTTTTCGCTCTAGGCCGATTTGCTTATTTTTTTAGCCGCTAGATGCTAGCGCCATCTATGTGTCATTTCTTAAGTTACAATATCTCCATGGTTACACGGAAACAACTGACAGTAAAACATTTATAATTGTAATAAGTGATCAATAACCATAAATTATGCAATGTAAATAAAAAAAAAATATTTTTTTCTAATATAAATTACTTTTGGTCGCCCAAAAAATATGCAACTTTGCCAAAAAGATCTAAATTTTGGCTATGGTAAACAAATAACTATTTCATATATGTTGCCTATTGGGCGTTCTGAGTGACGTCAAAAACAAGTCTTCTGATTGGCTGTTCGAATTGAGACAACCGTATAGTATACGAACCGTGGTGTAAAATATTAAAACTTTAGACCTAGATTAAAAGCAATGTCCAAAATTGATTTTATTTCCACACGATCGTAGTAAAATATGCCACAAATATATATTGTCATTTTCTAGGTACCTACGAAACCCTGAAATGTATAAAAATCCACATATTTTTTTAACATTGGGTGCTTAAAGTCATGTTCGCCCAATGGCAGTTATAATTTCCCGCAATACAACTTCTTGTTACTCTGTCAAGTATCAGTTTTTCCCAGGTATCTTGTAACATATGTTCATTAAAAAAACAAACTAGTTGGAATTTTTATGAAGGTATGTCAAGTGGGTTTTTACACGGTTCAATTTATTGATCAATAAATTGAGAAAGTTGACCTTCAATTTATTGATGTGTGTATAGTGTTCAAATATCATCAAAAAATTGAACAATTTCTTGATAAATTTCCGATAAACGCGATAAATTTCCATGGCCTGATGCGAGTTTTGTTTTTTAATGAACAAACTATAAAACTTAGTTACTAATATACCTTTGCCATTTTAATTCAATTCAAGACTTCACTGTTTACTTATTTATTTATTTATCTATTTATATATTAATTTACTAAAATAATTTTAAAAAATTATAACAAATTATAATAAATTTGTTGAATAAAATATATTTAAATTTACAAGCATTTTCATTTCTGCATTATATCCGTTATTTGTTATTTGTGTAATCTCAAAATTGTAAAATAATGACATCTTTCGACAAAAATTGTGACACAAAAATTTTTCAGATGGTCCTCTACATATATTTTCCACAAAAGATTTGGAAATATTTTCATTCAAGAATGGAGCATCAAGAAAACCAATAGAATGTCCGAAATGTTTTAAAATTGTGTCACAAGCTAGAAATTTAAAAAGGCACTTGGTCAATTGCTTCGATAGGGAATTAAGGATTGAGAAAAGAAAAAATAAAAATAAGAGAAAAATGAAATCTTATTAAAAGGTTCCAAATGAGTGTGTAATATAAAAAAACGTCTGATTGTGAAATACTCCCATTGTTCCAAATTAGTTGTCATATTTGTAAAAAATAGCAAAGAAAAAAGCAGAATACAATGCAAAAGCTGAATAAAAATAAAAATTTATATTTATTACAGCTTAAACGCCCGTCGTTTCACTCAAGCTTCATTTCTCCCTTTGCGTCCCTACGTTCCGTGGCTATCAACACACTGTCTGCGCTGCGTGAGCAATACACTAATCATGCGAAGCTCAGTTTTTTCCTTTTTTCGTTTGTTCATAAAAATTTAAGGTTTTAAGGACGGAAAGATTTTCTGAATACGTTGGTGCAAACCAAACTGCCTTTCGATAATTAAATACAGAGTAGGGTTGTACATCGAAGGCAAAACATCGATGTTGAACATCGATGTTAACATCGGCGTTTTACTATCGATGTTTAAAAAACATCGAAAGGATAACATCGATGTATCGGTAACATCGATGTTTTATTAATATTAAAAAAAAAAACTATTTATTTATATTATGTAGGTTTTATTTAATAATGTAAAGATAAAATACGAAAAAAAGTAACATATAATACACAAAAAGCATTTATTAGATTTTTAAATAGATTGTGTAACAGTCACATTCAAATGTCCCGCCGCTGCTTATAACCGTTTGGAACAGACTTTATAAGCTGTTCACTTTTGTAAGAACAAACTAAGAGGAAAATTTGTTTTCAATAGTTTGCACCTTTGAAACTGTATGTCATGTTGGTATTAAAAAATGTCACTTTTTTAAAATGTCGATCCATTTGACATATGTCATAATGAAAAATGATATCTTAATTATGATGATCATAACCTTATCAACCTAAAGTCGGTTTTACAGCGTAGGGAATATTTTTAATTGACATTTAAAGTCAGCAATACACTATAAAAGTAACCAGATCTAGTTTGTCCTTACAAAAGGGAACAGCTTCTATAAGCCCTTCACTTTTGTAAGGACAAACTAAATCTGGTAATTTTGCTGATTTTTATAAAGTATTACTGACTTTTATAAACTTGGTTATATTGTAAAAAGGGCTTTAAATAATACAAACATAACCCCATGTTTGTATTATTTTAGGTTAGTATTATATTTATAAAATATTTAAGATGTCACTATTCAAAATGAAATATGCAAACGATATTTTTTTAAATGACATATTTATAATCTGACTTTTCAAATTATTTTTCTGTAGTGCCAACATGACATACAGATTCAAAGGTGCAAACAGTAGAAAACTTAATTTCCACTTAGTTTGTTCTTACAAAAGTGAACGGCTCATAATTAGTTTATATTGATAAATTCACATTTCCCAATATGGCAATTCTAGAGATTGTAGGAATAATAACTGGGAAAGTGTCTTTCCCTTTAATCTATTTCTCTGTTGTGAAAATGTACAGAGGTGGCGACAACATTTAAAAATTTCGGGGCTATTTTATATAGGGACGGATATGTGGTAGACAACTCTATATACAATATATACTTTTTGGCGGCATTTTTAGCGAGTAACAATAGATTATTTCTATTAAATTTCACTTTATTTACCTCGTTCACTTATACAAAAAATTGCTCGACACAAAACTCAAAGAGCAAAACAATTATGTTGGTGTCGTTGGTCGTTGTCATTATTTGCAAAAATTAGAAGTTTCTTCTTTTTTTTTTTCTTATCCTGCTAACTGCTAAGAAGAATAAGAACTAACACTATTAGTATTGTTATATTACAATACATGGCGCTTATATTTTGTGTATTAATTTTAATAAAAATAAATTTTTAAGATTCCAGCGCCTCTAGTTTCTGAATTTCAAAGTTTAAACATCGACATCGGTAGTAGACATCGATGTTTTATCGATACTATCGCCACCTGAACATCTATGGTAAAAACATCGATGGTTTCAGAAAATACATCGATGTTTTTTTCCCATCCCTAATACAGAGTACTGACCACTTATGGGTTTAGGATTTTTTTTTTCCTCCAAATAATTTAAGGTATCCGTTTGATTTTAATTATTTTAAAAAATTCAGGGACTCTAAGAGTCATAAAAACAGGCCTATTTTAACATTAACGATGACAAATATGTGCGTGTTGTGTATACAATAGCGACATGCGTATATAAGTCTGCACTTACGTTGGTCAAACATCGGCCAGCGCCAAGCCCAACGTACGTTGGCTGTGTGCTAACTTCATCAACGATCTAATTCAACAAATCCTTCTGTCAAAATTCTTTATTAACATTAATTGACATCATTTTCTTAAAATAATGACACTCGCAAATCTAACGGAACCACTCCACTGAAACGCGGTTTATCAAAAACTCCCATACGCGTTTCAACTTGTTGTGAAACAGCGCCGGTTGCGCAAATAATTTCAAACACTTTTGATTTAGTACAAACAGTTACGCAACTACTCAAGCCGCACCATATAAATTCCAATTGTTGCGCCAATTGTTTGATCGTGTATAGGACTCTTAACGCTACAGCACATTGTTCACCTCGTTACATCTCATCACGTAGGCATTGTTACATTACCACAAGAATATATTATATATAATCTGTCTCAATTTGTAATACGAAACTAAATCTGGTTACTTTGGTGACTGTTGTGGTGTAAATAGACTTTTTTGAAACCATGTAAACTTGTAAATCTGGCTTTTACATTTTTAGTGAAGTTGCATTATACTGAGGTTATATTCACTCAAAAACTACATGTCAGATACCAAATTGACCTGTCAAATTTGTGATTGACATGTCAAATATTTTGAATTGTATACAAATATTTATTTCATCTTAATTCGCTTATTCATATTTTCTGTTCTGGTTGCATAAAATATATTTCAAATGCTTGTCAATTTGCGTTTTATACAATTTGTGTTAGTAAGTTGACATATACGTAATTTAATGTCAATTATGAATTGTCAAATATTTTGAAAGGTGTTACCACCCTAAGGTGATATTTTAAATATACAACATAAAAAATGAAGTTTCCCTGTTAGTTTCGTATTACAAAATGAGACAGATAATAATTATTTATAAGTATTTATTATTTATTTAATACTGTACATAATTTATTAATTAAAATTACAGTACACAATACAGATACATACAGGAACAGATAAAAAAGAAGTATACAGTAATTTAGGAAGGGTTCGCTATTATCCGCGGATACGGCGGGAATACTGAATACTTATATAATATTTTAAACTTATATTATCAATAATCAGAAAAATCTTGCAAAAGTGACAACAATTTTGGAACAGAGGGAGTAAAATTTATCTTGAAAAAAGATGCTTGGCTTTTCGGCCTTTTTCACTCTTAATTTGAGGCAAGTGCCTCACCCTAGATCTGGCCCGGTGACGACCCCTTTGACGATTCAAAAATGAATATCTGTTTTTGATACATATTTATATTTTTAATTAATTTTTTGTTATGTTATTGTATGTAGAGTTAAATTTAATATTTCAGATGGTATTACATACAAATTTAATAAATATTCTATTAATTTTAATTTGTAGACAAGTGTAATATTTACATCGAATAAAATGTTACGAAATTTTAAATATTCATTTCATTTCTGCATTTTAACCAGTAGTGTAATATTATTTTGAGGTAGGAAGCACAAGTAATACTAATTGTATATAGTCGAATTCTTTTAGGAAAAATATGATGTCACAAATAAACGTCTATTACGTTTACATAATACGTATATATACCTAAAATAACCTAAATAAATATAAATACGCTAAAATAAGAGCATTGTCTTTTTTTTTCTGGTCAAATGTATACTAAATTACTTTTCCACGACTATATAGATATACGTTCATTACAAGTGTCAGTGATTAGTAAATGTAGCACGTTCCCCACTTCTTTTTATAACACACCGATGACCTGTTACGTAATGAGCGCATTACATAACAGATTCAAGCAGTAATGGCCGAACGTTGCTAATCAATGTAATAAATAGGTTGAAAGCATATGTCAAATTATTGTTAGTTTGTGAAGGAAACCGGATTAAAATTAAATAATACAGTTAAAGTTGTCGAATTTTGCAAATATATTTTTTAAGTTGATCTTGGTCAGTCAGTCAGATGATGTAAGTATTGTTAACTGAATTTATTTTCCATACGACACGTACATGACTGTTGCTAGGCAACGTAATAAATACGTTGAAAACAACTGTCAAATTATTGTTAGTTATTAAAGGGGAAAATTTTAAAAATTAAATAAGTAATAAGTTATAGTCGTGGAAAAAGTATAGAATGAAACTTGAATGGAATAATCATTTCACACGAGTATGAAAGTTGCTCCACGACCCGCAGGCGAGTCGCTCGCAATACATACGAGTGAGAAATGATCATCATTCCATTCTCGTTGCATAATATACTATTTTATCCTTCTAGATAACCGAAAATTACTCATTGTAAAATGTTTCTACACAGCGTTTTAGAATTTGTGAGGTTAAGTATAATAAAATGCAAAGGTAAACTTAGTATTCAGACAAATTTTAATGAATAGAATGTTATGCGCAGTGGCGCACCCAGGGGAGAGGTTTGCCTCCCCCCCAAAAAGAACCACATACTACATTTTTTATCACCATAATCTTAGATAAATATATGTATTTAAAAATAGAGATGAGTTTTTTTTTGGGTCATCACTTGTATTTCAGAAGCGAGGACTTTTTTTATAGAAATAAGAATAATTTAAATAATTTTGTATTCCGACCCCGCCCCACAATTCCTTGGTGCGCCACTGGTTATGCGACATACTGCATACTTAGGTGCCCATACAAAAGCGTACATTTGAGCGAATACTATATATACACTGCAGGCCAAAAGTTTCCGGACAAGAAAAATATTTGTAATATTTTAGTTAAAAGTCAAGTACAAAGGTACTAATAATGTTTTAATATATATTTTTTTTTTACTTCTGGTTATAATATATTTTGTATAGAAAACATTTTGACATAATATAGAGATAAATAAGCAAAAGAAAAGCACATAATCACTAAACTTTCTTTTCGTCAAAAAACGAGCCCTTTGATTCTAAAAGTTTTTTTGTAATTTTTGGCAATCGATCGATTAATTTTTGAATGGTTTCTGCAGAAATTGCACCCCATGACTCCTTTAAGATATTCCATAACTGATTTTTGGATGTTGGACATTTTTTTCGAACATTTCTATCAAGTTCCTCCCATAGTCACTCGATTGGGTTTAAATCAGGAGATTGAGCTGACCAGTTCATATTTTTAAGGATTCCTCTGGCTTCTTGTTCTTGAATATAGTCGCGACATAGTCTAGAACTATGTTTTGGATCATTATCCTGCATGAACACAAATCCAGGACCAATTAATCGTAAGCCAGATGGAATAGCATTTTCTTCTAATATTTTTTTATAATGTTCTTTTCTCATTATGCCGTAAATTTTCACAAGATCTCCAATGCCAGTTGAAGAAAAATATCCCCATACCATCACATACCCACGTCCATGTTTCACTGTTGGAACTACACACTGTGGATCCCCATCTTTTCTTTCGCTGTTCTTCTCACATAGACTTGTCTTCGGTTACTGAAAACTTCAAATTTCGACTCATCTATACACAATACATTTTTCCAATCTTCTTTTGTCCACAACTTGTATTTTTGGGCCCACTCTAACCTTTTTTTTCTTGTTTGCTTGCCTAAGCAGAGGTTTCTTTACAGCAACACGACCAAAAAGCCCTGCTTCTCTGAGACGCCGTTTTGTCGTATTTACAGATATTGCCTTTGAATGACTTTCATTAAACAGGGCGGTAATGTCGGGGGCTGTCAGTCTTCTATTACGTTTACTCATTAATACAATTTTCTTATCTTCAAGTGATGTTGTGGTTTTAGGTCTTCCTGCTCTTTTTTTATCCGCAAAACTACCAGTTTCTTTCCAACGTTTGACAGTATCTTGAACAGTACTTTTTGCAACTTTCAATTTTTTCGAAATATCACGAATATTGTAACCTTCTTTGTGGAGAGTTATTAATTCAGAACGCTTTACAATAGTTAAATTGGATTTTCTACTCATTTTTTTAATAATTTGTTGAAATTTATTTCAAATGAATTTTCAATCCAATTCTACGTCTAATTTTCACTATACCAAGTTATAACTGACGTAAACTAAATGAATATAGGTTCAAATCATCATAGTATATCATATTTAAAATATTTAAATTATTTCTTAAGTGATACGCACGTTAAAAGTAATGTTGATATACAAATGCTGACAGCGGACGATATCTATAATAATAATAATAAACATTTCGCTAAGTAGGCATATTTTGTATTTATCGTTCATCATTTCGTTCAAACTTGCTCTAGAGTCTTACAAAATGATCATTAAATTGTTTTATAATTATATTTCAATTAATTTACAAGAATATATATATTTTTTTGGTATTTTAATGCAAAATCATATCTTGTCCGGAAACTTTTGGCCGGCAGTGTATATGCGTATGTCTTTCATTACTGGGTGATGTCATGTTTTTATAAAGATTCGACTAAAAATGTGTTTTATGGCTCAAATTTGGACATAAAAATTGTTGTTTAGTTATGGAAATATTAGTCTAACGCCGGCGTTCTTAATCTGGTGTCTATAGACTCACAGGTTTACGGACCGTAAGATATACAAAATTTGTTATTATTATTTTATTTTAATGCCAAATTTACAAGCACTAGTGGTATCTAAGATATCTCTTCTTATTAATCAAGACTTATTTCACTAGTAATATTAAGTTATGTACACGATTTGATTGAAATTGACACCTGAGTTTGCTGTAGTCAATCAAATAAAATATACTGTGAAACAAAATATTTTCGTTAACAACTTTAGAGAACTTTGTGGATAGACAATTTTTTAATGTAGTGCAATCAAAAATCACTACATTTGTTAAGATATAATGTTTCCTATTCATACATTAAATAAAAAGACTAAAGAAAGGAGTATTACATGATATTTGGAAAGACCAAGATGGTCTTTTAAAATGGTGGACAGTAGTTTTCAGCTGTACAGTACCGTAGGGCCAGTTATTAAAATAATTATAATCGGTACTAAAAGAAAAAATTATAATTTCAGTACAATGTTTCATTAACAACATGTTGAGAATAATATAAACATGTACTAGTAAAGTTTTGATGGCAGGTAAAAGACGTATTTTAAGGTCAAAAAAGGGAGAAGGAAAAAAAAAACTATCACTAATGTCGAGACACTTTCATGTCCCGCAGCATGAACTTGGAACGGAGAAATGTAAAATCTGTGATATTGTACCGATCAAAGCGGGACGGATGGGATCCATATTTTAAGAGAGAAAAGAACCACGAGCAACGAATTTTCTCTTCCAACCGAGTCACAGACCCTACTTTCTCCACGACCACCAGAAAGAAAAAAAACATTAAGAAATAATTATTTTAACAAACATTTTATCTTAACAAATAATTTATATTACATAACAAATTAATCAATTAATTGAATTATTTTTTTTATTATTTTTTTTATTTTTATTTAATGTAAACGTTGCATATATCTCAATGTAACCCTACAAAAACAAAAGACAACAAGTATAGAATAGTTATTCCATAACAAGTGATGGAATGAAATACACGCAAAATGCATAAGAAGATAAGTGCTTTAGAATAACATTCCAACTCTTGTGTTAGAACTTTCTGTAGTCAAAATTGGTTTCAGAATTGGTAAATTCTATAGTGGTCGTGGAGAAAATGATTTCATTCAGTGTTTGTTTGGCTACCGAAATAATCTTGAAAATTTTTTCTTATAATAGAGAATGTCTGCAAATTCGTTTGACGAACTTTTATCTATTCGGAGCCATCGTATTAATAAACAAGTTTCAAATATAGGGTAGAAATACGCAGGGATTAAAATGTACCGAAGAAAACGTTCTTTCGGTGGTGAAATTAATGGAAACTAACGTTCTGATTCGTGAAATTATTTAAAATATTGCTAAATATAGTTCCAACTCGAGCCCTGGAAATATGCAAGGCCTCTGACAAACGCAATCGCGGAAAACCGCCCTCGTGTAGTTTAAACGAGCGATTTCATTTAGCAGTTGATTTTCCCCGCGTTTAAAACGCTACGGAAAACACAGTGTAGTATGCAGCATGTAACTTCCAAAAGAAGTGTATTTGGAGCGTTTTACGGGCGGTTTCCCGTTGCGACAGAATCGCTCGTACAATGGCCGAAGATATGATACAATAAGAATTCTTTAATTAAAATTGGCACAGCAGTGGACCAAGTCTGTCTTCTTTATCAGTCATCTATTGGCGTTAGACTAATATTTTTCTATATCTTATGTATGTCTAGTTATTAGCTATAAAATTTATAAATTCTACATTTTAACCATAATATACATACTAATTTGAGTAGTGATTAATTTTGATTTACTTTGCACTTCAATTCCAACCCTATATCCATGTTTATTGATTTAAAAACTGTGACCATCTTTCAGGTAAAGCAATAAAACGTTCCTTAACCATGGCAGAATCAGGAAAATCAGGTTGGCTATCAGAACGACCTGCCCAGTGTCCACATTGTTGTAAATTTGTCAGACAAGCTAAAAATCTCAACAGACATATATATGCTTGTCTTAAGAAAAGTTATAAACAAGCAGTTATATCCCTCGTCGATCCATCGACAATTACCCCTACGTTAGACAATTTTCTATTCAAAAACGAATAGTCACTTTTGTAATGAAGCCTTTTTCAGTAAAAAAGTCGACGCTTATGGTTTTAATAATAAATTGCTTATTATGGTTTTTATAAATTTAAAGGATTGACGAACTATATTTAAAAACAATAATTTGGATGATTATTATTGGATAATGCAACACCTTTTGAGAATATAGAATTCGCAAGATTTAGTAAGAAATAAAAAACCTAATAGTATTTCCAAAATGAAATGGCCACTCTCCCTTTCTGATTCCAATAACGACAGATAGTATTACCATTATACCTGTCTTTATAGTCTATATTAAATACTTCAAATTTGCATAAATAAAAATCTTTTTTTTTTTTTTTGCAACAAAAATAAATCCTAGCAACTTCAAATAATTATACATACAGCTAACTTGGTATGGAAATTCTATTCCGTCTTCTTCCAACTTTTTTATTAAAAAATACACAGTCGGCACCATATTTTTCGAATAAAAGTCGTATATTTTATTTATTATTGTTTTAGACATAAAACTATGTAAGTATTTTCTTGAAAACTTGTAAATCTGGTCGTTTTCGCTGCTGATTTTTGCCACGAATATCTATTCGATTTAAATTTATAATTCCCTTAATACATCTTATATTCTGTTTACAGCTACGAGTCTTGGAATTACTGTCATAAACCCATTACGGCATTGTTAAGCTTCTTAACAAGAGTGTCCATTTCATTTTGGAGATACTGAGGGTGATAAAATGGCTGCAGTGGCATTAGCGTTTTTGTGATTGTGTCGTTTTCTAAATATTATTAAATAAATATTATTTAAGTAACTATAGTCCATTTTTAAACTAAGATGAGTAAATTCCAAAGTCATATTTAGACTATAACAAATCGCCAGACGTTACTATTTTATTATTTTTTTCTGGATAATTGAATTTTGGAATAATTTTATAGTGAAATATTATTTTAATTGGACGAATCTACAATATTTACCATTAAAATGTAATTTTATGTATTAAATACAGAGCATTCATTTATGATAAGCCTTTGAATTTACTACGTTGTCGTGATAGTAATTTTCACCTCACAATGTTTAGTCCCTAGCCGTACATGACATATTAGACCATAAACCTACATTGGACATTTTGGACACTGACATTTTGATATTTAGTTTTACGTTTATATAAATTCCCATTGTATTTATTATCAGAAAAGGCTTTTTTATTACCACTATGGAATAAATTTCGTTGGGAAGTAAAAAAAATCAAGCCTGTACCCAGTGATGGCATCCTACCGGTTCGTGCGAACCGTTTCTTAAAATTATTGGAACCTTAGGGAACCGGTTGTTAGAATTATTAAAAATAAATGAATTACTCTGACTTCAGTTTTGAATCGTGCGCCGTGCCCTGCAGTGTTGCAAATGTAATATTTATTTTATAGGTTATTAATAATACGCTTTTAAATTTTTTTTCTTATATTTAATAAATGGAAGTAAGTGATTTGTTTTCACTCTTAAAAATACCAAATAGGTTCCTAGATATCACATGACTTTATAGAACCGCTTCCTGAAAATTTAGGATGCCATCACTGCCTGTAGCTGCAAACTTTAAATCGTCTGTACCTACTTGACCGCTGAGTTTAATTCCTGCTTATGTCAAATAATTTGTGTAAAAATATTTATACAAATTACAGGTTCTGCTTAGCCGTTCGCAACCGGCTTTAAACTGTAGGTGCCTTTCTGTGTACGCTAAAAAATGGACGTAATACTGACCATATTACTCCTGAATGTACATAGATTGAAAACATGATCACGAAACCTGGAAACAGGAGGCCTTGGCTCATTTCGGGCTGCCGCGCCAATGATGATGATGATGAAGTAAACAAATAGCCACATAAACAACAGCAAATTAATGTAATATGATTTTAGATTAGTGATAGCTTTGGCAGATCTAAATACATTTATTATTGAAGTATATTTTCGATCGGAGGTATGTAACGAAGAATTTTGAATTATTTCACATTCATTTGTCTTTATAAGTTTTTCTATGTCCAGCCCCTGGTAAATACCAACCTTTATAATTAATGTAATGTGCGGGAAATTCAAATGCCTATCAGCCATTAATGAACTCTCTCTCTGTGTCAAATTAAAAGAAAGGCACTAGTAAAGAATATATATTGTATTTATTTATTTATTTATATATTTGCTTACAGAAGAAAATTCCAAATAACAAGAACAAAGTATATCACTAAAACAAATTACACAGTAAAAATAAATATAAAAAAAACCTAGTAAATTAAGTAAAATTGATACCTAATTTGAACATGTCGAATAAATCCAGAGTATTATTATTTAATGAATTAAATATTTTTGACAGTCTATCAACGCAAATATTGAACCCGTAATTAATTATATCTGCAATAAAGCAGTGACTGGGAACAAAAATCACATTATTCATAATTTGGCATTGAAAACATATTTCTGCTGTTTACCACTCACTATCATGAAATTTCACTGACAAATAGCATTTTTTTGTACAATAACTTATATTTTCTACTATAATAACTATTATGAAAACTATAATAACTTTATAACTATTATTGGAAAGTAGCATCGCAATAACCTAATGCATCAGTTATTGACGAAATTATTTTTGGGCTATGCTTGCGACTCAATTACAAATATAGTTTTCGCGTGAGAAAAACGCTCCTCTTAGTTTAAAAATAGCCTATAATGAATATAAAATATACTTAAACCATTTGTTGGTGAAAAATTACACTATTGATCTGTCAAAACAAAACATTTAAGGTTAATAGAAATAATGTAATTTTTAAAATTGAAGTTAGAAGTTCAAAATTCCCTTGTGCTTTATTTATTTTCTAAAAAGTGGATTTTATAATTATAATGATTTAAAAGTTAATCATTAAAATGTTAAGTTAAAAATAAATATTTGTCTTATGAATTTTCCACCTGTTATGGTAACAAATTACATTTTCATTTTATTATAAATAAATATTAACAATCATATATGTATATATTCGGGAGGTTTAATTTTAAGAATCAATATAATTTTAAACCTGTTTCAGAGGTATATAATAGATGAGAACGTTTTTACTATATGACTTAGGTTTCATATTCATTAACCCACAATTGACTACGATATTGTCAAATATTTAAAGATAAAATAAAATAATACCTCGAGTTATTATTTTATTGTAAATTAGTGTTTGAACTGAGATTTTATTGATTTTAAAATGTGAAAACAAATTTTAAAACGAACGCAAAATTAACAGACTAGCAAATGTAAATATTTGTATATAGTCTATAAGATTAATAAAATATATTTTTATATTTATGTTGTTTTTAATTTCAACCCAGTCCTTTCTTTTTCCTTTTAACCACTATCAAATATTTCTTAACTATAACAATCTTAACTTATACGAATTTATTTCCTTAACAATATATTGTTAAGCAAATAAATACTTCTTTTGTGTGGCTTTTTACTAAAATTTTTAGCATGAATTAAAACAACTAAATATTCCATTTTCTTAAACTGGGGATTTTTCAGATTTTATGTTGGCAACATCAAAACGTAAACGTACAGAAATAAATGGCGGACCAAAACCAACATGGAATTCCAGTCAACCTGCTCGCTGTCCATTTTGTCTCGTTTATATTAAACAAGCAAGAAATATGAATAGACACATTAAATATTATTGTCAGACTGCTGGAGCACCAGGAAGACATCATTTTAGGCCATTACCGCAAGTTGTATTTAATATGCAAGAAGATAGTGGGGAAGTTAAACATGATAATTTTGAAATGCAGTCAACTGAAATGGAACAACCATCAGAATTACAAAAGTTTGGAATGCCTTTGTCTGGGCCACCAGAATTACAGAAATTTGGAATGGCTTTAACTGAACCATCAGAAGAACAAAATATTGTAATGCCTTCCACTGAATCGCAAGAGATTTCAATGCCTTCAACTGAGCCACCTGAATTACAAAAGATGTAGATCGTAATAATATACAGGGGTATTTTATAAAGCAATGGCAATTTATTGTTTAAGTTAAGAGTGATACAAAAACTGAATTAGTATCTTTTTCAACATCTAGTCATCTAGCTTGTTAACACACATGGCACTCAAGCTTTCAAATAAACGACGTTTAAGTTTCCCGATGTAATAAAGTGCAACCAATGCAGTAGCTGTAAATTCCCAGTAATAGTCGTGTTAAATTCTAGTTCAATTAGGAACATTTTATTGTACGTGTTGGCAATATTTTACGACCTTGTCTATCCCGATTTCATGAACTTTTTGGTGGTAGACTACCTATCTTTCACCTAGCATATGCGATTCCGACAGAGCAGCAAAAAATAAGCAATATGTTATATTCAAGCGCCTTCCTGGTTACGTTGTTCTTTTCTCTAACTCAAGTTAAAATCATTTGTTTTTTAATGCTACAACATACAAAAACCAATGAATTTAACTTGGGTTAGGGATAATTCTTACTTTAGCAACCGGCCATAAAGGAAACAGGCTATATGAATTTTTACATACAAATTTTTCTGACGGAAATTAAGTCATTCCAACGACCACAATGGCTGCCAATATTTCGTATTAAAAAGTGATTATTAACATTTATTTTGATTAGAATTTTTATTCATAATTTATAAATCATAAATAAAAGACAGGGCTAAAATAATTATTAGTTATTTTCTATTTTAATATAATATTAGGCATTTAACCTGAAATTTGGTATCTTGTCAAAATGGTTAGGTTACTGTGTGCGACCGAGCAAAAGCGCAAAATACAAAAGACTAAAATAAGTACTTTTCATTCGTAAGTATTTTCTATTCATATTATGTAACTGAATTAAAAAGATTTTGATAAATCTCAAAAGGACAATGGCGTACTGTCATAATTTTCTGCTAGTATTTATTTATTTGTGTGTATCATTAATTTTATAGTAATAAATTACAGATGTATATTAGTGTTTTATTGATTGTATCTCCTATCTATAGTTTCTTTTTAAAATATCAAGATGGTATTTTTCTTTTTGTACCGATAACAATTATTTTAATAAATAGCCCTGCGCCACTGTTCTGCCGGAAACTCTAGTCCACCATTTTGAAAGACCATCTTGATCTTTCCAAATAGCATGTAATACTCCTACATTTAGTCTTTTTATTCAATGATTAGTCCTATAATATTTTTGGTTTCGATTAATTTATAATTAATCGATAACTTTTTTTTTCAAGAATATACTTAGTTGTAACACTGGTTGGTAGAGTACTCTGTTCTCTTCTTGTCAATCAAGGCTCTAGATTACTAGGCCTTCAGAACACTCCTTCTCGCCCAACTGGAGAATTAAACTCAATTGCTACTAATTTCTACACAATATACTGCTATAGTTTGCGCCCAGTCAGTTCATATGCTCCGATGAATCGATTATTTTCTACCAATTTAATCGAAAATCGATTATAACATTTCGATCAATCAAATGATCAATTAATGGATTAATTAATTTTTATTGCCATCTCTACCTAGATCTTCCCGAACACTGCATTTACATTGGCATATCGATCGTACGAGGGTTGCGCTAAAATGATTAAGAATAAGACACATAGTTCTTAATAGGACACATAGGATTGTGTTTTAAATATGTTAAAAGTAATTTCCATCAACAATAATATTCTTAGCCATTGTTTCCTTCAATTTCTTAAAAGCTCCCAACCAATCTTCTTTTGGAATACCTTCGAAATAATCATGAAATGCAACATCGAACTCAGACAAAAACCTTCTATCCCGTAAATTTTTTTTAAGCCTAATAATAGCCGAAAGTTGGTTATTTTCAAGTCGAGCGAGTATCGCCAAAAACTGGTCTGCCCAATGGGAAGACGCATTGTCATGATTTAACATACTGCCTTTCTCTGGAACCCAGCTGAGCACTTCAGGCAATCATTTCTCAGTGCATCATTTAGCTGTGTCTTCTGTCCATCCCGCTTAACTGACTTTACCAGGTCCGTACTTCCAAAGGATATTGCATACATAACTTTTTTCATGGCTCTCTGCTTCTTGGATATTATTGGAGTTTTCTCTTTCTCGAATCCATACACAACTTAATCGGCGTGTAAATACGTACAAAAAAATAATATGTTTCGTCACCTATCACAATTTTTGAAAAATATTGATGTCTGCCACTATTTAACAGTTTTAAATTTTCATGGTATATTTTTACACACTCCGTTTTTTGGTAATTTGAAAGCTGATGTGACACCAAACAACAGTCAATTTAATTAAAAATTAGGTTATCGTGTAAATTCTGTTATTAGCTGAGAATCCAATCTTACGTTGCTTTATTACCGCATAAGTGGCTTTATTGTCTTCAATTATCTTTTTAACAGCAGCTATGTTTTTTTCGATAACAGCTGTAGGGGGACACCCTGTTCCTTTTTAGTATTGAACAGAATTACTACCTCATTCAAAATCTTTAAACCAGCGGTAAATTGTAGCCAAAGAAAACGATTGTTCACTAAAAACTGAACTTTCTTTGTACTCATAAGCGCTTAAACCTGTAAAAACAATTTACGGCTAGTAGAACTTGAACAAGAAGTTATAAATTATTATAAGTTTACTTGATCCAACACCGATTACCTACGATACTCCGACAAAAGGGAAGTTCAATAAATAACGCTGCGGAAAATATGGGATATTTTGCCGGTCCGCTGTATGTTTTGGGTTAAGCACTGAGCTAGATGACTATGTTAAAAAGTAACATTTTAATTTTTATATCGCTCTGGTAATTTAAGTAATAAATTAATTGTCCTCTATAAATACTTCGTATTTAAGAATATTACTAAATAAGGGCTTAAATATGGCAAACAGAAAGTATCTTTGCATTTTTCATTTAATAATTTAACTAGTGTTCTTTGATATCAGCATTTTTTTTTTCTCTCTCTCTTTCTTTGGTCAGTTGCAGTAACAAAGATTTTTTAAGGATTTCGTAGGTTTGATCAATAAACCCTTATACCGTCAGTTATCTGCCTGACTGTCGAAATGGTGGCTAAACGGCTGGACTAGAAAGTAGAAATTTGGTATTCGTATACAGCATAACAGCGAAACCGACCACCGCCAATATTATCTTTATTACAACTTGAGAACCACTGAACCAAAAAATTATTTTCTTTAAAAAGATCCCTTGGTCTCCTAGAACTTTTTTCTATAGTATTTTTTTTTGTAACTATAATAATAAAGATAATATTAGCGGTGGTCGGTTCGCTATTACACCCTTTATAGTTCTTATAGCCACATATAGGAAAAATACTGATAGATCAGAGATAAATCAAACTTGAACTAGAATTGATGCGCAAGAAAACGACAATTTTGATCGTCGAAAGTAAACATGGAATGACATTTGCATGGAGGTTAAGTTATATGGTTGTAGAACAAGTAACGAACATATTTCACCTAAATGGATAATCTAAATAATAAATGCAAAATAGGAAGACTTTATATTTGAAGCAAATATTCTAGAACGTAATGTTTTAGAAGGAATAATTGAATTGTACATACATTTTAAGTTTAGATTTAACAATACTATATTAAAATCATATAGGTATATATTTATTTTAGGACACAAAATGAGAAAATACCTAAAAGTGAAAATTATTTTGAAGCAGTAATAGAGATGTTTCAAAATGTAAAGAGCCACTGCTCTGACGTCATCATGCGCAACCTTGACAATACATTGGCGTGGCAATTATGCATTGTAAATTTATAAGGCGTATTGAGACACTATTTATTTTATAGAAAAAATACATTTTACCTTCATGAAAAGTCGTATATGACTTAAATAATTTCAACATAAATTATTTACTTTATATTTAATGTATGTATATTTATAATTACAATTAACATGTATATTTATAATATTAAATTAATATAATACTTACTGTATAATTTTCTTAGGACGTTTATGAGAAAAATCCTGGGTTAATTGAAAATTATAGAATAAAATTTAAAAAACCTGCTTTAATTTATTAAAATAATCCAAATGATATTACAAATAATATATCAAAATAATATTATAAACATATTCGATCCTGGCTGTGAATCACCTTTCCCTTCTTACCAAAAGTTTTGGATGGTTCGCTTTCCATGTTCCGTGAAACAATAAGTAACTATAATGTAACAAAAAACGAAAAAATTAGATTGTTGTTATATAACCTAACTTTTATTTATTATAGAAACTATATTTACCTTAAATATTAATCAATTAGTAAACAGTAATAACTTTTCTTAAAAGCTATTTCTAATCAACAGCTAGAAACTTCTGAATTATAAGAAATTATCACACACTAACAAATGTCATACAACAGCGTTAGACGTACGTCTATGATGCGTCTATGAAACAGAATATCACTTAAATACACCCCTCCAATATGCAGTTGGACTCGTCTGGACGAATTTTGGTTTACTGCGCAAGGCAATAGACTGGCTCTTTACAATTTGAATTCACTCTACCAAGAATTAATTCTAATACATTGAAAAATCAAATGAAAACAAACGCATTCAAATATTACTTTTCATCCCCACCACACTTATTCATTCCAGTCGTTCGACCTCAAATCATCGAATGAGTAGAATGAATAGAATGAGAATATTGTCTCGACAAAACGCGTATTCTGATTAAACCGAAACCAGAATTAGCACAACAAAACACACCCATTGACACGAACCACAATAGTTCAACAGGAATTCAAATGAATGAGCGGGAATTTGATTTAATTAGATTTTTCGAAAGATATATCGAAGATTTGTATTTTAGATTTTTTAAAAAATTTCTTGTAGGGAATTAAATAAAATCCCTTAGTATATAGGTTAACAGACTATATGATTGTCAAAATACTGCTTAGCGTTTACGGTAAGCAAGACCTGCTGGCCGCCATCACAGATCCTTGTGAAACCCTGAAATATGTGCAAATTTACACTTCACAAGTTTTATTTATTTATTTTTTTATGACATGCCCAGCTTTGACCTTTCTATATTCTGGTCTGGTCGAACTAATTCGTGTTTGTTCAAATGTCGCCGTAAAATGAATATTAATAACACTAAAACTCAACGGCTCAACTGATATAAACAACTGACATAAAGAGTGGGTTCGGAAAGCTAGCTCTGAGTTCCGAGTCACTCTGTTTAACTCCAGACCACTCGAGGAAACTCGTTTAGGCCTTTTTTCGAACGCTCTGGAGTTATAGTTTATCTAAACTTACAATAGAATGATTTAATCTGACTTTCATAGCGTGTGGGATTTTAGGATTATGGGGGTAGTAAAACGGCCATACTTACATTTTTTTTGTAATGTTGAACATTTTCTTAGGCAGTAGAACTGTACAGATATTTGTAAAATTTTATTTAATCCGGATCTTTCACATAGCAAAATAAAAACCTCGCAGCATTGGGGTTACCCAGCATCCTTAAACAGAGTGATTCGAGGTACTCCGCACTTGCTTCCTGAATCCACCTAAAGTGCAAAGAAACTTTCTGCCCACATTCAAAATTAATTTTAAGTTATTTAAATAATGAATAGACATATATTTAAAATAGAATCTCGCAGTAAATTATTTTATTATTTGCTTTTGTAGAGAAATTTTTACAGAATCCTAAATAGAATTTAAGACTTATTTATCTGAAAGTTATTTGAATATAGTTGTAGCCAATCATGGCCGCCGTGTGCAGGAGTTGAAGGTGTATCCCGCACATGGGTGGCATTAAGGTTGATTCTAGTAGAGAGCGATCTTGTGAAAGTTTGCACAAGGGCGGCATTTGGGTTCTATTAGGCTCAACAACGCTATGAAGTGATGCCAGCGGACAAAATCTGAACTAATGAGGCGAGTAACTGTTTATTGTCTTCATGTGGTTATCTCGTGTTGTTTATATCGCGTTTAAACTTAAGTGATGCTTTAGTGGTTGCTGTTTGTATTATTAAGTTTTGATAGATAGCAATTACAGGTTACCCACGTTCAACGCGGGGGATATGTTCTGGACATGATCGCGTTAAGCGAAATTTCGCAATCAACGAGGGATTTTTGAAAAAAAATTGTAAAACTCGAAAAACACGTTATTTATTAAATAAACATTAACAATAAATAAAAGGCATACATTATATAATTAATAATTTATTTATTATGTTCCACGTTGCAAAAAGGAATCTAGATTCCCTTGTTTGGCCTCTCTACGTTTATTGCGCAAAATTTTCCGATAACTGTCAAGTAATGCATTACAACCACGTTTAACAGCACTCACCCGCTCGTAATCGTCGTCGTTCTCTTCTAACAACTCCATGCATTGATTGTGAAGAGAAAGGGTCTTTTCGATGGTTTTAACAGTTAAATTTCGCACGGGAACAGGTTCGTCATTTTGTAGGGACGTATGGCAGTCCATTTCCTGCAACTCTTCATTAGTCAAAGGTTCACCGTGTGATTTTAACAAAGTCTGAATATCATCTTCATCAAAACCCTCGATGCCTTCGGAAATGGCTATAATCTTCGATGATATTTTGAACATAATTTTCATGATTGCAGTGAACTTCAGCAATTTCACTGAACAATCTTTTCCAAACATCCTTCATACACGACTGGGTGACTTCATTCCACGCTTTGTCGATGTGTCTGATAGCTTTCATAATATTAAATTGTTTCCATCAAAGCCGCATGGCACCTCTATCACCTCCATCAGTTTCTTTAATGAGATGACGCATCGTTTCTCTTAAATAATAGGCTTTGAAGGCTGCTATTGTGCCTTGATCCATAGGCTGTAAGACGGATGTGGTATTCGGAGGTAAAAATACCACTTCAACGGGAAAATCAGTGCACAGCGTCTCAAGTTCCAAAGGATGTTCCGGCAAATTGTCCAACACCAGAAGAGCTCGAGGTTCAACTCCAATATCCTCGCAATAATTTGTTATTGTGGGGCAGAAACCAGTTTGAATCAGTCCATAAATAAATTTTGTGTCATCCAAGCCTTACGGTTGCTTTGCCAAAAAAACTGGTACATTTTTTTAGAGTATCCTTTAATGGCACGAGGATGTTCTGATTGGTAGATCAGCAAAGGTTTCAATTTTAAATCTCCGGATGCATTTCCACCGAGAAGAAGAGTTAAACGGTCCTTGGATGCTTTAAAACCAGAAGCAGTCTTCTCCTCTATGGAAATAAACGTACGTTTTGGCATTCGTTTCCAATATAGTCCCGTCTCATCCACATTAAAAATTAAATTGTCGGTCGCATTATAACGAATCCGCACAAGCCGGGGTCGCAATGAACGGATGGGTTACCTGTATTACTATTTTTATATTACTTTGAGCTACAACGAATTGCTGTAGATTTGGTTGTTACTCTAGAAAAGGAATCTATAGAAACGTTCACTTCCATTTTCCAAATGAAAAACAATTTGTGAAAATAGTAAATAAATTTGGTGTTGTGGAAGATATAAATAGGAAAAAAGCATGAAAAAAATTTATAAATCCGGGGAAAAAAAGTGACAAAAATATGAAGGTGTGTTCAAAGTATTATAGAGCTACAGATTACATCAATATTGTTTACTTATTAATATTTAACAAACTAGTATTTATTTAACAAATAATGCATGAAGCTCTTGCTTTACAGGTGGAGGTTATCTTGAGTTAATTTTAATTTTCCAGTGACTTTGTGAGGTGATTTTATACAGCTTGTTTGTAAACATTTTATTTCTTCGAAATTCTGTATAATATAACATTACCGGCGTTTAACAACTCTTCTCCTTCAACTACAAACATAGAAGGTGTTGCACTTTAAAAATTAAAATAATTTAGTAAGGATAACTGTTTATTATTCATTGTAATTGTACTTCGATGATTTAACGTGTAAACAAATGAGGACAACTTTCACATTACTCGTTTCGATCAGCTGATTTACAGTGATCGCAGCGCAGCCAAAGCTCATTGTTAAGCCCAATACTACTAGAGCTAACACCCACGCGGCGGCCCTGTAGTCAATAAGCTAGGTAACATTCTTTGTATTCAGTGTTAATTATAAGTTTTGTGTCACAAAGAAATTTTAATAAAATATGTGTCTTTAAAATTGATTTATTCATTTATTTCCATGTCCGAATATAGTATATATTTTTATGTTTCACTATTGGGTTCTTATAAACTATTAAAACTGCGTTCTATAACTGGTCTGTGGAGAATGGATAGAGAGGAGTAATATTTATAGATCACGTGGATATTGCTGCTGAGGCAGCTTTTCAATGGGTACATGAGTTGTACAGGGTAGAGCGAGCGCTGGGCGAACAGTTGATGGTGACGTCATGAATAGAACACTGACGGAACGCAGTAACACGAACACGGAGCGATCTTAGGTTGTATTGTAATGTTTATAAAATCTAACCCCAATTTTAGGCTGTATTTTTCATATATATATATATATATATATATATATATATATATATATATATATATATATATATATATATATATATATAAACAAGTATATGGCGCATAAACGCTGGCTAGTCATTCCCTAATACAAGGACAGAGCTATGTATCGCCGTCTCCCTTTAAGCCATGTGCTATTGGTCAAAAAAATTACAGTTACGTGGCGGGAGTTAAGAGAAGGAGCAAGGCATTATTTTCCTGTTTTTTCAAAATGAATTGACGTTACCCGAGCATGCGCATCACGTTTAAGAGTGACAAAAAGAGACAGACATATGTGTATCTTACTCCCTATCACGGCCAGATTTCCTTTACATTGAGAGTATAGGCCAGGCGCCATATACTTATTTATATATACCGGGTGAATTATTTAAGGAGCAACATACATGTTTCACATATAATGTTAATGAAGTGAGTTATTTCAAAAGCAACATAGCCATAAAACAAATGCTTATCGTATCCATATAAAAGACAATATTATTTTTTTTAATATTTTTTGGACTTGGCTACTAAGGACATTACTATTTTTGTTTGTATGTAAATATAAACAAACTAATAAAAATTCATTTATTGTTTCTAATTTACTATTTTTTAACCGTCGAGGAACTTGTCAAATAATTATTATATCTAATCAACACTGCATATCTGTTGGATATGAGCTTGCTTTCATAATTTGCTATGTTACAAATGAAATAACTCACTTCATTAAGGCTGCGGTCTGACTGATCGAGTGCTGTCAATCGTTTGCTGTCGAGCAAATTTCAAACACACGTTAACTACGGGCATGCGTCGCATTGAACCATCGTTTGCTGTCAAGTAGCATCAAGTTGTTTGTATTTCAAACCGGTTTGAATTTCACACGACGCCCAAGGCAATAGCACATGCGCATTTAAGCATATACAGTTTATAACCATATATTATTTGACAGTTGAAACGTCAATTAATACTAATATTGTATAAAAAACAACTTATTACCCAAATATTACCTCAAAAATCAAAATTAACTGTTTGATAGTATTATTTTAGGTTGGAATATGCACTATTTGACAAGTGTGAAACAAATTTACTTGACACTGAATGATCGGTAATACTCGACAATACTTGGTCAGTCAGACCAGTTATTAAATTTTTAAATGACACTACACGACTCGGCGCTCGTTACACGATGGTGCTCGATCAGTTAGACTGCTGCCTAGCATTATATGTGAAACATGTATGTTGCTCCTTAAATAATTCACCCGGTATATTGTATTTTTGCTGTCAGATTAGTTCACGTCTGTCATGAATCAAAATTAAGTACTTCAGTTAGCCGTTGAATTATTATTTTTCAATGATGAATATGAACAAGTAATTTTAGAAAAAGCGTGGGGGTTTTGCAGAAAATATGCTACCAAATTTTACAGATCGTCAATCAAATCATATTTTCGGTTGTGTCGTACAGTTTTCGAAAATGTTCTTGGAAAACTGCAAGCAGTGCCAGACGAAGTTCATCTGAGACTAGGGGAAAATCTCGAAACAAAACGCGAAAAACAGCTTATGATGACATTATGGTACCTTGACAATGTTGAAAATTCCTATAAATTTACAAATAGAACATATCGCTGTTTCTTCCATGTTAGTTTATAAACACAGTACAGCTTTCGAGGTTAATAGAAACGTCACAAATACAAAAAATGGTAGTAGTTTTCCCGCTATTCCCCACCTTTTTCCGTCATACTCCATACGCCCGGTCTTAAAACACTGGAACGTACTTTAAATACACACCCGACTGCAAAACGAATGTAATTGGATGTACTCTGAGCGTCAAATCGAACAAGTTTGAGTGTACAGAACGTGCTCAGAGCGTCAAATCGAATGTACCCAGTAAAAGGCATCCGAGTCGTCAGATTTTTAAATATAAAATATGGCAGCTCCATTTATTTTGTAATTTGTTACAATATTTTTTATTATTTATATTGTTATAATGTATAATTAAAAGTATAGTCTTTATACATGGAAAACATAAATACTATACTAATATGTATAGGCTATTCCAAACGTTTAAGCGGAACTGTAATTTTCATTTTAAGGTTTGAAGAGGGCTTTTGGTAAACAAAATGTTCGAAGGCCTCACTTAAATGGTAAAATTTAATAGAATTCAAATCTAGTTCCGTTTAAACCAAAGAAACAGGCTATATACTACTACAACTGTCGTAAATATAAGAATTTCAAGTAACTTATGCTGAAATATTTCATGGTTATCTACGTATTTTAATGATCTAAAAACGCTACAATTTAAAGTAAGCAAATTTAATAACATTCTAAACCTAGCGTCATCTATTGATTCTAATTCAAACTATTGTGTGAGTACCCAACATATTTCATTTCTGCATGGGTACGTATAGAACCAATATCTAAAATCCTGAAATTTCAGGATTTCCATGGCGCAGAAATAGACGTAATGCGACATTAAATCCGGCACACTTCAAGAACAATCCAAGCTGGAGATCACGTCTACCTACCAACTGTCCTGTCTGTAACAGGCATATAACACAAAGAAAAAACCTTAAAAGTCATTTAAAACATTGCCATTCCGATGCATTTTGTACTTAAATTATTTATTTATATATTTATTGTAATTATTGTGATCTTACCATGTACTTATTTATTAATAAATATTAAATAGTGCCATAAGTTTCTTGATATACTTATTTGTTTTAGTTATTTGGTGGTTTATTATATATTTTTCCATTTATGTATTAAATTGAAAATGGGGTATTGAAGCCTCGTTTATAATAGGTCCATAACATAAACGCATCGCGTATGCATAAGGCGAATCAATGGTTTTCTTGCTTGTAGACAGACAATATATTACAGTGATACATCTTTATGCCTATGCCATGTAGAGCTTTGCTAAATACTCAGTAAAATTATTTCATATACCAATCAAAGTATTTGAAATAATGTATTTCAAGTAATTTAAATAAATTTGAAATACTGGAATTATTTGAAATACTAGGAAAGATTTGAAATAATAGGGATTATTTCAAATATTAGGAAATATTTGAAATAATAGGGTATTATTTAAAATAATAGGAAATATTTGAAATATGTACTACGGAAATATTTGAAATACTAGGGAAATATTATCTAAGAAAATATTTGAAATACTAGGTAATATTTACTAAGGAATTATTTGAAATATTAGGAAATAATTTAAATCTTTTCTAAAGAAATATTTGAAATAATAGGGAGTTATTTAAAATATTAGGAAAAATGTGAAATATGTACTAGGGAAATATTTGAAATACTAGGAAAATACTTGAAATACTAGGAAATATTTGAAATAATAGGGAAGTATTTGAAATATTTTAAATTTTTTCTAAGGAAATATTTGAAATATGTACTAGGGATATATTTTAAATAATAGGGAATTATTTAAAATATTAGGAAAAATGTGAAATACAGGCGCGCAAACAGAAAATTAATCTGGGGGGGCCCCATTCGAAAAAATATCCGTAAAATAATACAAATATATTGTTTTTTTTTTTTTACGGAAATGAGTGGGCTTATATATATTTTAATTTTGATTATAATTTAATTTTTATTAATAAAAAGGTGATTTTTTATTTTCTTTTGCTTAGTTTGTATTAAATAAATATATGATTTTTCCATTCCTGGGGGGGGGTCTGGACTCGAAGACCCGTCCCTTGTGTGCGCGCCGGGTGAAATATGTAATAGGAAAATATTTGAAATACTAGGAAAATACTTGAAATTCTAGGAAATATTTCAAATAATAAGGAAATATTTGAAATACTAGGGAAATATTAGGAAATACTAGGGAATTATTTAAAATACTGGGGAAATATTTGAAATAATTGGGAAATATTTTAAATACTAGGGAAATATTTCAAATGCTAGTAAATATTCAGGAATAAATACTGACATTTTCAGACAACAACACAGAGAAAGTATTTACAAATCCAAATACCAAGAGCATTTTTTTGTAGTTAATACAATATTTCAAATACCAAAAACTAATTGAAATACTTTTTCAAATATTACCAGGTCTCTGATGCTATTTTGTGCTATTCATCTATTATAAATGAGGCTTAAGTGATAATTTTAACTAATGTGTATGGTGCATAAAGTTTTTAAAATACTGTGTAAAGGCCTTATCACACTAGAGTTATTATTCAAGTCTTAACTTGGAAAACTAAAGTCTTGGCATTCGAATCGAAGTCTTGTGTGTGTGATGGCATGACAAAAAACCTAGGTCTTTAAGTCTGAGCAAATACATCGAGATATATTTCCCCCGTCTTTAGAAGACAGACGAAATCCAGGTCGTAAAATGCGCGTGCGCAGTCTCGCCCTCTCAGTCAGATCAAGTGAGATGGGTCTATTGTTAACGTTATGTACGCAGACGCAAGTTACTTTTCCCTGTTTCACGTGTGATAGCTGAAGACGTGAAGACTTGAATCCTCGAAGAAGACTTACAAAATAAAACTTGGATAGCGTTCTAGTGTGATACGCCCTTAAGACGTCTAGTAACTTCAAAAATATTAACACAGATAATGACAAAGAATTAATTTTCATAATCCTGTACATTGGTGTTTTTTCAATCTTATCGAATTCAGTAAGATTGATCTTTATTATATACATGGATTTCTTCTTGAGAATCTTTTTAAAAGGACAATGAAATAGTATAATTTTGGTGCCTAGGTATCGAGGATAGTGCGAAGACTTATCACAATATAATTTCACAACTGTGCGATTAATTAGTTTCTGGAACGAATTACTTGTATTGTTGAGAGTTATTACTGTATCGAAACTCTCTTCGAATTTAATTGGTGAAAGAAAGATGGATTGTGAATTTTTATAATACAGTTTTTGAGGACATTTTTATAAGAACATTTTTTTTTTTTTTAGGTTGAATTAAAGCTTCAGTTTAATTCTGGAAAAACAAACAAATTTAATTTTCTAGCTAGCACATTTCATTTCTTATATCATTTTTATTTTTAAGATTTACTAACATAATATTAAGCACAGTATTAAAATTTTTCTTTATTTATTTGTAATTTTATCCTTCGTAAGTACATCTTTATATTAATTTTCTTTAACACTTAAACAATTATTTATAAATCCTAAGATTTACGAAAAATATTTTCAAAATAGGTGTTTTAATTAGGCAAAATGATGTATAACATAACTGAGGTTGGACCAGCCAGAACACAGATGGTTCATTGGGTCTATTATTGAATTTATTATAATTTTTATGACATTAGATGTTGACTACTTATAGCTTCGAATGATCTCACTTTGTCTGTTATATTATTGTAACTAATTATATAATAATTTGTTCGTTTATTTTTTAATATTTTTTTAAAAGATTTTTAAAGACGCACAGAAAAGTTTATTACTCTAAAATAACATGTGCACTTTTGCACGAAGAAAATCTAATTTCCCAAGTTAAATGCCTATGGCCCACCTTTCGTATTACACCCGGTGTATGTATTTTTCAACTCTTTAAGTTGAGTTTTCCCTTGTGCCAAACTTTATAATCCAAAGGGATTTGTTTAAAAATCTTAAAAAATTCAGAGTAGTGCTCTTTGATGTGAACTGGAATAGTAAAACCGATATTTTTCGAAATTTTTTACATCCCTGAATTATTTAGATTTTATTTTATCAAAAGAAAGCTCTTAAAGCATAAATTAAGGCAAGAAACGTATTTTTAGGGTTTTGTAGGTATGACCAAAAAACTCTTATACCGTCATTTTGTCGTCTGTCTGTCTGTTCGGTAAAAATTGTAGCCAAACGGCTAAACCTAGAGAGTTGAAAATTGGCATGCATATACAACTCTTTGACCCGCACATAGGAAAAATACTAAAACATCTAAAAAACACATCCCCCTAAAAATATAAACAAATATGAGCTCATCGAAAAACAAAATACTTGATGTGGATTAACGATCAAATTTTTATTTTTGCAAAATAAATTATTTTTAAGCGATTTTTGCCAAAATTGTGCAAAAAATTGTTGTCCCACACCCTGTAGCCCAGATGGTTTAAACTAAAAATCAGAAAAAATTCCAAGTAATTTACATTGTTGTGAACTGGAATAGTACAACAGGAATTTTTGATCAGATTATGTTTTTGAAAAAAACGCATTGTTTGTGTTTTTTTGGCTAATAATGTACACAGGATATAGTTATGTAACACGCTAGATTAGAAGCTGTATGCTGGTGTACTGGTTATGGCGCTGGCTTCTTACTCAACTAAATCAGTTCGATCCCTGCGAGAGGTGACAATATTATGTTTTTTTTTGCATTTTTATTTTGTTTAAATTATTTTTTCAAAATTCTAGTTATATTTTGGCAAATGTGCATTTCATTTTTAAAAGCGTAAATTTAATAACCAGTGGAAATTGTTGAAATTATAATTTAATTCTGTTTCAATGTGCACGAAATCAGAGGGGCGGAGCTTATAACAACCAATGGAAGCCATAGGCGCAATTTTCAAAATCTTAATGAACCTTGCTATATAAAAAAAAATACTGCACATAATTAAAAACCTAAATAATGGTATCAGGCATTCGAATTAATATTAACAAAAAAAATATTTTAACATAAAGTTTGTTTTGGCATCCCAAATAATCATCATTCACTTACTAAATACCTGCGAAACCCTGAAATGTGTGAAAATTTACACTTCACATCAATTTTTTAAATGATTAAATTACAACTTATTTACTTCTATTTGGCATTTTGCACATCGTGTAGGTTAAGTATAAGCTTTTCTAACAATTTAAAAAATGACAAATATTGAACCTTCTGTGTATTTTCTGTTTAAAATTTTCACTCGAAAATAAAAACTATGTATTGTATTAGTTCTTTATTTATATTACTTTTCTTAATGGTATCAGATATCTCAATTGGAAAGGTAAATATTCTTAGTGGCGACTTTATTGGCCATTTTAAGCATAAACTTTGATATATGATCGGATTTTTTTGTAAAGTTAATGATGTTATGAGTAATTGCCTATTATGTTTACATAATATGTATAAATTTTAAATTTAAATACGTCCAATACGGTAAAATAGGGCATTATTGTTTTCTTCTTTCCCGTGTGTATACGAGGTCACTTAAAAATCTTGTTTTCCTTATTATCTATACAGCCTTTTAGAATTTGTGAGGTTATGTATAATAACGTGCTTATGTAAACATAATATTCAGACAAATTTCAATGTATAGATGGTAGCGCTACGTACGGCATACTTGAGTATCACAACTTCCGTGCGTTTGAGTGTATGTCTTTGATTATTCAGTTACATCATAGGATTTATACAAAAAAAAAAAATCGACTGTAAATCTGTGTCCTCTTCCGAGATAATTTGAATTTGGCGCGCGATATTGCTACTGCACCTACTGGACATTGTTTGCATTCCCTTCCGCCGCACTGCTCTACTTACTTGTGAACTTTCCAAAAGTGGGCCCGGGCTCTCGAAAGCTATAGTCCCCCCTACCCCCGCAGAACGATAATTACGGACCGCATATGAGATAAAAACTACGCGAAATCAGAAATTGTTCTTTATTTTTTCTTTAATATGATATATGTATAAGATATATTTACGTGATGTGTCCACTGTACATGCGGAAGCTACATATAGATACGCCACAAAGAGGCCCAAAATACTGAAAATTGATGACAGCTAAATACATAGTATTAAGCGCGCTTTCCAGCAACAACGATCCGTTAAACGCAAATTTACCGACCTCTGCCATCCAACATATTAATTGGTGCTACAGGCCCAGATGACACAACTGCACTCCAACCGTTGAAATCGGGGAATAAAGGACTTTCTTTAAATATACACCAAACTAGGGGCCTCAGCCCGGCTACGCCGGTTTTCTCCCCTACGTTGTTAAAACTCGTCGTTTCGCGACTCGTTTTAATATAATAAGGCATTTTGTCCCACTTATTGATTATAAAACTCGTCGCTCATCTTTTTTTAATACTATTTTTTGGAAATTTCCCCTGAAAATGTCTTAAGTTTTATCATTAATTCACCTTAAATACTTAATTAGTTTTCTTCTATCAAGAAATACGTTCAAAATGAGAAATCTCGTCACATATTAAATTGCAAAAAAATTGACAGCTGACACCTTTTGAAATTGTAAGCATATGTTTGCCTCAAAATGATCCAATAATGGCCCAGATTCTTTGAAAAATGTTTTCTGATGCCTCAAAATATTATCTCGCACGTCAAAAAAGCTATCTTGAACCATTATCACCACTTAACACTTTGATTAACCCTGAAATTTTCAATATATATAAATATTTTTTTAACACTATTTTATGGAAATTCGCCCTGCAAATGTCTTAAACTTCATCGTTAATTCACCTTAAATCCTTAATTAGTATTCTTCTGTCAAGAAACACGTTCAAAATGTGAAATCTCGTCCCATTTTAAAATGCATAAAAATTGACAGCTGTCTCCTCTTGCAACCTTGTAAGCATATTTTTGCCTCAAAATGCTCAAATAATGGCCCAGATTCTTTGAAAAATGTTTTCTGATACTTAAAAAAATTATATTGCACGTCCAAAAAGCTATCCTGAACCATTATTACCATTTAACACTTTGATTCTGGCCGTAAATATTCTGGACTGGCCGTCTTGAATTAAGAATATTTTTAAATTATCGTCTGTTAAAACTTGTCCGTGCCGATCAATGGTGACTTTGATTCGACACGGATTCGAGGAAAAAATGCAAAATTTTTATCAATAAAAATTAGTCAGTACGCCCTGTCGAAATAAAATTAAACCTAAGCACTAAAAAAAATATCACCCGGATAAGACGGCGGTTCATTTTCATCTCTCCGCGTTACCGGAAAAATGAAGATACACCAGAAGTTGAATAGAACATACATACCACACTTGTACAATATAATAGTAGAATTTACCTTTTAAAATCATGAATTTTGATTTTTGGGGCTTTGGGATATTCTTAGAACATTATAGTATTTTTTCTTTAAGCGCCTTATTCAAGTCATCAACACTCTAAAACCGGGCCCAGAATGAACCCTTTGCGCTACGTCGCACTGATCTATACAACACAGAACAGCACAAAACATTTTTGATTGTTAAGGTAGAATTACAGTAACGATGTGTTTGGCTGTGTTCCACTGAGCGCAAGGTAATACTGATGTACTGATAGTAACAATAGTTTTCTGCATGCGACTGTTTAACTCGGGTCCATTTTTTTTTAAGGACGGGAATATGATGGTCGCAACAAGGCTGTGGGGACGCTTGTAGCATCCCTTTGTGTACTTTTAAATAGCTCTATCTCGGAAACCGTTCGTAATAAGACACACATTGGGCGCGGTTAGCCAACGCTATTGTTGAGTAGCAGCACAAATCTGTTTAGTTGGTCATTACAGTCAACTGTTGTAAGTTCTCTAGATAAACACCAAGTGAAAAACTACTGACTGTTCATTTGACAACAGTCGCTATGATTGAAATTACTATAAAGAAAAAATAAAATTTGTCGCTTAGAAAATTGGTAAAGGGGACTCGATCAGCGAACTGCTGAAGTCAACATTCTCAGCGTTCGTTAAATGCGCCCATTATGAGAATGAGCCATACCATCGCCTCCCAGAATAATGACCTGGCCTACTGGGACATCCATATCCATATCTATATGATTTTATCTAAAATAAGTTATTATAATAAGACGAAATAACGTGGGAATAAATATTATTGTTAATATTACAGAACTAGCTTGGCGAATATCCGAAATTCGGTCCGTAGGACATCCGAAGTCCCTTGTACCCAAAAAGGACCGGCCATATCTTCTACCTACAAAATGCCAGTACTGTTCCAGGCCAATCAGGCAAGCTAAAAATCTTAAGGCCCATCTTAAGACTTGTAAATATAAACCCCCACTACTAAATACTGTTATTAATTTATAGATTTATATTATTATATTTTATGGTGTTGAATGAATTATTCGAATATTTATTTTATAAATGTATAGCTAATATATAAATTATGTTTTGATAAAATGTATTAAAGGGCTCCCATGCAATCAATTCTTTGTATACATTATTTTTTATAAAAGCAGTCTTAATTTATGATTTTTAGGATTTCGTGCTGATCTACGAAGACGCGGTATTCTACAAATCGATATTCATTTTTGTTACGTGTTACCTGATTTTTGTTCAGAGTTGTCTTTTGTAAATCATACGAATCTATGATATCTTTTCCATTTAATTTCAATGAATGAACAACAAAAGTTTGGCTACATCCCTCCCATTTCCCATAAGAGTAATGCTGCATTCTGACGTTTGAACGGACTATAGGCTGGTTGGTTTAAAAACCAGAAAAAATGCATTAATGAACATTGGGCAGGAAGAACATTTTTTTTTTCGAACATTATTATCTGTCTCATTTTGTAATACGGAACTAACAGTGAAAGTTCATTTTTTATGTTGTATATTGACAATACATTTATAATATTGTCATAGTATTGGTTCACACGGATACGCCAAAGTCTGTTTACACCACAATAGTCACCAAAGTAACCAGATCTAGTTTCGTATTACAAATTGAGACGGATTATAACTATTATTTTGTATGGTTAAAAAAATAAAGTGTGAAAAAAATGGACGTTTTAACCTCTCGCATAACCTTTGACGCTACAAAGCTGTTGAACAAATTTTAATTTTGCTTTAAACAGCTTTAAATGATAAATAGGTTTGGAATAGACTATAGGCTATTCCAAACGTTTAGGCGTAACTAGATTTTGAAATTTTGTAATTTTTTCTATTAATTTGGACTTTTGGTCATTTTGTTTAAGCTTTGTAAATCATACTCACATTGCAAATTCTATGGTCTATTTCAAAGTAGAAAAATGTGTGTAAGAAGATAGGAGCTGTTTGTCCTTGCTTCGGATTGGTTTAGATCGTCATCCCTAATACACTGTTAAAATATTGTTTTTAGTCCAAGTTGACAGATGTTCAGTGTCGTATATTGGAAATATATATTATTTTATTTTTTTCGTATATTTTGTTATTATTTACATATTTAGACTTTTATTTATATTCTTGGCGTAGATTTTATGGAGAAAATTCTCCATGTAATTTGTTTTTACGCAGTTATATATTTTTTAGGTTATCTGGCATATAAATATTTTTTGACACTTGACAATTAACAGAACAAGATAGAGGACTAATGTGAGGCCAAAAGACAGCCCAGCTGATAGTGCCCAAAGAAGAAGTTATTGATATAATTTTTAGACCTTCATATACATATATCTTTAATTTTTATTTAAATAAGAAACTTTAGGTCTGACGATATATTGTTTGTTTTATTGCTTTATTTAAACTCTTTTAGCCAAATCTCTCTTTTATATATAGTATATAATTTTTAAAATTAATATTTTTTTAACTTTTTCAAATTTCCCATTAAACTGAATTTATGTAATTGTGTTAATTTCAATATCTTATTAATATTTTTTATATTAAAAAAAAAATCACTTGCTAACTCAGTTACGCCCATGCCCTAGTTGTAACTTATTTTAAATTTTCCGCTGTACTTTATTTATCCAGTGTAAATCGTACTCGGTTCGCAGCGCTATCTACTTTTTTTTAATTTGAAATAGACCATAGATTAAATTGATTGTCATTATAAAATGTCCTTTTCATTGCATTTTAATTTCTTGTCATTCTTGATAAAAATTTCCCGTTTATTAATTTTTTTGTCTTCAAAATGTGGAAAAAGGTATTAAAATTTTTGATATACATACGTCATTCGTTTCCTTTGTTTCACTGTTGGAATTATAATTTTTCATATACCAAACCTGAAACATAAAATAACCCAAGCAAGGTCCCTTTTCGTGACCTAAAACAACGAAATTTCCATTTAGTTCCGCCTAAACGTTTGGAATAGCCTGTATATGTCTCATTTTGTAATACGTAACTAAGAGGGAAACTGCATTTTTTATGTTGCATATTTATAATATCATCTCAGACATACATAATTTTTGAGTGAATTTAACCTCAATATAATATAATGAAACTTTACCAAAAATATGAGAGCCAGATTTACAAGTTCACAGAGTTCCATAAAAGTCTATTTACACCACACCAGTCACCAAAGTAACCAGATCTAAATAGTTGCATATTTCAAAATGAGACAGAAAATATAAAACCTCTTGAAACAAAATTTTATTTTTGAAAAAAAATAACAATTAGTTTTTTAAAAACAGAATTTTTACCAAAATCATGTTAAAAATCTTTTTTCCCACACCCTGTAAGCCAGTGGGGGGGGAGGATCTAATATTCTATAAAAAGAAAATAGTTTTTCTACTGCTCACTGATGTGAACCGGAATAGTTCAACAGGAATTTTTGATCTGGTTATTTTTCGAAATTTATCAATTTTTTAAATTTTTACCTACTAAACTTTGAAATGTGTGAAAATTCAAACATCACGTCAATGGATTTCCTGATTTTTTGCTCAATACTTCATTTCGATACCCTTTTTTTTGCTGAACTCCACCCCGCAAAATTACATGCCGACGCATAAAAATTCTTTCTTTTTTGCTTAATTGGAAACTAAAAATATCATTAAAATAGGGCCAGTTCTCAGAATATGTTTTAATTTTCTGTATCTAAATTTTGGAAACTTACCAACGGCATCCATGCCCATATCGGGGTTCAAACACAAGAACCTTGTAAAGGTAACTTTACCTTCATTATGCATGAGATAAATTCATAAAAAATAATCATAAAGACCGGTAAATTCTTGTAATAGACATATTATTCGCATCACAATAAAGTGTAATTGAAAAAAATATAAATTTTGGGAGCCCTGCTATTAATTAGTATTAAAATAAATATTTTATTACAAATTATAAATGTATTTTATCGTTAACAAATATCCTATCATATATTATCCCTTATTTAATTCTTCTTTAACACCATTTTCTGTATTTCAGCTAATTCATCAAACTAAAAGAAATGGAAACACATTTCATTTTTGTAATTAACTGCATGAGCACGAATCGTAAAAAACTCGTTTGTTTCAGAATCGTACATACCAAAAAGACGTCGACCTAAAATTGGACGACCGAGTCGGTATAACACGACGCCAGATGAAAGTTTATTGAAATTTGATAAAGTACAACCATCTTTAAGACCAACATTTTGTCCTTTTTGTAACAGATATATAACGCAAACTAGGAATCTTAAACATCATATTAGAAATTGCAAACTTAAACCAGTTGATATATTGACTGGTATTGAAATTAAATCTGCTGTTAATGTACCATAAAAATAATAGAATACCGTAAAACGGGGTGAACTTGATCTAAAAGCCAAAAAATGTTTAGAATATTTACAGATTAAATCTTTTCACATAAGTAATTATACATATTTTTTTAACATTCTCAATGTCACCTTACAAAACAAAACAGTTTAGTTGATTATTTTAAAACGTTACACAGAAAAAATATTGATTTAGCTACTCTCCGATTTGTATGCTTATACCAGGCATGTGCAACCTAAAGCCCACGGGCTGGTTCCGGCCCGTTGTCTTATTTTGTCCGGCCCACGATAACTATCCAAAATCCCAAAGATCTGGCCCGCGAATATATCTTTGTTTTTAAAGAACAAATGCGGTTAAACGGTTGATGTTGTCCTACGTCCTAGTATGAAAAAAATGAAACAATTATTAACATTTACAAAATGTTAATTTGAACCTAAAAACTGGTCGAGTTCAACTCGTTTTACGGTATTTATTTTTTTGCATAAATGTATTCAAGTTGTACGACTTGATTAGGATTGAACCCATATTGGACTAAGGAATCGATGCTCTATACTTTATTCAGAATGAAGAGATAGTTTCATGACGCATATTTCATTAGGCGCATTATCATTGTATGCGTCTTCCCAAAGGACAGATTCAACTCTCCAGTTTTTGGCGATAACTTGATTTGACAATATGCGACTTTTGACTATTTCTTGGACTTAACATACGTGGGATGTTTCCTAAAATCTGGGAATTGTGCTATAATTAAATTACGCAGAACTTACAGGCAATGTTATTGGTGCCAGACAAGTCTTGACATGTTTATGCAACTATCTAGTGCAATATTGTTCAGTCTGATTTAGGTATTCGACTGATATAGACGCGTTTTCATAACACTGTTTTTGTAACCATGGAAGACGCAGCAAAATCTCAAAGAGCAATAATTTTCTTTTTGTGAAAAGAAGGTGTGAAAACATCAGAAATTATTCAGCGTCTGCAAGGAGTAATTGGTGAGTCTGCAGAATCCAAAAGTACTGTTTATCGGTGGATCGATCGTTTTAAAACCGGTAGAATATCACTAGAAGACGATCCACGCAGTGGGCGCCCAAGCACGTCGGTAAATTAAAGAAACATTACTGCCTTTGAAGACCTACTGAAAGAGGACAGGCGAATGACTATTCGTCAAATTAGTGTGCGCCGAGGGATAGGTACACGACAAGTTCATGACATCTTGCATGATTGTTTGGGCGTTAGCAAGGTTCCGCCGCGCTGGGTGCCAAGGCTGATGAAATAGGTGGATTGAGGAGACACTGAAAAAGTTCTTTGAGGACGGCTTAAAAAAATTAGTTTATCGTTGGGATAAATGTATTCAGTTAAATGGAGATTATGTTGAAAAACTACATTGTAATATTGACCAAAATTAACAAAATAATAAAAATTATAGCTAAATTCCCAGAACTTTGGAAACATCCCTCGTAAATTTACGGGGTAGAAGATTTTTGTCTGAGGAAGAGTATGATACTGCAATTCATAATTATTTTGAAGCTTTTCCGAAAGAAGATTGGTTGGGAACTTTTAAGAAGTGGAAAGAAATAATAGCCAAGTGTGTTATTGTTGAAGGAAACTACTTTGAACATATTTAAAATAAAATCAGAAAAAATATGATCCATATGTCCTATTCTCAATAATTCCAGCGAAAACATCGTAGTATTGTCAATCAAAAGTTCAAAGGAACCAAATGATATGAACAGTTTTAACTTCATTTCCACTTTTGAAACTCAACGTATTGCTAAAAAAAAAAAAATAATGGAAAAGCTCTAAGAATTGTTTCAACCTAATTTCGCTTGTATTGTACTACAATATTGTATTACAAGTTTTTATATACAAATATTTTTGACTGATTGTAAGACTGTAGTGTAAGTTATTTAAACTTTTTTTTATTTTTCCTAAACATTATATTAGTGAATATAAAATAAATGTTCTACTGTATTATGTTTATCTGTATCTTAATATTTGTCATTATCATCTTTGGCGAACCCTGGCAACCTTATATTAATAGATTTATTCCAAATGTCCTTCGCCTTCTCTTTCCAATTATTCCTTATTTTTTTCAGGACTCTTTCCACGGCATCTACGTATCACGGCACTAGTATTTGTAAGATTTTCTTTGACCTTTCCACATGACCCATCCATAGGGTGACCAGATTTCAGTGAAGGGAAACCGGGACACAGGGGAAAAAAAGAAGGTCTTTGTTTCCTCCCAGATCCAAGTGAAAGCAAAAAAAAAAAGTCCTCACCTCCCCAAATTCAAAGTGAAGAGCAAAAAAAAGGTCATCACTTCTCAAATTCAAAGTGAAGAGCAAAAAAAAAAAGGTCCTCACCTCCCCCAAATTCAAAGTGAAGAGCAAAAAGAGTCCTCACCTCAAAAACCGGGACAATCGGGCGTGCCGAGAACATTTTTCGGGACACTGGGACAATTGACCTAAAACCGGGACGGATGGTCACCCTACCCATCCAGCATAATTGACCAAACTTGACCAATCTTATAGTCCTATTCTGAACTATCCTTAAAAATCCTGTTTTAAATCCTATTCTAACAATCTTTACTTTATAGGACTATTATGCTACAAATTTGGCCAGATGCGCATAAAAAATGGGTAAAAATTTGCATAAATTTCAAATATTTTTGATATATGAGACCCGTGACATACGAATTCGCCTATACCTCCTATAAACTGTTGATTTTGAAATCTTCATCACCAAGCCTTATCCATAATCGGGTGATTTTAGACTGCCTCTTAAAAGAAAGCCTATGTTCTTTTAAATGTCAATTAAATGTTTCTTTTATTTAACTAAGCCAGTAATGTTATTGTAGAGTATTTTGTCTTGAATCTTGAAACCTTGGATGGTGGGAAATAATATTCAGTTATTAGACTGGACTTCTAGTAGCCCGGATCTATCCCCAATCGAAATATTTGAAATAAAAAAAGCGAAATTGTCCTGCTAGAACGGACTATGTAGAAGTTACAAGGGGGAATTCAAAAAAGTTGGTAGTCATTTTCTGCAGAAGGCTCAAAGTCTTCTGGATACTATGTCGCGACGTTTAGGATCTAAATTTGGTGTGCCATTTTCTAGTGGTAAATTACATATTTTGGAATTGGGCGAACTTATATGATTCGTCGAAAAAAGTTTGGCATAAACATATTTTGTACATTATTTTTTAGTTTAAAATTATGTGAAATATTCCCTATTCATTGTAGTTTTTTAAAAATATTAATAAAGTCCGTCTAATTTGTACCTTAATTTTAATTCAACACAGTATTGAAATTGAAATAAAAAATTAGGTACGGGCGAACTCATGTGATGCGGGGTTCGTATATGTAATTTAAGTAAGGGCCCCATCCATATACTTACACCCGGGTCACGGAATTAACTTGCACAGCCTCAGGGCTGCATATACTGGTAAATTTTATTTCGACTGGTATCTCCGTTAGCCATTGGGAAAATTCTCGGTGTGCCGGTGGCACTATCGAATCATCGAGGTAGTTAAACAACATTCAATTAACAATTCATTAACTGTACATCTGACGCACTTGAATCGGGCGAATATTGTCTCAGTATTTTTCTTGCCCTAAGCAAAGCCTACGATTGTATTTCTCACAACATTTTACTTGACAAACTTCCCTTTTATGGTTTTGATGTCAATAGCTGTGCCATACTTACAATCATTTTTATCGAATCGACAGCAGTTTACCCAAACTGGTAGTAACAAATCCAAACCCCTTCCTCTTCTCGGCGTTCCCCAAGGCTCAGTATTTGGCCCACTACAATTTCTAATATATATTAATGACTTCTCCTCCTTCATGGATTCTAAATCAATATTTTATGCGGATGATACAACCATATTGACTACAAACTCTAATTTAAACAGACATCTGTAAATCTCTCACTAATTGACAGAGCTAATTCCTGGTTCACTAGCAATAAACTCTCGTTGAACACTACTAAGTCCCAAAGCTTACTCATAACCACTACACATGACTATGGCAATCCCTGTATGTAAGTTTCCTTGGTATACATATAAATCCCCATCTGCGATGGGACCAATATACAGAGTTTCTGAGCCGTAAACTAAGGTCTACCATATATCTAATTAGAAACCTAAAACTAGAGGTTCATTCCCAGTTAAGCTATGGTTTATTAATCTGGGGATATTCACCAGCTGCCAAAATAATTTTTGCCCTACAAGCGTAAGGTTGTAAGAATTATTGCTTCTGCTACTTTTCAAGCCGACTGTCGAGATCTTTTTGTAAAACTCAATATAATGTGTTCTCACCTTCCCTTTTTATCTTTTACTGCGTACCCATATTCACCAAAATCTAAAAAATTTCCCAACCAGCAGTAAAACCCGCTGCCATAATACTCTACACTATCATAAACATTATTATTATTATTATTATCAACATGAAATCAACTGGGGTGTCTTGGGTTTGATTACGCTTTATAAGCAATTTTCATATTTATGTGTACCTGAATTTAGCAGTAGATTTTACATGCCGATATTTCACACAGTTCTATGTAAAATTCAATGACGCATTTATACCCAACGTACGTTCATAAAATCTTCGATTGTTATATTTGCTTGTGTGTTTTGTATATGGAGCGCTTATATTGCAGTTGTGAGTAGAGCAAGTGAAACAAGACAATAGTACAGAGCGGTCATAATTTCTTGTCAGTTATGCAATAGTTGACAGAAACATTTTGTTATCAAATTTATTTCCAAGGACCATGCACACATAGACGTAGATTCGATTTTTATATTGGGTTATGTATGTTCAATATTTCACTTACCTCTAAGAACTAACCTCGCTCAACAATCGTCTTCCAATTACAATCTTAATAACAATAATATCAACAACAACAATAATAACGAAAAAAAAACAATAATATATCTTAACAAAAACCAATTAATTATGAAATGAACACTGCTTTTTCTCTACACGCCAATGAGTTAACGAACAACATAAAGTTATCAACAAACAAACAAATCTGATTGGTTCTTTGTTAAATTGGAATTTTGAGATATGAGATAGAATACAGTTTTGATATATTTAAGCTCATTGTTTACTGTTATGTAACTGACAAGAAATTATGATCACACGGTACTTACTCGCCATCTGAACGAATAGCATCGCTTAAATTTTATAATCTTTTAGATGGAACCATACCCTTTTTGGCGAGCGTTGGCCAAATAAATCCTACCCAAGTGTAACTATTTTGCCTAAGGATAAAAGAATAATGATGATAATTCCGATAATATGTGATCTAATAAAGAGAAAAATGTAATTATTAAAACTATTACGACCAAATTAAAAAAATGTCCAGTGCAAGTGAAATTTTAAATGTTTAAGGCTGGATTGTTCGAATTATTAGCTGCAGAATTAGCCGCAGCAGACCACATTCTGTTGTGGACTCGGTTACGTTTAAATTTTATAACAGATAACCTATTTCATTTCTGCAAATTATTAAAAATTATTATTGACAATAATTTGTATGTAACATTTTAGAAATTCAAGATATCTTAGAAAATTGTCGAAAGGGACCTAACGTTCAATATGGTGGTGTTAGAAGACGCCAGAAAAAACGAGAAAATACAGCACCATGTCGTCTTCCAGTAAATTGTCCTTACTGTATGAGAACCATCACGCAAAGAAGAAATCTCAAAGTACATATGAAGAATTGTAAATTAGCTGCACACGCCTTGAAGAAAACTCTTTGAAAGTTTATAGCTTTTGAATTGAGAACACTTTTAACTTTTGGAACAAAACGAAATTATGGTTTAATCGCCTTGTACATGGACATAAATACTGTGTTATTAATTTTGGTATTCCGCAAAAAAATGTTTTTTAATTGTGTTCCGCGACTTCTAAACGGTTAATAACCATTGATCTAAGCTGTGAAACTGCATGATTTTAATTTTGCAGTTTTAGAAAAACAAAATACAAATTTATAGATATTTAAAAATCTTTTATTTTACTCATGAAAATTATTATGCTTGAAACTAGTTTTCAATAAAGTTCTTCTCACCCTGTACCCTCTTAAACATTCTTGTAAATTGTTTTCGCCATTTTTAATACTTCTAATTTATTATATTAATGGCTTTTTGATTGAAATTAATCCCATATTTGACACCCTAATAATAGGAAATAATAACGAATTAGTATTTGATGTTAATTGTAAACAAACTCGGATCATTGTTTTCAATAAAAAAATTTGAATTTTCGTTCCATGATTTATAATGTTCCACTTAAATAAAGACAAGTTTAATCTAGAAGATTTCGAAGAAGTGGCTGAATGAAACTTTTTGATATCTCTATATACACACATCGGAAAAGTCTAGGGATGTAAAAAATTATATGAAAATAAATAGCGTATGTTTTTTTTTTTGTACGTTTGTTGTATTCTATCAATTAAAATACTCAATAAAGAATAGTTTACAACAAAATAATCTAAATGTTATTTATAAAAATAATCAACATATGAAGAAAAATAATAATAATAATAATGAACAGATTTATGTACAGATTAGTAAAAAAAAATGCTAATAGAGAGTATGACCTCCACGTTGGTTGATCACAGCAGTAACTGTACTCATTCTGCTCTTAGAAGCTCTCGGAATCTAAAATTATCGAGGATGTTATCCATATGCGGAGTAATTCTTCTCTTAAGCATGTCCTACACAGGTTCAGTCGGATTTAGATCCGGTGACTGTGCTGGCCATGGTATCGCATCAATACCTTCGTTATCCAGCCAGTTCGTAACAATTCGCGCAACATGTGACCGAGCATTATCCTAGGCAAGATGAAACTGATCACCAACAGCACCACGAAATGAACGCACAATAGGTTGAAGAATATTATCCAAATATTGTTGTGATGTTAAAAATACATTGGGAAAAACGAGATCAGTTCTACCGCCAATGATTATCCCACTCCTTGCCATAACAGTACCACCTCTGTAACTGTGAACTTCCTGGACGTGCCTCAAACGTTCCAAACTACCGGATCTTCTCCATACCCTTATTCGACGTGAATCTGGATGAATACCAAATCTGGACTCATCAGTAAACAAAACTATAGCCCAATAATTATCACACCAATATTGAAAATTGTCGAGATAGAATATTAGCTTCATGGAGACGATTTCTTACAGTATCGCGGTTAAGCTATGCGCTCGCTGTAACTCCCTTACCAATTCGGGTGCTGTAATAGTAGGTTGTCTTCTTGCATTTAAGACCAAAAATCGGTCTTGACCTGCTGTTGTACAGCGACCACGTCCTAGATGTTGCCCGGCCGGACTCCCTGTAATGCCCCCATAACCGACTGATGACACTTTGAGAAACTCTATCCGCTCGGCTACTTCAACTTGCCTGAAGCCAGATTGGAATAATCCCACCGCACGATTCATCTCGTGGATAGTTAAATGACGTCGCTCCATTATTAAAAAAGAATGCCACTACTTAAAAACACTACAATTATTAATATAAATGTTTTAAATCGAATTAAAATTAAACATGTGTTCAACATACGGATCATGTACTGAATAAAATTTGTCAAATTTGTATTTGTTGACAATAAATACCAATAAATACTGATTTTTAAAAAAAATCTGAACTATAGCAACTTATCATCATGCCGACCGGCGTAGCGTAGTGATAACACATGTGCTCTGCGTTGCTAAGGTCTCGGGTTTGAATTCCGTTCAGGCATGGAATTTTTCACAAATAAAAATTGTCCTGGCTAATTGCCACAGCAGCAAAGGCAATTAAATTTAAAAAAAAAGAAAAAAACTTATCATGTTCTAACAACTTGGCTGTGTCCAATTTCATCATCATCGAATAAATTTTTCAACGAATAAAGTGGTCAAAATCGTAACTGTTTTAAACTGTTTATGAAGTAATTAACAGTCCAGTTAAAAGAATGATGCGATATTGTTAAATGTATTTGACGCTGTTGAAATTGGACATTGGATAATTAGGCTGTATATTTATAGTGGAGTTCTATATGTTTAAGGCTGGATTGTTCGAATTATTAGCTGCAGAACTAGTCGCAGTAGACCACGTTTCGTGGACTCTGCAGAGTTGTATTTAAATTTTATAACAAATAACCTATTTCATTTCTGCAAATTATTAAAAATTTCTATTGACAAAATTTTTGTATGTAACATTTTAGAAATTCAAGAAATCTTAGAAAATTGTGGAAAGGAATCTAACGTTCAATATGGTGGTGTTAGAAGACGCCATAGAGAAAATATAGCACCATGTTATCTTCCAGTAAATTGTCCTTACTGTAAGAGAACCATTACACAAAAAAGAAATCTCAAAGTACATATGAAGAATTGCAAATTAACTCCACAGTCTATGAAGAAATCTCTTTGAAAGTTCATAGCTTTTTCATTCAGAACACTTTACTATTTGGAAGAAAACAAACTAAATAATATGGTTTGAGTGATATAATTATTAGGTGGATTTTTAATGTATTATAAATTGCCAACTATTTCATATCTCAACCAGCGACCCGTGGCGCATTGGAGAAAGTCTGCGCAGCTGTGGCAGTTCCTCATGAAGAGCCAAAGCCCTATCATTGCAAAATTATGGCAACTCCATCACAAAATAATCATTTAGAAGCTTTTATTTTCTTTAAAAATACCGATAAATACAAATAAACATACACGTGTTTAAGTACGGAACGCTGCTGTAGACCATATTAGTGTGTCGTCACATATATGTGCTGCCATCTGAGACCTGAGTCCTTTGGAAGTATTTGACTGGTTTAAAATACACGTGACATTACTTTTGTTACCTTAATTTTATGAATATCTTTGGAGCAGAAAATATGTATTTTTTATAAGTAGATTAAAAAGATATAATCCGTCTCAATTTGTAATACGAAACTAGATGTGGTTACTTCGGTGACTGTTGTGGTGTAAACAGACTTTGGCGCATCCGTGTGAACCAATACTATGACACTATTATAAATGTATTGTCAATATACAACATAAAAAATGAACTTTCACTGTTAGTTCCGTATTACAAAATGAGACAGATAATATCTTATTTTTTTATGTCCTTAACTGTACGTATGAATAATGTTTTTAGTTTTCTATGCTTGGCAATTCAAATATTTTAACCCAGTTGATTATACAATTGACTATAGAAACGCAGTAGCAGAACACAACGAAATACTTGACAAAAACAGGTGTATTCTAATCATAATCATAAATTGTATTCGATTTACAAGACAACCTGCTACCTGAGTTTTTTGTAAGTCACTTCCATTTAGTGTAATATTCCATATTTAGGTAGATAAGTACCCGCGATAAGCACTTAGTGCATTTTTCTTTTTAAATGACTCAATTTGTCTACATTAAAATTTTTGTGTCGGTGTTTTTTTTTTTTTTTTTTAATTGTTATAAACGAAGTAATAAATTACTTCAAGCTGAGGCGATTCAAAACTTTGGGTAAAATGGGGAGATGCGAAACAAAAAGCGCCCCCACTACTATTTTTCTAATAGTCCAACGCGCATCCAAATTTTATACGCCACGGCTCGCTGGTTGAGTTATATATTTCATGCAGTCACACGTCGAACAAACATGTAACAGATGCAGATTAAAATAGCTTGGTGTTCCTGATGGAAGAAATATCGTTGACAAAAAATGTGCTAAAAAATTCATTTCTCTTCTTATTATTAATTTGTATTGAAAGTAAAGTATTATATAGGATTAGCATAACTTAAGTTTGTAAATAAAATGTTGTGAAAAAATATAGTTTTTTTTTTCTTTTTATTATAATTCTAGTTACAGTCTGTTCCAAACGGTTAAGCGGAACTAAATGAGAATTTAGCTCTTTTAGGTTGTCACGAGAAGGGACCTTGCTCGGGTTATTTCATTTTTCACGTTGGGATGACAAAATTTAAAATTTCAACAATGAAACCATGGAAACGAATGACATTGTCAAAATTAAATATATTTTTTAGATATTTTAATGACAAAAAAATAAATAAATGGGAAATTTGTATTAAGAATAACACAAAAAATCAAAATATAAAGAAAATGACATTTTAAAATTATATTAACCTTAACCAATAAATGTTTATTGTAAGTATGATTTACAAAGCTTAAACAAAACGGTCGAAAGGCACGATTTAAACGATGAAAGTAACTAGGTTGCAAAATCTAGTTCCGCTTAACCGTCTGGAACAGACTGTATATTCGAAAGAAAATGATTTTTTTATTGTTATAAAAGATTTTTTAGGGCCTGTTTAAGAATTGTTAACTTCTTTGTTATAAAAGATACGAAGAAGTTTAAATTAGGAATGACGAAGGTTTTTACTCTACAAATAAGAATTGGAAAAACAATTGAACATCAATCGCACTAGACGAATTTATACTGACGTTGTTCGCGCCTCCATTCTGGGAGACCTTTTTATTATTTAAGTGGGGAGTTTCTTAGGTTTACCTATATTTTTTTGTAGATAGGATTGAACGAGCGCTGACTGATAGCGTTTGTCTAGTATCGATAAGTCAGGTTATTAGAGCATCGTGCTACCGTAAACGACCCCGTTTCGGTCTCTTCACGAATGTACGATCCATTTACATTCGTCTCGTGTTTTATTATTTGTTTGTTAATTCGCAATTGCCGTGTGGACTTATTAAGTGTATCAACCCGGCTGTGTGTCCAATTTTCTCCTACTCCAGAGTGGACCAGATTGCAGCAGTTCAAAGGACTCTTTGATACGATCAGGCTTCAAGTACGAGGTAAGTTACTTAACCAGTATTATTATTATTATTATTATACCTTTATTTAAATATAATGGATACAAATTAAATTCATGTTATATTTACAATAGGTACACAAATGGATCTACATATTATATATGAGATCTGACACCACTTAGACTTAGAAGTCTGAGTGTGGTTTCTTAAATCTTAAATTTAAATTTTAAACAAGTTCTTATTTATATTCTAAGTTTATAAAGGTACAATTACACGATAAATGATCAGTAATACAATAAATGTATAGTAATAAAAACAGATATTAGCGGATACGACTAACAACCCTATAAAATAAATATATACTTAAAATACAAAGTGTAACTTAAATTCCCAGACTTTCATTTATTAAATTCTAAAAATTAAAAAAGAAGGATAATTAATTATAAGCTTCCAAAAATATTGCACAATTCTTCTTTGTTTAAGTTACTAGCAAATTGTTCGGCTGAATTATTTATATGAAAGTTTAGTTCATGTCTGGTAATAAATTGCTGAAATTTATTGAAAATTTTAGGAGCAAAGTACAAAAAGTTTTTTTGGCCAAAACTTTTATTTACTTTATTTGGAACTGCTTGCTCTTTTTGCCTTGTGTTGTAGTTGTGCGAAGGGAAATTAAGATCATCAGAATTTTTATTGATGTAGTTTAATATTGAAAGTGAATAAAGTTGTAATATTTGAGATACTTCAGTTTCACGAAACAAGGCGTCAGAAGGATAAGTAATTCTTCTAGAGACCATTATTTTTAATATCCTCTTCTGCAGTGTAATAATCTTATTAATATGCACTTTGGAGGCTCCACCCCAACCTATCAAACCATATGTTAATAATGAATGTACTAGCCCATAATAAAAAAAAAAAATAATTTATCAATTGACATTACATTTTTCAGTTTCTTAAAGATATATATGAACTGTCTTAATTTTGAACATACTTTATGGATATGGTGATCGCACTAAGGAAAAGGCCACATTGCGAAAGCGAGGACCTTTTTTTTGCTCTTCACTAGGATTTTGGGAGGTGAACACCTTTTTTTTTTGTCTTCACTTGGATTTTGGGAGGTGAGGTCCTTTTTTTTGCGGGCGGTGAGAATCTTGTTTTTGCTTATCACTTACTGGTCTACATTTATTTGCCAAGGGTGCCAAAACGCAGTTTTGCCCCTAGCGCAAGTTTTCCTTACTGCGGCTCTGTATGAACTTGTAACCTAAATACTTTAAATTTCATAAGTTAAGATCTGGAAATTTATTTTTATTTCTGTGTCCATTATTTGTAATTTTGATTATTTTGTTATTAATAAAACAATAGCAATTGTAATATTAGATTTTATATTACAATTAATCCCTCCCGATTAGTTAAAATTTTTGGCGTACAGCATCAAAAGTCCCCCTTCACCCAGTGATGGCATCCTAAATTTTCAAGAAGCGGTTCTATAAAGTCATGTGATATCTAGCAACCTATTCTGTATTTTTCAGAGTGAAAACAAATCACTTACTTCCACGGCGCACGATTCAAAACTGAAATCAGAGTAATTCATTTATTTTTAATAATAACAACCGGTTCCCTAAGGTTTCAATAATTTTAAGAAACGGTTCGCGCGAACCGGTAGGATGCCATCACTGCCCTCACCCCGTCACTCCGTCCCGGTTTGCTCTGTCGACAATCTGAGATCCCTACTTAAGATAATTTAAAAAATATAAAAAAATTTATTTCAACAATATATGCAATAATAAATATAATAAATAATATATTAATATTTTATAATTATGTCTAATATCAAACTGGTGGCGATTGTTCATCTCTGTCTACTCTTTTCATTTTATCAACTAAAACAATTTTATTTATCATTTCATGTTGATCAAATCCACCACCGATTTTTGCAAGATGGAATCCTTTCTGTAATATATTTTTACTATTCCTTGGAAGGTAAACTGGGAATTGTATATCAAAACGTATTACTAAATTTCCTTTTTCTTTTGCATTTTCTAGAATCGTCATTCCTTCATCTGGAACTACTTTTTCATACTTTGGCCTAAAAGAGAATTTAAATTAAAAATTAAAAAAAAAAAAAAACAGTTTCAATGGCTTTGTTGTAAATAATTAGTGCGTGTACAAAAGTTTTAGTCTGTTTTCACAATGTTCTGGTACAATTATTTAAAATTGTAATAAAACCTCTCTTTTAGGTATTTTTGCAGGGCTGGCACTGAAGTTTGTAAAACATCATAAGCAATACTTTTATAACTGTACTGAACTCAATCGGTGAAAAGCTGTATATTCGGTACGAGTAATTTGGATTAAGTGACCACCACGATCTGGAAGGTCGTAAAGAATTGGTGGACGATAATTTGCAGCCGAAAGGTTTTGCTACATGTCAACTTGCATGACCCTTGTGTTTCTCTTAGTACTTATCAAACCATATTTAACTTCGCCTGGGATATTTTCCACATACGGCGTAATCTACTTTGAATTTTAGTATTTTCAGGTCCATGCAGAATTCTTTAGCTGGGCAGTGCTTTCGAGATATGGCTTAAAAACTTGGTCAACAATGTCACTTCCTCTAAACTTATACCTGTTTTTTTTTTTTTCACTCAGGAATTCGAAACTTTATTGAATGATGGCACAGAAATACCATAGGTCATATAAAGCGAGGACAAATATTTTGTATTGTATTTAATAAATTATGAAAACAAAGCGAAAACTTTTGCACACACCTAATAATAAGTCCTCTGTGTAAGTAAGGTAATTATTCTTAAATGTTATTGCAATATAAAAACTTACGATACAACGTCTGTGATTGGTACCCTAATCACTCTGTCATCCAGTGTATAGACAGTTACAACAGTTCCCAAAAGAGCGTCTTCCAAGGTAAGTTTCCAGACCAAGACTAAATCATTGCCATCCCTGGAGAAACATGGATGTGGAAGTTCTTGAATTACAAATATTACGTCCGCTGCAAACAACATAAAGAGGTAAGTGAAGATATTTTATTAAAAATATAAGATTGAGAAGGCGAAAGAAAGATGATCAATATTTTTTAAAGAATCTAAATAAAAAATTTTAAGGTTTCGTAGGTATATTACCAAGCAACTATTATACTGTCACTTCTGTGTCTGTTTGTCTGTCAGAACCGGAAAACGGAAACAAACCCTGGAAACCCGAACACCCCTCTGAAATTACAAAATCTTAACCAAAGCCCTAAACTTAAAATTTTAAGAACCGGATCTGGTACCGAAACCCTTTGAAAAAAAGAAGGTTCTGAGGGTTCCGTCGGCTACCATTCATAATATGAACACTACATGTGCTACATTACCCAATGGTGTAGGGTGACCATCCGTCCCGGTTTTTCGGGATTGTCCCGGTTTTAGGTCAATTGTCCCGGTGTCCCGAAAAATGTCTTCGAGACGGTCGATTGTTCCGGTTTTTACATAATTCTGCATTTGTAAGAAAAGAAATATTACAACTAGTTAATCTGAGAGTCGAGGACCTTTTTTTTGCTCTTAACTTGGTTTTGGGAGGTGAGGACCTTTTTTTTGCTCTTCACTTGAATCTGGGAGGTGAGGACCTTTTTTTGCCCCCCCCCCCCTTACTGCGGCTTGCTTATAGTAAAATCTTCTACTAGTTTTTTATTCACCACAACAGAAAGATTTACTAGTAACAATAACAGTAAAAGTATTCACTTCATTTTATTCACATTACCCAATGTGTAGCGCTCCAATATATAATAAATTTACGTGTACTCTACTCAAAAGGTTGAAACACTCCGAACTAAAATGACAGCTGAAATGTATCTCAGACCGTTGACCGAATAAATAATATACTTAAAATTTTTGTCTGTATTTTAAATTTAATAATTTAGAGATTTGAAATACATCGAACAATTTTTTCTTTAAATAAAACAACCAAAATTACTGATAATTCCCAAACTTAAAAACAACGTTACCTGGAATTTGGGTAGGATTCTGATCTCCTTCTTCTACAAACCTAATTTCTGTCCCCGCATGTATACCAGGTTTAATAGGAACACTTAATATTTTTTCTCTAATTTCTGTTCTGGTCTCATCTTCTCCAATGAATACAAGTCTATGTATTTTCATTTTTTTGACGCCTCCATGAAATATTTCATGTAATGTTAATGGTAGAGGATGGTACAGTGCTTCTTGTTTCTTTTTAATTCCTTTTCCCTCCGGAAGATCGTATAATGGAGGGGGATTCTGAAGATAGTATAAAATATCGGCGTATGGAGAAGCGGTACCAAAGAAACTCCTAAAATATGTTGAATTCTTAATAAATAAAAATACGGAAAATTATACCAAATTTAAAAAAAATTAAATTAAGTTGGAATTTTCACATATTTCACGGTTTCGGAGGTATCTACGAGGGTAAGTCATAAATTTTCCGAAATATGTTTTTTTGCAATACCGTGCTAAAATTATGTAACTGGCTAACTTTGATTGATACGCGCGCATCTCGTAGTTAGGTACACCCGTAAGTTGATATATGAAAGCATTATCGAATTTTATAAATTTTAATATATGCTGTTCACTTTTGTGATTTCAATAGTTTGCAACTTTGAAATTGTACGTCATGTTGGTATTAAAAAAAATTGTAAAAAATGTCAATTTTACATGTATCATAATTAGGGTGACCATTCGTCCCGCATTTTGCGGGACTGTCCCGCATTTTGCGGGACTGTCCCGCATTTTAACATTTTGTCCCGCATTAAGATGCGTCCCGCAAAAGTCCCGCATTTTAACATTTTGTCCGGCATTTTGGATTTGGGAGGTGAGGACCTTTTTTTTGCTCTTCACTTGGATTTTGGGAGATGAGGACTTTTTCTTTGCTCTTCACTTGCATTTGGGAGGTGAGGACATATTTTTTTTTTTGCTCTTCACTTGGATTTGGGAGATGAGGACCTTTTTTTTGCTCCGTCCCGCATTGCCTTCTTAAGAAAATGGTCACCCTAATCATAATAAAAAATGATATCTTAATTATAATGATCATAACCAACAAATCTGAAGTCTGATTTATTGCACAAGGAAATTTTTTAAATGACATTTAAAGTCAGTAATACACTATAAAAGTAACCAAAACAATCAGATCTAGTTTGTCCTTACAAAAGTGAACAGCATATACAGAGTGATTATTTAATGGCGAGACGACGTCACCGAATTTTACGTGCCTTCTAGCAGAAATACTGGTGAATACTATGACTATAATAACTATGATTATGAAGAAAAAAAGATTATGCGTATGCGCGCATAATCGCCTGCTACGATGTGTATGAAACGGCAAATTATTAAAACTTCCAGTGACGTCGTATCGCCATTAAATAATCACTCTGTATGTACCCACACTTTCTTATGGTTTACTATATACCTACAAAACCCTGAAATTAGTGAAAATTTACACTTCACATCAATTTTTTTATTTTTTAATTACTCTGAGCAGTGTGTTATATTTTGGCAGTTGTATATTATTATTAATTATCAAAAAAATGCATTTAGATAAAAGATTTGTTACATAACTTTTAGCTGTTAAGTCAATAATAAGGGAGTAATTTAAATTTTTATTTTTTGGGGTTAAAAATTTATATTACAGCTAAAACTTTATTACATTAAATATTACAAATATTGTTAAGGATAAGAAGACAAATCTTTTGTCTCAATCAGTGATGGGCGCGTAAGTTACATGATGTAAGTTACCTCATTGTTGACGCGTAAACAATGATGTAAAGTAAACACAAAAAATCTTGTAAACAACGTAAACAATGTAAACAATGATTTAGACATGCGCACTTGTTTTGAATTACAAAACCTCATTTTCAATACATTTTTATAAATAATAAAATTTTAATGAAACGATTTTAAATGAAAAAGTAAGTATATAAAATTAGGACAAACCAATATACATATTAATAAAAATCGAATTTGCATCATTATACAGGTGTTACATACAAATTAGTAAATATGAATATGAAAAATAAAAAACTTTTTTCTTTAAAAAATTCAGTCTAACAATTTTATTAACAAAACATTAAATTTCACCTTAAAGAAAATCAGCCTAATTTTTTAATAACGAAAAGATTCATTGCAAATTTTGCATAACGCCCTATATTTTCTTTAATTAAAACAAAACCTAGTTCTTCAGAAATATTCCTTCGGTTTCTTCCCACCATTTTTTTAATAAACTTATTGTTTTGAACTGAATATACTTGTTCATTAACTCTCTATTATTCATATTAAATAACTAAAACTAACCTCATTATTTGACAGTTTACATTGTTTACATTGTTGACAAGTTTACCAATTGTTTACATAAGTTTACACGTAAACGTAAACAATTAAAGTTTACGTGTAAACGCCCATCACTGGTCTCAATGCATTTTTTTTGATTGAATAAATATTTAGAGAGTTATGACGGTAAAACCTCAAAAATTCAAAACTTAAATTACTCCCTTATTATTGACTTAACAGCAAAAACTTATATTACAAATATTGTTAAGAATAAGAAGACAAATCTTTTATCTAAATGCATTTTTTTGATGGGATAAATATTTGGAGAGTTATGGTGGAAAAACCCCAAAAACTAAAAACTTAAAAAACTAATATCTCTTTTGTTATAAAACTTGTTGCTTTCTTTTGACCTGTAGTATCACCAGTGATGGGCGTTTACACGTAAACTTTAATTGTTTACTTTTACGTGTAAACTTATGTAAACAATTGGTAAATTTGTCAACAATGTAAACTTTGTAAACTGTCAAATAATGAAGTTAGTTTTAGTTATTTAATACGAATAATAGAGAGTTAATGAACAAGTATATTCTGTTTAAAACAATAAATTTATTTAAAAAATGTTGGGAAGAAACCGAAGGAATAGATCTGAAGAACTAGGTTTTGTTTTAATTAAAGAAAATGAAAGAAAATATAGGGCGTTATGCAAAATTTGCAATGAATCCTTTCGTTATTAAAAAATATAGGCTGATTTTCGTAAAGGTGAAATTTAATGTATTTTGTTATTAAAAAATTTAGACTGAATTTTTTAAAGAAAAAGTTTTTTATTTTTCATATTTATATTTACTAATTTGTATGTAACACCTGTATAATGATGCAAATCCGATTTTTATTAATATGTATATTGGCTTGTCCTAATTTTATATACTTACTTTTTCATTTAAAACCGTTTCATAAAAATTTTATTATTTATAAAAATGTATTGATAATGAGGTTCTGTAATTCAAAACAAGTGCGCATGTCTAAATCATTGTTTACGTTGTTTACAAGAGTTTTTGTGTTTACTTTACATCAATTGTTTACGCGTCAACAATGAGGTAACTTACATCATGTAACTTACGCGCCCATCACTGAGTATCACCCATTAAAAAAAAATAAGAAGACCGTAAACACCCTGTATACATATATACAGGGTGTCCGTTTTTCGAGCCTACTCATTGGGATCTCGTGAACCGTAAGAGATACAAAGTCTGTTAAATTTGGGCAAAGTTGCACAGGCCACTAGATACGTGTAATAAACTGATTTTGGTCGATTTACTTTTTGGGTTATTTATTTTTAGTTTCAATTCATACAAGTTTCTAATTTGGGGTAAAACCACTTGCAATTCTCTTGGAGATCTGTAACTGCAGTCCAATGTTGTGCCAACTTAATACATCTTTCGCGATTTACTAAAGCTAATCATAATGTTTACTTACTTGTAAGTTCGAAAAGGATCTCCATGAAAAACATAAGGTTGTATAAAAGTATTATTTGGTCCTGGAACACCCTTTTTCAGTCCTTCTTCTCCATACTGATCAAAGACAGCTCTTCTTAAAGGATGAGACAATACGTCATAAGCTTCACAGATTAAAGAAAATGTTGCTAATGTATTTGCATTCTCCAATCGTTCCGGGTTGAATTGCAACGATAAATTACGATAACTAAAATTAAACGAAAAATCTAAAATCGTCAATTTTATATTTGGTAAAACAATTTCTTAGAGATCTATATATATATATATATATATATATATATATTTCAAGAGACGTTATATATTCGCAATCCAACAATTAAAAAATCAAAACATAATATTTATTTGCTCTAATTGTATTAATTTTTTCTGCAGTCATTCCAAAGTTTGTAAACCACCCGGCCTTTTCACATTTAGGTAAACCTCTAGGTAACTATCTGACAGATAAGGCTATCTGGAACTTCATTTGCTGAATAAATGTCAATACCAATCAGTGAATGCAATACGTCAGTCTCATTATCCGTTAGATAACTATCCGACAGATACATTTGTATTAAAAGACGGGGTGACATTTATTCAGCAAAGTATCACATAACCTTATCTGTCAGAGAGTTACCTAGTGGTTTACCTGAAGGTGGAAAGACAGGGCCTTAATGAGATCTTACAAATTAGTGTTCTACGGATCATGTTTCGAGGTACTCTGCTTTAGATTCGACTCTCGTCTACAGAGATTTATAGGGCCATTCTTATTATTATTATATGTACTTACGCTTTCTTTATTTCAAGATCTGTACTTGTTCTTTTTATAGCTAACGCCCCATAGTAATCTATACCCATGATTTATTAATTTTGCTGAAAAATATATGTCAAATAATTCAGCTGTTTATATTTAAACGTATGACAGACAGTTTTTGACAGACGTTTGACAATTCCAAAGCAAAAATACAAGCTGTATTTCATTTAGTATTCTAACAACGGTTCTATGTAAAAAACTGAGTGATAATTTTTTGTGCGCTGATTATTATGTTTCATTTTAATACTTAATTTTAATTTTATGTAAATATTAATAACGGCTTTGTTTTTTAACCGGCTAGAAATATTTTTATCAGGCATGGAAAATCATAGATAAAGGAGGAAATAGATGCGAAACTGCCGTTATATTTTTTAAAACCAAATTAGCGCTGTAGTTGTTGGGTTATGGAACTAAAATTGGTAGGGGAGGAAAGGGTTGGGTTTTCGCGGGTATTTCAAATGCTTCAGTGGATATAGTTGTAAGCATTATTAAATGAAACAATTGTTACGATTTATTTTGTCTATTTTTAATATTATTAACGACAACAATATTAAAAATAGACAAAATAAATCATAACAATTGCATCATTTAATAATTACATTTAATTATGTTTACAATTAAAACAAGCAGTTAGGAATTATACAGAAACAGAAAAACAATAACTAGCAGAAATAATTATTTATTAAGTAGACTAACATATAACATAATATTTACTAATACTTAATATTTATGGACACTTCCATGGACAAGTCATCGAATTTTGGATTTCCAATGTTCCACATCCACGTTTTATACAATTCTGGAGCCACACGTGTCTTCGGGTTTGGAAAGCGATATCTTGTAGGTTCACTACTATCACACCCCAAAACAAAGCATTTAACACCCATTTTCCGAATTAAACAATGAAATTACAGAAGACGATTTTGACACTAATTACAGATTTTGACGCTAATGACAGAAGCCGTAACAGGCAACATCCTGTCATGCACGTAGCTATAGCGACTGGGGCGCTATTCGTGTTGGGTTATGGAACGTAATATGGTTTTCGTTTTGCCAGTAGAGTTTCACCCCCCTGTGGAAAATTCATGAAAATTTAACAACCGGATCGTGGGAGCCTGTTCCCTCACACCACTGGATATATACAGAGCGATCAACAAATCTTGTCCGTTATGTAATACTTGACAGAAACCAGGGGCGGCTCGTGTATAAGCACTGCAGCACCCACTATTTTTTCGACGTATAAATATATTTATGTTTATACTCTTTATTTTGAATTAAAAAAATTAGAAATACGTCTAACAAGCAGCAATACAAACCGCCCTTGCAAGTTTCAGCACTAAGAAGAGCGAACAACGCTAGATGAACTGTGTTTTTCAGTGTCATACAGGGGCGCACACAAGGGGGGGGTCCAAGGGGTCCGGACCCCCCCGTACTGTGAGAAGTGAGGACTTTTTTTTTTTGCTCTTCACCTAAAACTTATAAGTGAGGACCTTTTTTTTTTTTGCTCTTCACTTAAAATTTAGAAAGGAGGACTTTTTTTTGCTCTTCACTTGAAATTGATATTTTGCCCTGTGTTTATAAAAATTATGTATAATTGGACCCCCCCCCCAAGCCAAAAATCTGTGTGCGCCCCTGGTGTCATATCATATAGCACCCGCAGTGAAATACGTAATGCGACACTGTGCATCACGCAGTTCCTTTACTAAGTTTGTAGTGTAGTAATGAATCAGGATAGGTTAAATGCACCTGCAATGATTTCAACTGAAAAAAAAATTACTCAACAGTCACACAGAAATCACAGAAAATACGATTGACCTTTTTTCATATCACGAGCCACCACTGACAGAAACATTTAGTTATCAAACTTATCTCCAAGGACACAGTGGCGTAGCGTGGGTTTCAGCCGCCCGGGGCGGAGGCGACAAAAATTCGCCGCCCCCTTATTTAGGTATTTAAATCCAAAAGGTTCTAAAATTTACAGAACTTGCCGCCCCCATTCAGTGATGGCAAATTTTCAGGAAGCGGTTCTATAAAGTCATGTGATATCTAGGAACCTATTCTGTATTCTTAAGAGTGAAAACAAATCACTTACTTCCATTTATTAAATATAAGGAAAAAAATTTAAGAGCGTATTATTAATAACCTATAAAATAAATATTAGATTTGCAACACTGCAGGGCACGGCGCACGATTCAAAACTGAAGTCAAGAGTAATTCATTTATTTTTAATAATTCTTTAAGCTGTTCACTTTTGTAAGAACACACTATGATAGATCTGGTTATTTTGGTTACTTTTATGGTGTGTTACTGACTTTAAATGTCAATTTAAAATATTCCCTACGCTGTAAAACCGACTTTAGGTTGATAAGGTTATGATCATTATAATTAAGATATCATTTTTCAATATGACATGTCATATGGATCAACATTTTAAAAAAGTGACATTTTTTAATACCAACATGACATACAGCTTCAAAGGTGCAAACTATCGAAAACAAAATTCCCTCTTAGTTTGTTCTTACAAAAGTGAACCGGCTATAACAACCGGTTCCCTAAGATTTCAGTAATTTTAAGAAACGGTTCGCGCGAACTGTTAGGATGCCATCACTGCCTACATTCTATTTTTATTACCTTATACGAATTGATTATTAAATGAACACTATTTTTCTGTACACGCCAATGAGTTGATTGTTATCAACTACTGGTATTAAGTTAGGAACAAATATTTTCGTTGTTCCTCGGGTGAGTTCGGACAAACGAAGTAATCTGATTGGTTCTTTGTTAAATTGGGATTTTCAGCTGTGAATTAGAATACAGTTTTGATATTTTTAAACTCATTGTTTACTGTTATGTAACTGATAAAAAAATAATGATCGCACGGTAGTTGGTACTGTAGTGCAGGGCCACAGCAGAACTAATCTTACCTGGTGTCGTTCGCCCTTATTATTGCATGCAGGACTGAAGGTGGCACTCTCTCATTAAATATTTTTTTTGCAAAAATAAAATTATGTTTGTTAATCTACGTGTCAATTTCTTTTGATACCCCACTCATATTTTTATAAAATATACCAATGGTTCTTCACCTTCTTTAGATGACGGCACTCTAAAGTAAAATATTAATCTTGCCCAAGTCTCATTTCTCTGTATAACAGCCGTATTAATTCTACGGAGTTTGCCTTTCATATACCTACAGTAAGGTGCGGCGACACCCCAGTTGAAAACCACTGTTGCAGGCAGATAGAAACTCTGGAGTTCGTCAGTAAAAAGCACCCCAATAAAAGTTAAACGATTTTGAAATTAAAAATTTCGGAAAACTAAAAACAGAGTCGTGTTTAGAAGTTTCGAACACCCCCAGATATTGAATTTCAACGCAATAGAACAAACTTATGGTGCAATTCTGTGGCAAATTTGTAAGCTTACAGACAAAATCTATAAGAAACTGTTCATAACAACACATAAAACAACTCCTTAGATACGATCGTCTGTAGCTTATAGATTTGCCACAGAATTGCACCATTAATTTTTTGTCACATTAAAGTATCATTCACAGCTCATGTTTTAATAGATAGTACGTAATTCATAGTGTTAATGTTAACGCATAACAATGTTAGTTCTACACAAATCCGTATAAGCATTCATAGCTCCAATTTAGTACAGTGACTGTATAAAGACAGTGTGGCCATACGATGGTCTCATTTTCTATTGGTCGAGCTGAAGTCCGCCATGTTTCTACCAAATTTGTTACAGATTATATATGGTTCACATGTGTTTAGCTTGTGTTTCAACAGATTTAAGTGATATTTTCAAATAATATACGTATATTTAGACGTTTAATAGTGAATATTGTTGTGTTTGTGATGAGTAATGAGTAATGTAGATAATGTAAACTGTGCACATATTTTAAATTGTCACAAATTAAAATTAAAAATAATGAAACGTTTTGTTATGTTTAGGTTTAAAATTGAAGGAAAAAAAAAGGCTAAATGAACATAAAAAAACATTATGCCAGTAAATCAATGGATGGTTTCACAATTATAAGAAGTATTTACTTTCATTAATTTTAATGTTATTCCATACTGATTTCATTTTATTTTTCACCTGACCATAATTTTAGTTGAATAAATGCATAATTGATAATATATACATCAGTTTTCTTTATTAATATATCATTTATACCATGAGTTCAAAAAGAAATTGCATAAGGGTTGGCTATGGAAAATAAAAGTAATGTCAACAGAAAGCTTTAGAATTAATTTACTGTCTGAATTAATTAAATCACTCTTGTTGTCATAAGTTATTTATTGTTACATAAAGCTTGTAGTATACATTATTTTATTTTTCCATAGCCAACTCTTATGTAATTTCTTTTTGAAGTCAGGGTATATAACATGTTCTGCTTATTCTTTTTTAATATGAAAATATCCTATTTTTTTTTTTAGATATAAACATGCGTTTTTCAATACTATTTCGAGATATTTTAAAAAGACACATTTGTGCAAAAAAGAAATTGTATAACACAACAAACACAGGAAATACGACGGGATGTATAATTCACCCCGTTTGTAGATTCACACCTTCAGGGGTTGATTAGGCAAAATCCTGAAATAAGTTTTTCGGCATTTGTATGAGTAATCTTTGTAAGCAAAAACCAAGTCGGTATCTTATTGGTCCTAAGAGATATTAAGGAATCCTTGAAATCACATGTCACCCTTTTTCCCCCTTTGGGGCTGAAATTTATAAAACTGTCATTTCGAAATATTTTAAAAATACACCTATGTGCCAAAAAGTAATGTTACATCTCAACAATCACAGGAAATACGACGGGATGTATAATTCACCCCAATTGTAGATTCGCCCCTTTAGGGGTTGATAAGAACAAAATCCTGAAATTAGTTTTTCGGTATTTGTATGGGTAATTTTTGTAAGCAAAAAGCAAGTCGATATCTTATTGGTCCTAAGAGATATTAAAGAATCCTTGAAATCACATATTACCCCTTTTCACCCTTTAGGGGTGAAATTTTAAAAAACTGTCCAAACCATTTCGAGATATTATAAAAAGACACCTATGTGCCAAACAGAAACCTTAGAACTCAACAAACACAGGAAATACGACGGGATGTAAAATTCACCCCGATTGTAGATTCACCCCTTTAGGGGTTGATTAGGGCAAAATCCTGAAATAAGTTTTTCGGCATTTGTATGGGTAATCTTCGTAAGCAAAAACTAAGTTGATATCTTATTGGTCCTAAGAAATATTAAGGAATCCTTGAAATCACATGTCACCCCTTTTCACCCTTTGGGGCTGAAATTTAAAAAAACTGTCAAAACCATTTCGAAATATTTTAAAAATACACCTACGTGCCAAACAGTAATGTCACATCTCAACAATCACAGGAAATACAGCGGGGTGTATAATTCGCACCAATTGTAGATTCACCCCTTTAGGGGTTGATAAGGACAAAATGCTGGAATTAGTTTTTCGGTTTTGTATGGGTAATTTATGTAAGCAAAAAGCAAGTCGATATCTTATTGGTCCTAAGAGATATTAAAGAATCCTTGAAATCACATATTACCCCTTTTCACCCTTTAGGGGTGAAATTTTAAAAAACTGTCCAAACCATTTCGAGATATTATAAAAAGACACCTATGTGCCAAACAGAAACCTTAGAACTCAACAAACACAGGAAATACGACGGGATGTAAAATTCACCCCGATTGTAGATTCACCCCTTTAGGGGTTGATTAGGGCAAAATCCTGAAATAAGTTTTTCGGCATTTGTATGGGTAATCTTCGTAAGCAAAAACTAAGTTGATATCTTATTGGTCCTAAGAAATATTAAGGAATCCTTGAAATCACATGTCACCCCTTTTCACCCTTTGGGGCTGAAATTTAAAAAAACTGTCAAAACCATTTCGAAATATTTTAAAAATACACCTACGTGCCAAACAGTAATGTCACATCTCAACAATCACAGGAAATACAGCGGGGTGTATAATTCGCACCAATTGTAGATTCACCCCTTTAGGGGTTGATAAGGACAAAATGCTGGAATTAGTTTTTCGGTTTTGTATGGGTATTTTTTGTAAGCAAAAAGCAAGTGGATATCTTATTGGTCCTAAGAGATATTAAAGAATCCTTGAAATCACATATTACCCCTTTTCACCCTTTAGGGGTGAAATTTTAAAAAACTGTCAAAACCATTTCGAGATATTATAAAAAGACACCTATGTGCCAAAAAGAAACCTTATAACTCAACAAACACAGGAAATACGACGGGATGTAAAATTCACCCCGTTTGTAGATTCACCCCTTTAGGGGTTGATTAGGACAAAATCCTGAAACAAGTTTTTCGGCATATGTATGTGTAATCTTTGTAAGCAAAAACTAAGTCGATATCCCATCGACCCGAAGAGATATTAAAGAATCCGTGATAACCCAATACAAATCTGGAATAAACATGGCGGCTACAGTTCATATGGCCACACTGTCTTTATACAGTCACTGTACAATTTAGTGCATAAGCGTAAGAAAATATTTAACGCATAATCGGGTCTATTCTGTATCTTTTGTGGTTAAAAAGATTAGGTTAAAAATGATGGTTAAAAAGTAACATTTTAACTAGGCGTTAAAATTTGAACCTTGTTTCTTATTCTGTATCTCAGGTTATAACCCAAGCGTTAAGTTCTAACATTTTAACCTTATGGTTAAAATTATGTTGTGAAATTATCTACAAGGGAAGGTATTTTGCTAGTGTAAGTGTGGATTTAATGTAAACATGTGTTATGGTTGAATCATGAATGAACAACGATCAAATATAATAAATATATATTGCGGAAATGTACAATATTTATACATAAATAATTATGGTTGGCATAAGCATAATAAGTATAGGCTTTTCATTCTTCTATATGAAGATACTTTTATTTTCAGGTTATGTTTACCTTATTTTTATTTTTAAACAGAGAAATCAAAATTTATAAATGTATCACTATTTTAAAGTTTTAAATATTTACTTGCAATATATTGGGAAATCTTTTGGTTCTTCTCAGATTGTCAAACAACATTTGTAAAACGAGATATTCCGTATAAGTTTTAGACAAATGAAAATATTTTAAAATGTTTCTTCTGGTAAATTAAAAGGGTCACTCATATCACGCAGTTGCCTTTGTTTAATTTGATCTGATCTCCTAAAAAGCATTTTTATATATTTTTTTTATTAGCTATATTACTTTTTTTACTTATTAACCTCTTGATGTTCAATTTGTTCAAGTAATAATTGGTTTAAAATAAACAGACTTGCCATGATTAATTCTAAAAATTCATTTTTTCTGGCTATTTGACGTTTAGAGGTTAGAATTACAGCTGGTTAAAAATTAACGCCATGTATTTGGCTGGAGTTAAAACTCCGAATATAACCTACTGAATTAACCACATTGAGGTTAAAATTTAAACGTCATAGAGTTACAGAATAACAAAATATTGTAAAGCGTGGTTAAAATTTTTTAACTTCGACCTTGAGGTTAATTTTTAACTTTTTAAGATACAGAATAGACCCGAATGTTAGAAGTTTGTATACCTCAAACTTCTAACATTAACATTAAAACACTGATAACTGTCAAAATGAAGGTATATTATACTTGAAATTCGAATAAGACTTGTGGATGCAGCTTGTGACATAACTATTAGTAAAAATGTTGAAACTAATATTGAAAAATAGATGTGAAGTGAAAATTTTTACATATTTCAGGGTTTCGCAGGTATACAGTGATACATTTCAAAATAGAGGAATATATTATACAGGAAATTCTAAATAGACTTGTGGTTGCAGTTTATGATGTACTAATTAATAAATGTGTTAAATCTAATAAAAAATTGATGTGAAGTGTGAATTTTCACATATTTTAGTGTTTTTCAGGTATCTAGTACCCAAGTTAAAGCAGCTATATGTGTGGAACATTATTTTTTTTGCGGTAATCAAGTCAAAATAAACAATATTTTGAAAATAATGTACCGTTTGTTATTCTATGTACTAAGAGCTTTTCCTTAAAATACTACATGAACTTTTAAAATAAAATATGTATTTTTTCAACAATAAAAAAATTAATTTAACAAAAATTCCTTTTGAACTATTTTGGTTTCCATCAATGTACATTATTGAGATTTTTTTCAGATTTTTAGACCAACACTTCTGGGAAACAGGGTGGAAACAAAAGTTAACTTTTTTTGTGAAATTAAAACGTTAGGTTAGAGTGAGTAGCTTCAGAAACATTATATAGTGCGTTCGAAGGTGAGTTTGCAGTATAGCTCTTATGGCAAATGGGAGCGGTGTTGCCAAATGTTGTAAAAGTGTCAAATGTGTCAATTATAATAATATGAAAAACTCGTATTATTTACAAAAATCAACTCTTATAAAACTCAAAATAACACTCAACAAAAACAAATGGCCATTTGTAGAATACTGCGTCTTCACAGATCAACGTGTTTTAGAGCTGGCAACGTCGACTAGCAAGAAAAGGATAGCGTCATTCTGTAAACCCATTAGAGAGTATGAAAAAGAACTACTCCATATGCCCTGTACTGCATACTCACCTTCGAACGCACTATAGTTATTTTATTTAATAATTAACTTCATAAATATTATTTTGGTTCTTTTTAGAAGTACATTAATAAAAAAACAATACATATATTTAATAACAAGATATTTTTATTATAAATTGTTTAGTAATTTCTATTGCGTGTAGATGGCAGCAAGATCGATTTATCTATTAAAACGAGCTATGAATGGTACTAAAGTGTTGTGCTTAGCCACTAACATTATCCATTAACATTATGCACTATGAATTACGCGTTGTCTATTAAAACATGAGCTATGAATGAGGCTTAAGATAACATGGGAATTTATTGTGTCGTAGGGTCGCCCCCTTTTTGAATTTTCTATGTTTAAAATGTTTCTTATCTTAAGAATGTTCCCAGTAAACCGCATGCCTGGAAGGACGCAAAAAACCTCTGGAAAGTCATCTGACAGACACCTCAGCGATTTTATATATGTATATAGAAGTTTATAGAATGAAATATTTCGTAGAAAGAAATAAAACAACTTATTAACGTTATCATTGTGTATTTTATTAAATTACATTTGTAAAATATTTTAAATAACATTCATCCAAAATATACTTTAGGTGGTATAATTAAGTATCAAAGCTAATATAGAGAACAAGTAGAATTAGACTAGTATAAAATATATTTAAGTAATTACATACTTCTTTAATCTCGTCTTTTGTAACCAACCAGAAACTAATCAGCTAAATTTGGTGTTGTAAACATACTTATAATAGCAGACTATTAATTATAGTGATAATATAACCTTACACTCTGTTCGGAATCAAGAAGTAGTTAATCATGCAATGTTCACGTGATTATTATGTCGAACTCCCGTCGTGAGCACTTCAATTTATACGACAGCCAATAGGATGGCGACTTCAATCTTTCACGTGATTTTATTACTACTTCTGCATTTCGAGCAGGGTATAATTGAAAGTCAGAACGAAAATTGCAATCGCAAAAACGTATACGGAAATAAAAAATGGAATCGTACAAAAATAAAATCACATAAAATACGTTTATTATAATATAACCTTTAGTAAAATAAACGGAAAGAAAACAAAGCAAAGTTATTTTATAAACAGAACATTTAATTCCAAATATATTTTTATTGGATACGTAACTGGGATCACTAAAAAATATGTCACAAAAACCAAACTTCGGGTTAGTCACATCGAAACAACTAGATCTTTACTGTGTAACAAAACATATCCTAGATTCACAAAATACTATAATGTTTACAACCTAGCATGCCCTAATTGTGAACGTTTTGATTGAAATTAACACACTGTATCTCTTATGGGGGCACAACCGTATAATTCTTACAAGTTACTTTTATAAAACTAAAGTTTTACCTATCTAATAGGATATCTTTAACTGTAAAAAAAAAACTGTTGTTATTGTAAATAAACACATTTCATTATACACGCCAACTTTGGCTAATTTCCGAAGCAGCAAAGGCCATAAAATAATAATAATAATACTACACGCCAACTTATAAACCAATAGACGCATATACCTGAACCGCGACAAAACGCAACAAAAGATACTGCGTAATCGTCATGATTTCAATACCAACACCGATACGGTTACGTTTCTCGGGATGACAATCGACAGCAAATTGAAATGGAAGCAGCACTGTCAAAACACCGTAAGTAACATTCATAAATCAATATTTGCTACGCGAAAATTGATCGATGTGGTACCGTTTGGTGTTGCCCGAATTGCTTATTTCTCTTTAATAAACTGCCGCCTCTCTTATGGTATTTTATTATGGGGCGCCTGTCCAAGTGCTATCGGGATTTTGCAAGCACAAAAAAGAGCCTCGAGTGTTCTATGTAAGGTCCTTTCACGTACATCTTTTAGGCCCCTCTTTAAAAAGAATAAAATTTAAACTGTACCTTGTCTCTACATATTTCAATGTCTAATTTATGTGAAGAAAAACATTAATAAATTCTTTACTGTCTCGGATGGAAAATACCGAGCAACTATAGTGCGTTCAAAGGTGAGTTTGCAGTACAGGGCATATGGAGTAGTTCTTTTTCATACTCTCTAACGGGTTTACACAATGACGCTATCCTTTTCTTGCTTGTCGATGTTGCCAGCTCTAAAACGCGCTGATCTGTGAAGACGCAGGATTCTACAACAAATGGCCATTTGTTTTTGTTGAGTGTTATTTTGAGTTTTATAAGAGTTGATTTTTGTAAATCGTACGAGTTTTTCATATTATTATAATTGACACATTTGACACTTTTACAACATTTGGCAACACCGCTCCCATTTGCCATAAGAGCTATACTGCAAACTCACCTTTGAACGCACTATAGATATGGGATCCATCTTAAAACTCCAAAATTACAAGTAGAAGAGGGAAAGAATTCACCTCTTTACTGGGGACGTAAATTTTATAATAAGCTCCCAAACCAGATGATAAACTTAAATTTCAGTAATTTTAGAATAAGTATCAAATCGATGTTGCTTGAAAATCCATATTATTGTATCAATGAATTTCTGGATAGTACATATTTAACCGCTTAAGGACTACGAGTATACTCGGGCGGCTATTATGTGCGAAAATTTTCACACCCGAGATAACTCGGGCAAGCTTTACCTGCAGAAAAGATTACTCTCGAATGTACTCGGGCGAAAATAAATACGATTCATGGTTTGTGGAAGCGAGTCAAAAGACAGCTACGATGATTCAAACGAGGTACGAGAGAAAATGAATATTTTTTTATGAATTTCTTTTATTTCTCGATCCACACTATGCACCATAATATCAACTTTCAATCCCATTTTGGGCCCGAAATGGCTTTTATGAAGGATATATATGTTCAGTAAATAAAATTAATTCATAAAAAAAAATTGTTTTTTACCATTTTTAAATTTTTTAATGATTACTGAAGGGGTTAAATTGCTGATTATTGTAATTTTATGTTGTATGACTTTTTTTGTCATTTATAAGTAATTTTCAATAATCAATTATTGTAAACCCTAGATACTTTCCATAAATGTAATTCTCATTTCACGTAAATAAATACATTATTATTATTATATGTGTACGATGCAACAAATTGTAGCTAAAGTTTCATTCTACAAATATATTTGTAGATATAGGCCAGTCGGTCAGTAAACGCACTTCATCAATTTGCGTCATAACTTAAATGACAAACTTAGTGGTGAAAAAATAACTAAATCGATTTTTTGCATTTGAATTATAGGCTAATATTTCTGTTCACTCTTTTATTTTACTAAAAGATACCCATTGAAGTCATATTTAGTTTGTGTTCGATAGTCATTTTGAATTTTTACTAATTTTAAAAGTTTTTATTTATTATAGGGACATTTGAATTGGTATCGCTAAATTTTATTTTGTTTACATTTGCCGACATTTTATAATACCTTATGATTTGTTTTGACGCTTGTGTTCACATATCTATCTTATAGAAATTTCTAGAAACCTTTTTTAATTAGTTTGTTGTTTATTTAGCAGTTTTGTGTTTAGTTATATATTTTCTTATATATATATATATATATATGTTTTAGATTTCTATTAGATATTATGTGTAGTGCTTAGCTTTTAAGGTTAAATTCAATTTATTTCTATTTTCTTTTCTTTGAACATATTTTTGGATCACATCAGTTCTTTTTAAGGCTATTTTGCATGTTAGAATAGTTTATTTGTTTCTATTCTGTTCTTATTCTTATATTTTTATTTCATTTCGATACAAGTGACAGCGTACGAATATTACATTCGTTAAATGGATGCCATGTAAACGTACCTAATATGACAAAAAAAAGAAAAAAAAGTGACGCAACTGCACTGACTGGCGGACTACCCTATATTTAGTTCTACCCCTGGGGTTCCGTGGAACATTTTCAGGGGTTCCGCAACTCTTTTACAAAAATTTATATTTCTTTTTGCATTATATTAAAACAGTATACCTACATTTAAAAAATATTGATATGCTAGCAGACCCCTTGCCAACAACGTTAGCAAACTGATATCGAATAAAAATCAATATAAGCAGGAATCAATTATTAAATTTTGCATGATTCTGCGTATATTAACAAAAAAAAGTTTCTTGATTATACCTAGGAAATCCTAAAAAGCTGCTTAATGCGTGTCGTTTAAAAATTAGTACCGGACCGGATATAGTCCGCTGGCATAACATCAATTGACACAACATCTGACTGACTTGACAGCTCTGGTAAGCCAGCTGTTTTGTCGAGGTACGTCGTTCCCGTTCGCACCACTCAGTTCGTGACCGACCGCATGCCGCAAGACCCGCTAGCACCCAGGAACTTAGCGTTGCATTAAGAAAGAAATTTGGGCTTTTATGTATATAATAGTCAGCTCTAAAATATTAAATTTGATCGAGACTAAATTCAATAGTATACATCTAAATTATTATTTTAAAACGTTTGACCTTAAAATTATAAATACAATAAAAGTCTATTGTGGCTTTTTGCCTTGGGGTTCCAAAGAAATAGCATTAAACTATAGGGTTCCGCAGATGTAAGAAGGTTGAAGACCACTGGGATAAACAAATGGTAATCGTTTCCAGTATACAGTGTGTTAATTTACAATAATTGTGAATCTGGGTCATTAATATGTTTATCGTCCAATAATACTGTTGGCTACACCACGCATTTCTACTTGCAGTTCTTCATTCTGGTCTGAGAGAATAGTTTCGAAGGTTTTCTTCCAAGCCATAAGGTCGGGTAGGTTATTACAGCCATCTATATTTAAAAATTGGAAGAAGAATGTGTTCCATAAGTCAGTTCGCATGTACCTAGGTACACGATTGCTTATATTCCACACCGTGTCCTTTTTCTGCAACTGAAATAAAAGAAATATTCTTTTAATAAATAAATCTAGCAATTAAACGTTTTCCAAAAAATATTGGATGGACTTCTACAATTAGCGTAATAGTTCTAAACCTTTTGAATGAAGTGAACTCTGAGTTAAAGTTACGAACGGAAGAAAAACGTAAAGTATGAATTTCAAATACTTTTAGGCGTATTATTGATTGTAATCGTTTTTATCTTATTTAGGGTTTTGCAGGTATGACCAAAAAACCCTTATACCGTCATTTTGTCGTCTGTCTGTCTGTTCGGTAAAAATTGTAGCCAAACGGCTAAACCTAGAGAGTTGAAATTTGGCATGCTTATACACCTCTTTGACCCGCACATAGGAAAAATACTAAAACATCTAAAAAACATATCCCCCTAAAAATATAAACAAAATGTGCTCATCGAAAAAAAAAATATTTTTTTAAAATTCTGAGTAGCGTATCATATGAAAGCCCTTGGTACGTGGATTAACGATCAAATTTTTATTTTTGCAAAATAAATTATTTTGAAGCATTTTTTGCCAAAATTGTGCAAATTTTTTTTGTCCCACACACTGTAGCCCAGATGGTTTAAACTAAAAATCTGAAAAAATTCTAAGTAATGTACATTGGTATGAACCGGAATAGTACAACAGGAATTTTTGATCAGATTATGTTTTCGGAAAATAAGGCATTTTTTGTTTTTAACTAAAATATGTTAAATATTTAATTCGCTATGTAACACAGTAGATAAGTAAGCGCTGATAGCGTAGTTGGTTTCGTCGTTGGTTTTTGTAATTTGCAAACTAGAGTTCGAATCCTGTCAATTTTAACTTTTGTTTTTTTTTTTTTGCATTTTTATTTTGTTTAATTATTTTGTCAAAATTCTAGTTATATTTTGGTAAATGTTGCATTTAATTTTTAAAAGCGTAAATTTAATAACCAGTGGGAAGTGTTGAAATTATAATTTAATTCTATGTTTGAATGTATACGAAATCAGAGGGCGGGGCTTATGATTTAAGCAACCAATGAAAGCGGTAGGCGCAATTTTCAAAATCTAACCTAACCTTGCTATATAAAAAAAAATACTACACATATTTAGAAACTTAAATAATGGTATTAGGCATTCGAATTAAAATTCATAAAAAAATATTTTGACATATTATTTGTTTTAGCGTCCCAAATAATCATCACTCAGTTACTAAATACCTGCAAAACCCTGAAATGTGTGAAAATTCACACATCACATCAATTTTTTAATCAATTTATATTTGCTAATATAAGTCTTCAGAACTTTCATTTAACACCTGCGCCGACTAGCAAGAATAAATATTGCTTTACTTCCAATTATACCCGGGCAAGTAGAACGCTTGTTGGCGCTTGAAACATACGCCGATAAGTAACAGTAAGGTGACCATACGTACTGAATTCGCCGGGACAGTACCGATTTTCCGAATTGCGTCCCGAATTTTTTCAGATGAAATATTTGTCCCGAATTCGGGTTTTTTTGTCCCGGATTATCCCGAATTTTAGAAAACAGACTTATTTTCAATATCTATTTTTAATATATTTCAACTAAAATACATCCTCCTAATAGAAATTCATTCCTATTCATTCCTCATTAAATGGAACACCCGGTACATAGTTAACAGTTTATGGCCGGTTTCTGAAAGCTTAACCGAGCTGAATCTTTTGGTTAACTTTGGTTAAGTAACCATAGCAACAATTTTCTAACTATTTGGTTATAGTTAACTAAGCTTTCAGAAACCGGCTCTTAATTTTGGTATTACGGTATTTTCTTACCTGCATATATTTTTCAAATAATAACACGTGTACAGTAGCAGCCACACAAAAAAGATCAGTCTGATATGTCCAAGGCCTTCCATCTTTCATTTCTGGACAGGTAAAATTCTCTGTATTTATCACTTTTGTAAATGCCGTATCCTTAGGAAACAGACTCATATCTATACTGCATCCAAAATCTATTAACTGTAGACATGGATGACCTAATTCTGGCGGCATTTTCATCACTAGGAAATTATCTGGTTTAATATCAGCGTGAATGATTTGACAGTGGTGCAGAGCGTTAATTATCGTTACTATTTCATTCGCTAGATATATTACTACTAATTCTTTAACTCCTTTTCCTGTTACTTGTTTGACTTTGTTTGAGATGTCTAGGAGTGAACCGAATCGACAGAAATCTGATACAAGTAGACTTGAAGTTGGACAGAAATATCCAACTTGGACTGACATAAATGCTCTGCGCTGAAAAAAGAAAATATCATTTATACAAATAACTAGCAGAATACCCGTTCTTCGCACAGGATAAGTTCAATAAAGTACAGTTAAGTTGATAATAAAATAAATAATCATGTTTTAATACTTTGTAACATGTATAAAGAATTACTTTGTACACAATCTTTGTTCCATTTACATGGGGTTTACGTGGAAACCACGTGAAAGCCTTTAGGCGCACAAAGGAAACAGTCCATGACATAAGAAAAACAGCTCGTATAATATACAGGGTGGTGAGCTGACCTGTCGGCCATAGCGATTTAACATGTAAAATAATAAATATGCTATTTCCTGCTTCCCTAATTATTTTAGAAAAAAGTGCAAGAGATAAAATTTATTTAGAATTTAAAACACTATATACTAAGGTAAGTAAACTATTTTTGTTTGCGAGGAAATTATAAATTATAAATAATTTTAAACGATTTATGATGTTAATTTTATTTCAAGTTTGATCAGTACAAGCTTCAAACCAATTTTATCATATCTGTTCACAAACCAGGAATTCAAAAATGAACTCAACTGAAATTTATAAACAGCATCATATCGGCCTACGGTTGTCATCATTTCAAATAGATATTAATAAAACTGAAGGCTATTGCTGCAATTCTAAACAGAACCTTAACGAGTTACAAGTCAAGTTACATTGTAACTCAGGGGCGGCTCAAGACAGTATGCAGGCGATGCGCCGCATAGGGGCGCCAAGTCGAAGAAAAAATGTATAGCCTATTACAATATCAAAATAGCTTTAATTAAAATAATATTCATTTTTGTAATAAATATTGTGACCTTTAATTAAATCTAGCAAATAAAATACTTTAATTTACTGGGTGGCACTACAGTCTTCTAGTAAAAGGGGGAGACATGCAAGGAAATTTAGAAAAAACTACCTATTTTTACTGGGCGGCTCTTCAGGCTTCTAGTAAGAGGGGAGGGGGAGGAAATTTATATTATAGACTAGGTGATTAATAGGTCACTATTCAATTTTTGATTATTACAATTTCAAATTATTTATAACAAATCCAAACTAAGTTGTAATAACGTTATTTATTTATTATTGCTCAGTATTATGTCAATGTTGACAGTTATTACATTATTGTCACTTTTTTTTGTTCTTACTTTATAGGGATTTGCAGCTAAGCACCCTACCATCTGGTGAGCGTTTCATGAACTTGTGTACATCATATAACATTTCGTTTTGTGTATTGGTTTTGTATGAAGTTTGTTTTTAAAGTTTTATTATAATCATTGAAAAATGTATAATACATATTGTTGTGTGCCTATGTGCAATTCATTGAAAAGAAAAAACCCGGAAATATCGTTTCATTTGTTTCCACTAATATCAGACACCGTATGGTTCGAAACCAAATTGGGAAAGCAAGAGGTTAGGAATCGACGCGATGTTTAGATAAACAATTTAAAAATTGGAAAAAAAGTGAACCCTTGTATCAAAGTTTGCTCATTACATTTTAATGATAGTGACTACAAAAAATATTTTTAATTTTGTATTTATTATCGCATATCTTGAAAATTCCTGTTATTGTGTGTGGGTTTATAATGCACAAGTTTGTAGGCATAATGCATAAATCTTTATGAACTCTCTGTTTTTTTCAGTGACTCCACACAATATTATATGCCCAGCATTGTAGATTTCTACCCCTTGGTAAACAACACGGGAATTATTATTTCCCCCAATATAGTTAAAATAATCGACAATGGAAAACCGCCATAACTTAAAACCAGATCACAAAATGTAGTATTTTAGATGTTTACAAGTAATGTCACTTCACAAAATCAGAAAATCCCAAACAATTATTTATTTTTTGTCGTTTTTTGATACACTTTTCGCTATTATTTACTAGTAAATGTCAAGTGGTATCTGATTTAGAATGGTTTCAAAAAAATCCGCGTGGCGCTACGATCTTAAAATTTTTCCCCTATAGTAAAAAGTATATTTTGATCAAATCCTAGGTTTCAATATATTATTTTTTTACAACAATGTTTTTTGTTACTATACCAAAGATGTAAATTCTGCTTTTTACAACACTCAGAAAATACAGATAAACCTCGTTTTGCGCCGGTTCGTTTTACGCCGATTCACAATTACGCCGGTTGGTATTGGCCGTGGGATTCCCCGGTTCGGCCGACATCAGATGACAGTAGGCGCCGCGATTCTAATAGCAGACACACTTTTATACAAACATAAGAGTTGATGGAGGAATTAGATCGCCCTTAATCACAAAATCCCGAAGAAGAAGAAGAGGAGGATGAGAAAGAAAAATATGGGAAAACGCTAAAAACGGCCAATCTAACTCGTATTCTTTCTTCTATAGAAAGGTTAACAGATGAGCTCTGTGAGACAGACGGGGATTTCAATCGGAACGCAAATGTTAAAAGAACCGTCACAGCTGCCGTTCGACCTTATGCTATGATTCTGCAAGAAAGGAAGCAACAATCAAAGCAAATGAAATTGGATGCTTTTTTCAAAAAAGTGTTAGAATTTAATTTCGTACCGACGAACTGGTGAATTAGTATTTATTTTAAAAAAATCATTAATTATATTAAGAGATTATTATTTATTTTGTAAAAGAATTTAAACTTTATTTATTAAACACATTTATAATTTATTTTGAATATATATAGGCTATGTATTAAATAAACATGTTAGATTGTTCTTAGAATTTTGACACGGAACCTAACCTTATATCGTCCATTATATTTGTGTTCATTTTACGCATGTAACGGAACCCCGGCGTAAAACGAGGTTTACCTGTATTTAGTATTATATTAAAAATGGTAATTAAATATGATTATTTTGTTTTATCTTAAAATAGTTATAAAAAAATATATATTCATACTTATAAAGTATGAATAGAAAAAAATAAATAAAACATAGAAATTTTTTTTTATTTATTATATCAAGATGATTAAATTTACCTAGTGTGAAATGAAACAAATATGTATGTGTATTTTTTTGTCACTGAGGCACAGACCTACGTCGCATGTACATAGAGATCATAAATTTCTGAGCGTTATGTAATACTTAACAGAAATAGTTAGTTATCAAACTTATATCCAAGGACCTGTCCACATAGAAGTAGATTCGATTTTTATTACCTTATACAAATTAATTATTAAATGAACACTGTCTTTCTCTACACGCCAATGAGTTATTAGCAAATATGAAGTTCGCAATGGATTATCGTTGTTCGTCGGGTGAGTTCAGGTCACCGAAGCAATCTGATTGGTTCTTTGTAAAGTTGGGACTTTCAACTGTGAATTGTAATACAGTTTTGATATTTTGAAACTCATTGTTTACTGTTATGTAACGCTTAGGAATTAATGATCTCACTGTAGAACTACTAGAAAACAGTACACGAACACAAGCGCTATGAGCACGTGAATTAATGTTAATATGTTGCTGGTTGAACGAATTAATCCTGGCGGCTCCTATTTTCTGAATTAGATATGTTATAACCAAACGTTACAGGTTCTAGGGTTAAAAACTAAGCTTATTCTACATAAAAATAACAAGAAAAAAAACTTACCAAAAATGGATTTGCAATTCTATTCTGAATCTCATTACAAATATAAAACTCCCATTGATTGCTTGGTTTTTGTAATTTTAAGGCCACAATTTCATTATTACTCAGTCTTGTAGCTTTAAATACAGATCCATAATTTCCCTTCCCAATTATATTACCTATCAAATACCTCTCATCACCCAAGCAACAGTTTTCTTTCTTTAATAACCTAGGTATATTCTGCAACAACACATAATTCTGCAAATGCGTCTGCTGCGGGAATCCAACTTTTTTCAATAATGCTTTTATAAGTGGTTTTGAAAATGGATCAGATGGTGTTTTTTGTAAAATTGTATCATCTTTTGGTGGTTCTGGTAAGCTATCATAATCCATTCGTAATTCAGAGGAATGTTGTGACATACCATCAATATCCATCCTAGAACCTTTGGCTGGTGATCTACCCCAAATATCTTTAACTGAATTTGAATCATTACTCCCATCAAAAAATAAATCATGATTTTTTGCAGGTGATTCATGCATTTTAGTTACTTTTGAAAAATTTTTACTCTGTGATTGAAAATTATCTGCTGTACAATGCATCATATTTGACTTATTCACTTCTGTTTCATCATCATCAATATAAATACAACTTTCTTCATTCGGTAATGGTAATCTTTTAACTTGCATTGGTTCTTTTTCACGAAGCAAAGAAAAATTTATTGTATTTTGAGTTGTTTGGTTATTGTGTAATGTTTGTGTATTATTATAAGGTATACTCATTCTTGAACTTGGACTTGGTGTTTTATTTCTCGCAAGTAACAACTCGTCTTGTAAATTCATACGATAACTTGTTTCTGTTATTTCAGACCTCACATTTCTGATCGAAGCATTTTGCATATCTTGAAAATGTTGCGGGAGAGATTCATACTTGTCGATATGTGAATAATTTTCATTGGTTTGAGTATTTTGATACAGTTGCGAATGCGAGTTGTTTACCTGTGAGGTTTCTTCTGGTATTGCTTTTAAACTGTAAGCGTTTAAAGTGGTTTTTAATGTTGTTCCTCCCGAACTACTCCCACTCGATGCGCTGGAATGAAATTCTTTAGTTGTTTCATAGATTACAGACAATTTTTCTTGACTTTGTAATTGAGTTCCATACCACTTATCATTTGGTACTTCATCCTCAGGAATATCGTTAAAAAGTCTTTGTTTCGGTTTTGTATCAGTCTCTTCATTTTTAATTTCGTTTCCGAACTGTTCATTATTATACTCCTGTGAAGCTAATTTTTTAGGATTATATGGGGTGCTAGCTAATTTTAGATTGTAATTAAACATTTGTGTGTTGCAAGAATCATTTAAAGGAGGTGCATTTGGATTTTCATAAACAGGATGCACAAACATTTGATTTTGTTCCGGATTGTTTAAAAATGGTCTATTTGGTCTTAGACCTTGTTGATGACCTATTCGGCTAGGTGATATAAAATTGCCTTGGGACATAAATAAATTTTGCCTTATATTCTCATTAGGCTCCTGGGGTTGACTTAAAAATGTATTTTGAGCCAATTGGTTCATGTTTTCATTATAGTTTTCATTTTTTCGTACAGAAAATACAACCCTGTCGTTTTCTTTACGACTTGCTTCGTCTGGTCTATTGGTAAATGGAGTTTTTATATTATTTTTAACAGGAGTTGGCACATGAAGTGTTGTGTCTTTACCAAGTCTTGTATCTTCATGTATTTGAAATGCTTGCATTGCTTGTTTTGGTACTTCGACAATTCTAGATACTTGAGTTTCGTCTTTCCAAAAATTATCTACGTCTGACCATAAATCATCTGCTATATTTCCTAATGATCTATTGTTTTCAACACTTTTTTCTTTATACACTGCCGGGGAATGGGAATGGGAATTATGTGGCTGAAAGCTTTGGGAGTTAGGTAAATAATTTTGTGATATATTAGCTTGGGCATCACCCTTTTCGTTAATCATACGTGGTTGAGGTGATGGTTGTGGAGAGAAACCTGCAAATTTAGATGCGTCTTGAGTATTTGATACATTAGGATAATAAGATTGTCTCGAAGGATAGTTTTCTGGAATATTCTGTTGAGAATAGTTTACGTTTACCATATTATTATAATGAGCACCGGATGAATTTTGCATAGAATGTTCTAGATTTTCTCTATTCGGTAATATTCCCTGTACTGCCTGTTCGGTTTCTGTCATATGATGATCAGATAGGCTTTCGGCTTCAATTATTTGTTGTAGTTTTTCTTTTAATTTTGCCAAGTATTTTCTAGCACGTATTTCTTCTAAGCTGTACTCGGTGTTGTCGATGTAAACCAAATGTTTTGGATACATTGGTATTACAGTTGGTAATGGTGGTTCGGGGTAACAAACCTCAATTTGCCAATCTGTATAATCGTCGTGATTTGTAGAGTAAAAGTTTGGGAAAAGGCGGATGCCTTCATTAGACGGGATCACAGCTGAAAGAAATAAAATTACAATCAAAATTTATTACACTTATTAACTTTTATTCAGGTAATTTTGAATTCATGTTTACATAACGGAAAATTGGTTAAAATTTTAACCCAGTTTTTAAAAATTTTAGGAACTAAAGTTGTAGAACTTTTACAACTGTAGATTTTTATTACTACAAAACAAATTGAACCAAATTGAATACAATAAAGAATTGAAGAAAATAAATATAAAAATTAGCACACAAAAGACAAAAACAATGGTAATAAGCAGGACAAAAATGCAACAAAAAATAAAAATATATGACAAAATAATAGAACAGGTAGAAAAATTCAAATACCTAGGCACAGTTTTCTCGGAAGATGGAAAAATGGATGAAGAAATTATGGAAATAGTAGGCGCAGCAGGAAGATTGTTCAACAGCATCAAAGCATCGTTCCTAACTAAAGCGTGTTCTACATTATACAATTCTCATCAAATTTTCATACTTATTTCTTTGACTAGAACTTGTACTAGAAATAAATCAGTGAAATTGTACAGTGTAGAATACGGTATGTAGTCAAGGTCAACTTTATTCAAAACTAGATTTGATCCAACTATTCTTGAAAACACATCCAACTTGGAGCTCGGTGCATGCGCAGTAGACACTTTTAACAATAGTACCAACGTTAAAATTACGCTTGTAAATATTTTGTATTACCACGTGTTTAATAGTGTTTTGTTGATCATTGGTTTGAATAAGCGAATATATAAATTGAGTTTTGTACGTAAATCAATAATTTTACAAATCTAATAGCTAGGTTATAAACATTTGACAAGATATAAATTATATTTTTATGTTGGTACTTTAAATGAACTGAAACACGTGTAAGAGTTCATTCTCTACCAAAAAATTGAAAAATAAATTGTATTAAAACTTTGACAACTTCTAGTTCAAAGAAAAAAGTTTAGAAAATTGATGAATAAAGTATAATGTAGAACACGCTTAAAAAAGAAATACCAACCAACATCAAGATAGGGATCTTCAAAAAAGTGACAGTACCGATTCTGACATACGCCTCAGAATCCTGGACCATTACAGAGACACACAGGTCCAAAATAAGAAGCTCCGAAATGAGATTTTTAAGGAAAATTGAAGGTAAAACAAAATTGGACAGAATAAGAAATGAAGTATTTAGAGAAAAGCTGGACACAAAACCAGTGGACACTATAATAGACGGACAGGTAAAATGACTGGGACATATACACAGAATGAGTGAAGACAAAATATTAAAAAAAGTATTTGAAGCAAGAACAGTGAAGAAAGTTAGACCAGGAAGACCGAGAACAACCTGGCACCAAGAAACAAAAGAAGCTACAACGAAGAGAGGCGTAAAGTGGAAGGAGATAAGAAAATATACAAAGGACAGAACATGATGGAAAGAAGTATGGAGAACAACACCAGAAAATAAGTAACTCGACCATAGCCTTACACCGCAAGGTAGAAAGGCTTCAGGATTAAATAAGTAAGATTTTTATAAAATTTCAACTGGTAAATTTTCTTACCATTTGATGCATTTTGTGGTTGCTCTAGAGTTCCATTATTAGGCGTCACATCCTCTACAGGAGCTTTCTGAACAGCATCTTGACTTTCTCTATTTCTTATGGTCTCCAGAAGACCTCCATTTGAAACATTTCTCACTGAACTTGAGTCATTACTCTGATACATCAGTTGTTCAGTTGGTGCTTGTCTTATTGGAGGATTCACCAAAAATGGAAGAGATGGATGGTGCCCCTAAAAATTAATATATTTGTAAGTAAATTTACTATTACAAAATTTATTCCAATTGGGCTCAACAGCGCTATGAAGTGACACCAAGCGAACAGAATTTGAACTAGTGGAACGAGTAACTGTTTATTGTTTACTAGTTGCAACCTCGTGCTGTTTGTATCGCGTTTAAACTTTAATGTTGCTGTTTGTTTGTAACTTTAACTTTTGATAGCAACTATTATTCTTTTTTATAGAGTATTATTTTATGTTATAATGAGTTGTCAAATACAGGAAAAAGATTGAGTATACTAAAAGCATTTAAAAGCTACAGATTACATCAATATTGTTAACTTATTAATATTTAACAAACAAGTATTTATTACAAATATTCAACAAATAAGAAATTCTCAATTATAAATATCCTTCTCAAATATTGTAAGTAGATATTCTGATACAGCTTCACTGAAATATGTTTGCTTTCGTTTTTGCTTAATTTTTTTAGGCAGCGAGTTTCTAACAAAGGTTACGGTTTACAGGTGCAGGTTATCTTGCAGTTTTAATTATTCAGTGACTTTGTGAGGTGGTGACTTTAGACTGCATGTTTGTGAACATAACCCACATATGTAGACATCCTCATCATTTTTTTTCGAAATTATGTATAATATAACACGACCGGCGTTTAACAACTCCTCTACTTGAACTACACACTTAAAATAAGGTGTTTAGGTTGCACCACACGCCTGAGTAACAATCCTTTTAGCATTCACGGATTAAAGATGCTTGTTGTTCGCGGTAAGCGGATATTTACGTATCCTGTTCGTAGCACATCAAAAATACAAGAGCGAAAACACCTAGTCAGACACATACGCGTTGTTAATTTAGTTGAATTTGGTTATTAAACTGAGTACCCCACTTAAATTTACTAACCGGTGATAACTATCTTGTCAGCTAGAAAAATTTTGCGTTCGCGGTGACAAAAATATCTAACAGGTCTCAAGTCGGACATGCACAGTAAAACCGTTCATGAACTAATTCCGTAACGAAGCTAAAAGCGCGGTTTTCCGTTATCAGTAAGTGATTATATCACGAGATATCTTAACCTCGTTAGGGCATATACTATTTCAGGGAATAAATTGTGTACTCCTTCCGTCTCAAAAGGATTATTTCATTGAGATTGAAGAAATGTTTACAGAACCATCCTTAAATAAATGCATACGGTCCTTCACTTGTCACGCAGCTCGTATAATTATACCTGAAAGGTTCCACCCACAAAAAGGATAAAAAAGTTTAAGAAAGATAAAAAATAATACCTCTCCTGGTTGACATGTATTGTGGAATGATGTTTGGTTGTATTTATTTCTATGAAGATAATTTAAAACTTGTTTTCGTTCTGTCATCCTCCTTTCATCCGGGCCGTGAATAAAATGTAATCCAGCCATAAACACCATGTTCCTAGATAAAAAAACAATAACATTATTAAAAATAAATTATGGGCCTTATACAGGCTATGCAAAGTAATTGCATAACCCAATATGCTTAAACATGGGGAAATTAAAAAATATAAGAGAAACGACTTCGATTAAATTAAAGGCAAACATATCAATAGGCTATTTTATACATGCATTTGTTTTTATTCATTTGTCTCTGTAGTGTGGTGTGTTAACTCGGTTCACAACTGTTAAAAATAATATTTTATTTTTTTTTTATATTAAAAAAAAGAGAGCCATGCATTAAAAAAATAATTACATTTTTCAAAAACACAAAAACTGCTATTTTTTTGAAAAACAATCTGATCAAAAATTCTTGTCGTACGTTTCCAAAATAACAGTGCCCGCATTAATATTGGACCATTGCAAAATAATTTCAAAGAAATTATCAATTTGCATTACCTACAAAATTTTCAGATTTTTAGTTTCACACCGTCGATTAAATGGGGTAGGGACAAGAATTTTTTTTAGCACATTTTTGGCTAAAATCGTGTTAAAAGAAACAAATTTCAAAAAACTATTTATCATCCCTTAATTTAAGTCTTAAGAGCTTTTTTCTTGATACCACACAATAAATTTAAAAAAAAAAATTTTTTTTCTCAACGAAACGAAACATCGTTATTTTTCGAAAAACTTCTCTGTTGAACTATTCCGGTTCCCACCAATGTTCATTATGGAGATTTTTTTTTAGATTTACCCCTCTGGGAGATAGGGTTGGGGACAAAAGTTTTTAGACACATTTTTGACGAAAATCTCAAAAAAAGATTACAAAAATAAAAATTTGCATGTTGATCCACGCATCAAGAGGCTTCAATTGAGGTGCTACTCAAAATTTTAAAAAAATATATTTTTAAATACATATTTGTTTATATTTATCTCGAGATGTGTTTTTTGAACTCTCTATATTTTTCCTATATGTGGGTCAAAAAGTTGTATAAGCATGCCAAATTTCAAATTTCTATATTAAACCGTTTGGCTACAATTTCTACCGTACAGACAGACAGATAGACACATGAGTGACGGTATTCGCGACTCCAAATAACAGTGAGACATCTGGTGGCGACTGGGTAAATTAAACAGAAGCGTATATTTGTATAATATATTTAGTGTGTTGTGTGTTTATGTGGATTAAGACGTATTTTTAAATATAGTGACTTAAATACAGTGCTTTCTTGCCGAAATATTGTTTGAACAGATAAATATTAAGAAAAAACTTCTGGCATATACGCTTCTCGCCGGCCATTAACTGTCGTACGCAGGTTTTTTTGAGGTCAAACGTACAAAACCCTAAAAAATGTATTTGTGAAAATATTGAAAGTAATACTTACTTCTGGGCAATAACCAACTCCTCATATGGCTGTGCAAATTCCCACATTCCCATCTCGAAAACATGGTCAGCCAATTTAAAATTACCAGCAAGCTCATGGTACATCGCCCAGGCAATATAAAAGTAGGCACATTGTGTTCCAATTTTTCTAGCATGTAGAATTTGATATATTTCTATTGGATTTGGGTGCTGTAAGTCAATCTAAAAATTTAAATTAACCCATTAGTGCATACTGTCCATTAAATCGGACTTTTTTGAAATTTTATTTTGCTGATTTTGCTAAGTTTGCAATTAAAATAATTGCAACAAGTGCCTTAGGTGCTTATATAGTGCAACAGAAACAGTTGTGTGATGGCTATTGAATATTTAAGTTTATTGTGTATCTAAGGCTCTTTTTTATGCGATGGATCCCGAACTATATACAACAAAGCATGGAGATTAAGTAATATTTATTTATTTAGTACTTGATTAATTATCTATTTATTATTTCTCTTATATTATTTTTAATTATCTTATAATAATAATTAAAAATGTAAGTATTTATTTAGTAGCTGGGATACAGATTTGGATACAAATTTAGTACATAACTACGTCAAAAATAGAACAATGATTTACATAGAATCACATAAAATTCATAAGCTCATTCTTATTACAATGGATAAATTCCTCAACACGGTAAAAAGCGTTGCGTGGCAGAAAAGTTTTCAGACATTTTTTAAACTGTGATAATTTAAGTTCTCTAACTGCAATCGGTAACATATTAAACATTTTTGGGCCTAGGTATATAGCTAGGTGTATTACTGGTAACATTATATTTAATTTTAGGTAATCTAATATTTGCATGACCTCTGGTATTATGGCTATGAACCATATTACATGTGGTAAATGCATTAACGTTTTCTTTAATGTGGATAATGATGGAAGTGTAAGGATGTTACATTTCATAAATAAATTTTTGCAGTGACTTTTAGGTTTTACTTTACATAGAGAACGTATAGCCTTTTTCTGTAATTTAAAAATTCTTGGGGATTCAACAGAGTTTCCCCCACATAGCAATACTGTAAATAAAACAGACTCAATGTGAGCATGATAAACTAACTTAGCTATACTGAAAGAAACATGATAAACTAGTCTGCTTAAAATATATAAATTAGAGTGTAGCTTATTAGCTATATAGTTAACATGCTCCTTCCAGTTAAGCTGGCCATCAAGTCGGAAGCCCAAGAATTTGACAGAGTTACATTGATAGTTGTCATTGTTACTGACATGTCTGTTGTAACTAAACACCATTTTATTAGTTTTATTTGCATTTAAGGACAAATTATTACAATTAAACCATATAGTTGCTTCATTTACCGTTCTAGTAATTAATTCACGAATATTGAATCATTCGCAAACAGAATTGATGGAGCATTAACGTTACGAGGCAGGTCGTTATTGTAAATCAAAAACAATAAAGGCCCAAGGACTGAACCTTGTGGTATACCTACTTTTATATCAAGCAATTCAGATTTACGGGATTATAGACGACACATTGCTATCTTCCAATTAATTAACTTTCAAGTAAGTTTAAACAGTTACCTCTGATGCCATATAAGTATAACTTTTGGCGTAAGGTATCATGGGACACACAATCAAAGGCTTTAGATAAGTCACAAAAAACTGAAGCATAATGTAAGCCTTGTTCTAAGTTGTTGACTATGTTACTCAAAAGTGAAATAGCTGCTTCAGTGGTAGAGTGATTTGATCTAAAGCCATATTGCTGTTAATAAAGTAGATTGTTTTTCTCAAAAAAATCAACAATTCTGCACTTGGATCTGCAATTTTGGAAAAAATTGGTAAAAATGCAATTGGCCTGTAATTGGAAGGGTCACTTTTGTTTCCCTTTTTATAAACAGGTATGATTTTAGAGTATTTCAGACAGTTGGGAAATCCTTTCTCAAAGCATTTATTAAATATATGAGCTAAAGGAAAAATAATTAAATGTGTCGCAATTTTTACCACTTTATTGCTGACATTTTAATAGTTGCAACTTTTACTGTTTGAGCTATTATTAATTGCCGTAGATATTTCTTGCTCTGCAACTGGAGACAGAAAGAGGGTACTAACACATGATATTTTCTCAAATATATCTAGTAAATGATTTGGACTTGTTATTGGAATATCACTTGTAAAATAAAAAACCAATAATAAATGACTTTATGGATCCGTGACTACCTCAATATACAAATAGAACTATTCTAACTATTCGAACTGTTCAAATAGAACTAAACTTAGATAACATTGGAATTAAAAACTGTAAAATTGTGAATTTATTATATAGTCGGTTTCTTTGGTTTAAGCAGAACTAGATTTTCAAATTTAATAACTGTTAACGATTGAATAAAGCTTTTCATTATTTTATTTTTGACTATCTAACTTCAATCGTTAAAAAGTGAGCTATTGACAAATTAAACAATAAAAATTCTATTTAGTTCCGCTTAAACATTTGGAATAGGATATACCTAAATTATATGATCATAAAAGTAAAATAAATCCTTCATATTCAAAAAAAATCATAAATCAATTTACCGGCGAATGAACATATAAAAAAAAGGGGGTCTGTCAAGAAAATTTCTATTACAAAAGGGTTCTTCATGTTCTACAAGTTTAATAACAATTACCCTATTGCATATATTAATATTAAGCATTTGCCTAACTAAAAAATGAGAACAGCATCTCATTTATTCTGTTAACAAAATTTGTTGCAATTTACATTAAACATAAATATTTGGTACTTTTTGACTGAGCGACTTCTTAAAAAGTAAGACAAAACTTATTAAACTCTATATATTTGATTAAATATTATACATTGCAATTAATTGTCAGCATTTTAGACTATTTGAACATCCTGAAATCCTATAATAATTAATTTATTAAATAAAAACTTACATATTTTATCAAGAGTTGTATTAATCTTCTGTCATTTGCATATTTAGTGACACCTTCAAAAGTCTGAAGACATTTTTCCAATAAGGGAATTAAATTATTTGTGTCTCCTACTTTTAAATAACACTCCTCAATTTTTAAAATATAATCATACCAATTTACAAGTGGATCGTCTCCGTCATAAGTTCGTAAATTTTCTTCAAAAACTCTGTAAATACAAAATATAAACTTATTCCAAGTAAAAAAACATTAAAAATTATACTTTATAGAGTAGTTGTGCAATTACTTAATGCTGAAACACTTTATTTCCTGTCGAAATGACATTTACGATCCTAAACAAACTATTTTTTTGAAAGTTTCAACGTCATTTAAATGATATTTAAGTGTTTTTCACATTAAATTTTTGATGATTAATGTATTTTAAAGCACAAATACCCTTTCTTATTGTATGTTAATAATAAAAAACTGAATTAATTACTCTTTCAAATGAAATAATTCTCTTTGGATATCACTGTCACGTTGTACAGGTGCTGAAACTGCCATTTCTGTTGCTTGTTTTACACTTTTAAACTACAAATTTTAATTGTGTAATTATTTAAACATATATTTTAACATTTAAAACATGTGGTGTTTTAAAATTTACTTTTAAAATTAACAAACATTTCTTAAAATTAACGGCTTAACTTATATCTTCTTTTCTTTTGTGGCAAAACACGGTTAGGCAAGCAGAAACTAAGTAAAAAGAGATAGAAAATCTTTGAATATTACGGTATCTGCAATACCGATTGATATACAGAAAACTAATTTATCAACTCTTATTTATTTTACGTTTTGATGAAATTTGTACTCTTGCACAATTTTTATTTAAGTAGCTAATGTATCAAATAAATTAAGGTTATAATGACTACGTTTTGGAAATTGAGTTTCAGCAAATTATCACTTGTTAATAAAAATGAACAAGTTGCAGTTTTTCGACGTTACGTGTCGTATGTGCAGGGTCAAGAACCTGAACCAAAAGTGCGGGAATATTTTTATTTTATAGATCATCAAGGAATGGTAAATATATTAAAATATCAAACAACAAATACTTTAATATATAAAATATAGATTTAAGTTAAAATTCAATCTTTTTTCTTTGCACTTATTCACAACTTTTGTGAATCAAATGAATTTCTGGAATCCATTATTTTGTAATATAATTAAATGTATTTTATATAAATGTTGATCAATAAATAAGATTTCGTATGTTTTACACATTATTATTGATGGAACACAATAAATAAAAGGGCACTTTTAAGTAAAACAAAGTAAACCCTTGTTCATTTGCATAAAATAAGTCAAATATTAGAATAATTGTTTAGTATATTAAATAAAAATTTAAAAAGAATACGAATTTATAAAAAATAAATTTTTAAAGAAATCTTTTATGTATTTTAAAAAATTACTATTAAGTAAATAATTTTGATTATAGTTACCTGAGTAATCGTAATCCTCAAGTATTTAATTCCAATAGTAATGATTATTTTACAGTTGTTTTTATTTATATTTTACTTTTTTGCAGCTTTTTCTTGATGATTCCCGAATGAAAAATTTCACATCTTGTTTTAAAGAAAAAAAATTCCTAAAATTTTTCTTTGATCGTATAAAAATAAATACATTAAACCGCTATTCACCTGATTTTCCATATGTATCACCTTGCGGAAGAGAACGAAATTTTATTCGTTGTGATGACTATCCTTATGTCTACACACACGTTATCCAAAAAGAAATAAACGGTGAAACACAAAACTTATTCTGCTACGCACATGCAGCAGATTTATTAACACAACCTTTTCAACCGGATAAAATCTATATGTCACCGGAATCTGGAAGAGTTTACCATCCAGCACCCGATAAAGTTGGAGCTATAGGATTAGTACGATCAAATTTAGCGATTGAATTTAGTAAACATTTTACTTTTGAGAACGGAGAGATGAAACCACCAACTCATTTTACGTGGAATGGTGAAAATTATTTATTGGATACAAACTGGTACAAAGAAGCTGTGATACGAAATAGGGAAAGAAATATTTTTGTTCGTGATGATATTATACAGGAAGAACTGGAAGGATAGAATAATTATTATGTTTTATTTTATTGTTTATTATATTATTTAATAAAAATATTTTGTTCAAATACAATTTGTTTTATTTACATAATTGAAATATGTAACTTATGGTACAAAGACAAAATTATGCATTTTATGTGACATTAGTTTTTTTTTTTTTTTTTTTGTATATTGCTAAATTGTGATTTTCTAAACTGGCTATGTTTAAATGAGAGTTTAAAATTTGTTCTTCAAGAATATAAAAATGAAGATGACATATTGCAATAATAGGGGAAACTTCCTAAACGCCCTGGCATCTGGTGGCGATTTTAGGAAGATACGAGAGTGACATTGTTTTGTTTTGTTCAATAGAGAAATACGTATTTTTTTGTTATTTGTATTTTATTTTTGTGAATCATGGCAAAAAACAATTAATTTTGATGTGTAAATCGTGAATAAAGAACAATCCCACTTTAACATTCCATAATTTTCCTAAAATGGGAACAATATCAATTGAATGACACTTGGAGGCAGAGAGAGAGTGGATCGTAGGTCTCTATCATGGATAAATATCTCTATGGTTCCAAAAACTAAAAATGGGCAAATATCCAAGCCCATGCATGCGCGTTTGCTCATAGCATAAAATGCAACGAGCAACTTTTAAAAATGATTTTTTACGTCCAAGAAAAGACTGAATAAAAGCACTTACCCCACCCAAAATTTGCCTAAATCATCAGTTGATATATTAAAAGGCCCTTCCACTTCCTCAGGAAGAGATTTTTATTTTTTACTAATATATTTACCATATTTTTGTTGCTCTTATATTGACAGACAGTCAAAAAGAATTAAAAATACAATGAAAAACTAAAACTATCCTTGAAATTTCTTTAGAATAGTATATTTTCAAATATGTTGTAAATCGTAGATTATCTTTAAATAAGAAAAAATGCCCAAAAAACTTAGAAAATAGGAAAATACAACTTGTGTTCATTTTCACCATGTAAACAAATACACAAGTGAGAGTTTAATGTCACTCTCGAGTGTTCCACTTTTTGCCGCATATGGCGCTGCGATCTTAAAAAGTTTCCTCTATTTAAAATTGCAACTAAAATTATTAAAAAGGTAATATTGCTTTAAAAAAAAAATCTGTAGTTTAAAGAAGTGTTCATTTTATATACTGGTAATAATAAAATTAGCGTAGTATAGTTATTGACGAGCAGATACAATGAAGGAAAATGTTTTTCTTAAATCGTCGTTTAGAGTGAATTATAAATAAAATAATAAAGGGACTTTTCGCATTTATTAGACTAATGCATCTTCAGCCTGTTACATATATTTATATAACAGAAACCGATCACACCTGATTTGTCACACAAAATTATAAAATTGAGATATTGGCATCAATGTTTTCCTCTTAGTTATATTCTAAAATAAAATCATTGAATTCATCTAAAAAGGGCAAGGAACAAGGGAAAAAAACTTGTACTTTTTTTAATTTTTTTACATTTTTTTATGAACTTATAAAAGGGTACAAAGAAATGATCTACGTTCTTCCATCTGTGAGTTGTTATTAGCATATTTAAAAAATGATAAAATAATATTTAAAAAAAATAAATAAATAAATAAAATAATGTAAACTTATGTTTGGTAGTAAACATTGAAATCAAACTTTACCCTTGTTTCGTCCATTTAAACTAGGGACAAATCCGGCCCGTGGACTTTTAAAAAATTTACTTACATAAAAACAGCAATTTAAGAAATTGGCAAAATAAAACATAACTTAAAACTTAAAATTATTATTTTTATTAATAATATCACTATTATTATTAAGCTTGTTTTAAAATCAAGCGCCAAGAGCTCAGCTGAATTCAAGTTCTCCGGTCTGCCATTTATTTAAGAAATTTTGATATGGCCTGCTTCCGAAAAGTTTGGAGACCCCTGATTTAAACCATAATTTTTCAAATTCACGCAAAATGATATGTGTCTAAATTTAAATAATCGATTTTTTATATTTTGCTGGTTAAAAATTTAATGACATGTTGGTATTCAATGTTTGGAATCTTAAAAATAAGTGGGTTCAGAAATTACGTTCCTAACTTATTGAAAAAACATTAATATGTTTTTTGCAATTATCTCAAGATTGCATTACTATGACAAATCGCGTTTTGAATCTTACCTCCTCATGTAAAAATAATTTCAGCAAATAAAGTTATTGTCATCTGACACTACCGATAGACGCGCCACTGCATTGTACATCATGGCTGACGCAGATAGGATATTTTTGACAGGTTCAATGGTATCTTCATGTGATATTTATTGAAATTAATTTATTATTCAATATGATATTTGCGTTAAATGAAATTTTCCGTTTTCTCAGTGCCCAAGTAACCTCTAGGGTTATAATTGAATGTAATAAGGCTTTTTTGCCACGTTTCGTAACACGATGAAAACTTAGGTCTCTACCACGACCTACTTTTGCATTGCAAAGATAAACACAACAATTCACGTTGCATTTAATTTTTTCTTGCAATTTTAAAGAAATTTTTTAAAAAATCGCTATGAGTGTATACAAACTCGACTATCCTCCACCTGTCAGTTTCTCAAAATCTCACTAGAGGCGCTTCAGTTATTGTCAGTTGACAATAGAAAATCGGTGTTTTTCACGTGGAATTATTAAATCCATGTGTCAAATTGGTAAAATAAAAACTATAGTTTTGTATAAGTATTCGTAATCTATAGTATTATGGAACTTATTGAAGGTATTTTACAGGTAATGCAACTCTAAAAATTAATAATTTTAAGATTTAAAAATATTCAATTTTATCACTTGCAATACCCATTGAATAAAAAGACACATAAACGAGGAAATATCCTCCTTTGTTATTGTAGACGATAGTCTACAATAACAATTCTACCTTCCAACCAAAACCCCCACTCCTAAGAGCTACAATATGAGCGTCCTATTGGTGGATGTAAAGACACGTGTTCTTATACTGAAAGAGTACGTCACACATTTTAAAATGGTTGGTTGTAGAGTATGTGGCCATTTAAATTTCCCCCACTACTAAGAACTTTCCTAGTTCCCTTCAAGGTCGTGTTCAGGCTCCATCATGTGTCTTTTTATTCAATGGCAATACCCTATCGCAATTTTTGCGTAATTTGCTTCCCAGTCCTTTTATTCCTTTATTGTTTTTTTTGTTTTTATAACTCACTCTAAACTATGATTTAAGAATATTTTTTTTTAGGAATAATAATAGTAGGTTCCCATGACGTAGGTGGCGTAAAAGATAGAAAAGGTAAGTTATACGTTTTTACACCTCCGGTACTGTATGATGTCACATGATGCGTAACGTTTCGACCGGTATTATTATCCTTGTATAAATAGATACTCATTTTAATAAATTTAATTTGATTTATAACAAAAAACCATACCAGTTAATACTTGCAATTTTCATTTCATATGTTTAAAATTCTTTTGTTAACTTATATTTTAAAAAATATTATAATTAAAAAATAAAAAGCAATAAATAAATTTAAAAACCCCATTACTTGCAAAAAAAACAACCAAAATATACATAATTATTGGCTTGGCCAATATTGCAAAAATATAGATAAAAAACAACCTATAACTAGGGAAAAAAAAGTCAAGTTTGTAAAAATATTGCTTTTTGAACATATTAACATCACACAACTATAGATTGAGCAAGTATAGTCATATTAGTAAAATATAAAACTTAATTGCATAAAGCATTATTCATAGTTTGTATATATAGTGAGATCATTAAGTCCTGAGCGTTATATAATGGTAAACAATGGGTTTTAAAATATCAAAACTGTATTCTAATTCATAGGTGAAAATCCCAACTTAAGAAAGAACCAATCAGATTACTTTATTGTCCCAAACGCACCCGAGGAACAACGAAAATCCGTTGCAAACATAATATCTGTTAGCAACTCATTGTCGTGTAGAGAAAAACTATGTTCATTTAATAATTAATTCGTATAAGGTAATAAAAATCGAATCTACGCCTATGTATACATGTATTTGGAAATAATTTTGATAAACAAATGTTTCTGTCAAGTATTACATAACGCTCAGGAACTAATGATCTCACTGTATAAATACTTACAGACTTTGGTATGTCTGTGCAATTCTAGTTTTCATTTACCCTAAAGATTCTAAAATCTGCACCTAATAAAAGTACCAAAATTCATAAAGCTTTATGCAATTAATTTTAATTGTAGTTGTACAGAAGAATGATACTATTTTAAATGCTTAATTTGTGCAAAATTTTATAAATTGGAAGATATGCTACTGCTTCAGGATATTGCTATACTGTTTTGTTATTAATACTTTACTATTGAATTAAAAATAAATTTCTGTATCATTTTTTATATTACAGGTATCCATAAGTAATCAATTATTTTAATATTAAGACAAATTAGTCATGGAACAAAATTTGTATTTGTTAATTAAGTTCATAATCGCCATCATTAAAAAGTTTTTGCAAATTTTATAACTCACGTGACCACTTAACTGCGCACGCGTACGCTAATTTTTAACGTAACGAAGTAAAGTCTGTTCCTTTGGTTTAGGTGGAACTAGATTTTCAATTCTAGTTACTTTTACCGATTGATTGAAGCTTTTTATCATTTTGTTCAGGAAAAAATATATAAAAAAATAGCTATTGACACCTTACAAAAATGAAAATTCCTATTAGTTCCGCCTAATCGTTTGTAATTGACTATACGTCTTTGATTTAGCTTTGTCGTACAGTTTTTACGTTGTGTTTCATAACCTAAAAGAGACACAACTGAACACATTGACAATGATAAATATAAAAAAACAAACATACAAAAGCATGTTTAAAAATTGTTTGCAAACATTTGTGTGAAAATATTTATTCAAATGTATGTGTGTTTTTACTTTTCATCGATGACGGAATACAAAAGTTTTAAATACAAACATTAACCCGTAAACGACAAGTCTGGACACGTTCGTTCACAAACATGGACAAATTCATATTCATTCCAAAGACACCACTACCGTTCAATCGAATATTATTATTTATTTAATATTATTAAGAAATCTAAATGTGGGATCAACAAAAAACCCTTTCTTTAATTGAAGACTTACACAGTACTCTTCCAATATCTTTTATTTCTCCTTCTTAAATTAAAATATATGTAGCCTGCACAAATTCTTAGAGCCGCTTCAGTTTGGAACATTTTGCTTTGAAATACCGAAACCGAATGAATAATATTTTCCTGTTGTGGCCCTAAACTTTTGTTTAGGGGCAATAAAAAAACATATTGGGGCAAGCTCATAATCATTGAATTAATTCTACAACAAAATTTGAAGTTTATGAAAAGAGTGCGACATACCACCCAGATACTGAGTCAGAGCGAGACATATGATTAATAGTACGTAGTTGCATATGCTAGTAGTGCTACTAACATTTAGTAAAAGATTATGAGCTTTTCCCATTTACTTTTAAAGTTTTGGTTACGGGCAAATGTTTTTTGGTTTTTGCATTGGGCAAGTGTTTAAAAACATTTGTATGTAAACATTATTTGTAGATCTGTACTAGGCTTAAACGGATGAAATAGAATTAACGAAGAAACACCTCTTTGAAAATAATTGATTATTTATGGATGCTTCTAATAAAAGGACACCTTTCATTATTTTTAAATCTATTGGTTTAAATCTAATTCGGCACACTAAGAAAATAGTTTGGCAATAAGTATTAATGCTGTTTTAAGTGTGTAATACTGTACTAGTATAGTTGTATTTTAATATTGAAAAATCTTCCTAAAAAATTAATAAAAATTGCTAGGAATTATATAAAATTACGTAATGTTTCAGTTATTCGAAAATGTTTTGTTTCTACGCCTGTGGTACTATATAAAAGCTACGTTGTCAGCGTGACGTTTCAACCGTTTACATTATCTATGTATAAACAGATACACACACAACCGCTCTTCTGTTCTGTGACAACCGCGTTCCTCTGCTTCGTAGGCACGACGGCTGCAGGTAATTTGGAAAAATTTACGTTTATAATCGTTATAATGGCAAGCAATAAATCTGCCATTTCTAAATAGTTTGAAGGAACAATATGTTGATCTTCTTTTATCCATTATTGTTATTCATTATTATCTGACAAAAAACTAAAAAAAATGCAATTAAGAATGGCCGTATTAATTCCAATTTGGAACAAAACAATACACCATTATGCATTTTGAAACAAAATGTTAAGGATTACTTAGTTTTAATTAAATAAATTCAAAAATATCTCGATTTTCACATTTGAAAACGTAACCTATAAATATATCTTCGAATCCTTATTTATATGTTTATAAAAACATTATTCTATAACATAAAAGTATCTGAACTGTATATATTAGTATAAACTTTTTTGCTCCAAAATTGAAAATATTCATAAAATGAAGGTAAGAAAAGTTAATGACACATGTATTTTAAATCTACCAAAAAATTCCAAAGGAAACCGTTGTCAGATGGCAGCATATGTATGTGACGTCACACTAATATGATCTATTGTTGTAAAAGGCTTACAAAATAAATAACTGTCGTACGTGTGGGCTATTCTTAATTGTTTGTGATATATAATACTGATTCTAGTTTAAAAACAAATCCTATCACGTCGGTATTCAAATATAAGCATTTAAAATATTAACATTTTATAAAAATTAAAATTATTAACAATACTAAAAAGTAAGAGTCATCATGATTCTGAATCAGGTGATGGAAGATTAGTCAAAGGTTTAAAAGTACCATGTGCGACCCACGAGTGTCCTACGGAGTTGTTCTTCTCCTCTTTAGGGTTGAGCATCGATTCTCTCACCGGGTCGTGGATCTCAGGCTGATATGGTTCGAATATTAAGTAGTGTTTATCTTCAGTCGGAGCTGGATCATATATGTGTTCTATACTAGTTTTTACACTATCCTGAACTTTTGATTTGAAGGCCTCTAGATTAAATTTATACCTGAAAAATATTAATATTATACCGGGTGTCCACTTTAAATATCAGGTCGTCAAGGATGAAATTTGTAGTTAATAATATTGCCAACTTTAACAGCTTATTATTTGACATTGGCTTAATATTCTACCATTTCATTTTTTTTTTTTTTTTTAAAGTTACACATCCCGCCTGTTAAAAGAAATCATTGTATGCTCTCAAAAATATCAAAAACTTTTTTAAAAATTAGTTTGTTGTAAATGGAACGGTCGGAAATTCGCACTATTTTGAAGTATAAATTCTTATGTGGAACTACGGCATCGCGGACCACGCGAAACATTAATAGTGTATTTGGCTCTAGTGTTACTACGCAGCAGACAATATCAAATTGGTTCGCCAAATTTCGTACAGGTAACTTAGAAACCAAACAAAAAAAAAAGGCTCAACGATCACAGCAGAAATATACTGCAACCAACTGGACGAAATGATGCAAAAACTTAAAGATAAACAGCCTAGATTGGTCAACAGATCGACTCCTATCTTATTGCATGATAACGCTAGACCACAAACTGCACGAATGACTGTGGCAAAACTACAGGAATTGGAGCTGGAATTTCTTCATTATCCTCCATACTCACCAGACCTAGTCCCACTGACTACCACTTCTTCCGCAATTTGGACAACTTTTTAATAGGAAAACAGTTTAATTCCGACAATGCTGTAAAACTGGCCTTCCAGGAATTCATTGACTCTCGTCCGCCAGGGTTTTATACCACCGACCTGAACAACCTGCCGCTTAAATGGCAAAAGTGTATAGACAATATGGGTGCATACTTTGATGAATAAAATAATTCCTTATATTTGTAAGTTGTCAACTTTGCCTTTTTTTTTACAAATTTCATCCTTGACGACCTAATATAATGTTAAAATTTTCATTTAGCAATATCTCTAAATATTAAGTTTAGAACAGAAGGTGTAAGTAAACAAATTGATGTGAAGTGTGAATTTTCACACATTTCAGTATTAAAAGAAAACAGACTTCTCTTGAGCTCTCTTGAGTTAATGCCTTTTTAATCTGTGTAGTTTTGAAAATTTGTAAATATTTCATTTTCAAAAGATCGCATCTTAAAATCTACATAAGCCTCTACCTGCGGTTGAAATTTTTTAAATTCCGAGGTCCTTAGGACTCCTTTTGAAACGACTCCAAACAAAACAATTTTTTTCGAAATTTTTAATGTCTTTTTTTTGAAATTTCAAATAATCCTATCTTACGAACAATAAAATATAAAGAACTGCGGTTTGAATTTTTCAATCTTCGTATATTATTTAGTATAGATTTTTGGAATTTATATGACTGGTTAAGCTAAACCTTTGAAAATGGTCAAAAATTGACAAAATCGTTACGTTGATTTAAACACTTTCGCTTCCCTACTCTTACGCTATCTGTAGCTCGGAGCATAATAAAATACGTTCATGTTGTAGCTAAGGACAGAAGAGATTGTAGTTAAAGAGACAATTATCCAACAAGGATAGGGTAGCAAATGATAATGATTATGATGATGCTGTAAGCCAAAACTACTTACATATTAACAGCTTCCTCATTAACAGCGTGGTCAACACTTCCGTTGATGTTGTAGAATATCCAACTAATATATTTTATAATTTGCCATATATGTTGTTCTCCTTTTTTCCATTCTGGAAAACCTCCTTTTAAATTTAATTCACCAGTCTCATTATCTATTACTGGATGGAATACTTCAGATGTAAACATCACTTTCTGCAACAAAAATAAATAATAATTTCATTTCTAGACCTCCAGCCACAGATAAGAAAGCCACACAAACAGTGACGACTTTTGCTTTGGTTAGGTAACCCCCAAAAAAACATAACGAAAATAATATTAAATTTGTCATAAATAATCAACGCAATATATTCGTTATCTTTATATATAAAAATCAATTTCTGTTTGTTTGTATGTCTGTTCTTTAAGCAAAGCCAAACGGATGGATCAATTTTCACTAAATTTAGTACAGGGTGGTAAAAAAATCCAAGGAAGGTTTTAGTGAGGGTTCCAACTTCGTCCATGTCCCGCTAGGTCTATATCACATCAGCTATAGAAAATAGATCTTATGGTACAGCAACGTTTTTAGATCTGTCTAAAGCTTTTGACTGCGTATCACATGATATATTGATTTCTAAATTATCCTGTTACAATGTTAGCCCTGACAGCTGTAAATTATTAAAAAGCTATCTGTCAAATAGAAAGCAATATGTATGAATCAATGGAAGAAGATCAGATGATCTGGTAATTGAGTCTGGTGTGCCGCAAGGCTCCATTTTGGGCCCACTACTTGTCATAATCTTCATAAATGATCTACCTCTCTATATGAATACTGCAAAAACTATCTTGTATGCAGACGACACGACACTTTTAAACCATTGCCCAGATTATGAAGAGTTAGTGGAACACAATCAGTGGAATATTGAGCGTAGTGTAAGATGGTTTTCAGTTTCCAACCATCAGTTTCGCACTCTCCGTGCAGTTGGAATTGATTATGTAGGCTAAACCTTAAGAGATATATTGACATAATGTAGACAAAAAATGTAGATCTTAACTAGATGTAAAAAAAAGTACCTATCATGCACCGATATCGTGTATTGGTCAATTTTCTGTATTTACACGTAATAGTTTTTGCATTATAAAGTTTGTGGGTGCATAACATTGGAGTTTTAAAGTGATGAATCAATTATTTTAGAATAATAAATTAGAACATTTCACTCGGAGTCATAAAGTATTAACATTTACTATTTATTATTTTTACTACGTATTCTGCGAAACAAGGGTAATGTTTTTATGGACAAAAACTATTTTAATTACCTATTAGAATAAAGATACTTACAGGATGTTCACAGTCAGGAAATGTATCAGGTATATTTATATTAAATCTAAATATTCCTTCATTGTATAAGCCACTTCTTACAAAAATTACACCAAACCATACTAAAACAAATTATTATTAATATCAACAGTGACAGAAATGACAGTTTAAATTACACTTACCAAAACTACTCTCTCTGGATGGAATCACATATATACCCCTTATATTCTCACTTTGTAACATTTTACTGAAAAAGAAAAATATATTAACTCAAAATTTATAAAAATAGATCTGTATGAAACAGAGACTCGGAATGAAAAAAAAATACCTTTCGTTTCTGTTCGAAACGAAAAATAAAACTAACGTTTTCGTTCTCGCATATTATAGGGAAAAATTGCTAAGCGATATGACATCTGGTGGGATTGAAGGAACTACAGAAATAGACATTGTGTCGCGCTTTTTTTTATAAAAAATGTTTGCATAAAAATATAATTGCATAAAAACAAGTATTAATATTGTAGCAAAATTACAAAAACCACCAGTAAACATTTTCCATAAGTAAAATTCACGTTGTTTATATGTAACGAATGTCTATTTTGAAGGTTCCAAGTTGGCCGAAATAGCGCTGCGATCTTAAAATACTTCCCCTATATTCCTCTGAAACAAGATTTCTCAAAATTAAAATGAGAATTTGGTTTGTTACATAATATATTTAACGACTACCTAGCATGCGCCTTGTCTAGCTTAAAAAAAATGTTTCTGTAGACCACTGTTTCCCAAAGGGTGTGCCGCGAAATATTAAAGAAAAAAAATTGATGTGAAGTGTGAATTTTCACACATTTCAGGGTTTTGCAGGTATTTAGTAAGTGAATGATGATTATTTGGGATGCCAAAACAAATTTTATATTAAAATATATATTTTTTTAATTTTAATTCGAACGCCTAATAACATTATTTAGGTTTCTAAATATGTGCTGTATTTTTTTTTTTTTATATAGCATGGTTCATTAAGAATTTTAAAAATTGCGCCTATGGCTTCTATTGTTTGTTATAAGCTCCGCCTCTCTGATTTCGTGTACATTGAAACATAATTAAATTATAATTTGCCGACCGGCGTAGCGTAGCGGTAACACATCTGCTCTGCGTTGCGAAGGTCTCGGGTTCGAATCACGTTCAGGCATGGAAATTTTCTCAAATAAAAAATTGTCCTGGCTAATTGCCACAGCAGCAAAGGCCAAAAATAAAATTAAAAAAAAAAAAAAATTATAATTTAAACAATTTCCACTGGTTATTAAATTTATGCTTTTAAAAATTAAATGCAACATTTGCCAAAATATAACTAGAATTTTGAAAAAATAATTTAAACAATATAAAAATTCAAAAAAAAAAACTAATATTGTCTCTTCTCGCAGGGTTCGATCCCCCTTTCGATCGAGTTAGTTGAGTGAGAAGCCAGTGTTCTAACCACTACACCAGGATATATCTTCTAGTTTACCGTGTTACAAAGCTATAATTTGTGTACATTATTAGCCAAAAAAACACAAAAAATGCGTTTTTTTCCAAAAACATAATCTGATCAAAAATTCCTGTTGTACTATTCCGGTTCACACCAATGTACATTACTTAGATTTTTTTCAGATTTTTAGTTTAAACCATCTGGGCTACAGGGTGTGGGACAAAAAATTTTTTGCACAATTTTGGCAAAAATAGCTTCAAAATAATTTCTTTTGCAAAAATAAAAATTTGATCGTTAATCCACGTACCAAGGGCTTTCATTTGATACCCCACTCCGAATTATAAAAAAATATTGTTTTTTTCGATGAGCACATATTTGTTTATATTTTTAGGGGGATATGTTTTTTAGATGTTTTAGTATTTTTCCTATGTGCGGGTCAAAGAGTTGTATAATCATGCCAAATTTCAACTCTCTAGGTTTAGTCGTTTAGCTACAATTTTTACCGAACAGACAGACAGACACACGACAAAATGACGGTATAAGGGTTTTTTGGTCATACCTACAAAACCCTAAAAATCAGCTGTGGCTACCTCAGGACCGACCGCCATCACAAAACACTTGTTTAATTTATGCTGCTTTATCAAAAAATCTCTCAAATAAAAGTTTTATATCAACTTTTGTTAAATAAATTATTTCGAAATATTACTCTATTGTGAAATATTCGCAAAAATCTTAAAACCGACACGAGCAAACTCCCATTTCTAGTTAACCGATTTTTATCAAAAGTTGATCAACTCGTGCCATTGATGTCAAAAGCTTAAATATGAAGTATATACACGGACCAACAGACAGACATCATGCTAAAAATAGTCAAAACGTTATATACGGACCTCAATTCGTGGAGATCCATCGAAATCTCGAAATGTGAAAATCGGTATGATCACAATACCTCCCTTATATCATATATGTTGGCGGTCGGTAAAAACTAGCGTTATAAATTTCTTCTTCTTTGACTACGTAAGTGTGCCGCGAAATTTTTCTTCTTTGGAAAATGTGCCACGAGAGTAAAAAGATTGGGAAACACTGCTGTAGACAGTGCGCAACTAAGGCGCATTGCTTTTCTTTAATTAAGGTAAAGAGTTCTTCGCATTTATGTTTTTAGGCAATTTATTCCCGTATCTTTTAAGATTTTTGCTTGATTTATTATTTTGAAAATATTCAGGGACCTTGGGATTTATAAAAACAGATTATGACAAAAACGATGTCATGAACATGCTGGAGTATTTTTATTTTTTTAATCAGTGCATCCGTTCTTAAACTTTGAGATAACCATATATACAAACATAGACACAAAAGAACGAGTTTACATATTAGTATAAATCAGAAAATGAAATTGTGTCGCGATGCCTGCAGTAGGGATGGGAAAAAAACATCGATGTATCGAAAACATCGATGTTTATTTTAAAAACATCGATGTTTTTACTATCGATGGTCAGCTGGCAATAGTATCGATAAAACATCGATGTCTACTACCGATGTCGATGTTTAAACTTTGAAATTCAGAAACTACCGCTAGAGGCGCTGGAATCTTAAAAAATTATTTTTTATTCAAATTAGTACACAAAATATAAGCGCCATCTATTGTGATATAACAATACTAATAGTGTTAGTTCTTATTCTTCTTAGCAGTTAGCAGAATACGAAAAAATAAGAAGAAACTTCTAATTTTTGCAAACAATGCGAACGACCAAAGACGCCAACACACTTTTTCTTTTTGAGTCTTGTTGACACTTTCCCAGTTGTTATTCCTCCAATCCCTGGATTTTTGTAAGTTGTCATTAGCTATTTTTTTATATATTGAAGATGGCTTTTCCTGAACAAAATGATCAAAAGCTTCAATTAATCGGTAAAAGTAACTAGAATTGAAAATCTAGTTCCGCCTAAACCAAAGGAACAGACTTTATTTCAACTTAAAAAAGTATCAAAATAATTGTGTATGACAGTGTTATTTTTATGTTAAATAATATAAAATTAACATTAAGATTACTATATTAGTATTTTAATAAAATTCAATATTTCATTTTAGAAATGTAAAAATAGTAAGGTCTGTTCCTTTGGTTTAGGCGGAACTAAATTTTCAATTCTAGTTACTTTTACCGATTGATTGAAGCTTTTGATAATTTTGTTCAGGAAAAGTCAACTTCAATATATAAAAAAATATCTAATGAGAAATTACAAAAATGAAAATTGCGGTTAGTTCCGCCTAATCGTTTGGAATAGACTGTAGGTACAAATTAGGATTATTATATTGGGTATGATATTGTTAATGTGAAATAAATTACTATTAAAAAGGAATATTTCTATTTCAAAATCTAATAAATACTTTTTGTGTATTATATGTTACTTTTTTCATATTTTATCTTTACATTATTAAATAAAACCTATATAATATAAATAAATAGCTTTTTTAATATTAATAAAACATCGATAGTAAGGCGCCGATGTTAACATCGATGTTAAACACCGATATTTTGCTTTTGATGTACAACCCTAGCCTGCAGGAAAGATACAAAAAATAAAGTTTTATTTAAAATTTTTTTTAAATAAAGCAAATGTATATTTTAATTATTCGGTAAGCGGAATTGTCCATCAAAATTAGTATGATTCGCAATATTTTTTATTGAAATTTAATGTGTACTATGGAATTAGATTTTATGTGTAAAAGTAAAATTATAAAATACCAGCCACCCTCGATTGAGAAACAGATATAACCTATGTTACTCCGAAAGGTCTAAGCTATACACCAATGGAAATAATTTTCAGACAGGTTCAGTAGTTTGCTTTGGATGTCTCAACCCCCTCCCAGTTGAGAAACACTGATATACTCTATATTACTAAAGAAGGTCTAAGCTATAAACTACGGGAAATAATTTTACAAATCAGATCAGTAGTTTGTTTTCGCGGCACACCAGGTGATTGCCTGTGCTACATAACCTAAGTTATTGCTTCATTAATTTGCTCACACGATAAAACAGAGGGTAGCGCTCTCTCTGTTGGGAAACACTGATATGGCCTTTATCACTCAGGAGGGCCTAATATGTCCATTACAGTAAGAATTTTTTAAATCTGTTTTCTAATTTGTTTTTGCACAACAACACCCTATAACACTCAGGGAGGTCTAAACTATACAGCACTGAAAGAATTATTCAAATCGGTCAACAAATTAGCTGCTTTATACTTTAATATAGATAAGTGAGATATTTCAAGTTTATGTATACATAGGTATCGAAATCATAGCCCCCCCGGAATATTCATGTTATTAAGAACTGTACTACTGAACAGAAAATAATCGTTTTTCATTACAAATTTTCTTGTAGACATTTTTGAGGTAAAATAAATAAGAAGTGAGATATTTCAAGATTTTAGTTTTAAAGTGTCCCACTCCCCAAATATTCATCCAATTAAAAATATAAATCAGACAAAAATAATTTATTTTTTTATTTTAGATAATTTTTGTTATTAAGTCAATAATAAAAAAATTGATGTGAAGTGTGAATATTCACACATTTCAGGGTTTCGCAGGTATATAATAAGTGAAGGCGGTATGCTGAGTGTGTAGGACAAATTTTACTTTGTAGTAATCACGGCAAAATGAACGATATTTTTAAAATAATTTATCGTCTGTTAATCATATAATAAGACTGGTTATTAAATTTACGCTCTTAAAAATTTAATACAACATTTGTCAAAATATAACTAGAATTTTGACAAAATAATTTTAACATAATAATAATGCAAAAAAAAACAGAAAAAATAAAATTCACTCCGTACTCGAACTCGAAACCCTTCGTTATCCAGCGTATTCACCAGTGCTCTAACCCATTAAGCTATCGCACGTCTTGCATGTGAGTGTCTTACGTTGGTATAACTTTTGTACTTTGTGAACCAAAAACCACAAAAAATGCGTGATTTTCCGAAAACATAATCTGATCAAAAATTCCTGTTGTACTATTTCGGTTCACACCAATATACATTACTTAGAATTTTTTTAGATTTTTAGTTTAAACCATCTGGGCTACAGGGTGTGGGACAATATTTTTTTTGCACAATTTTGGCAAAAATCGCATCAAAATAATTTATTTTGCAAAAATAAAAATTTGATCGGTAATCCACGTACTAAGGGCTTTCATTTGATACCCTACTCAGAATTTAAAAAAAATATTTTTGTTTTCGATTAGCACATATTTGTTTATATTTTTAGGGGGGTATGTTTTTTAAATGTTTTAGTATTTTTCCTATGTGCGGGTCAAAGAGTTGTATAAGCATGCCAAATTTCAACTCTCTAGGTTTAGCCGTTTGGCTACAATTTTTACCGAACAGACAGACAGACAGACAGACAGACAGACAGACAGACAGACAGACAGACAGACAGACAGACAGACGACAAAATGACGGTATAAGGGTTTTTTGGTCATACCTACAAAACCCTAAAAACGAAATATTTGAATAGTTCACTACTAGGGTTTTTTTGATATTCTCTTGTGTAAATATTCATCTAAATCACTGGTAGGCAAACTTCTTTTTAAAAAGGCTGCACTATTTTGACCGACCTTTTTTTTTTGTATGTCATCACTTGGATTTTAGAAATGAGGACCTTTTTTTTATGACCTCACTTGTAGCTCGAAGAAAAATCACTTGTATCAATACTAATATAATAATTCATGGAGGGTCTCATGTAACACTATCAAGGACCACGATTTGCCCACCGCTGATCTAAATTAAACAATTCATACAATGAAATGATTTGTTTTCTTACTATACACAATTTTTGTCATACTTTTTTGTCATTAAGTCAATAATAAAGGAGATACTTAAAGATTTTGTTTTTTGTGAGTACTCTCATAACTCATCAAATATTCAGCCAAATGAAAATCAAAGAGTTTTACACAGAATGGTTAGTAACACTTAAAAAACTTTCATTTAATCGCAGCTGATCGAATCGAAATACAGTAAGTGTTCATCAGATTTTAGTATTATGGTATATAGATAAAGCAAAGAGTACGGTTTACTAATACGTCATTTCTAATTTGGGGTCAACATGGAATAAACCTACATTGCTGTACTCCGAATACAACCAAGAACCATGACAGGTCTTATACAATCCAGAATGGATAATATTACTTTGCTGTGACTAAAAATATTATAACTATTTTTTAAACAAAATAATAAAAAATGATAACGTACTATTCAGCTAAAATGCTGTATTCCTGATGGAATACTTTATATACTTTATGTGCCTCTTCATTATGGTAACCCAATTTCGGTAACTTATTATGATCACCAGGTAAAACTTTTCTAAGCGAGCCTTGTCTAGTAAAACTCGTACTTGGGGATTCGGCCTGTAAATAAAATATATTAAATAATGTAATAAAAAAATAAAATAAAATCAACAACCTTATTAGTAGACGTAGAAGAACGGACGGATGCTTGTATCATTTTAAATAAATTAAAAACTTGTTAAAAAATTAAATAAAAAATAACAAAGTAAAACTTTATATAAAAAGCATTTCACTAAAATAAAATTTGCTAAATTACATTTGTTAATGTAGTAAAACTATATCATTATTGTTATCTAGATTATTTGTCAACATAGATAACATAAAATTTTGATGTCAAATTTGCTGTCATTTTTGATGCGTTCGGTTAACATTTGATTACTTTCCAATGACAGCTCATTACATTTTTTTATTCAATATTCAGAACAGTCAAAGAACTAGTTATTAATAAATTTACATAACAATATTACGAAATCAATTCCTTTTTCATTTTACTTTGTTTTATTTTATTATTTTTTAGAGAAAATTATTTTCAAATTTACGGAAATTGTGAATCTGCCAATAAAACTAGTAAACAAGACGTTTATATTAATTTAAATGATAAAACTATATAATTAAAACGATATATTTTGTTGTAAGTTAATATGATTTATAATAGATCGTTTAAATTAAATTAAACTTATTTATTAATGTTATAAGGTAAAAAAATTGTCTTACTCTTAATTGTTTGAGAACAGCCCTTACAATTGTTGACATATTTGACACATGTGGGTTTCTAAAACGAAAAACCTGTTTGAAACACGTAAATTCTTCACTTAAAACGAATAACTACACTATACAATCCATTAATTGAATTTAACTAGTTAAGGGGACAATTACGTAAGGATGGAGAAAAAGACGCAATTGTCAGGAGCGATCCTGGATATGAAATTTATGAAAAAAAGCAAAGAACGATTTGAAAAAGAACAGGATGATGCAGAAGGAAATGCTATGTATTCAAATGATATTACAGAACAAATGCGAAAAGGTCAGCGTTTTGCTGTTGTTGAGGTTAGCATAAATAATTGTAAAGACTTAATAGATGGACGTTTGTCATTTGGGGGAATGAATGAAGACATACAAAGGTCAATGCAAGTAGAATATTCTAAAAGGACACAGAAAGTTGAGAAGGAAAAAGAAACAGAAGTATCTGATTTAGAAATGGCTAAGAGGCTCAATCCGTTAGTGGATACGATGGGTAAAAGGTTTAACGATAAAAGAATTAGCAAGCAGATTAACAATCGGAGGAAATTTTTAAAACCATCAGATGATTTTTAGTATTTATTATATGTAATAAACCTTATAATTGTAAATATTAATGTATTAATTACAATTTTTTTATCAAATTAATAAATAAGTAATGCATAAAAATATTGTTTTCATAATAAAAATAGATGTGAAGTGTGAATTTTCACACATTTCAGTGTTTTGTGTGTATTACATAGCAAATTGTGAGTATATATTAATAATCATTATTTCAAAAACTTTTGAAAGAATATTCCATGTGCTTCCAACTAGAGCGTACTTGAGATGCACTTGCATCAAGACCCAGCTATAGCGGCCCAGTTTTCTAGTCAGTTCGATAAATATTGTAAGCACTGTGTTTTAAAAAACTCAGTAACTTAATAAAATCGTATTAAAAAAAAAGAATTTTTAAAAAACTACTTTTCGTTCCTTAATTTACGTCTTAAGAGATTTCTTTTGATACCACACAATAAATTTTAAAAATATATTTTTTTTAATAGCAAAATACAGGCTGTTCCAAATGTTTAGGCGGAACTAAATGGATATTTTCTACTTTTAGGTTGTCACGAGAAGGGACCTTGCTTGGGTTATTTCATGTTTCACGTTTGGTATATGAAATTTAAAAATTCCAACAGTGAAACCATGAAAACGAATGACATATGTCAAAAATTTTAATACATTGTTCCATATTTTGAAGACAAAAAAATAAATAAATGGGAAATTTTTATTAAGAATGACAAAAAAATTAAAATGCAATGAAAAGGACATTTTATAATGGCAATCAATTTAATCTAGAATTTGCAATGCGAGTATGATTTATTATCTGTCTCATTTTGTAATACGAAACTAACAGTGAAATTTCATTTTTTATGTTGTATATTGACAATACATTTATAATATTGTCATAGTATTGGTTCACACGGATACGCCAAAGTCTGTTTACACCACAACAGTCACCAAAGTAACCAGATCTAGTTTCGTATTACAAATTGAGACGGATTATACAAAGGTTAAACAAAATGAAGTCCGAATTAATAGATAAAAATTACTAGATTTCAAAATCTAATTCCGCCTAAACATTTGGAATAGCCTATATTCAATATTTTTCGAAAAACTACTCATCGCAGATCTCAAAACAAAAAAAAACTGTTTTTTATGACACGATTTTTACTAAAAAAAAACTAGTCTCCATACTTTAATCCTCAAGTGGCTTAAAAATCTGAAAAAAATTAGATTAATCCACATTGATATAGGCTATTCCAAACGTTTAGGCACTAGATTTTGAAATCTAGTAATTTTTATCTATTAATTCTGACTTTTAGTCATTTTGTTTAAGCTTTGTAAATCATACTCACATTTCAAATTATATATTACATTGATTGTCATTATAAAATGTCCTTTTCATTGCATTTTAATTGTTTGTCATTCTTAATAAAAATTTCCCATTTATTATTATTATTTTTTTTTGTCTTCAAAATACGTAAAATTGTATACAAATTTTTAATAAATGTCATTTGTTTCCATGGTTTCACTGTTGGAATTTTAAATTTTCACATACCAAAGTGAAATATGAAATAACCCAAGCAAGGTCCCTTCTCGTGACAACCTAAAAACACGAAATTCCCATTTAGTTCCGCCTAACGTTTGGAATAGCCTACTGAATACGCTCGAAATTTTGTCCAGGTTATTAATATAGATTATTTTGTATTTATGAAAAAAATATATTTTATAAAAATTCAGTGCAGGGTATTAAATGAAAGGGCTCATATTTAATATTTATGATTTCACGGCCAGTTCTTAATCTAAAGTTCAGTTTTTTTTTTTTTTTGAAGACTGTTCAATGACAAATGAACGAATCAACACTCTGAACTTTTTTATATATTTCTTTCTCACTCATGCTTGTAAGGCATGTACGAGACAGAAACATATAAATAAGTTGATTGTTGCTTCATTCGTCATTGAACAGACTTCTTTAAAAAACTTAATTGTACCTATACTATTAATAGACAGAAAAAATTATTAAATTTGATGCGATAATGGCTATATTATGTCAACATTATGTTGGATTCTTTCACTTCATAAATACCTACGAAACTCTGAAATGTTTATCATAATTTTTTAAATTATATTTATTATTAAATCATGCATAAAAATCATATGTATTGTTAAAACATGATACAAGTGGAAAAATAAGCACCAACAATAGACACTGTAATTTTTGACAAATGTCAATTTACCAACTGTCAAATAAAACAAAAATACTGTATAGACGTAAAAATTTATAATTAATATTAAACACACAAATTTCTAGTAATTAAAACTATTTTTACGCATTTAACACATTTAAAAATAACTGCAAAAAATTATGCAGATTTCAAATTACCAACAGTCAAACAATAAACTATATTAATTAATAAATTTAAAATTTACACAACTTCGTTTTTCTTATTTTTTGTTATCATTTTTAACATTCTACAGATATAAAACTAATTTGATTATTTTTTGTAAACTTGCAAATGCATTTAAATTTTTCCCCCTCCTATGAACTTCATGAAAACCCAATGCATTGACCTTGGTGCCGCCTCTCTCAGCCAAGTAGCCTTGCATGTGACAGTAAGTAAAAATTTATATATTTCGTACTCGTATTTATTGAAATAACTAATTAGTATATATCCTCAAATCTGTTTAACAAAGTCTAGAATAAATTTTGATACATTCTATATATCGTACTTATCAGTAAATGTTGTAATATTTTGTACTAACTAGTGAACCTTTTAAAGGTTATATAAACGACATTTTAAATAGATACGGTATTCTGAAGGATAAATTGTTTAAATTGATACCCGCCTTGTGGCGCCTCTGGTTGTGGTATATTTGAACTAGACGGAAGTTATCAAAGAATAATCTGTATTCAGCAGTGTTCAGTTGAACAGTGGAAATTGTGGATGCATTTTTTTGACGTTTTAAACATTGAACGATTTTTTTTTAAACATATATGTTAAACCTGTTTTAAACTTATTTATTGAAAAGGAAATTAATTACAGGTATAATATTGTCGGAATATGAAACTGTCTCAAGTAGCAAACTACGCTATTCGCCTGTCTCTAAACCAGGTAAGATTTAAAAAAATACATTCTAACCTAACAAAACTTTGAAATCCCCCAAACTACGATATAATAGAGCTGGATTTCACATAAATTTGTTTAAATTAACAAAATAATACAATTTTTAACAAAAAGTTTACTTTTGTTTTATAAATAAGTGAAACATAAATTATTCCTATTAATTGTTGTTTCTTTAAAACAAGTTAAGACAAATTTTTATAGAACTTTTCTGAATCTTTTGTCATTATAATAAAAATCGAATGTATGAATTTTATTTGTAGGTACTAAACTTCAATATAAAAAACAATTCTAAAAATTTTACAAAATTGCATTTTTGTAATGTAACTATTAATGTATATTTGCAATTAATTCTAGTTTTTAAGATAGTTAATTAAACTTTCTTTTTCATACTTTAAAAAATAATTTGAGAGTTAATTAAACTAATGTGAGAGTTTATTTTCTAGATTTAGATAATTTTAAAAAAGTTGGGTGTCCTACTTTGGACTATTGTGCTACTCTCTCACTTCTGGACCTTGTATTAGTTATTTGAAGGAATAATTTTGTGTTAAAAATATTTTTTTTAGTTAGGAAATATTTCTCATGAATAAAATTTATTTAAATATTTGTTAATAATGGTTTTTGTTTAATGCTGTTTGGATTAAGACAAAATTATTTTGTTTCATGAGATAAATTATCACTAGAAATACAATAAGATCGAGAGAAAAATTGTTTAGATAGCCATGGAATTTATGTCTTTTAAAATTAGGTTGGCAATATCACTCTCTAGTATCATTTAACTGACATTTAACGAGTTTGAGGTTATATTCAAAACATCCATATTTATAAATAGATTTGGATTATAACTATTGAAAAATACACATATAGCCTGTTTCTTTGGTTTAAGTGGAACTAGATTTTGAATTTTAGTAACTTTTACCGGTTAAGTGAGGCTTTGGATCATTTTGTTTAGCCCACTTCAAACCTTAAAAAGAGTGCTCATAACAACTTAGGAAAAAGAAAATTTCAGTTAGTTCCGCTTAAACGTTTAAAAGCACAGAATTGCCAACTTGACATTTAAAAATAAAAAATCAAGTCCTACTAGACGCATTTTTTTTTATCGTATTGTACAATTTAAAAAAGATAAAATGTTGAAAAATCTCTATATAGTCTGTATACTGTTTCCACTTTTGTAAAAACATACAGTCTTTGATTTCAATAATTTGCACCTTTGAAATTGTATGTCATGTTGGTATTATAAAAATAATTAAAGATGTATAATTATTAATATGTCATTTTATTTGACATATTCTGACTAAAAAATATGTTTTATAGTGTAACAGATTTTTAAAATGACTTGAAGTCAGTAATCAATATAAAAGTAATCAAAATATCCAGATCTGGTTTGACTTTACAAAAGTGAAAACAATATATAGGCTATTCCAAACGTTTAGGCGGAACTAGATTTTGAAATCTAGTAATTTTTATCTATTATTTCGGACATTCGGTTATTTGGTTTAAGTTTTGTAAATCCTACTCACATTGCAAATTCTAGATTAAATTGATTGTCATTATAAAATTTTCTTTACATTGCATTTTAATTTTTTATCATTCTTAATAAAAATTTCCCAGTTATTTTTTTTTTTTTTTTTTTGTTTACAAAATATATAAAAAGAATTAAAATTTTTAATAAATGTCATTCGTTTCCATGGTTGCACTGTTGGAATTTTAAATTTTCACATACCAACGTCAAACATGAAATAACCCAAGCAAGGTCCCCTTTTCATGACAACCTGAAAGAACGAAATTCCCATTTAATTCCGCCTAAACGTTTGGAATAGCCTGTAGATATAATATTCAGTGATAGGCTCTTAAATTATATGATGTAACTTGCCTCATTATTGATGTGTAAATAATTTTAAAGTAAACAATAAAACTCGTGTAAACAATGTAAGCAATGATTTGCATATGCCCAATTATTTGAATTACAGAATAACAATTCAATTCATTTTTAGAAATAAAGAATTTCAATAATAAAACAATTTAAAAAGAAAAAGTATAAAAAAAAAAACTAGAACAAGCCAATATCCACTGAAATATTAATAAAATCGAATTTCATTATTTTGTTAGTCCTTCATAACTATTTCTTAGGTATTTTCCTACCATTTTTTTACCAGATGTTGGCATATACAGGGTATTTACTGTCTTCTTATTTCTTTTTTAATGGGTGATAAAACACCTTAGTAAAAGTTATAATAAACGAGCTATTAATTTTTATTTCGCCATAGCTCTCCAAATATTTATCCAATCAAAAAAATGCATTTGGATAAAATATTTGTCTTCTTATTCTTAACAATTTTTGTTATATAAATTTTTGCTGTTAAGCCAATAATAATGGAGTAATTTAAATTTTTAATTTTTGGGGTTAAAAATTTAAATTACCCTCTTATTATTGACTTATATATTGTTAAGAGTAAGAAGAAAAATCTTTTAGCTAAATGCATTTTTTTAAATTTTTTATTGGATTAATACTTGGAGAGCCATGGCGGGAAAACCAAAATATTCAAAATTTAAATTACTTCCTTATTATTGTCCTAACAGCAAAAACTTATATTACAAATATTGTTAAGAATAAGAAGACAAATCTTTTAGCGAAATGCATTTTTTTTTTTTTTTATTGGATAAATATTTGGAGAGTTATGACGGAAAAACCCCTAAAATTAAAAACTTAAAAAATTAATATCTTTTATAGTAAAACTTTTACTAAGGTGTTAAGATTTTTCGCCTTTTTTGACCTGTAGTATCACCCATTAAAAAAGAAATAAGAAGACCGTAAACACCCTGTATTTAAACGAAAACGTAAATAATTAAAGATTACATGTAAACGCCCATCTGTGGTAATATTACTGTTCTGAGATATAGTTAATTTCTGAGCTTCGTGCAAAATTAGATAGTAATTGATTTTTTTAATGTGACCTGCTTGCATATCGATTAATTTTTGACTTTTTTAATATTGGCTAATCTGCCCAAAATAAGCCGGTTTATGTTTCATATGTCAAATTTCAACCCTTTCAGAGCAAATGGTTACTCCTGCTAACCATAATACATATTATTTCATTAATTTTTGTAAATTTCAACTTCATTTTCTCTAGCCGAGTTTTTATATATAAAAAATAAATGAGGTGGCTCTCTTCCGGAAAAGTTACGGAACCTCTGCTCTAAATCTTCAAGTTTGGTTTTCTCAGCGATATGGAGACCTCGCCGCGTACCGGTACGAAGACCTCGTTAAATCATGCAATCGGTAGTAATGACGGGCAATGTATACAAAGTAGGTGGGACGTAATCAATTAATCTTATGACTCACGATTATTGGGAATTCTTCGTTAATGGGGAACGATTATAAGCCCCAATCTCTACCGCGAAGTGTGCTCAGCGGGGTACGTGGATCGCTCGGCCAGGGAAGTCTTTGACTTCTTTAGGGCAGCGTGCGTGCTTCTATGAACATCTAAGATAGTTACAGATCTGTTCATATTCAATTTTGTGCGGTTAGGAGGCGCCTGTTTTAAGATTATTGTGTACGCTGTCAATAAACACCGCGAGCCCCCAACCGGACGAACGAGGCGCATGAAATGCCGACTTAGGCTAAGGTTGCACTGTATTCGTGCGTGCGGTAACGAGCGTTTACACTGAACATTCTTGTCCTGATCCACTGATGGGTGGTTTCACGTGCGACTTGCGTGCGGTTTCATCCAAATTAAACTATTTTATTTCAAATATCTGTTACTGAACAGCAAAAACATATAAAACAACATTATTTATAGTAATAAAACAAAGTATTTTTGTTATAAGCATTTTTAGATGAATATTTGGGGAGTTACGGGGTTATCTTTAAACATCTCCATTATTGTTAACAGCAAAAACGTGTACACAAATTTTTCAGAATAAAAAAACAAAAATTATTGTCCGAAGTACTTCTTCTGGATGAATAATAATTTTTACGTGAATGTCTGAAAAAAAAGTCAGACAGAAATTAATTTTTTGTTGATTTTTTCGGACAGAAACAAACCTATTTGTTTCTGTAGAACTTCAAAGAAATGAAGAAAACAAAATAAATAAATAAGCAGATAAATAACGAAATAAAAAATCCCCATTGTTATGCAGTAGCATATTAACAATTCTATTCTTCTTCTAATTTTGTAAAAAAAAGTCTTTGGATCAAAACTCATATTTTTGGCCTGCTGAACGCATCAAAAAGCAAACATGTTTGTGCGTCGACGCAAGTTACCGCACGCAAGTATGCATGTACTGTAACCATGCTCATTTAACTTCGTGTTTGTCTTGTTGTCAGTTCTCGTGCGTTAAAAAAATCGCACGTTTCCGCATCCAATGTAACTGCACACTTACCCAACTCACCCGCACCAACAAATGGGACTTTCTTGGGAGTTAGCTGGCTTTGGTCTTGTTAGTTATCGGAGTTAATTATATAAATTGCTCCACCAATTAAGAAAGACTATGCACCACAACCCAATGAATCAAGAAAGAACTTTCAATCTGTCCAGGGTCCTAGCTTGATGAAATGCAGACTATGTTTTAAGTACTATTTTTAAACTACTCACAATAACCGACATTTGAATCCTACGTTACGTGCATAAAACGAGCTTGCTTGAGCCCGCATACAGTGTTTTAAAATCGGAAAAATGTATTATTTTTAGTTAAGAAAAATCACATTTCAATTTGTTAATTTACACTTATTTAGAAACCAGCTCTAAAACTACAAAAAAATATATGGGTTCCATTTTTCTGCCCGACAAAATATGGTTTATTAAAGGTAAATTAGATTTTAAGAACGACAAAAAAAAGTGAAAAATATTCAAGAAACGACAAAATGCTTCAATAACGACAAATATGTAATTTAACGACAAAATATAGTGTTCCATCTGTGAAGCCGTGTAGAGACCGTAATGTAATTGTCACATGGAAAGTATGGATATGTTCGCTGTCAATTTTATGTCCAATATACAGACAGGGTGTAACAGCAAAACGGGATACCGCCACTATTATGTTTTTTTATTATTAGAGGTACAAAAAAAAAAAAAACAGAATAACAAAGTTGTAGGAGACCAAGGGGGGACATCTGCTCTTTGGAAAAAATATTTTTTATACCAGTGGTTCTCAAGCTAGAAGACGAAGGTATATTTTTTTAAATTGGTTTTTTATATTTATGTACATAATGGGATTTAGACCCGTCAAAAAATAATATTTTTAATTTCACTAACGTTTTGATTTAATTTAAATCTTCATCAGAGCTTAAAGATTAAAAAACAGTAACAAGGGAAGTATATACAGTGAATTTCTTTTATCCTGCAATATAGGTATTATCGTTACTATGGTAATTGAAATCTGACAGCAATGTAAAATTGCGTTTCTTTTAATTTGCAACATAGGCGATTTAATATTGCTGTCAAAATAATTTGGCGTTACTTAGGAAACCATGCATAATAATAATTTCAATGTTGCAGTATAAAAGAAATTCACTGTATAATAGATTTATAATTTGTTACAAATGTGAAAAGTAGTAAAAAAATAATTACATAATTATGGATATTAGTCTACAAACTAAATAATAACAAAATTTATTATGTTACGTATATAAATAAATAAAACTAATACAAATAAATTGCAATACTTAATTAATAGTTAATTAGTTAATAGTACAATTAAAATTAAATAAATTTTCATATTTTTAAAATTATCTATGAGGTCAATGAACTCCGAAGAGAATCTAGAACTATGCACGTTTAAATTTGAGCACGATAGCAAATAGAACATATAAGTAGCGTAAATTATTAAGTAAAAATAAATTAACATTTTTTAAAATATTGCAATAGATTGTATTCATATTATCACAATCTATTTTAAAATTTACAATTTTACTATTTCTTTGAGTATTAATACTTTCACTAATAAGTCTTGTTAAGGTTATTAACTGTATCTAAAATTTTAATGTCCTCAAAATTAAATTTATGGTTTGAAAGAAATGGGTATTAAGCGCGATATTTTATTTTTTATTTCTAAATATTTCCTAGTAGCTATTTTATGTTCTATTTTTTAAATATTCTCAAATATGTAAAACTTTATTTTATTAAATAGTAATCGTTAGTGTTCATAGAAGTCGCTTACAAACATATCATTTTGTAATATCTAGAGCAGTGTTTCTCAACAGGTGGTCCGCGGACTACCAGTGATCCCCAGAAAATTTTTAGTGGTCCGCGAAATTTTTTGTGTTTTTTGCAGTTTTTTTTTTTTTTAGTTATGCACTTTTTTTTATGTAAATAATTTATATTTAATGTAAATAGTTTATTTTCTGTAAACTTTCTGTGATTTTCTACAAATAAAATAAATGTATTTAGTAGCACATTAAATATATTTGTTTTCTTGCAAAAAATGAAACAACAATTATTATTAGTGCTCCGCGTTAGAAAATTATATATTATACTAGTCCGCAGTGCGTTTTTGGTTGAGAAACACTGATCTAGAGGCTATTCCAAACGTTTAAGCGGAACTAAATGCAGTTTTAACTTTCTTAAGTTGTCACTAACTCATTTTTTAACGATTGAAAAAGCCTTTTGCTAAACAAAATGACCAAAAGCTTCATTCAATCGTTAAAAAGTACTAGATTTGAAAATCTAGTTCCGCTTAAACCAAAGAAACCGACTATAACTAAGAGGGAAACTTCATATTTTATGTCACATATTATCTATAGGCTATTCCAAACGATTTAAGCGGAACTAGATTTTGAAATCTAGTAATTTCTATCTATTAATTCAGACTTTTGGTCATTATGTTTAAGCTTTGTAAATCATATTCACATTGCAAATTCTAGATTAAATTGATTGTCATTATAAAATGTCCTTTTCATTGCATTATTTTTTGTCATTCTTAATAAAAATTTCCCATTAATTTTTTTTTTTTTTGTTGTCTTAAAATTGAAGTAAATTGTATTAAAATTTTTAATAAATGTGATTCGTTTCCATGGTTTCACTGTTGAATTTTAAATTTTCACATACCAACGTCAAACATGAAATAACCCAAGCAAAGTCTCTTTTCGTGACAACTTAAAAGAACGAAAATCTGGCTTTTAAATTTTTAGTTAAGTTTTATTATATTGCGGTTATATTCACTCAAAAACTACATATGTCAAATTGTGATTGACATGTCAAATATTTTGAAATGTGCTATTTCAGAATTACCACCCTAAGATGATATTATAAATATGCAATATAAAAAATGACCCTCTTAGTTACGTATTACAAAATGAGACATATTATTTTGTAATGTCATCTTTGGGTGGTAAGTGAAATGGCACCTCTCAAAATATTTGACAATTAATTATAGTCTATCTCAGAAAGAGCGATAGTAATAAATCTTTTTGTCAGGCAGTTACCAGTGGCGTGCACATTTTAAACACGTTTAAATTGGTTTTTTGTATTTCTATATTACTATTTATCATTTTATTAAACGCACGCCTGTGACCATATTTATCATATCATTAAACGCATGCTTGTGACCATATTTTTCTTCAAAATTTTAGGGTAACATTGTTATGATCTATTGTGTTTAACCCTAGTTCGTATTCCCATATAAGATGTGCGGCACACTCGGTTGTTTCTTAACAATATTTCGTTTCGAACTATTCATATTTTGTGTGCCGTTTCTGTGTGAAAAAACAATAACATTTTACAAATAATAAGTTTTATTACTATCGCTCTTTCTGAGATAGACTATAATGGTTATATTCCACAATTTTGACATGGTAATTTAAAATCTGATATTTGTAATTTTTGAAAGAATATAACCTTAATGTAATGAATCTTAACCAAAAATTGAAAAGATAAATTTACAAATTCACATAGCCCAATAAAATCTCATTTACAACAAAACAGTCACTAGTCACCAGATTTAGTAACGTATTACAAAATAAAATATATAATAACAAATAAGTACTTATGTTTAAATGTTATTTGCAAACCGCTTCTATGAAATCTAACGAATACTGTTTAACAAATTAAGGTTTTACAACTTCGAGTCAATTCTAAATAAACTAATTTTAATGAAAATATTGGCGCACAAGTTATTTTGAAGTTACATTCTCATATAGAAACGATATACATGTTAACTACAACTTTCCTATGCGTACTCACCAACGAGTCCAATATTTGTAGTTCCATGGTCATTATCTGTCGTGCAAATATCTTTTGTCGCTATAATGACGTAATTTGTCGTGCTGAGTATATATTTTGTCAAGTACCAACCGTCGTTCAATATACATATTTTGTCGTGCCGTTATTTTCCCCAAAGTATATTTCGTAACATTCTTTTTACATGAAATTTTTTGTTATCAGACTGCTCCGGCTGCACGAAATCATGGTGATCGTTTAGTCTTCCCAACAGCGATCTTGTTGGCGAGTCTCGGTGTTGCGGTTTCATCGTTTAGTCTCAAACAACTCCTATCAACTGCAACAAGACGTTTCTGAACCTGGGACCTACAATTTTATAAGCAACGAACTACTATGATTTCTTAAAATGTGTATAAACCAATCAATATCAAATTTGTAATTGTTTCTCCAATGACTTGTATGTGACGTCCAAATGTTTCTTAAATATAAAAATATACCAATTTATAGTTATAAACATTATTATTATAAATTTATTTTGAAATTACATCAAAGGTAAATGATTTTTAGAGAATTTAGTTTTCATTATTAGTTTATGTTAAACTTTTTCTTTCTTTAAATTATTTCTATGAATGACTTATAGCATTTTAAAATGAAGTCACTATTAAAAGTTTTATTTGTAATCAATGATTTTTATTTATAACCTACATTTTCCTTCCATAAAATACTACCACTAAACAATATACTATAGTCGGTTCAAACGATAGAATGCAGTATTACTCTTATGGGAAATGGGTGCGGAGTTGCCAAATGTTGTAAAAGTGTCAAATATGTCAATGAACCCAAAATAATATGCGTAATTTTATATTCTTTTGTTGATAATTTATTTAAATTTAAAAGAAAAAGTATCAGGGAAAAATGAATAACCATTTGTACAACGTTTTCAATGATCAGCGCGTTTTACAGCTAGCAACCTCGCAAAGAAAGAAAAGGAGAGTGTTATTGGTATAACTCATTAGAGATTATGAAAAATAACTACTCCATTTGCTCCGTACTACATTCTAACGTTTGAATGGACTTTACAATTAATCTTGAATTGTGTTGAAGCTGTAAATCTTGAAAATTTAATCTTTCCTTCAATCGGGTCTATTCTCTAAGCATGATGTTAAAATCTTAGCGTCAGAAACTGACGTTAATTTTTTCAACACCATTTTTAACGTAAATGCTATTCGCTAAGCATATTTGTGTTAAAAATATATCGCGGCGGTGTTAAAATAGCCAGTTAACGTTCTACAATAAGCGCCTACTAAAACGGTGGCTTTAAAAGTTAACGCTGGTGTTTAGTTTGCAAAAATGGCTGATCCTATTTAAATAAATGACATGTTATTTAAAAAAAAATAATGTAACACAAGACGGTAGGAATATTAATCAACTTTCTATTTCTTTTTAAAGTGAATTCTTTACAGTAGAGATAAGAATGACGCTTCATAATTTTTGTTATACAAGTAACCCAGACGCAAGTTCAAGTAATTGTATAGAAAGGAAGTAAATGGAGTATTGAAGAGCAGTTTTAGTTTTTGTTGAGACACAGAACTTAAAATTATAAGCATCTGAAAGCTACAAAACTTCACTTATGCCGCCTCCGTGTTTCAAAATATCGCAGTACATTTTAATGGTGTATTATTTGAAGAAACAATTGATGAGATTGATAATAACGATCCCAATAGTGTTATTCCAGGGTAGAAATAGCGTAATAAATCAATTAATTATTTAATAATTAATATCACTAAACACCTTTTTAAAAATAGAATGAACATATAATTCACATTTTATTCAAAAATTAGATAAACTGTTATAATACAATGTAGTATATAAATTGACTAAATAAAAGTTGAATAAAGTTATATTTTTATTTAATACACTGTGGAAACCAGTTATGATGAGTATCACAGGACCAAACAGTTCTGTTCCATTTTTAAAATAAATTTTGCCACTGAATATTTAATTCAACACCGGAATATTAGGTTAAGATATATATTATCTTAGCATTTGACTAAATAAATACTCCTGTTAAAATTCAACGTAAGAGCGCATGTGCGTGCAGTAAATATTAGCCTCTCTACAGGGTGAGTTAACGCCTCGCGGTAACAAATATTGTATTAACGCTTACCTTAACAAATGCTCTTACCGAATAGCATTTTTGGACAATGGTGTTAGACATGGAGTTAAAATAGAAATATTAACCTGACGCTAATTTTAACGCATTTCTTACAGAATACACCCGAATATGCGTTTATTAAGAGGTTAATATAGCTAGGTTTTGCGCACATGCATTTGTTTCGACCATAGAATTTAGAACAAATATAGCCGGATTGATTTGATTTTTTTTTTACCGACCGCCAACATATAAAGGGAGGTATTGTGATCATGCCGATTTTGACATTTCGAGATTTCGATGGATCTCCACGAATTGAAGTCTATCTGTCTGTCCGTCCGTCTGTCTGTTTACACTTGCGAATTCGGCAAAAAGGATTTTTATGAAACTTCATATTTAAGCTTTTGACATCAATGGCACGACTTGATCAACTTTTGGTAAAAATCGGTTGACCAGAAATGGGAGATTACTCGTGTCGATTTTAAGATTTTTGCGAATATTCCTACAACATAAATATTTCGAAAAAAATAAAAATAAACAAAAGTTGCAATGAAAGCAATAACTAACAATTTTTATTTGAGACATTTTTTCATAAAACGAAAAAAAATTGTAATATTCGAATTTTTTTATCTATTATCTATCTATCTATAAGTATCTATTTTTTCATACCTATATGTAACGTTTTCATGGTTATGATAAATAATATCTTTGTTAGAAAATATTAGGCCAAGTTATTTCTACTCTGCTACTAGAATGTAGTTTATGCAAGTACTTTGTGATGGCGGTTGGTCCAGTGGGGGCCACAGCAGATTTTTTTTTTATTTGAAGATAAGATTGACCTCGATTTTTGGTTTAACCCTTTTGAGTTGAAGGGTCTGCGTTGTAATTTTTTTCTAGTAGATTTTTGGAAAATGTGTTAAATTTAAAAAATAATCAAAAACTACTTCCTTAATCCTTAGTTAATCCTTAACTTGTTCCTTAATGTACGCATTGAGAGTTCTTTTTTTCACAAAACAATAAATTAAAAAATATATATTATTTTTCAACGACGCCAAAAATTCTTTATTTTTCGACACTTACCTGAACAAATTTTGCTGCTAAAATATTCCAGTTCTACGTTTCCCCTAAATTGCGCGCGCGCGCAATTTGTTCATCCCTGCCGCGCAGTTAAAATATCACTTGCGCACATAATGTAAGTACTTGTTGCAAGTTTTTGGGCTTAAATGCCTTTTGTTAATTACAACATTACAATTTGTAATGTTAATTAAAAACTAAAATGTATAAATTTCAAAATTATTTCCTCTAAAATTCTGCCCACAAGAATTTTATAGCTGCTCAGTCAAATTTTTTAGCACCCAGTGCCCATTCCGGCTTAGAGGGAACATTGTTCCAGTTCCCATCAATGTACATTACTGTTTTTCAGATTCTTGGGTCAACCCCTCTGGGAAATAGGGTGGAGAATAAAAGCTTTTTGGTATTATTTGGCGAAAATCCAATTTAAAAAAATTATTTTTCAAAATTGATAATTTGCTTGTTCATCCACGCATTGAGAAATATCATTTGATACCCCGCTTATATTTTTAAAAATATACTTATTTTTTCATAAAATGTTTTTTATTTTTTACTTTATTTTTTATTTATTTATTTTATTTTTTTGTATAAATATAAACAAATATGTATTTGTTTATATTTATCTCGTGATTTGTTTTTTTTTTTGAACTTATCAGTATTTTTTGAAGGATTTTTATATGGAGGTCAAAGAGTTGTATAAGCACTCCAAATTTTACCTTTCTATGTTCAGCAGCTTGACTACAATTTCTATCGTATAGACCAGAGATTCCCAATCTTTTTAAGATGTTGTACCGGTATGTAGTAGACTGTGGTGGCCAGGACCGGATTTCCCAATAGGCTTAAGCCTAGGGCCTCTTAAGTCCAGAGGGCCTCGATATTCAAAAATATGTTATGTATATGTACTAAAAAAATATATATGTATATATACTATAACTCAAGAAACACAGTCCATACGAAGGGTTTAATAATTCACCCTGAATCTAGTTTTTCCCTTTATGGGCAAATACGTTTTTGAACATGTTTATGGGTGGCAAAAATTGGGCATGTTAATGGGTCGATATCTCATTGGACCTAAGAGATATTGAGGAATCCATTAAAATAGCATTTTACCCCTTTAGAAGAACTGCCTCAGTCTTATACAGACCTCTACCAAATAATGCATAAAGAAAAAATACAGAAGGCTTTACCGAACATAGAAGCAAACCTACGACTACTTCTTAGTTTAATGGTCACTAACTGCTTTGAAGAGAGGTCTTTTTCAAACTTAAAAGAATTAAAAATGAATTCAGGAGCACAATGTCTGAAAGTGATAAAATTAGAAATATTAAAAAAAAGAGGTAGTTTATTGAATGGGCCTAAAAATTTGAGTAGCCTAGGGCCTCGCGTTATGTAAATCCGGCCCTGGTGGTGGCGTGCGAGTAGATAAATATTTTTGGAAAAACGAGTCCTAAAACAATAAATTTTCTTAATTCTCAAGTGATGACATTTTGTATTCGTCGCTTGTCACTCAAAAATTACGTAGAGCAAAAAAAAAAAAAGACGACGCCCTACGATAAAACTTTCCTTTGAAAATTAGTTCGGCAGTTAAGAAACTGACGAACTAATTTTCAAACCACGTTTTGAATGTTAACTCCTCAAAAACGAACATACAGAGTCAGCCAGCAGCTTCTGAATAGCGTTCATGCTAGTGAACTCCATTTGTCACATGTTTACATCATGCTTCTGATTCCAATCTCGGCTAAACAACTGACGTAACTTGATGCTATTTTTTAGTTTATCTTTTGGCACTGTTTTGGGGTTCTCTCACCTCTGCAGCATTCTTCTAGTCCTGAGTACCAGCGGCGGCGCTAGACCAATTGTGGACGTCGGCGAATACAATGTTCCGTAACTGCACACCTAACTACCGCGGTCGCGGTTACGGTAAAGTCGTGGTAAGTTGTGGTTACCCAGTGGTTACCTGAAAACGAGTTTTAGTTACGGAACGGTAGTCACACTTCACAGTTGATAAAACAGACAACTGAACTGTCATTTTATGGACGTTATAGGTTATAGATATTCTCTTACAAACTAATTAATAAAAATATTTGTTTTATTAGTACTTGTTTACAATGGCACATTATATAAGAACATATATGATTTTTCCCTATATTATTTTTCGCGACATCGATCAATATTACTAAAAATCAGTTACTTACACTCATTCTTACTGTTTTAATTATAGACTATAGTAAAATAACATTATAATTTACTACTTGCACTACAAAGAAACGATTAATTCCCTCCATTTTACTCTCGCCTTATTGTAATTGTTTTGAAATTCCCGCCTTTTGTAGTTTACATTAGATCTGAAATTTATAGTGGGAGGAAATAACCACACTAACCGCAATAATTCCACGGTTAGTTTGGTTACAAAAAAGTAACCAAAATGTTCAGTAACCGCGTTCCGAAACCTAACAATTTTCCTGAAAAGGTTAATGTCGTACACTTTCGGAACGGTAAACTTCAACCGCGGTTACTTTCGTCGAGTAATGGAACATTGTATAAATTAGCTTTGCGAGGCACGTTTTATTACACAGTAAAAAACAAAAAAAAAAAACGGTAATAAAAACAAAACTTGATTTGGCCTAGTCTTCTGGCTTGACTTTTTAGCCACTAAACACTATATTTTATATAAAGTTATAAACACAACTCATAACTGTTATTATTAATTTTAAACACATATTTATATACACTTAATTTTAATATAAGTATTTGCACTTATTTGTTTTTAACACTTAAATATTAATTTTCATGTTTATCAAATTAAATTAATGATTTTAAAGTTTTAGGTAAAATAAACGTTAAATTAAATAAGCTGAATTATACTTAAATTTATGAGTACCAAATGAGTTTTATTGTTAATTATGAATTAATAACAAAAATTACACGAACAAACACAAATTAAAAAAGGCGAAATTTTCTGCTTTTAGCCTCACTGAATTTTTTTCATAATTGTGTCGTAACTAACACCAGCCGCTATTTCAGCGTCAATTGACAAAACTGATAACGCAGATAGTCTTTCTTGGCTCATCGTGCTTCTTAAGTAGGTCTTAATCAGTTTTAACTTTGAGAAGCTTCTCTCAGCAGAAGCTGTACTTACTAGAATTGTGAGCATGATTCTGATTGTTATGTAAAGATTTGGATATACTTCTTTAAAATTATTTTAGAAAATGTACTGGATAAGTTGTTTTGCATCATTTATATTTTCCAGTGAAGTAGATTTCAAAATTTGCAGTTTTCACCTTCCCGAAGTATTGTACCTAAATCATTACAATGCTTGAGTAGGTCCTCTTTTGGCAAAAATTTCAAATAATTGATGTCCTAAATAAAACCAAATCGTTCAAAATATTAATTAAGCGCTTTGAATCGACATTCAGTGTCGACTATGACTGCGTCTTTTTTTTTTTTTTTTCTTTGTGTTTGTCTTTTCTATGACTGCAATTTTCTTTTAAATTATCTTTCACCTACTTAGCCATTTTTACTAGAAATTATTTCGAATGGGAAATATTATTTTTCAATATTTGTGGACTCAATTTTCACTTTTAAACAGTGAATTTTGAATTTATAAGTTTTTATGCACAATATATGGAATAAGATTAATGCTTAGAAAACGTTATTTATTTAAAGTCGAAGTAATAGAATCCAATGATAAAACCGACAAATATTGTCAACTGACAATAACTGAAGCGCCTCTAGTGAGATTTTGAGAAACTGACAGGTGGAGGATAGTCGAGTTTGTTTACTGTTGTTTTCATAGAGAGTTTTTAAAAAATGTCTTTAAAATTGCAAGAAAAAATTAAATGCAAAGTGAATTGTTGTGTTTATCTTTGCAATGCAAAAGTAGATCGTGATAGAGACCTAAGTTTTCATCGTGTTCCGAAACGTGGCAAAAAAAAGCCTTTTTACCTTTAATTATAACCCTAGAGGTTACTTGGGCACTGAGAAAACGGAAAATTTCATTTAACGCAACCCTCATATTGAATAATAAATTAATTTCAATAAATATCGCAAGAAGATACCATTGAACCTGTCAAAAATATCCTATCTGCGTCAGCCATGATATACAATGCAGTGGCGCCTCTATCGGTAGTGTCAGATGCCAATACAAATAAACATATTTTTGTCCAGCAAAGCGAAATAAGAAATGTAAAAATATCATAAGTCAAAATTAATATATAATATTTAAACTTTCAATAACTTGTAAAATTTTTGCGAGGCCCCCTCAAGCACGAGGCCGTCGGCAGTCGCCGACGTCTAACGCCGCCACTGTTGAGTACAACGATCTTTTAGATGACCTAGTACTTGGCAGTTTTATGAAGGTGTCCTATCCACCAACTGAGTGTGACTGCACCAAAAACACATTTTGATCCAACATAGAAATATTGGCTACGGATGTAAAGTATTTGGCACATAATCTTGCTATTTGAGTGTTAATGTTCTACCCAAGATATATCTTGCGGAATCTTTATAGTTAGTTTAAATGTCGCTTATTAAGACATTCCAGCGTTCTGAGAGCTGCCCGGGCTTTGTGGATTCTTAAGGCCGGATTCTGATAGTTTAGTTAACTCTAACCAAATAGTTAGAAAATGGTCGCCATGATTACTTATGTGATTGTTATATTGTAGCCGAGTTTACCCAAAAGAATAAACCCGGCTAAGCTTTCAGAAACCGGCCCTTAATATTATATTCGCTTCAGAGCCTCTAGTATCGTCGATTAGGCTTCCGAGGTCCAGAAATTTGTTAAACCGCTCAATTATTTCATCGTTTAAACGGAGAGGTGTATGGTTTGTTAACGTCTCGTGGTCTTCCGGATAGTTATTATAAAGCGCTTTAAATACTAGTTAACTATTTATACTGTAGGTATTTTAATTTACTTCAAATAAGCATACTTCACACTTATTATCAATGGTAATATCTTTGAAATTATTTTGCAATGATCCAATATAAATGCGGACACCTTTATTTTGGACGTTTGCCATTGCTGATAGTACTAGGCTAGAATAGTACAATATAATGAGTATTAGTATCAAAAAGATATAATACTTCAAGAGTAATATAATAGCCAACGTGGTGGCCGAGCGCATTTAGTCGTGCGGTTTGTACTGGTGGAAACCCAGTACGACTGTCCGGTCTGTGGTTCGAGCCTGCTTCGTTGGTGATATTATTCGGGCGAGAATAATATGTTTACATTACTTCCATTTTCACAATCATTCACCCCTCACCCAGGTGTAGGAGCTTACCCCCTGGCATCGGCGATTAGCCTGGTTGCAGAAATAAAGGCCGATGTAAAATAAATAATATAATAATAATAAAGAGTAATATAAAAAATAAATTCGGACGTTTCGGAAACTGCTCAACAATCTGTTTCCGTCTTCAGCGATCACGAGAAGTAATAAACATTTCAGTTTTCTTCGAGTTTCAGTTAGTATTGTAATTATGAAATTTTCAAAATAAATATTATTTCTTATATATTTAGGCATATTTTATTAGTATAAATATATATTTTTTTTCCTCTGAATTTGTAAATATTACTAAAATGTTTTTCTGTGGTCAAGTTCACCTTTTTAAGCGTGAGAGTTGTTTCGCAAGCAAAATAGAATACCCGGTCAAGTTCCCCCCAGTTGGGCTGAACTTGACCAGACGAGATTGAAAAATTTCTTTTTTTAAAATATTTAAGAGATTTTTATGTCGACCTCGCGGCCTCAGTTTGAACCAACCTACCGACAACTCTCCTGTTGTCAGATTAAGACCTCCTGGTGCCCTAATAAGTGACTAGTTTTGATTTCATCAGTGATGTAAGGTGAGTTTTTGATGTCCGAATTTAGTGACATTTTGAACCAGATATTAATAATCAGTGACAACCAGTCTTATTTTTAGTAGGGGTATGCTTCTTTTTTGTACAGTTGTGTCATACTATGTTTGTAGCTATTAAAACTTCCTTTTATTACGCATTCACTAGCTAGAGGACAGGGTTAAAATAAAAAATATCTAGTAATATAGTAAAATATGTATATAGTTTAAAATTTTTTCTTATAGTAGTATATATAAATTACTATCCTATACTTTAAAAATAAAAGCACGTAGTTCTGATAATTTCCAGATTAGTTATCCGACTGCAAAACATACACAGTAAACAACCATTATCTATTAAATGTTGTATCATCAATTTAAAAGATAATTTGTTATCTAAGTTTGTAAAAAATGGCATTGCCCTAATGTTAGGGTGGCAACAGCTGTTATTGTTAATAGGATGCAGAGATATTTTCCTGTGACTGGGACGCAGAAGAGTTTGGCGTTTAGACGTAGGCTGGAGGTGTATAGAAGGACGGAATCGAGCTCGCTGTTGGGGGTGTCTTGGTGAGCAAATGGTCGAGTTCGGACCTCGTGACCGACACCTTGGATCATCGTACAGGCAGCGGTTAATCTTGCGGCCTGAAAAAAAAAAAAAAAAATGTGTTGTATACATATCCACGGTTTTAGAGTGCATATAGTCATTGGCCATATTATTAGACACATTAGACGATAATTATTTACAATTCATTGCACCTAGTTTATAATACGGGTTCTATTATTGTCCTAATTTATAACTGATCGAATTGTTAGAAAACTTTGTTCTATGGAATCTAAACTTTTTTAATCACGTGCCCTAAACCAGAAAAAATTGATGTGAAGTGTGAATATTCACACATTTCAGGGTTTCGCAGGTATATAATAAGTGAAGGCGGTATGCTGAGTGTGTAGGACAAATTTTAGTTTGCAGTAATCACGGCAAAATGAACGATATTTTTAAAATAATTTATCGTCTGTTAATCATATAATAAGACTGGTTATTAAATTTACGCTCATAAAAACTAAATACAACATTTGTCAAAATATAACTAGAATTTTGACAAAATAATTTCAACATAATAAAAATGCAAAAAAAAAAAACAGAAAAAATAAAATTCACTCCCCGTACTCGAACTCGAAACCCTTCGTCTTCCAGCCAGTTTAAGATCGCTCTAACGCATGTAGCTATCGAACGCTATGCATGTGAGTGTCTTACATTGGTATAACTTTTGTACTTTGTGAACCAAAAACCACAAAAAATGCGTTATTTTCCAAAAACATAATCTGATCAAAAATTCCTGTTGTACTATTTCGGTTCACACCAATATACATTACTTAGAATTTTTTTAGATTTTTAGTTTAAACCATCTGGGCTACAGGGTGTGGGACAAAATTTTTTTGCACATTTTTGGCAAAAATCGCATCAAAATAATTTATTTTGCAAAAATAAAAATTTGATCGTTAATCCACGTACTAAGGGCTTTCATTTGATACCCTACTCAGAATTTAAAAAAAATATTTTTGTTTTCGATGAGCACATATTTGTTTATATTTTTAGGGGGGTATGTTTTTTAGATGTTTTAGTATTTTTCCTATGTGCGGGTCAAAGAGTTGTATAAGCATGCCAAATTTCAACTCTCTAGGTTTAGCCGTTTGGCTACAATTTTTACCGAACAGACAGACAGACAGACAGACAGACAGACAGACAGACAGACAGACAGACAGACAGACAGACGACAAAATGACGGTATAAGGGTTTTTTGGTCATACCTACAAAACCCTAAAAATGATGTATATCCTCTCTGTTTGGGTGGATCTATTCCTTTAGGAAGCAAGAATGGTGAATATAGAGACAAATGTAATCTATAACTAGACATTAAAATTGCCTCGCGTGCTCGAGTATCGACGCACGTACCCCCCTGGGATACGCATTCCCTTTTTTGGAGACAATTGCTATAGAAGGTAAAATGTTTATGATGATTTTTTCTGGCCGTAACAATGATAGTCGGATACGAATTAGTAATTAATTTAACAAACGATTCGCTGTACTAACGACGGTTTTAAGTATTAAAACAGTATACAGGAAATTAGTTTATTATTTAATATATCAGGCTAACCCAGAAGTTCGTGCGTATTTTTCACATATGTTATTGTTTTTTTTTTTTTCATTTGTCGGGATTATTCGACAAAAAATATATTTTTTTTCTACATAATACGGTGTGAATTTGTAAAAACGCAACGTTTTGAAAATTTTGTTGTTGAGGGTGAGTGCTACATCTGCAGCAAAAAAATTAAATAGTCTTCATCAGGGACAATTTTACCACTAGACGAGTCTAGTTTGTTTAGGTAGTCGCCTAGGGTCGCAACGGTATGGGGGCACCATGAAATTATAATTTTTATATACTTATGCATAGCGTGTAAAAATTACATTTTACTGCTTTTCTTATACCTCCTTTGAATTATGTTTAGAGGGCGCCGAATTTTGTCTTGCTTATGGGCTCCAAATTATGTTAAGCCTAGGGGCGCGGAGTAATGCCTTGTTTAAGGACGCAGAATTATATTTTCCCTAGAGGTGTCAAAGGAAATCGCGCAGGTCCTGGTCTTTATGGTGAGAATACAATTGGTATAAGGACTGCACAGAAATGGTTTAAAAAAAAAAGAAGTGGATGCAGCACTGTAGAAGATAAATCTCGTTTTAGACCAACCACAAAGTTTTTATACAGATGGTAATAAAACATTGCCGCTGAGATTGCAACAAGTAGTTAATATGAAATAAAATATATTGATTAAAAATTGTACGTTTTATTTTCTTTTTAAAAGTAAAAATTATTAAAGATGAGTGTATTTTTTGACTGCTTATATAATTGACAAATATAAATAAATAAAGTAAAACCTGCTAATACGATCCAGTGTTAAGTTCACCACTTTTTGATGATCCTTGCAAAATAATACATCTTTCTGCGTAAAGAGACCACTATAAACTGGTTCTTTCGGTGGTCACTTTAGCCAGATTGTTTTAGCCATGATTATTACTATCAAATCTGTGTGATTTATTCACTAATATTCAAAGATATTAAGTGATCCCTTTTCTGCATGTAGCTATTTTTGCTTCCAATCTCAACTTTATCCAAACATCAAGGTGCGTCTAATAATATGGCCAGGGACTGTAGATTAGTAACAGACAATTTATAAAAACCTCGTAAAGTGTAACGTAACGTGACAATAACATGGAAACCTATGATATTTTCACGCTTCTACGGTTTCGCGTGCGTTACGTTACTCGTAACAAAAAACACTTTCTTTTTCTAGCAAGTAAACATCCAAATATATCAGTGAAATCTTGCTTTTTGACTGTAAAAAGATCTCTGAAAAATATTTATTCTTGTAATAAGAATCCTTCTGCCGTCCGAATATATAGTATGACTACATTTTGATTTTTTTCTTGTCCGAAAATATGATTTACAATACTAATTAATTAGAATGATTTTATTTATGAAATAATTACAAATATCTAGTAGAGTAGTTCCCAACCTTTTCTAAGGTATGGAACACTTTTGCAAGAATTTTTGTTTGGCGGAGCATTTACCTAAGTTAAAATGAACTGTTTGTAAGCAGTGTTTTTATAAAATTGGAAAATTACAATTTCAACAATTATTTATAGTTATATCTTAATCTAAAATCTATTCATATAATTTTAAACCAGTGGCGAAGGGACACCTCCGCTAGACTTGCACTCCCATAAAAAAAAATAATAATAAAAAAAAAATACATTTTTTTTTTTAATTTAAAAGAAGATTTAGTTAAATCCGCATAAATACATCAAATTATGTCCTATAAATTTTTTTGTCCAAGGCATGGTTTACTAGTTACGAATTTTTAAAAATTTTAAAGTTTAATAACTTCCGTTTCCATTTTTTAGCACCAGAACGAACTCTTTAAGTTAAACCGTTTTTGAGTTATAGTGTATACACACAGACACACACACATACGGACGGCACTCCGAAAATAGGTTTTTTGGATTCCCTGGACCATGCAACGTGGTCATCAGTCAAAATCTCGACATCGAAAATTTTTGCGATTACAATACTTGCCCGTTATATATTAAGGTCGGGCAAGTAAAAATACTCATTTAATGTGAAACTTGTGATTGGTGTTTTTTACATATTTCTTGTATGTTGGGACGTAAACAAGACAATGCCACCCTCATTTCTTCCTCTAAATTTGTTAAATTTTTTTTAGTTTTTATGTTGGTTAATGTGGAAAACCCTACTTCACATAAATATGAAGTTGAAACACAGTAAAATTTTTATGGCCTTTTTTGATATTTGTGGGTATTCTTGTTGGACAGATATCTAAAATTCGTCAAGACTTGTTTCAGCGTGTTTAATTTTCAAAGTGCGGTCACATGACAAGGATATATGTTCCTCTTCCTCTGACACATTAAATTCAAAATTATTAGGTAATTCTTTTGAAAAAGGATTTCTAACGCAGACGTATTTTTCTGTGTCCAGAGAATGAAAATATATTCATATGATGCTGTCTAATATTGATAAATGTTGTGATATCAATGAAACACAATCGCTGTTATTGCTCGACACAGATGGAAACATACTAAAATTATTTTCTTCTACTCTTGTTTTCCAAAGAATGATCTTCTTATGGAAAGCTGATAGTTTGTCTGTTGATGTTAAGATGTTTTCATTTGGACCTTGCACACTCGTATTGACAGTGTTCAAATTATTAAAAATATGTGTTAAATCGCCCAATTTAGCGCACCACATATCATTATTAAGATCTTGCGCGAAGTTCATATTTTCACCTTATTATAAAGTAAGCCTTCATATTTTGCTTGCATTGCTAAACACTTTCGCAACATTTTCCGGGCAACGGCAACTTCAGTAGTACATAATTATCGAGAAACACTTTTGAAATATTTGCGGAACACCAGTACTCCGCGCAACACTGGTTGGGAACCACTAATCTAGTAAAACAAAGAATAATACAAAAAGTTTTAATTTAACACGGACGTGGCCGTCTCCACAGCTTGTATGGAACATGATAATGTTGTTTATAATCGTCCTTTATGATGAAGTTTGGCCTTACGAATGTGCTGAAGCTTATTCACTCCTTTTGTTAACAGGGTTGCTTCTAAACAAGTTTGCAATGTTAGCAACACATTATCAAGGGTTTGTATGTTTAATGCATTAAATACATTTTTTACGCATTCAATCAGTTCGTCGATTGTATTCGGTGAAGCTGTACCAGGTCTACAAGTATGAAATGCGGATTTTTTTTTTAAATAAAACACATTAAACTCAAAAGAACAGTAAAAGTTTATTTATTCAAAGTATGCTCCATTAGAAGTTATACATTTTTCCCATCTTTCAGGCAATTTGTGAATACCTCGCCAGTAGAACCCTTCCACTTTCCCCGCGAACCATTCATCTAGCCATTCTTTCACATTTTCATATGAACAAAAGTGCTGCTTGGCAAGTGCGTGACCCATCGATGCGAACAAGTGGTAATCTGAAGGGGCCAAGTCTGGTGAGTAAGCGGCATGGGGTAGCACTTCCCACTTGAGTGCCTCCAATGTGTTGTAAACTGCTTTTGCCTTATGTGATAGAGCGTTATCGTGAAGAAAGATTACCTTGTGCTGTCTTCTTTCGTATTCTGGTCGTTTTATGAGCAGCGAATGGTTCAATTCGATCAGTTGTTGTTGGTAGCGTTGGGTATTAACTGTTTCACCAGGTTTAAACAATTCATAATAGACCACACCCATTTGGTCCCACCAAGTACAGAGCATTGTCTTTTTGCCAAAGCGATTCGGTCTTGCAGTTGATGTGGATGGTGAACCTGGGTTCACCCATGATTTTTTGCGTTTGGGATATTCAAAATAAATCCATTTCATCGCCAGTAATGATACGATGCAAAAAAGACTTTCTTTTGTATCGTGCAAGCAAAATTTCACAAGTGTTTTTGCGTTTTTCCATCTGCCTCTCATTCAATGCATGTGGAACCCATCTGCCGACTTGGTGGATCTTACCCATCTCTCGTAGGCGATTGGAAACAGCTTGTTGACTAACGCCTAACTCTGCTAGTTGTTTTTGTGATTGACTATCGTCTTCCTGTAGCAATGTTTCCAATTTTGTATCTTCATATTTTTTTGGAGGTTTTCCATGTTCTTTGTCTGTAAGATCAAAGTCACCACTATTGAAACGCCGAAACCATCGTTCACACGTATCTTGCGATGGAGCATATTCACCATAAGCTTCTCGAAGCAGTCGGTATGATTCACCAGCAGTTTTTTTCAAATGAAAACAAAACAGTAGTACTGTCCGCGAATGCTCTTTATTTGGCACAAAATTTAATTTGTTTAAAATACTACGCGTTTTTTTCTTTTTTCTGTGAATTACTTTTGACATATACAAAACTATTTGCGCGCCATTTGTTTATTAGTTGCCTAACAACCACTTATTTAGAAATGAAACAAAAACAAAAAGATCAAAATAATATTACTTTCGTTAATCTCCCATTTATTAAGTAATGTATTGAGAACTGACACGCTCGGATACGCAGTCTGGTGGTCAAATATTGTACTACGTGACCGAAGTACTGTTTGAAATTATTACATATGTTCTGGTTTTGATTTTTTGTTAGAACGTGGATAAAAACATTTTCATAAAATAAAAATGTACTGTGCTTAAATTAACCTGTTCCCTGTTAGCATATTGACAGCTGAATACTAGACAATTCAGCCATTTTGCCATGAATTACAGCGCCGCCAACGGTAATGTCACTTCTCAATACCATATTTTCGGACAGAGGAAGTATTTTATAAACGAAATACAGAGTGATTATTTAATGGCGAGACGCCGTCACCGAATTTTACGTGCCTCCTAGCAGAATACTATGAGTATAATAACCTTAAAGAAAATTTGATTATGAAGAAAAAAGATTATGCGCAAACGGCAAATTTTAAAACTTCCAGTGACGTCGTCTCGCCATTAAATAATCACTCTGTATATCATTTCAATAGCTATTCAAAATTTCAATTGTTATAACAATTGAAGTGCAACTTAGATACAATAGCAAATTATCATCTTTTTAACTTGAACTTCTACAGGCTGTACAACTGACATCAAGATATATTGGAATTGTATCCCCACCAACTTTTTTGCAGAAAAAAAAAATCGAATGGAAAATCCCCATTCTTACGCAATATTTTGTAATCATTGCAAAGATCTTATGATAATATTATTGAATGAAATTCCAACTATATTGATGAAACTGATAAGCAAAAATATTGTAGATACCGTTATGTACAAATATTGTAATGTATATATAAACAACGAGGTAAATAATAGTAAAAATCGTTTGTTTATTTAAAATATTTACGATTCTAACGAAAACATAATCTATTTTTTTGTAGATTATTGTTGACAAATAGATATTATCACAGGCATGGACAGACGGATGGAATTATATACGTATATATTAATATTATAAATAGTCTGCAACACTGAATGTACTTTCACATAGGTCAACCATAAGTACTTTTATGTTATCTATAGTAAATAAGAACCGTAAATAATGATTAATGGAAAACATATTTGGTTACATATTATTAAGTTTTTTATTACTAATTTAAGAGAGGTACTTGTAATTCAGGTTAACTACCATAGTTCAGAAAGTGATATATTTTCTTTTCTTTTCCCAAAATAGTAAGCCGACATATTTTCACTTTTTAATTATAAGGCAATGGCCCGGTTACCAGATTTTTTTTAAAGAAAAAGAGTATACTAAAAAAAAAAAAATTGATGTGAAGTGTGAATATTCACACATTTCAGGGTTTCGCAGGTATATAATAAGTGAAGGCGGTATGCTGAGTGTGTAAGACAAATTTTACTTTGTAGTAATAACGGCAAAATGAACGATATTTTTAAAATAATTTATCGTCTGTTAATCATATAATAAGATAATTATTAAATTTACGCTCTTAAAAATTAAATACAACATTTGTCAAAATATAACTAGAATTTTGACAAAATAATTTCAACATAATAAAAATGCAAAAAAAAAAACAGAAAAAATAAAATTCACTCAGTACTCGAACTCGAAACCCTTCGTTTACCAGCGAGTTTTAGCTTACGACACCAGTGCTCTAACCAATAACGCCATCGTACGCCTTGCATGTGAGTGTCTTACATTGGTATAACTTTTGTACTTTGTGAACCAAAAACCATAAAAAATGCGTTATTTTCCGAAGACATAATCTGATCAAAAATTCCTGTTGTACTATTTCGGTTCATACCAATATACATTACTTAGAATTAAATTACTTAGAAAAAAAAAGGTAAAAATTGTAGCCAAACGGCTAAAGCTATAGAGTTGAAATTTGGCATGCTTATACAACTCTTTGACCCGCACATATGAAAAATAGTAAAACATCTAAAAAACATATCCCCCTAAAAATATAAACAAATATGTGTTCATCGAAAAAAAAATATATTTTTTAAAAATTCTGGGTAGGGTATCAAATGAAAGCCCTTGGTACGTGGATTAACGATCAAATTTTTATTTTTGCAAAATAAATTATTTTGAAGCGATTTTTGCCAAAATTGTGCAAAAAAAAATTTGTCCCACACCCTGTAGCCCATATGGTTTAAACTAAAAATCTGAAAAAAATCTTAGTAATGTACATTGGTGTGAACCGGAATAGTACAACAGGAATTTTGGATCAGATTATGTTCTTGGAAAAAAAGCATTTTTTGTGTTTTTTTGCTAATAATGTTGAAAACTTATAGTTATATAACACACTAAACTGTAACACGTATCTTGGTGCAATGGTTACGGTCTAGCGTTCTGCCCAAGAAAATGAGTTCGAATCCCACGAGAAGAAACAATATTATTTTTTATTTTTTTTTTGCCTTTTTATTTTGTTTAAATTATTTTTTCAAAATTCTAGTTATATTTTGGCAAATTTTGCATTTAATTTTTAAAAGCGTAAAAATAACCAGTGGAAATTGTTGAAATTATAATTTAATTCTGTTTGAATGTACACGAAATCAAAGGGAGGAGCTATGACTAGAAACAACCAATGAAGCCATAGGCGCAATTTTTAAAATTCTTAATGAACCTAGCTATATATAAAAAAAAAATACTGCACATATTTATAAACCTAAATAATGGTATTAGGAGTTCGAAAGAAGAAAATACCAAATCTTTTATTATTTTTTTTTGAACATTATTTGTATTTTACAAGTGAGGATCTTTTTTTTTAGGTCATCACTTGTATTTCTGAAGCTAGGAGCTTTTTTTGTCTTCAACCCCCCCCCCCATTCCTGGGTGCGCCACTGGTAACAGGAAACATTTGATATCGTTATATTGGTAATTTTCAACTTTTTCTTTAAAACAATTAGGGTGCAGGAAATAGCATATTTATTATTTTACATGTTAAATCGTTATTGCCGACAGGTCAATTCACATTATGATAACAATATTAAGAATTAAAATTTTCAGAATTTTTTTTTGTGCCGCTAAAAATTGACTTACAAATTGTTTGCTTCTCAACTATACTCTAAAAAGATTATGTTTGTTTACTTTCACTAAGGCCCAGTTGCACAGTAACCGCTTAAGTTTTTATTTAGGCTTAAGTTTTAGTTTATGGTTTAGTTGTTGCACAGTTTCAGTTTTTGGTTTAAACTTAAGCTTAAATAGGAAAATACTTAAGCGGTAGATTTGTTTTGTTTAACCAAAATAAGCTGTCAGATTGCTGCAAATTTTTGGTTATCTGTCATATTAAAATGGATAAAATTAATTTGGTTGAAGTGAATGAGGAATATGATGATGATTATGAGGAAATGTTATACATTAATTTATTTATTCGCCCTCGCCGCACTCCCGTCTATAGGCATCGGTTTGATAATTTGAACTTGATTAATTTACCATATCAGTTGGCTTAGCTAAGTATTTTTTTATTTTTGACTGTGCAACATCTGACACTTAAGTATTTGGTTTAAGCTGAAGCTTAAGGTTTAGCTAAACTAATACTTAAGCGGTAACTGTGCAACTGGGCCTAAGTGTCTTTTCAGAAAATTAACACGTGAACAAAAATTAATTAACAAAATATCTAATTCGGAAGACTTTGTAAACAGATAATGTTGTTTGTGAATGATTTCGGCAGTCGTCTTTCTGTCGCCTGAAAAACAAAAATTTGTTCCACTTGACACCATGAATTTGGACGTCAGATATCTGCTAAAAACCGGCTCGATAATATTCTCCGGGAACCACATTCAGAAAATTTTATTTGGAATTATTAATTATATGTATACCGAGGGAATACCGATCAAGTGATAAATTTGTTTACGACATTTGTTTCAAAGTTTAAATGTACTATTCATTGTAAATGAATAATATTTTAATTAATGTCAATATATAGAGATCAAGTACAAAGATTACAAATTATTCAGTGAAAAATTATTTACTTGATTCTATTGTGTTTTTTCTTTTTCTTGCTTTATTTATGCATAAGAGTGCTATAGCTACTAAGGCTATTAGTATCTAAGAAGCTTCAGTTAACTGAGTATACATATAGTCTGTTTCTTTGGTTTCAGCGGAACTAGATTTTGAAAACTAGTAATTTTTATCCGTTACATTAGGTTTTTGATAATTTTGTATAACAAAAGCCCTCTTCAATCATTAAAAAGTGAGTTAGTGACAACTTACAAAAATTAAAATTCCATTTAGTTCAGCTTAAACGTTTGGAATAGCCTTTAAATTAAAATATTAATTATTTTTACCGACCGCCAACATATATAAGGGAGGTATTGTTATCATACCGATTTTGACGTTTCGAAATTTCGATGGATCTCCACGAATTGAGGTCCCTACATAACGTTTTGACTATTTTTAGCATGATGTCTGTCGGTCTGTCTGTCCGTCCGTCCGTCTGTCTGTCCGTCTGTCCGTCCGTCCGTCTGTCTGTCCGTCCGTCCGTCTGTCTGTCCGTCTGTCCGTCCGTCCGTCTGTCTGTCTGTGTACACGTGCAGAGCAAATTCGGCTGAAAGTATTTTTATGAAACTTCATATTTAAGCTTCTGCCATCAATGGCACGAGTTGATCAACTTTTGGTAAAAATCGGTTGACTAGAAATGACAGTTTACTCGTGTCGATTTTAAGATTTTTGCGAATATTTCACAACAGAAAAATATTTTGAAAAAATTTATTGAACAAAAGTTGCTATAACGAAAAATTTCGAAAAATTTTTGTAAATTTTTTTTAGTCTCAATTTTTTCATACTTACATGTAACGTTTCCATGGTCATGATAAATAATATCTCTGTTAGAAAATATTAGGCCAAGTTATTTCTACTCTGCTGCTAGAATGTATTTTATGCAAGTACTTTATGATGGCGGTCGGTCCTGTGGTGGCCACAACTGATTTTTTTTTTGTAATAGCCCAGAGAGGTTAAGAAAAAATTCAGAGTAATGCACATTAATGTAAACCGGAATAGTAGAATAGTAATTTTTTATCTGATAATGTATTTATTTATTTTTGTGTATTATTAAATTTATAATAATAAATTACAGATGTATAACAGCGTTTTATTGATTGTTTGTATCTCCTATCTTTAGTTTCTTTTGAAAATATCAAGATCTCGTATTTTTTCTTTCTCTTTTTCCCAAGTAGCCTGTAATACTCATTCATTTAGTATTTTTATTCAATGGCGTTTGTAAGTGATTCCTTAGAAAAGGATAGTGTTTCATTGTGCAGTCGTCTGTAGATTTTACGGATTTTTTTAAACAAACCGAACCAACACCATTTTGCTATTTGCGCACCCGATTTACTAGATATCTACGAAATCCAGAGGCGGATTTAACGGCGGGCGCACCGGGCGCGCCCTTGGCCCCGACTTCTGTAGGGCCCGCAAAATCCCAACTTTCCACTAATGACACCAAGTTTTGTTTCATATTTATAATTGTATTGCAATTTCATATATTGTTTTGTTTTATATGTATAATTTTAATTACTTACAAGTTTACAATCGGCGGTAAAACCTGATAGTATGTTTATATTCGCTTATTTATTTAACCAGTGGCGAAGGGAAACCTCCGCTAGACTTGCCATCCCATAAAAAAAATATTAAAAAAAAAATTAAATTAAAAAAAAAATAATAATTAAATATTTAGATAAATCTTCAAAAATACATCAAATTATGTTCTATACAAGTTTTTGTCCAAGGCTTGGTTTACTAGTTACGAATTAATTATCATGACCATGGAAACGTTACATATAAGTATGAAAAAATTGAGACTTGAATTTTAAATAATTTTACAAAAAATTTTCGAAATTTTTCGTTTTATCAAAATACGTCTCAAATAAAAGTTATTAGTAATTGCATTTATAGTAACTTTTGTTCAATAAATTTTTTCGAAATATTTTTCTGTTGCTAAATATTCGCAAAAATCTTAAAATCGACACGAGTAAACTGCCATTTCTAGTCAACCGATCTTCATAAAAAACAATATGGTTCTTCCCATTTAATAGGAGAAGTTTTTAGTACCAGAACGAATTCTCTAAGTTGAACCGTTCTTGAGTTATCGTGTATACACACACACACAGACACACACACATACGGACGGCACTTCGAAAATAGGTTTTTTGGATTCCCTGGACCATGAAACGTGGTCATCAGTCAAAATCTCTATATCGAAAATTTTCGCGATTACAATACTTGCCCCTTATATATTAAGGTCGGGCAAGTAAAAATATGGTTAAGATGTATTTTCCCTGTCTCTCTCTTTTTTAAGGGGCCCAATATTGTCTCGTGCGCCCGAGGCCTCAACTAGCCTTAATCCACCTCTGACGAAATCTTAAAATTTGTAAAAATTTACACCTCATATATATAAATATATATTTTTATATGCAGACAAAAATAGTTATTTTTTTATCACTTCTTAAACATTATTTCATAGTGTATCATTATTTAAGAATAGTATATTCTGTAACAAGGTTGGAATGAGAAAATTCGATGCGAGTGGAATATTCCGAGCGCGAGCCGCAGGCGAGCGTGAGGAACCACGAGCATCGAATTTTCTCTTCCAACTAAGTCACAGACCCTACTTTCTCCACGACCACCAGAAAGAAAAAAAAAATAACAAATAATTATTTTAATAAACATTTTATCTTAAATTAATCAATTAATTAAACTATTTTTTTTATTTATTATTTGTTTAATTTTAATTTAATTTGTCGCACATCGGCCACTATTTTAGGTTAGGAAGTTATGTTGCATTTATTTAATGTAAACGTTGCATATATCTTAATGTAACCCTACAAAAACAAAAGACAACAAGTATGGAATAGTTATTCCACAACAAGTGATGGAATGAAATCAGGGCCGCCGCGTGAGGGGGGAAAGGTTGTGACCAGCACAAACGCGCCTGATCATAGGGGCGCCATTCCAAAGAAAATACAAATTAAAATATTTAAAATGCTTAAAATATTAACTTGTTTAATACATGGTTACTTGGTAATTCTTATTCTAATTATCACAGAAAGATTTGAACAGTTAAAAAATCATAACGATGATTTTAAGCTCATTCACGACATAAGCAAATTGAAAGATGAAGATTTAACAAAACACTGCAAAGATATACACATCCAACTTACCAATCAAAAAAACTCGGATAATCGAGATATTGACGGTGTATCCTTGCTTGATGAAATAAAACGTTTGCAATATTTTGTAAAAAACAACATGTCTCCGCACGACGTATTAAACTACATTTATAGAAATAATCTAACTAACACTTTTCCCAATAAAACTATAGTATTACGTATTTATTTAACTTTACCAGTTTCAGTAGCTTCAGGAGAAAGGAGTTTTTCAAAATTAAAACTTATTAAAAATTATTTACGCTCCACAATGTCCGGTGACCGTCTAACGGATTTATCGTTAATATCAATCGAAAATGATAACATGGATACCTTAGACATTAGAGATTTAACTAAGAATTTGGTGGCGGCTAAAGCAAGAAGAATAAATATTATATGATTTGTTTAATCAGCATTTTATAATAAAATACAGTTATAATACACCAAAGCTAACATGTAATCGATACATTTATAATGTGATCGAATTTATATTATCAATAATACAAATATAACATTATCTTTATTGTGATTTTATTTTAATAATAAAAGATTGATTATTTGTGAACAATTTTAAAAAAACATATATTATTGCATTTATCTTACTCCGATCTGTAGTTTGATTATATATGTATGTATTTTTAAATTTTGTATAAATATATAAATTTATTTATTTTCAGATTTTTTTTGAGGAGGGTGGGGGGGGGGGTAAGGGGCGCCAAATAAAAGTTTCCACAAAGGCGCCTCATACCCACGCGGCGGCCCTGATTGAAATACACGCAAAATGCATAAGAAGATAAGTGCTTTAGAATAACATTCCAACTCTTGTGTTAGATTATTAACTTTCTGTAGTCAAAATTGGTTTTAGAATTGGTAAATTCTATAGTGGTTGTGGAGAAAAAATATTCACAAAGAAATAGCAGATTTTCTAGTTTCTTAGGAACAAGATATAAAAAACTGTTTTATGTTATTCATTTCTCTGGGTAATTTTATTTAATAGTAAATATTGACAAGATTCTGCATCCAATAATTATAGAAGATAACTTTTCAGTGCTACTTTTAATACACCATGACCATTTGGAGTAAAACTTTATTCTTCAATGTCGTGACCTATTAACTAACTATAGATTATTGCAAAAGAATAAATTAACAAATTCTGTTAAATATTGTTAGATATTATAAGTTTGTTGAATACTATGAATTGTATTATCATATTACTATGCGCTATCTGTTTACTTAAAGTGGAGAATTTAAAAATAGCTTTATGCATTTATTTGTTTATTTGTACAACGCAAAATTTATATTAGCTTGATCTAATTTTATTCTATAATCTATTAAGAACGGGGCTATAGAAATATACACTAAAAAGATAATGTTAGATCTTATGGAGTGATTGAAGAAGCGAGCACAAATCGGGGGAGGGGGGAGGGAGGCCCTTACCATTTGAGCCCCCTACACTAAAAAAAAAACGTCTTCGACATATTGTTTTTGTAATTGAACAATACGTATAGCCTGTTTCTTTGGTTTAAGCGGAACTAGATTTTGAATTTTAGTAACTTGTATCGATTAAGTGAGGCTTTTGATCATTTTGTTTAGCAAAAGCCCACTTCAAACCTCAAAAAGAGAGCTCATGGCAACTTAGGACAATTAAAATTGCAGTTAGTTCCGCTTAAACGTTTGGAATAGCCTATATCCATGAAATTGGCATCGTTATTTCAGGGTTATTTCATAAATAATGCACTGGTTGGCAACACTAAGGGTTAGATGATGCAACATCAGTGACAATTATGTCACTTGTAGTTGAAGGCTCGAGGAAGAATTCGAATGCCTAATACCATTATTTAGGTTTCTAAATATGTGCAGTATTTTTTTTATATAGTAAGGTACATTAAGATTATGAAAAGTGCGCCTATGGCTTCCATTGGTTGTTGTGAGCTCCGCCCCTCTGATTTCGTGTACATTGAAACAATTAAATTATAATTTCAACAATTTCCACTGGTTATTAAATTTACGCTATTAAAAATTAAATGCAACAATTGCCAAAATATAACTAGAATTTTGAAAAAATAATTTAAACAAAATAAAAATGCAAAAAAAAAACAAAAATTAATATTGTCTCCTCTTGCAGGGATCGAACTGATTTAATTGGGTAAGAAGCTAGCATCATATCCACTACACCAAGATACACCTTACAATACAACGTCTTACATAACTATAACTTGTGTACATTAGTAGCCAAAAAAACACAAAAAATTATGTTTTTTTCCAAAAACATAATTTGATCAAAAATTCCTGTTGTATTATTCCGGTTCGCACCAATGTACATTACTTAGGATTTTTTCAGATTTTTAGTTTAAACCATCTGCGCTACAGGGTGTGGGACATTTTTTTTTTTTGCACAATTTTGGCAAAAATCGCTTAAAAATAATTTATTTTGCAAAAATAAAATGTTGATCGTTAAACCACGTACCAAGGGCTTTCATTTGACATCCTACTCAGAATTTTTAAAAAATATTTTGTTTTTCGATGAGCACATATTTGTTTATATTTTTAGGGGGATATGTTTTTTAGATGTTTTAGTATTTTTCCTATGTGCGGGTCAAAGAGTTGAAAAAGCATGCCAAATTTCAATTCTCTAGGTTTAGCCGTTTAGCTACAATTTTTACCGAACAGACAGACAGACGACAAAATGACGGTATAAGGGTTTTTTGGTCATACCTACAAAACCCTAAAAATGAGGAATTGGAAAAGACTTTTTGATCTTTAATATATTTTATCTCCTGGAATATAAACATATTTTACTCATGCATACATATTTTATATATATATTTAATTTATATATTTTTATTTACTAATCTTCCTCATTTTCTATTATATCTAAAAATTGAATTTAAAATCAAATGTCCGCCATTTTTATCTTCATAAGAACTAAGTTATTACTTATAAACACCAACATTTGGTAGTTACTATGATAGGAACTTTTATAGTAACATGTTACTAAATATTGTAGTAACTTTTGTCTTACTGAATACGAAATACCCCAAAGTTACTATGATAGTAACTGACCTTGTTCATAGTGACAAATTTAGTTACTATGATCATAGTAATTGAGATACAGAATTGGTTTGTATTGAAGGATTGTAAAGAAATACTGTTATAAAAATAAACATATAAAAAACTAAAAAAATCGTGTGCATTATATATGAAATGGTATATATGACATAGGTCTATGTAAAAAATGTAAATAAAGTTATTATTATTAAAAAAAAAAAGAAATATGTCAGATTTTTTTCTACGACGTATAACTCTTTTTTTTTTTTTTTTTTCTAGTTTCCGCTCTTTTTATGTCTCTAAATAATTTTTCTAAAATAAAATATTTAATATACTGCCATAAAATTGTTTTGTTTTTAAGTATTTAAATAGTAAACAACCTAATTTTATTACATAACATTGTCAATTTCATGTTTTATTTACTGCTTTAAAACACGCAAAAAATATTTAATGATGAAATGATCATATATTATGAAAATTCACGTTGACATTATAGAGGTCAAGTGTGCGAAATATATTTTTAAATTAAATATAAATAAACAAATAAATAAATATTTAAAAAAATGTTGATAAAAACAGTAGTATGTTCATTCAACATATTTTTCCCCGTTAAATTTCCTGTCGTTTTTCGCATCCTTGGGAAACACGTAAGGAAAATAGGTTATAGAAATTAAGTTTATGAATAAATATTGTTATTATTTTGACTATTTTTACTAACAAATATGTAAATTCATTTCCATTCTATTGCAGAAATAAATCGAATATTGACGGTCGTTGAAAAATACCTTAAAGGCATTTTTGTTTTGACGCAATTTTTGACAAAAATTTGCACCAAAATTTTTGTTCCACACCTAATAACTAGAGCCCTGCATATCTGCGGATATTCGCCATTTTTTTGTGGATGCGGATAAATTATCATTTAAATCGTGCGGATGCAGATAAAATATCATATCCGTAATATCCGCGTAATATTAGATCTTCGGTTAGACGCTTCTTCACACGGAAGACGCGTTTAGAACCCCAAAAATGTATCGCTGGTATTTGTATGTGCTTATTAAAGGCCTACTTTTCGCTTACTTAAATATAGTAGAGTATACAAAACAGTCGTAGATACAACAATTTCTTTGGATTTATTGCCAGTTTATTAACTTAACAATAATTTTGTAATGTATCGCCATATTTTGTATTTTTGGAAATATTAGTAAAAATTTACCATGGTAATTTGCCTAGCCAGAGATTAATCAGGTATAAATTACATTACACCATGTAATGACACAATTGTAACAAGAAATAAACATAAGATATCATTAAAATAAACTTTATTTTCATTATAAATACAATTAATTTATAGAACTTATAATTAAATTTAAAACATTACAATTAGTATTTAAAACATTACAATAAAATAAATTTTAAATTAAATAATGTTTAAGATAAAAAAAAATCTTACAAGTCCAAATCATTCTCTGAATCAGTCTCTAAATTAATGATTGTAGTACGTTCTATATCGTACGAAACAAACTCAAAAGGTTGGGTGGATACGTCAAATAAATGTCAAACAAGAGCACCGTCTAATAAAGGTAAACGTATTACGATACTTCATGCAGGTTCTGAAACTGGATGGATACCGAATGCACTCTTGCTTTCTGCGAAAAATATCAAAGATTCTAGACTCGACTACCATGACGATACCACGGCGGAAATGTTCGAAAACTGGTTCGAAAATAAATTACTCCCGAATATATCGGCTAACAGTGTTATTGTTATGGACAATGCAAGTTACCATAGTCGACAACTAAAGAAAGTACCGAATAATGCAAACAGTAAGAAGGAAATCCAAGACTTTTTATATAAAAATGATATTTACTTTGAAGAAAGTTATAAAAAAAATTGTTTAATTAAATTATTAAAAAGTTATAGTTTTTTTAAAGAATATGTTTGCGATAATATTGCTCAATGCAAAGGACGCACAGTTTTACGACTACCTCCGTATTATTGTATATTCAATCCTATTGAACAAATGTGGAGTCAGTTAAAGGCGAGAATAAAACGGAATAATGTTTCTCCCACTTTAAACGGCACTGTGATAGAACTTATAAAAAAAGAAGAGGAAAATATCCCTGAAGATAGTTGGAAAAATAGGGGATAGGCATGATTTTTTTTTATTTTTTTATTATATTCCTCTTGTTGTATATAAACATAAAAAACAGTTTTTAATTTTTTTTTTTTTTAATTTGAAGGCTTTAAAAAATCAAAAATGTATGTAGCGCGCGAAAACGACGTGTGACGTCATAATCCTTTCTAACTGACGCATGAGACTACTAGCCAATCCAGCGAACGGTTGTTTATGCAGCGAACATAGTCTGTTGTGAATTATTTGTTTGTGTAACTTTTATAGGTTATGTAAAGGAGAGTGATTTTAATTAAAATAAAGTTTAATTCTATAAAAACAATTTATACATGTTTACCGAATTAAATTTTATATTAAAATATGGAAGATCCAGGGCCCCAGTACTTCGAAACATTGTCGAAAATATTGTTCAGTACTGATGTGCACAATTAGTTCAACTAGAAATCCAAAAAAACTATTTATATCATTACCTAATGGCGAAAAACAACAGAAAAGGCGAAATTTGTGGCTGAAAACTATGAGGCGAAATAAAACCGATATTTCAGAAAAAAGTAAACTTTATGTTGTGTGCATAAATGCATCAATGTTGGGTAAATTATCACTCTGAGCCCTAACAAAATCTTTATCTGCCATTTTAATAGTAAATACGTGAAAAATTGTTTAAAAACAAATACAAAACTCTCGAACAATACAATACACACACGTGTGAAGATTATGTTGTAGCTGTCTGTATCTGTGATGTGAAAACCCTATCGTTTGACGTCATACTCAGTCGTTTCTACTCGGCAACCTTCGCCCCGTGCTCGGAATATTTCAAATTTACAATATTTTAATTAAAAAATTTGGCTATAATGTTAATTAAAATGTGATTTTTGTTTTGTTAGGTGACATAACTAACATTAACATATCAAAATAATGTAGTTTTAAGGAAATACAAATTTTATGCGTATCCCCTATTGTGTAAATCATGTTATTAAAACTGAGGACAGTTATATTCAAATAGAACGTACTATAATCATTAATTTAGAGACTGATTCAGAGAATCATTTGGACTTGTAAGATTTTTTTTTATCTTAAACATTATTTAATTTAAAATTTATTTTATTGTACTGTTTTAAATACTAATTGTAATGTTTTAAATTTAATTATAAGTTCTATAAATTAATTGTATTCATAATAAAAATAAAGTTTATTTTGATGATATCTTATGTTTATTTCTTGTTACAATAGGGGATAGGCATGATTTTTTTTTATTTTTTTATTATATTCCTCTTGTTGTATATAAACATAAAAAACAGTTTTTAATTTTTTTTTTTTTTAATTTGAAGGCTTTAAAAAATCAAAAATGTATGTAGCGCGCGAAAACGACGTGTGACGTCATAATCCTTTCTAACTGACGCATGAGACTACTAGCCAATCCAGCGAACGGTTGTTTATGGAGCGAACATAGTCTGTTGTGAATTATTTGTTTGTGTAACTTTTATAGGTTATGTAAAGGAGAGTGATTTTAATTAAAATAAAGTTTAATTCTATAAAAACAATTTATACATGTTTACCGAATTAAATTTTATATTAAAATATGGAAGATCCAGGGCCCCAGTATTTCGAAACATTATCGAAAATATTGTTCAGTACCGATGTGGACAATTAGTTCAACTAGAAATCCAAAAAAACTATTTATATCATTACCTAATGGCGAAAAACAACAGAAAAGGCGAAATTTGTGGCTGAAAACTATGAGGCTAAATAAAACCGATATTTCAGAAAAAAGTAAACTTTATGTTGTGTGCATAAATGCATCAATGTTGGGTAAATTATCACTCTGAGCCCTAACAAAATCTTTATCTGCCATTTTAATAGTAAATACGTGAAAAATTGTTTAAAAACAAATACAAAACTCTCGAACAATACAATACACACACGTGTGAAGATTATGTTGTAGCTGTCTGTATCTGTGATGTGAAAACCCTATCGTTTGACGTCATACTCAGTCGTTTCTACTCGGCAACCTTCGCCCCGTGCTCGGAATATTTCAAATTTACAATATTTTAATTAAAAAATTTGGCTATAATGTTAATTAAAATGTGATTTTTGTTTTGTTAGGTGACATAACTAACATTAACATATCAAAATAATGTAGTTTTAAGGAAATACAAATTTTATGCGTATCCCCTATTGTGTCATTACATGGTGTAATGTAATTTATACCTGATACATCTCTGGCTAGTTTATGGGTACAAACAAGGGATTAGAGTTATTTGTAATTACCACCCACTGTGTTTAGGACCATAAGTAGATAGTCACTTCATCTTATCGTGAACAAACTATACCACTACGCTACGCCGGTCGACAATGTAGAGTTTAAAAAGTACCGCTACGAACCTTTAGTAGGGATGGGAAAAAAGCATCGATGTTTGTTTTAAAAACATCGATGGTAAGATGGCGATAGTATCGATAAAACATCGATCTCTACTACCGATGTCGATGTTTAAACTTTGAAATTCAGAAACTACTGTATACAGAATAAGAAAAAGATAAAAAGAAACTTATAATTTTTGCAAACAATGCCAACGACCAACGACGCCAACAAACTTGTTACTTTTTGAGTCTTGTTGACACTTTCCCAGTTGTTTTTCCTCCAATCTCTGGAATTACCGTATTGGGAAATATAATTATAATTTATTTATTAATAAAACTATTATTAGGATTATTATATTGTAATGTTAGTGTAAAATTAATATTAGGATTGCTATGTTAGTGTTATAAAAAAATGTAATATGTATTTCAACTTAAAAAAGTGAATAAAATGTGTATGACAATATGTTATTTTTATGTTAAATAATATAAAATTAACATTAAGATTACTATATTAGTATTATAATAAAATTCAATATTTCATTTTAGTAGGTAAAAATAGTAGGAACAAATTAGGATTGTTATATTAGGTAATGTTAATGTGAAATTAATTACTATTAAAAAATAATATTTCTATTTAAAAATCTAATAAATGCTTTTTGTGTATTATATGTTACTTTTTTTTGTATTTTATCTTTACATTATTAAATAAAACCTATATAATATAAATAAATATATTTTTTAATATTAATAAAACATCGATAGTAAGCGACATCGATAGTAAGCGACGATGTTAACATCGATGTTAAACATGCCAAACTGTGTATTTTTGATTTATTTCTATGTATTTTTCGACTATTTTTTCTAGCGATTATTTCGTCCCTGAAAGAGTAAGAGCCTATTCTGTCCATTCGGCCAAGGACCTATACAAATTTTAATCCCAAACTGTTTGCCATAAATATTTTGATATTGTAAACATATTGTGAAATTCTTAAAACCGTTTTTTTGATATACCTATGTTACTTTTTTCCAGACAGTGTTTATTTACATTTCTAGAAAAAACTGAATCTTATTTCTGTAAATTATTTTTGTATATCTCGTCGCAAAAAACAAATAAAATCATCTGGAGAATTCAATTGACGTTAATAAACTTGTTAAGACGTTAAGACCTCGTACAGGGTCGCACGTTTTGGCAAACATTTTATTTTCCATATGAAGTTATTTATAACTGTAGAATATTTTAAAGAAAATTGCACAAGAATGTAAAATTAATTAACTTGTTTATTTGATTCTGCATAAACAATTCTAGTTCATATTTCTTGATAAGATAGTGTTAACAGAATAATCGCAATTACAATTTTATGTATGCGTAAGCATTATTATCATTGAATTAACCTCAAGGTTGATTTTAAAATATTGTTAAGGTAAAGGTTAGTTCCGGAGTTTATTGTACTATCGTTTTCCTACTTCCTCATTACTGTGAAATGTTTTATTTTGAACAAATGCTCTGGTATAGTCAACATTTTTTCACAGACACGCAATAAACAAATGCATTGTTATATCAATACGTTTTATTGTGATGTGCGTCATCTGCTAGGAAAATCAGACTGAATAATGTTTTTAGAAATGTGTCTACGAGAAGTGTTGACAAGAAAACAGTTATGTGAGCTGCATACTGAGTAGTTAGTTACTTGAGATTAATAGGAGAAATTTGATGCTTCCTGAACCTCAAGAGATACACCAAATTAGGAAAATAAATTGGGCAGTTACACTTTTCAGAATTTTGTAGATATCTAGAAGTAAAAGTCTGGTGAACTTTTTTTTAGGGTTTTGTAGGTATGACCAGGGCCGGCGCTCAATTTTAATTGAGGAAAAAATTTACTAACCGGTAACTCACCGGTGATTCTGCTGAATGTGGCCATTGAGAAATGACATTACCGGTGGCGGCGCTCGAAACTTTTTATTTTTAGAGTCAAACTTTCCTTAATTGTTAGCATGTAAAGATCAATATTTTAAATGTTTGGTAGATTTTCTGTGAATGTGCAGTATATTTTCACATTTTCGATTTTTAAAAAATTGTGGCGGGTCACATGCTGCTTTTTGGCCTGCTATCTTTTAAAATTCTAAAATTCGTTTTTTCTTGCGACTTTTAAACTCGCGCTTATTTTTTAAAAGCGGCAAAATAATGGTCGCGCCCGGGTGGACAGAAAATGTCCCGCCTTAATAAAAGTTTGACCTTGCCTACTACGCGGAGAACTGGTTGGGGGTACCCGCCCACCACTGATTCTTCTTTTGAATCTGTTTTCAAAAATAGAAATCTCATTGATTTTTGGGCACTAGTGAAAGAAGAGTACCAAGATACAGTGAGAAAGCAATAAAATATTTATTACCTTTCACGAACACAGAGCTAGTCGAAAGAGCATTCTCGTGTTATGCATATATTAACCCTTTACCGCATAGTGTGCCATATATGGCACATTCCGATTTTTATTTTTTATTTTACTTTTAAAACTGAATCAGAACGTTACTTCATAAATGTTCATATATGCCACATACACAGCAATGGATCCTGCAGTATCTCAAGTAATGAACTGCAATAGATTTGAGGATATCAAGCGGAATTTGTACTTCAACGATAACTCTGAATTTATTGAGAAAGGACAACTAGAAGATACGACCTTTTCTTTTAAAAATTCGAGGGCGACTGCTTTTAATCCCTAATGAAGAACACCTAGCAATTGACGAGCAAATAATACGGAATCATTTTCTTTTGTAACATAATGTAGAATCATAATGTTCCATGTATGGCACAAACCCTAAATTATTATTTTAATTATTATTTTTTCATAAAAATAATAATCAATATTTTAAATATATTTTTTTAATTAATTTTTCTATCAATAAGAACCAATTCCTAATGCTCATGAATTATTTCAGCTAAAAATAAAAATTCATGCAGTAAAGGGTTAAGAATAAATATCGCAATAAGCTTGACCCAGCTCCTGATTTCAGGTTATACCCGTCTTCATTTGAACCTGGTTTAAAAAAAAAATTCGGATCCATGAAACAAGTGTGCATGAAACATCAAGGGTTGCATTAAAATTATTAAGAATCACAATGGAAGACTCTCATATCAAGATGAATAATTGCTATTTAAAATTATTCTACTTTCATCTAAAGTTAATGTGGGTAAAAATTATTTTAATGCTGTTTTTATTTGTCTTTATCTTCGCTAATATAAATAATTAAAAAAAAATAATATGTTAAATGAATATTAATAATAATAAAAGCAACCAGAGTCTATTCCTTAATTGTTAAATTGTTGGCCGCAAGTTTCTATTACCAATATCGAAAATATATTCGTTATAACATGATTATTTACCTAACTAAAATGAATAACGTTAACGTGATTCACAAAAATCATTAGCAAAACACGTGGATATTTGCGCATTGTCCACGGGTGCAATGCAATCGATTCCAAACTGCATACAAGTGCAAAGTGTACGCTAACGTGACCTGCAATCCATAAAAATGTTGATCCAGTAAAACATTTTAATAAGAAATTACGAAATTACTACGGAGTATTTTCTTTGTATAAAAATTAGTAATACATCCGATAACGGATTATTTCTATATTTGTCATTCATTTCCTCTTAAATATTTTTATTCAATTGATAATGAGTTCATTACACTTAAGATTAATGCAACTATCTCTTAAATGAAAGCTATTTCTTATAACAAAAATCTTGGCGCCATTTTATAATTACATAGGTTGTCATTTTATGTAATATATTGTGCCAAAAAATGTCTTTGTTTCGACATAGTAAATATAATATAGTAAAGAAAATGGTAAAAAACATTAACACATCAATAAATGTGGGCGAATAAAAGGTCAACGATGTTTTATTTTTGTAGAATCAAAATAAAATACAGTTTTCTTCTTATCATATATAGTTTATTGACCGCCACTATCCACGATGGAAAGCTACTTTCAATAATATCTTGCAGGAATCTTTTTTGAACATTTCCACACTGACTCCACCAATGCTTCACAAATATTCTCTTTTAGTTGCTCAGTTATCTATTGGCACAGACCAGACTTTCTCAAACATTCTTAGATTACCACCTTATTTGGAGTATATCTTTCATCAGCCCTCCCTCCAGTGTCGGCTCTAGGGGTTATGGCGCCCCGAAGCAAAGATTGCTTCGGCGCCTTTAAAAAAAAAGATTTATATAGATTTTTGGTTCAGCAAAATCGCTGGAGGAGATTTTGCTTTTGTTTCTTCAATTGTCGTAAAACGTTGTCCTTTCATTGTTATTTTCATCTTTGGGAAGAAGTTACACGGGCCCATTTCTGGTGAATAGAGTAGTTGCGGTATCATTACAGTGGTATCGCATTTTGGATAGAAAATCTCGAACAAGCAATAAAGTATGATCTGGTACGTTATCATAGCGCAATTTCCAAGAATTGTCCTTTCATAAATCTTGCCGTTTTCTACGAATGCTTCACGCAGCCGACGTAACAAGCTCAAATAATATTCTATAGTTACTGTAATGCCGGCTCCACACCTTGGCCGAGTCGCCGCGAAACAGGACGATTCCGAGCGTGTGGAGGCTTCGTTCGCCTCGGTTCGTCTTGTTTCGCTATGATGCGCCATCGCTCCGTATAATGTCGGTTTTTATCAAAGGATACAAATGCCGAACGCGAGCGGCTATACCGAGCAACCTATGTTCCTTCCACAGGCTCGTCGTTGCTAATACAGTGTACAGTAGAACTCTTGGCAGAAACACGTTTCGCGCTGTAATTGAACAGTTCTTTTTAGGGTTTTGTAGGTATGACCAAAAAACCCTTATACCGTCATTTTGTCGTCTGTCTGTCTGTCTGTCTGTCTGTCTGTCTGTCTGTCTGTTCGGTTAAAATTGTAGCCAAACGGCTAAACCTAGAGAGTTGAAATTTGGCATGCTTATACAACTCTTTGACCCGCACGTAGGAAAAATACTAAAACATCTAAAAAACATACCCCCCTAAAAATATAAACAAATATTTTTTTTTAATTCTGAGTACGGTATCAAATGAAAGCCCTTAGTACGTGGATTAACGATCAAATTTTTATTTTTGCAAAATAAATTATTTTGATGCGATTTTTGCCAAAATTGTGCCAAAAAATTTTTGTCCCACACCCTGTAGCCCAGATGGTTTAAACTAAAAATCTAAAAAAATTCTAAGTAATGTATATTGGTGTGAACCGAAATAGTACAACAGGAATTTTTGATCAGATTATGTTTTCGGAAAATAACGCATTTTTTGTGGTTTTTGGTTCACAAAGTACAAAAGTTATACCAATGTAAGACAATCATATGCAAAGTGTCCGATGGCGCAACGGGTTAGAGCGCTGGTGTCGGAAGCTAAAATTCTCTGGAAAACGAAGGGTTTCGAGTTCGAGTACGGACGGAGTGAGTTTTATTTTTTCTGTTTTTTTTTTTTTGCATTTTTATTATGTTGAAATTATTTTGTCAATATTCTAGTTATATTTTGACAAATGTTGTATTTAATTTTTAAGAGCGTAAATTTAATAACCAGTCTTATTATATGATTAACAGACGATAAATTATTTTAAAAATATCGTTCATTTTGCCGTGATTACTATAAAGTAAAATTTGTCCTACACACTCAGCATACCGCCTTCACTTATTATATACCTGCGAAACCCTGAAATGTGTGAATATTCACACTTCACATCAATTTTTTTATTCCTGTTGTTAATTTGAATGGGCGAGTGAATGGGCGAACGATACGGTCTTGAAATTTTTGGACTGTTACCAAGCCGAGCCTGTTATATGGGATCAAAAAAAACATAGACCATAAAGATAGGAAGAAAGTGAATGATGCATGGGTCCGCATCAGTCAAGTATATTAATAATTATAATATGTAAGAGCGCACAAAGCTGTTGCAGCTCCAAGTTCTACGTCTCCCATCGTGCTATAAGTCTGAACAATGACTTGGCAAGCATGTGGACGGTGCACTCGTATCGCCATCGTTCGCCGAGCGCTTCGTCCGAACCGCTCGGGCGAGCGTGTGGATAACACCTTGCAGTAAAAATTCAAGGCACACAATACCACGATAATCGAAAAAAAAAAAACAGTGAGAAGTACTTTAACATTCGATCGAACTTGGCGTGCCTTTCTGGGTCTTGGTTCATTTGGAAGCTTCCATTGAGATAATTGAGCCTTTTTTTCGATGTCATAACCGTACACCCACGTCTTCCACGATTTCCTGAGCACAGTGGCGGATCTAGCTTTTTGGGGGCCCAGGGCCTAAAAATACCAAGAGGCCCTACACATGTGTCAATCAAAAAAATTTAAAAATAAAAGACAGTATTAAAGGTTATTTATTATTTATTACATTTTTATAAAATTACATTTATATGTTGGATGTTATTTTTTTATTAGCTGGCGCTTCACTTACGTTGATTTTTAATAAATATTAGTAATATTTTTGTTTTGATCTTTTCTCTTATAAGCCGTACTTGGTATAGAATATACTAGGTATATGTCCGAGAGGTTGCGGGCCCCTTGCGGATATGGGGCCCAGGGCTTAAGTCCTATTAGCCCGTATGTAGATCCGCCACTGCCTGAGCGACTTCTTTACACATTTTTTGTTCAAAAGTTAACAATTCCGGAACAAATTTTGCTGCCAAAGAATTATCTTCCAGAAAATGTCGTTACAGCGCCAACTTAACTTTTTCTATCACTAATTATGTAATTTGTATTCAATTTCTTGTATTGTTCAATCATGTAATTATAGAAGTTACATAGAGAATTATAAGCTTTGGATTCTGCTCTTATCAATAAATAATAATAATAATAATAAAAAATATCAAATACAAATATAGTTTATTTTCCCAACCTGGCTAATTGGATACGGCAAAATTCCAAGGTTAAAGATGCGAAACACTTTTAGTTGCTTACAAGATTGCATTAATACTTATTTTTACTTTTCTGGGCAAAGCTAGTTACCGCCAAACATTCTCTATGTAAAAATGTATTATTATATTTATGTAATAATGTTAAAATAAAACGTGTGTTACTATCTGAAGACTTTACTGAATTTTGAGTAACTCCGAAATAAAGGTAACCAATTATTTTAAATTATCTTTTAAGTTGGCATATAGACAGGGACGGATTTACCACGATTTTAATGACGCTACTAGTATCGGGCCCCGGAAAACAATGGAGCTCCCAAAAGTGCTCGTCAAATAGTCTTTCAAACTTATATTTGCGAAAGCCATTAAATAGGAATCGTTTTGGTTTAAAAGTACGCAACTAATTTTTTATTTTATTTTTTTTTTTTTTCATCCTTTCGCTATTTTTCGACGTAATTGCCGATCCGCTCGTGGCATTTTTCCTAACGGGCGATGAGTTTGACAATCCCCTCGTAATAGAAGTCGGCTGTCAGTCCAATTACACCGGTCAACAGAAATTTTGAGCCTGGGTTCTGCATATCTGATTTTTATTTCTTCCACATTATTAATTAAAGAAAAAATAGTTTTACCCGAAAAAGTTTGCTTTTGTAGCTATCAGAATGAAATTACGGATTTCAAGAAACTTTCCCTTTTTTCAGACCTTTATTGTATGTAAAAATAATACAAACTTTTGTTATGAATTCGAATCAGTTTTATTTACAAGAAAACCATTCGAAGCAAACAACTACTGTAACAGAATATATAAAAAAGTTTAGAAATGATTATTTTTCGTATTTCTTCTGTGATTGTATGGACTTTCTCGTATTAGCCCCCAAATATAGTCCCCCGTCATACTCTCATTGTATTGCCCCTGATAACGACGTTCAAAGTACATCACGTCTTGATGAAAACGTTCACCTTGTTCTTCCGAATAGGCTCCCATGTTATCTTTAAATTGGTCCAAGTGAGCATGTAACATATGCACTTTAAGGGACATTCTGCAACCCATGAGTTTAAAGTTATCAAGCATAATTGCAATAAGCTCTTTGTAATTGTCTGCTCTGTTGTTTCCGAGAAAACCATGAACCACTGCTTTCAGGCTTTCCTTTCATGAGTATTGAGTATCTGTGAAAATTCGTCACTGGACATTATTTTCTTTATTTGTGGCCCGACAAAAATAAAGGTAGCAAGGATATTTAGTATAACCGCCTATGCAAGTCGGAATCTCATGCATTCCTTCCGACTGGCGTCTTTTCATAGACAGTTCTACAAAAAGTTTAAAAGCTGTCCTTCTTCACAATGGAAATAGATTTCCATCTCTTCCTTTTTGCTCATTCCGTAATGCTCAAAGAAAATTACGAAAATGTGTAAATTGTGCTTGAGAGTTTAAAGTATGATGAGTATACCTGGCCAGTGATAAGGGATTTTAAGATGGTTGGATTTCTGATGGGGTGCATTCCTATCAGAAATCCAACCATTCTCTTGTTTTGATAAATTCGCCGCAAATATAGCAGGATGAGTCTACCTCGTGTTTACAACTTTTTGACGCCATTTTTGGATCTGCCCCCACACAAAATGCGTTGTATCGCTGCAATGTGCATGCGCATACCGACTATGAAACACGTAAGTGAAATACCACTTGCTTTCCACCCGCTCGTCCCCACCCTTACTTAATATTACGCGCTTCTCCTTGTATGGTCATAAAAATAAATAAATATATATTGATCGTTGTAAAATGTACAAAAGCAAAGTTTTTCAAAAATAAACGAATGTTTTAGTTATTTTTCGATATAAAGAATCAGTCATTAAAATAAAGACTCAAAAAAAAATATTTTTTTTGTTGACCTGTGTTATTCAAAATTTTTTTTACTTTAAATGGAAACTGACAATGTCGTAGATAACAGATCGGGAAACATTTTGAAAATTCTTATGCAGTTCGTCAATAGTGAAGCGCCTGTTCTGCCGAATGTGTACAATAACAGCTGCTTTCAGTTCGTCCGTGATGACGGTTGAGCGATCAGAACTTTCCTCATCATGGAAATTTGTTCTTACACAAAAAAAAAAAAACAAATTGATTCGAATATATTTGGTGTATATTGTAGGGTATCAACAAATAAATCTTGATTTACATCTTGCGTTCTCCCCACCACTATAAATTGTCCACGCCTACAGCCTACCGGTCACCACACACCGTAAGGAACGACTGACGTACGTGATCAGTACATTACGCTCTTAAATAAACGACACCACTTTCGCACATTCCTTTTACTCATCACACCTTCTCCAATTAACTACAACGAGTTGCCGATGGATTTCGTCTATCTCCGCTAGCAACTTCCGACTGACTGACAACGTTGGCAAATGTTCAGATATAAATATAATGAATCCATTTATCAATATACAGTCAGATTCAAACGGTTAGGCGGAACTAAATGGGAATTTCGTTCTTTTAGGTTGTCACGAGAAAGGATCTTGCTTGGGTTATTTCATTTTTCACGTTGGAAAGTCACAATTTAAAATTCTAACAATGAAACCATGGAAACGAATGACATATGTCAAAATTAAATTATTATTTTTTGTATATTTTAATGACAAAAAATTAATACATGGGTAATTTGTATTAAGAATGACACAAAAAAGCAAAATATAAAGAAAATGACAATTTAAAATGATATTAACCTTAACCAAAAAATGTGTATTATAAGTATGATTTACAAAGCTTAAACAAAACGGTCGAAAAGCACGATTTAAACGATGAAAGTAACTAGATTGCAAAATTTATTTCCGCTTAACCATTTGGAACAGACTGTATTTCTTATTTATTTAATGAACACATAGATATGAAGCAAATGCAAAAAAAAAAAAAATCGCTTGGATTTTTAATGTGATGAAATATACACAAATTATTTAAATTTAATTTAAAAAAATTAAATGGAAGCTCATAGTACTCAAATAAAGAATCAAAAAACTTTTTATCCAAAACATATTCTTAGACATCCAGCATTTTATTGGCTTCTTACACTTATTAAATTCCTACAAAAGCTTGAATGAGTGAAAATTCACGCTTCACATCATTTTAAAAAATTTTATTTGCCTTTGCTTCTGAGGCAAATTAGCCAGGGCAATTCTAAATTCCTGAAAATTCTATGCCTAAATGCAGTAGCGGCGCTAGCACTTAAAATCTGGAGGGGAGGCAGGAAATATTTGAAATCATTCATGACCTAAAAAAAAGGTCTTCACTTCCAAAATACATTTTTCTCCAAGCAATTCTGAGGGGGTCAACTGGGGGCCAGAGCAATTTGGGGCGGGGCGGACCCCCCGCTAGCGCCGTCACTGCCTAAACGGGATTCGAACCCGAGACCTTAGAAATCTTTGTCAACACTACGCTACGCCGATGAAAAAATTATACAAAATTATTGTCTTATAGTTTCGTTTCGACATAAACAGTATTTTTTTCAATTTTATTAATCAAAATCTCAAAAAATAATCTTCGAGGCAGCGCCGCAGTAAGGAAAACTTAAGGGGCAAAATCGTGTTTTGGCGCCCTTGCAAAAATAAGGTTCTCACCTCCCAAAATGTAAATGATGAGCAAAAAAAAGGTCCTCACCTCCCAAATCTAAATGAGAAAAAAAAAAAAAAAACAAAAAAAGGTTTTCACTTCCCAAAATCCAAATGATGAGCAAAAAAAAAAGTGTTGAGCAAAGGTCCTCACCTTTGCAATGTAGCGCTCCTTAGTCAAGTTCGTCAGCGCCCTTTTACTTAATGCGCTATGGGCCGTCGCCCCAGTCGCCCCCCCCCTTACTGCGGCTCTGCTTCGAGGTATCAGTTCTTATGATACAGTGCGATCATTATTTCTTGAACGTTATGCAATACTTGACAGAAACATTTAGTTATCAAACTTATTTCTAATGACATGTACACATAGGCGTATATTCTATTTTTGTTACCTTATACGAATTGATTATTAAATGAACACTATTTTTCTCTACACGCCAGTGAGTTGATAACAAATATGAAGTTAGAAACACATCTTTGTTATTCCTCGGGTGAGTTCGGACCAGCGAAGTAATCTGATAGGTTCTTTGTAAAGTTGTGACTTTCAGCTGTGATTTGGAATACAGTTTTGATATTTTAAAACCCATTGTTTACCATTATGTAACGGTCAGGATTTAATGATCGCGCTGTATGTAGTTAAGTATTGAAATAATTGTTGAAATAATGTATTACCTGAATGAATGGAACAATAGAGATGAGCAGCCACAGGACAACATTCAGGATGCTTATTCCGACAGTAGGTATGGCCAGCATTTCAATGTTGTCGTAATCTAGTAACCAGATTATTCCAGATAATCCCCACGATAAGTTGATGATGGTAAAGAGACAGACGGCTGGTGCTAAATCGTGATTGAAGTATTTTAACAACTTCTTGAACTCCAACAACTCCTGAAAATTAAATAACAAACTACAGTATTTTATAGCCTAGAAAATTGTCGCTGTAAAATCGCAAAATGATGCAAAACTTAATCAAAATCAATACATTTTTCTTGTCTGCATGGTAGATATTGTGATCAAGACAAAAAACAAAGTGATGATCTAAAATATACATGTGATAACCAAAAAAAAGTCCTCATTCGTAAAATAAAAGTAATCACAAAAAAAAGGTCCTCACTTGTAAAATACAAGTGATTTACCTAAGACCATAGTGATAAAAAATTAGGTATTTCCCCCCTTCTGGGTGGGGGCGGTCCACCACCCGCGCCCCTGGTTGCGCCACTGTTATCTAGAGATTTTAAATTAGACATGGGTATACAGTTCTTTGGCCATCATATAGTAAAATACAGAGAATACGAAACAATTCAGGACTTTGACAAAAAAAAAAAAAAAAAAATACGTAGCAAGTTGCTGGGTATTTATATATGCTAGTAGCATCGCAACTCTTTGTTGGATGTATAGTCCATTCCAGGCTTATCCGGAATGGTTCTTACCTTTGTAAACTGGTAACCAATAAACTCAACGGGAAGTCGGTAGTCAGGATAATCATAACAAAGGAATGAAACAATGACCAATAAAATAATTCAGTTTCAGTAAAGTGACCATACGTCCCGAATTTAACGGACAGTCCCGAATTTTTTCAGAAGCAATATTTGTCCCAAATTTTAGAAAAGGTACTTATTATCAATTTTTATTTTTAATATATATCAACTAAAATGATTTTTACAAAAATTGAACTAAAACAAATCTACCGAGAAGGTAATTTCCTTGTTGAAGATCTTTCGGACAAGTGACAATATTCAACTTGATGTAGACACATTAAAAGCAAATATTACTAATTAAAGTAAATTATGAAGAAGAACTGCGGATTTTATAAAAAGCTTCAAAGCAAAAAAGACCTGCTCAAAAAGATCCATAGTTCGGAAAAATATAAAAAGTTTTCTATTGAGTAATTTTAATGAATAAATTTTGAGTTCAATTAAAAAATACTGTGATTTTAATAATGTTCCTCTTAATAATATAAGTTAATTATCTGTGATTGGAAATTTTTATTTATTATAAATTATAATTATGTATTGTATATAATTTGTATTAAAAAAAAATAAATTTAACAATTATGTGTGAATATATCCCCCCCCCCACACCCCCCGTATATAAACTCCCGTCCCGAATTTTGAACTAAAAAGTATGGTCACCTTAGTCGCTCAACCCAGTGTCGTATATTGGACTCATGGTTAGAGGGACACTTATGATGCCTATATGTAAGACAGGGGAGAAGCTGGCGGTTCGCGGACTACACACGACCCTTATATTATTTTTTTGCGGTGCATCAAGGAAAAAAATATATATATTGCGCTTATTTAGGATAACAATATATTTAAAAAGAATTAAATATACTCTCTTCTCCATTGTCTGTTTATCAAGAAATTTCAAGGAGCCCTTCAGGATATTTGAACTTTCGTCACTGTTTATTATTCTTTTGTATGAAAAATGACCCGCGACCTAAATGAAGGCCCGCAGTGCCCGCCCCTGAATACGCCACGGCCTGTTCCAAACCATGGCAATCTTATCAAACATTCCAAAATTGTGATAATGGCATCAGATAACTGCAGTTATTTCTAGAGCCCTACGCATCCGCCAGTTTTCTGCGGATGCGTATAAAATATCATATCCGCTTATCCACAATATCCGCGTGAACATAAAATCTTCTGTTCAGCCTCCTCTTTACACGGAAGAAGCGTTCAGAATCCCAAAAACGAATCGGTAGCATTTGGATTGTGCTTACGGTAAGAGTGAAATAAAGCCACGTTACGGCACTTTTTTACGCTTATTAATTTTTTTTTTTTTTGCTCTTTTGGTCTTTATACTCTTAATACCTACTTAATGCTTACTTAAATATATATTATACTTTATATAACAGTGGTAGTAAAAACAATTTCTTTGGAATTAATGCCAGTTTATGAATTTAAAAATAATTATTTAATGTATCGCCTTATTTGGCACTTTTGGAAATATTGGTAAAAATTAACAATGGTAATTTGACACATTTAAAAACTTATGAAGATCATTAAATTTAAAAAAAGAAAATGATTTTAAACTAATGAAATCGTCAAAACTTTCATCTTTTAATAAGATGATTTTAAGAATTTAGTTCTAACATTTTCTGATCTTATAGTTCTTTCATTTTATCGACTGGCTATAAATGTGATAAATGAATCTGTTTAACTATTTCTAAATATCGCTACTCTAAAACAATAGTGAAATCAGAGGCGAATTAAGCGGTGGGCGGACTGGGCGGCCTCCCGGGCCTCACGAGGCCGGGGGGGCCACCGAAGCCTATATACAAATATTTCCATTCTATTTAAAATAATAGAGGGCCCATTTTAATTTTACCGCCCAGGGCCCCCAAACAACTTAATTCGCCACTGAGTGAAATAACTTAAAAAAATTAGTTTCTGACATATTGCTGTTTAAAGTTTTACATTTTATATAAACTTGGTTTAAGAAAGAGTCGAATAATTGTAATTTACATCCTTATATTTTAATATAGTACAGAGGTCGGCAACACGGCGCCCTAGTTGAGATTTTTATGCGCCCTCGCTATCGAGACAACTCATACTGAGCCCAATATCCAAATCGCATTTATTGGTGATTCGACTTGAGCGATCAGCGCTAGATTAGACGACCTTGCGAACCACGAGCGTTTACATATTTTAAGTTTTTATGCGCCCTCAATATCATTTCAATTTATATTGCGCCCTCATTGACAAAAAGGTTGCCGACCCCTGATATAGTATATAATCTCAGTACGGCATTAGATAGAAAATATTTTTTCGGATTCATAGGAAATGTGATAAAATCCAAAAAATTTCAGTAGTGTTTTAGAGCAGCGATATGCAAAATAAGGCGAAACATCTTAGTTATTTCCAAACTGACATCAAATCCTGTTGTGCGGATATTTTTGCGGATGCCGGTCTGATGCGGATTATATATTTACAAAAGCTGCGGATGTGCGGCCTGGATACGCGGATGCAGTACAGAAAATCGTATCTGCGCAGGGCTTTAGTTATTTCGTCGACTCCAAGAAAGCGTGGAATGAACTATACCTCCTAATATTTTCTAATTTTCAATGATTCATAATGTCTTCCTATTTGTTCATATTAACTATTGCAACTATTAAGTAACTGCGCACGTATATGGAATTGGTCACATACGCACATGGCAGTTATTGAAATATATAAGCCCTTGACACTTACTTTCATCCATTCAATTGGTCTGACTGGCTGCAAGATGAGCTTAGCTCGCAAAAAATACAAATAAGATGTTAATAATTGACCTTGCAAGCAATAACTGGTAATGATTGTCGCTTGAATCATGTCATGCCATAGCGTACACACCGTCAGCAGAATCTTCATTATGACAACAATATAAGTGGATCTAAAAATAGAATAATTATGTAATATTATGTAACCTGAAATTTATATTGTCCTAAAAATATATATCTGGTTACCTTGCGAAAATAGATACATTTTTGCAAGGTGACAGATTGACAGAACCAGTTTGAATTTTTTAATGTGAACTTGAGCGTTTCAGATATGTAACATAAACTTCAGTTTTCTGTTTTAGAGTTGATATTACAATGCAAGGACAATTTATATTTAATTCGATTGTCTAATAGTGTTTCTTCCTACCAGTTAATTTTTTTCTGGGTTCTTTGGTGAGTCATATACATATTTGGTGTTTTATTTTTTTTACAGTTTAGTGGGTATAACCGAGAAATCTTATGCCGTCACTCATGTTTAATATATTTAATCAGGACTTTTCGTGGTAGAGTGAACTGAGTCACTAATAGTGGCGCCTTTTAAGGGGCGCACAACAGTATAGTTTTCACAAGTTTCTGATAAAATACTTGATTCTATATACACGTTTCTAGCTATTTTGTTGTATTGTGATAATTACGTATAATTATAGTGCTTGGTATTTACTTGATACACTACGGGTATCTGAAGGCAGTGGTGGGATTCAGCCGGTTCGCAACGGTTCGCGCGTAGCGGTAGCGAAAATTTTCGTTACTTCTGCGAACCGGAAATAAAAAATGAAAATTACTAAAAATTATTTTATTTTATATTTCGCATCGTATAAAGGGATGGACAAATAAGTAAAAAAATAATATAGCATATTTTTTTGTCAATGGTCATCAAATTTTAGCTAAATATAAAACGATGGGTAAGTGGATGAATACCGGGAGCAACTGTACATATTTTACTCATATCTGAATCTTTTTTTGTAAATATTTAAGGACACTTCAGCTGCATAGGCTACTAGTGTCCGGTACAATTTGGTAATGATATACTAATACAATATTTCAAGTGATAATACAATACAGTATTTTTATTTTTTTTATATGAGTATGCATGTTAGTTTATAAGTTTTGTATTATGTCTGAGTCTTGTAGAAATTTCAGTGTGTTGTTCAGCATGGTTGTGTTGTTTGAGAGTGCTTCTTTCAGAGATCCTGCAACGTTGTTGTTTCTTCTCTGTACGGAATACTTATAATTATATGTTGGACAATTTATAACTATATGTTGCACAGTGATTTGTTCATTGCATTCTTCACATATGTTGCATTCCATATTGTGTAGCAGATATTGATGGGTTACCTTTGTGTGCCCTATTCGTAATCTTGTGATGATTATTTCTTCCCTTCTGGAGTAGTGTGTCGGCCATTGTATTGTATTTTCTTTTACTGTTCGTACCTTATTGTTCTGAGTTTCGAGCCATTGAAGGTTCCAGTCTTTTTTTATTTTCTTTTTTATCATAATTTTAAGGTCCTGTATTGGGCATGGTATTGAGAGGGCTGGTTGTGTTATAGCTTCTCTTGCTGCGGCGTCTGCTTTTTCATTTCCCTGGATGCCGATATGGGACGGTACCCACATGACTGATATTTCAGTACCCCGATTGATGGCTTAATGGATGTTTTCCTGGATCTTTAGCACAAGTTTGTTGCTCGGATACATTTGTTGCATGCTCTTGATCGCGCTCAGGAAGTCCGTACAAATTGTGTATTTCGTTCTTATATTGAGGTCGTGTATTATGGTCTTCGTTGTCTTGAGATTGCTGAAGACTTCGGCGTGAATCTTTTAAAAATATAAATTTTATATACAAGGTGTCTCAAAAGAAATTTTATATTTATTTAGCTTACTGCGTGAACGCAACGTATCCGAGGGGCGCGGGGGTTATGTCAATCGGTAGCCTGGCTCTTGGGAATTCAGTCGCTATGGAGCGTTTCTCGGGAGCACGCGCGTTATGCGTGCGAGAGTTTTACAAAAACGGTGATTCGGCGACTGTAGCGCGTAGAAAATACTGCAGTATTCGAGGTTTTCGCCACTTAAATGATGCGCCAAGCATTCCTCTCATTCGACATTGGGTTAAAAAGTTTGAAGAGACTGGTACAACGCTGGATAAATCAAAATCCGGGCGACCTAGGTCATCAAAAACGGTAGAAAACGTGGAGAATGTTATTCAGTCTGTTTGTGACGACCCGAACCTTTCAATTCGGAAGCGCGCAAGTGCTTTAAATGTGCATAGATCATCATTACATCGCATTATACACAAAGACCTATAACCAAAGAACATGGTTCCAACAGGACGGAGCAACTTCACACACGTCCAATATGTCTCTGCCACGTGTTCGTGAAATTTTCTCAGGCAAATTGATCTCCCGGAGAGGTGACATAAATTGGCCTCCACGCAGTCCAGATTTAACCCCTATGGACTTTTTCCTATGGGGTTATCTTAAATCTAAAGTTTACGCCAATAAACCGACTTCACTGGCACATTTGAAAGAAAATATCCGTCACGAAATGGCAGCCATCCCTGAGTCCACCTGCCGAGACGTCATAATTAATTTTACTGTTCGATTAAATGAGTGCCGAGAACGCGAGGGTCTACATTTAGACGATATTATTTTTAAGAAATAAATCCCCAAAAAGTGTATTTTAATAATTAATAAACATTTTTTCTATATACGGCTTACTTTTTTTTTAATCGATCCACTAAATATAAAATTTCTTTTGAGACACCTTGTATAATCAGCGATCTGTGGCGCATTCTCGGGAAAAACTTATGGACAGTGTTATAAAAAGTTTGAGTAAAAGATTAATGGATTGTGACCATTTACAATCCGGATGCCAAAATGGAAATAAATTGGACTTTTTATAAATTTTGGAACCAAATAATTGGAACATAGAAGAAGTTTTTGTTCCATGGTACACTGCCGAACAACAGCCAATATTTAACGACATTTTCAAATTTAATATTGATGTTAATGAATACAGAGTTTTTGTGGAGAACGTCTTAAAAACTCCCGACAGTTATAAAATTCCTCAAAATGTGCAAAAAGCAAAAAATATTGTAAAAACAATTGCTGTACGTTCAGCAGAACCAGAAAGAGGGTTTTCGAAGATGAATTTGATATGTTCGGATAGAAGAAACCGTCTGACGGTTCCGAACATATCAAATTTAATGGTAATAAGTTTAATCGGCCTGCCATTAAAAGATTGGGATCTTTCTTCTCTAGTAAAAATATAATTAAAAAATAATCATTTCGCTGATGACCCTCGCGTTATATATAAAAATAATAAAGAAGAGGATGACAATCAATTAGCAATTTGGGATTACTTTAAAGCATAATTTCATGAATTGGTTTTATTATGTAGCGTGATCTAAGAAATTGGAAACAAATGTGAAACTTTTTATTATCAATTTTCCGAAGAAAAAAGAATCTGCAAAGAATCTCCGAATCTCTTCTCTCAAACCCTCAGAATTATTTTCTCTATGTATATAGGGTGTCCACAATATCGATTTTAAGATTATATGGATAATGAATTTTTCTCGAAAAATTGATAATAAAAAAGTTTCCCATTTGGTACCGATGTTGGATCACGCTGTATGATTTATTTAGATACATAAAATCATTTATATTATTTTTGTTACCATTTATGTCAGGTTTAACCTGTAATTATTGTAACCTGTGATTATACACAGAATTTTTTTTTAAACAATCCCCCCCCCCCCAGGTTGTGCTTCCATACCAAACTGATAGTAAAATTATTTGAATCCCACCCGTGGTTTTATTAACGCGTTCGTTTTTCAAAATACGGGACAAACTTATCATAGAATATTTGCGAAAAAAACGGCCGACTGCCCCGGTGATAACGGGATGCATGGTCAGCCTAGTTATAAGGGTTTTTTGGTGGTCATACCTACAAAACCCTAAAAAGGAAAACAACGCTTCGTCGGGGCCTCAAAATCCAAGGGGCTCTAGACCCGAGCCTACTTGGCCTATACATAAATTGAGAAATGCATACTACATTTCATTTATCGGAATTAAACACGCTAGTGTTATATGTGGGCTAACTGTATCATTTTTTTTTTTTTGGCTCATACGAAATAATTCTACCCTTACGGTCAACAGTCAGTTTTAAAGTTCGATATATCAAAACATCTTATTTTTTATCAAACATAAACCAATTAAAATCTTTTGCGCACATCTTTGGTATTTTTAGAAGAAAGTTGTAAAAATGTGTACCAAAATAAACTGGCGTCTGGCCATTGCATCCTTTTATTCTTATTTTAAATTACTTGAAATGGCCCTGAATATTTATATGAAAGTAAACAAGAAAAAAAAATTCAGTTGCAAAAACAAGAATTATTCATACGTATTTTTAAATATAGAAGCAGTTGTATAAGTTCGTAAAACGTAAAACAAGTGGCAACTTATCAAAAACTGTAAAAATATTTTAAATATCTTTAGTATAAAAATTGAAAATCATTCAAAAAGTTCTGGTACGTAGTAAAGTACTTGGCTAAGATTCTTAAGGTGAAGTAGTATTTTACAAATAAGTTTTTTTACTGTTAAATTCATACATTTCTGATATGCACCAATATATTAAGTATGCGTAAACGTTTTGGTCTTTTTCGACGCTCTGGTACAATAATTTGAAATTCAAATAAATGTCTGGCTTTTTGTATTTTTAAAAGGTTGGTATCGATATCTGTGAATGATATAATATCATGATTTAATGATGAACATAACCTCACAAAACAATATTGAAATCGATAAGCAACGAAGAATTTTTTATTCTACACTGCATTCAGTGCGACTGCAAAAACGCCGGTAAAGCATGCAAATCAGTTCATTCTGTTCTTGGCGAAGATGTTGCGTCCAGTGACGTATTTTTACTACCCGCGGGCCTTATTTCGGGAAATAACATTTTTTATTTGCAAGTATCTTTATTTTGGCGTAATTTATTACATGCATTTTTATTATAGATGGGACCCATCGGACTGATAAGACCGGGAGTCTGTCCCTCGCCTAAAAATTGTTCTGGCTCCTAGCTGGCCCAGATACGGTTGGAGATAATTTATTATTTTAGATAAAATCCGGTTCAATTTGGGAATATTTCGAATTGTGAAAGATGGAAACGGGTCAAAAGACTGATTACGGCCCGCTTTAATTTTTTCAAAATTCAAGACCATCATATTTTTATAAATATACATAATGATAAAAAAATTGTGCCCTCCTCAAATATTTCCTGACCCCCCAGATTTTAAAAGCTAGCGCCGCCACTGGGTCCGTGCGCAATTTTTGTCTATTACGCACGAAAATATAGGTAATTCACGCACGCATTTCATATCATATTCAAGGCGGGTTACATCGTAAATTATATTCATGGAGGTTTTAAATGTGGCCTAAAGTGGTGAAGTGTGAATTTTGGAAAAGGTTTGATAGGGATTTGATATATGTAAGAAGCCAACAAAATGCTGGATGATTAAGAATATTTTTTTGATAATGATTTTTATTCGTTATTTGAGGACTAAGAGCTTCCATTTAATATTTTTAATCTAAATGTTTCATCACAAAAAAAATTAAATCAAAAATTCTAAGTAAAATAACAATATTTTGAACTGAGTTCTCAAGACTGTATTTTATGATAAATTGTAATAGTTCAAGGGAGCTATTTAAGGAGGTTTTTTAAAAGAATAGTTCCTATAAATAAAAAAAAAAATATCAGAAAGCTAATGTTTTTTTCGTTGCAATAGACCAGGAGTGCTGCCCCCAAAAAAGGACCACCCGATGCGTACCGCCCCCACCCCTTCGCTACTTATTAAAATTTAAACTAAATACATTCAAATGAAGAATGTGACCAGAGCCGTAGCAATGTTTTTGGCGCCCTTGGCAAATAAAGTAAATTGATTGAATAAAAAAAAGGTCCTCATCTCCCCAAATCCAAGTGATGAGCAAAAAAAAAGGTCCTCACTCCCCATATCCAAGTGATGAGCAAAAAAAAAGGTCCTCACCCCCCAAATCTAAGTGATGAGCAAAAAAAGTCCTCACTTCCGCAATGACAAAGTATACACAATAGCGCCCCTCATCAAATCTCGCGCCCCTGGCAAGTGCCCCGATGTCAACCCGTTTCTATGGCTCTGAATGTAACACATAATTGTTCTTACGTACGACCTAGCTTATATTTAAGCAATTATTGTTTTTCTGATACGTATAATATACTTATAATTATTAATAATATCTTGAGAATGTAAACAAATTATAATGCTATCTATTTATAATGTCATTTAAATTGTTTTTATTTTTTATACAAAAAAGAACATGAAAAAAATTTTAAAAATTGATGTGAAGTGTGAATGTTCACACATTTCAGGATTTTGTAGGCATTTAATAAGTGTAAGAAGCCAATAGAACACTGGATGTCTAAGAATATTTTTTTGATAATTATTTTTATTCGTTATTTGTGTACCTACTAAGATCTTCCATTTAATTTTATTAATTCTATTTAAATAATTTGCAAAAGATTCATCACAATAAAAGTTAAATTAAAAAATCCCACCGATTTTTTCTGCATTTGCTTCATATTATATCTAAGTTTTTAAATTAAAAAAAAAAAAAAAACTGTATTGATAAATGGCTTTTCTTTCTATTTTAAAAACGTATTTCTCACTAATAATAATGTGTTAATTTATATACACAATATGTACTACTAAAAATTATTATTTCTCGTTCGATACCTTAAAAACAAAAAACTAAACTGATTCAAACAATAGGTTGAATCATGGCACATAACATTAGAAGCATGTAAACTCCTCACACACATGAACATGAAGAAGCATTGGTTACAAATCTGTAAAATTAAAACTAATGCATATTGTTAACCGAAAGAGTAAGGTCGTTATTTTTGATCAGATTATTTTTTACAAAATATCAATTTATTTGTAATTTTTAATCTAAATATCAAGAACTTTCATTTGATGACCCAAAAATATATTTATAAATTTTGCGGGCGATGTGTTCGAATTTTCGGTATTTTTCCTACATGCAGATTCAAAAATCAGCTATGGCCGCCACAGGACTGGACCGCCATCACAAAGTACTTGTTTCATTTATGCTGCTTTAACAAAAAAATATCTCAAATAAAAGTTGTTAGTTATTGCTTTTATAGCAACTTTTGTTAAATATTTTTTTTCGAAATATTTCTCTGTTGTGAAATATTCGCAAAAATCTTAAAACCGACACGAGTACCTAAACTCCCATTTCTAGTCAACCGATTTTTACCAAAAGTTGATCTACTCGTGCCATTGATGTCAAAAGCTTAAATATGAAGTTTTATAATAATTCAAATCCTTTTAGCCGAATTTGCTCTACACGTGTATACGGACCGACAGACAGACAGACAGACCGACAGACATCATGTTAAAAATAGTCTAAACGTTATGTAGGGACCAGAATTCGTGGAGATCCATCGAAATCTCGAAATGTCAAAATCTGTATGATCACAATACCTCCCTTATAAATGTTGGCGGTCGGTAAAAAACTGTATATGCATATTAAATATCAATTCAATGGGCCGAGGTATTCGACCACAGTTCCTACCGTAGAGGCAGACACATGAGTGACGACATATAGATGGTTATACTTACGAAATCATAAAGAACTTTGTCTAAAAAGCTATTATTTCTTTGAATAATATCCACTTACTCTGCATCTATCCATTTAAATTTAATATCAGCTTCGGCCATCATAAAATTGACAGAAATTAATGATAGAACCATCCAAACAATACTCATTGCTATAAACAGCCATAACGTTTTTACCAATTTCTTTTGACTTATTGAACCATCAGATGGGTTCGTTGATGATAGGAAAACCTGAAAAATATTCCAGTTAAAAAAATTACAAAGCCAGATTATTTAAATAATTGTTATAGTTATGTTCCCTGTCATTGCAACATTGTCAATAATGTCACAACAATTTTAATGACCTAGATGACGAATAAAAGTTGCAATATAATATTCAAGAAAAAACAATAACTATTTAATTTTAGGTACCATTATCTGATCAAGCTAAGTAACAATTCGAAATGGTACGAATATTGATCAATAAATATTTAGGTAAGTATATATATATATATATATATATATATATATATATATATATATATATATATATATATATATATATATATATATATATATCAATCATGAGTTTATTTAATATATGTACTTTTTCATCCAGAAAATATTTACTGTATGACGAGATGTTTTTGAGACTTTTTAAGATTCAGAAAGAAATTAATCGATTTTTGTTCAGTTCTAGGAAGAATAGAAAATACATTGGACCATAAATTTATATACCCTACTATTAAGAAGAGTAACAAAAATATGTTTTATTTTGCTGGTCGCCCATATCGTCCAAAATGCATTCCAGTTCAGTGGATGATACCTTCTTTTACTTAAATAGTGTTAACTGATTTTCCATCTACTATTAGTTGTTTTTGGATATATCTGTGTATATACAATATTATAATATGTTGTAAAATAAATGAAGAGCCTAAAAAACGTATCTTGTCTAATTTTAAAAAAAATCATTTTATTGTTTTATTCGCAACATTGATGCCACCGCTTTGAAAAAACACCATAATTTCTTACTAAACCGACCTAGAAACCTTAAATAAATGGCTTTGAAACTGTCGCTTGTTTCCAAAACGTCTCTTGTCTACCACATAAAAAGGCAAGATGGTAGACGTGTAGTGACTGAAGTTGATCAAACAAATTGTCTGTTGTCCTACGACCCTGTATCATAGTATCACGCTTGTTCTTTTCAAAACTGTTTCTTGTCCAAAATTCTCAACATTGTAGTGTGATACAAAAATTAAAAATATTATATTAAAAGGTAAGGTTTTACGCCTTTTCTTTTTCAAATAACTTTAGTGGCAGCCATGATTTTAAAGTGTTGACAAACTTGTGCAAGTTGTGCGTTAGGTTTTCTTTTACTGCGATTATTTGAATAACATTTAGTTATTTCTATTTTGTTTTTTTTTTTACCGACCGCCATATAAGGGAGGTATTGTGATCATACCGATTTTGACATTTCGCGATTTCGAAGGATCTCCACGAATTGAGGTCCCTATATAACGTTTTGACTATTTTTAGCATGATGTCTGTCGGTCTGTCTGTCTGTCCGTCCGTCTGTCCGTCTGTCTGTGTACACGTGTAGAGCAAATTCGGCTGAAAGCATTTTTATGAAACTTCATATTTAAACTTCTGCTATCAATGGCACGAGTTGATCAACTTTTGGTAAAAATCAGTTGACTAAAAATGGGAGTTTACTCGTATCGATTTTAAATTTTTATGTGAATATTTCACAACAGAAAAATATTTCGAAAAAATTTATTGAACAAAAGTTGCTATAAAAGCAATAACTAATAACTTTTTTTTGAGACGTTTTTTGATAAAACTAAAAATTTCGAATAATTTCTGCAAAATTTTTCTCAATTTTTTCATATTTATATGTAACGTTTCCATGGTCATGATAAATAATATCTCTGTTAGAAAATATTAGGCCAAGTTATTTCTACTCTGCTGCTAGAATGTAATTTATGTAAGTACTTTATGATGGCGGTCGGTCCTATGGTGGCCACAGCTGATTTTTTTTTTTTTTGTAAATCAATTTCTATTAAATTTAATCGCTTTAAAAGAACTTTTGTTCTGATAACTTTTGAATCACAATAATATATTAATATGTAATATTATTATAATAATAATTATTTTATTATCTTTATCTCTTGTCAATTATTTTTACAGAACGTCTCTTGCCTTTTTTCGTTATTTCCAGAACGCCGTAATTTTGTTCCAAAATGTCCCTTGTCCAAACTAATTTCGTAAATTACTCAACATAGGTAAGTAATAAAATAAAAGTCGAAAGTTTCTGAACATCATAGATATCTAAGGAAATTATTTTAAAAAAATAATTGATTTTAAATAATTTATATTTGCATTAATCGTTTTTCGTGATTACTAAACTATTGTACTAAATACTGCAGTACAGTTTGAATTTGTTACAATAGGCGCGTTCGGCATAAGCTAATAATCTACACATCTGCATAATTAACACATTTACACAAGAATCTTGTGTAAATTATGCAGAATGTGTAGATTATTAGCTTATGCCGAACGCACCTATTGTCGACAGAAGTTGCGAAAAATTATAAAAGCAGAACAAATTGTAGTGTTTTTGGTTATCAGTTAAAAAAGGACAAAGATAGGCATCTTAGTTTTCTTTTATTTTTCCTAAGAATGGAGGGAAAGTTTAATATTAAGTCCAATTTTTTGCGACATCATTTTGTTGTTGAACGATAAAGACAAAGAACTTACAGTTTGAATTTTTTCGTCTATTTCATGCGTGTAGTTTTGAAAATTTGTAAATATTTAATTTTAAGAACCGTATCTCAAAAACTACTTGAGATAGGGACCTGCGGTAGGAATTTTTGAAATCCCAAGGTCCTAAAAGGCCTCAGGACAATCAGGATATATTATAAAACAACCCCTAAAATTTTTTTTTGTAAAATTTATATTATATATATTTTTTTTTAATTTTAAATAATTCTAACTTAACACGTTCGCCCACAGTATGGCTATAGCCGTCGAATATTTTTCCTAGCTCAGGTCATGACGGTCTAAACCGTCCTACTTTTTTATTCAAATATACAAATGACGGCTGGGGCAGGTTTTAATTCCATTTAAGTATATGTGCATAAGAAACTTAAAATCCAATGTGTCTCGAAATGTTCTATTAACTGCTTATTATGCGCTGTTCGAATCCCATATCACGTATGCGTTGCTGGCTTGGGGACATTCTACTCATACCCAGCGAATTTTTCGCTTACAGCGACGAGTTGTTAGAATTATTTGTGATCTAAAATATAGACAGGACTGTCGAAAATATTTTAACATTTTAGGAGTGATGACATTCCCGTGCCTGTACATCTTTCACTGCCTGATTTACATGCACATAAATAAAAATAAGTTCAATAGCCAACTAGAACTCCATAGGTATGAGACAAGGGGTAAACACTTAATACGGCCGACTTACACCAGACTCAGTTGTACCAGATATTCGTTTAATTATTACTCTATCAAATTTTATAATATCTTGCCAGAAAATATTAAGTGCTTGCCTCTGAGCTCTTTCCGATATACTTTAAAATCGTTTTTCAAGGAAAATCCATTGTATTCATTTGATGAATTCTTGGATAACGATTTTAATAACTTGTGTTAAAATGATATGTACACATATATTTTTATTTAAACTATAATATAATATTTTTTTCAATTATACTTATGTTGACGTGTGTAAAATGTAAAATTTCAAACACAAATGAAAATATTATTATTATTATTATTAAAAATATTATTATGAAAACTAGTATAAACTGTCCTATCAGGAACATACCAAACACAGTAAATGTCCTATTATAAACAAAAATAAAAAAAAATTGACATTTTGGGTACATCTCATTGTACAAAACTGTCCGCGAACGTGTTCAGAACAATAAAATATAGGGACCTGCAGTTTAAAATTTTGAAATCTACAGATTTTTTTCTACCTAGATAATAAAAGGACCCTCCTTAGTTAACTCCTTTATGATCCGTGTAGTTTTGAAAATTTGTAAATATTTCATTTTCGTAAGACCGTAACGCCGACCTTCGTAGCGTAGTGGTAACACATGTGCTCTGCGTTGCTAAGGTCTCGGGATCGAATCCCGTTCAGGAATGGAATTGTGCATGGAATTTTCAAAAGATAAGAATTGTTCTGGCTAATTGCCAAAGCAGCAAAACAAAATTTCCGTCAGAAAATGACCAATTTCAAAAAATATATATGAGAACTTTAAATTTATTTTTTAGACTACCCACCCTAAAATTAGTATACATATAAATTGAAAAAAAATATATTGGAATAATTTGAGCGAGAAAATAACGTAGAATGATGATAGTCACTCATTAAGTAAATCAAATTATTAATTGTATATTAAATTTTTATTTTAAATAATTTTCTTACCCGTTCCATTAAACTAGATAAATTTTCATTGTTCGAAACTCTGAATAAAAACACAGCATACAGGTAAGTAATAAAATGTATCACACTTGGAATAATAAAACTAAAAATCAAATTTCCATTGCATAGCAATGTATAAACATCGTTTCCACTATCTTCACAGAACATCGGTTTCATTTCGTAACAAAATCCTCTATCCCTCCGGAAGCATGCCATGTACTGCAATACGTAGCCACATAATATGAAAAGGACAACTTGTATTGTATACAGGAGCCATAGTACTTCTACGCAGGAAGATATTTCTCGAGTATCAAGAGGTCGCAGACCCATAACTGCGAGTAATCGAAGGTAAGGTCTTAAAATTTTACATTTGCAGTAGTATAAGACAGCGGATACACTAAGTAGTTCCCTGGGTTCTGGTGTATCGGTTATGTCCCGGATCTAAAAAATAAGAAACATAATAGAGTTATGAATGCTTAAGGTGGCAACACGTCCGGTTTTGCGGGACAGTTCTGTATTTAATAAGTGTAAGAAGCCAACAGAATGCTAGGAATAATTGATCTATAATCACATCAAAATCAACAGTTTTTTGATAATCATTTTTATTTGTTATTTGAGTACTAAGAGATTCCATTTAATTTTTTTAAACAAAATTTAAATAATTTGTGTTAAGTTCGTCACAATAAAATTTAAATTAAAAAATCAGCTGTGGCCACCACAGGACCGACCGCCATCATAAAGTACTTATATAAAATACATTCTAGCAGCAGAGTAGAAATAACTTCTAATATTTTCTAACTTTTTATCACTATTTATCATGACCATGGAAACGTTACATATAAGTATGAACAAATTTCGAAAAATTTTACAAAAATTATTCGAAATTTTTCGTTTTATCAAAAAACGTCTCAAATAAAAGTTATTAATTATTGCTTTTATAGCAACTTTTGTTCAATACATTTTTTCAAAATATATTTCTGTTGTGAAATATTCACAAAAATCTTAAAATCGACACGAGTAAACTCCCATTTTTCAGAATTTTTGTTTAACCTCCTTGGATAAAAAGGAGCGGGACAAGAACTTTTTTGGTACATTTTTGACTACTATCGTGTTAAAAGAAAAGAATTTTAAAAAACTACTTTTCATTTCTTAATCTACTTTTAAGAGATTTCTTTAGAAACCACTCAATAAATTTTTAAAATATAATTATTTTTTTTCATCACCACAAAAAAATCGTCATTTTTCGAAAAATTTATCTGATCGAAAATTCCTGTTGAACTACTCCGGTTCCCATCAATGTGCAGATTTTTTTCAGATTTTTAGATCAACCCCTCTGGAAGATAGGGTGGGGGACAAAAGTTTTTTTACATATTTTTGGTGAAAATCCCACAAAAAAAAATTATTTTTTTTAAAAATTATTTCGTTCCGCTTTTTGCGGGACTGTCCCGCATTCTAACATTTTGTCCCGCATTGTAACTTGTATTTGAGGACCTTTTTTTTGCTCTTCACTTGGATTTTGGGAGGTGAGGACCTTTTTTTTTGCTCTTCACTTGGATTTGGGAGGTGAGGACCTTTTTTTTTTGCTCTTCACTTATATTTGGGAAGTGACGACCTTTTTTTGCTCCGTCCCGCATTGCCTTCTTAAGAAAATGGGCACCCTACTCTTAATGCAAATGGGAACGGTGTTGCCAAATGTTGTAAAAGTGTCAAATGTGTCAATTATAATAATATGAAAAACTCATATGATTTACAAAAATCAACTCTTATAAAACTCAAAATAACACTCAACAAAAACAAATGGCCATTTGTAGAATACTGTCTTCACAGATCAGCGCGTTTTAGAGCTGGCAACGTCGACAAGCAAGAAAAGGATAGCGTCATTGTGTAAACCCCTTAGAGAGTATGAAAAAAACCTCCTCCATATGCCCTGTACTGCAAACTCACCTTTGAACGCACTATAGGCTAGAGGATATTTTTGAAATTAAATTTGATATTTAAATATTTCTGGACACCTATTTGTTGATAAAACGGCAAAACAGATTCATAAAATATTGTAAAAAATATTTATTCCTACAATTTTAACTTGATAGCTGTGTAAACACAACACAACCAAATTTTGAATATACTCTAGTCAACTAAAAATTGACCACCGTAGCGCTGGGATCTTAAATTTATTTCCCTATGAGTTTTTTTTGTGGACATACCTACAAAACCCTAAAACATGGAAACCAAGTGACAACAATTAAATACTATTATTGCTATGCACTACACTGTTACATTTTTAGTTTGTTTAAACCACAATAATAATAAAAAAAAAATCTTAATATACTTTTAATTTCATTCTATAAATTACTTACGGATAAACTTCGCATGGAAGATGTTCTTGTAGCCATTCTTTCATTGTAAGAATCATTGACATCTCGAACTTGATGGTTATTATCAATTTTAGCACTTTGTGGTACATCCATAGTTCTAAACATCATATTTTTAAAAACTTCAAATCACAACACATGTCTGAACTCACGAACTTATGTAATCAAAAAACTGACATTTAGTTTTAAAATGATACCTTTGTGTATTAACTTGTTATTTAAAATAAATAAGAAAAACAAATCTGTATTTGTGATAACCTTTTAGCATTTATGATATGCGAAATTGTATTATGTACAATAAAAATAAACAGATTGTTTGAGAAAATATATTGTTCAAATGTATTGGAATCTTTGAAAAGATTTTGAACAGGATGAATCTAGTTTTTTTTATACTCCGTTAACACGTTCGCGGACAGTTTTGAAAATGAGATTTGCAAAATGTCACTTTTTTAGATTTTTGTTTATAATAGGACATTTACTGTGTTTGGTATGTTTCTGATAGGACAGTTTATACTAGTTTTCATATACTTAAATGGACTTAAAACCTGCCACAGCCGTCATTTGTATATTTAAATAAAAAAGTAGGACGGCTATAGCCGTACTGTCCGCGAACGTGTTAAATAAAATGTGTTTTAAAATATCATATACATCGTGTTTAATTTTATAATTTAACAATATTTTAATTTGTATATTGTCGAAAAGATTTGTTTTAATATTTGTTATTAGTTATTTTTTTTTAAATGAATTTCTATTTTGGTTGATTTGAATTAATATTTTCCTTCCTATTTAAAATAAAATGTATTTTTTAAAATAGAAATACACACTTCGGCAAATTTAAAGGAACAGACATAAAAATCTAATTATTTTCCCTCTAGAGTACATATTGTTGATATCTGTCAGGTAATCTTCTAGTACGATGTTTTTTGGAATAATGTTCAATCAGGGGAGCACGCTAGCCAACCCGTTTTTGTTATATCCACTTGATTTAAAAAGTCTGTTACACAGTAGGCGACGTATGGCGCGCATTATCTTACATTAGGGTGAAATTTTCTTCGATATATGGGGCAAAAGGTACAACATGGTCTTGAAGAATATCTCTGATATTAAATCTTGCATAAGGGCGCCAAAGACCCTCGCTTCGGTCTTGAAAGATTGTATTATAACGCGATTATTTTTTTGTTATTTTAACATAGGGTGACCAGTCGTCACGCATTAGGATGCGGCCCGCATTTTAACATTTTGTCCCACATTTTGTAACTTGTATTTTTTTTTGCTCTTCACTTGGATTTGGGAAGTGAGGATCTTTTTTTTTGCTCTTCACTTGGATTGGGAGGTGAAGACCTTTTTTTTGCTCTTCACTTGGATTTGGGAGATGAGGACCTTTTTTTTTGCTCCGTCCCGCATTGCCTTCTTAAGAAAATGGTCACCCTATTTTAATATGCACATTGATTGTTACAGCAACTTAAAGATATATCGAACATATATATGACAGACTTTTAGGATTTAATATTGCTACAAAAGAGTCCACGCGGACATATATCCCATATCAATAGATAACACAATAAGTAATTATATGTTTTAATTTTCGACGTAAATCATACTGTTCAGTCTACTGTTGAATGTCGTTGTGCCCTTAGAAACAAAGAAAAAATCAGCTGTGGCCACCACAGGACCGACCGCCATTATAAAGTACTTGAATAAAATATACATTCTAGTAGCAGAGTAGAAATAATTTGGTCTAATATTTTCTAACAGAGATATTATTTATCATGACCATGGAAACGTTACATATAAATATGAAAAAATTGAGACTTAAAAAAATTTCGTATAATTTTTCCAAATTTTGTCGTTTTATCAAAAAATGTCTCAAATAAAAGTTGTTAGTTATTGCTTTTATAGCAACTTTTGTTCAATAAATTTTTTCGAAATATATTTGTTGTGAAATATTCGCAAAAATCTTAAAATCGACACGAGTAAACTCTCATTTTTAGTCAACCGATTTTTACCAAAAGTTGATCAAATCGTGCCATTGATGGCAGAAGCTTAAATATGAAGTTTCATAAAAATCCTTTCAGCCGAATTTGCTCTGCACACAGACAGACAGACAGACGGACGGACAGACAGACATCATGCTAAAAATAGTCAAAACGTTATGTAGGGACCTCAATTCGTGGAGATCCATCGAAATGTCAAAATCGGTATGATCACAATACCTCCGTTATTTATGTTGGCGGTCGGTAAAAATATTTCGATGACAAGAGTATTTACTAATGAAGAACAAGTGCCTGCCTAAAACGGCTACGACTGTTTTTTTTTCGGTTGCGAAGCATCGGGTAGACTGCTAGTTATTTTTTTTATTGAGTCCTCATACATTTTTACCGCCAGGGCTGTCTAGTAGACTTATTCCGTTTCAGCTCCAGAACAACAAGACTCGTCTAGCAAAATTATCTAGGAGTTCCGTAGGGTTATAGTAAATTTCACGAGTTTATAAACAAATCGTTTTTGTTGCGTCAAATAATTTAAAAAACATTTCTGAATTGAGATGTGAGGTGTCTGACGCGTATTTCTTTATATCCTTTTCTTAATTGAAAATTTGATGAAGCTAGATACCCGGTTATGTAATAATGACCTTTTACAATAGCCCGGTACTGATTACATTGAGCATAACTTGGTCTAGAACAATATTAAAAAGAAATGGCGACAGTACGCAGCCCTGTCTTACACCCGCATCAGCAGAAATCCTTTCACTTAAACGACCTCTAAGCAGCGCATGGTAGAAAGCATCTGTATAGAGACAATTAATATGTCAATATAAACAGATAAAAAAATTACTAAACGACGTATGTAAGAAATATTCACAATTATATATGCCTTTATTTATTAAATAAAAATATTTATCAATAACAAAATTGTACATCTATCGTTATTTTCCTCTCCATGGTCTATGCCTGCCACGTATACTTGTGATTGGTCGAATAAGTTTCTTTCTTTCTTCTTTATGCCTTTTATTCTTCTCTTCCATAGTACTGTACTTATTATATTTCTTAACAGAGAACGTCATTTCACGATTACCAACACTACCCAGCAGTTTAACTGAATTGTGATCTTCATCTTGTAATCTTTCGCCTAAAGTAAATTTGTTTGCTTTTCGTTTAAATCTCTTAGCTCCATTCATTTCTTCAGCATCCATTTCTACAAATTTAAACTTCTTTTGATTTTCTTCTTCAGCTTGTTCTCTTTCTTGTCTCTCTTCTTCCTCTTCTTTTAATCTGTGTTCTCTCTGGATCATTTTATGTGTCTTCTTCATGTCTTTTGTCCATGTTAAATCATCATCTGAACTATCATCTTCTTCTGATGATTCTTCTGAACTGTTTTTACCTTCCAATTCATCATCATTTGTTTCTTCAGCTAACTGTTTCTTTAATTCCTTCTTTCTTCCTTTGTCTAATCTTGTTAAAACAGGATTAAGTAATCTATATTCATCTGTATTTTTATCAACTTCAAAGTCAGGATTTTCGAACAATGCTTTGAATCTGTTGTCTTTAAGAAGATCGCCTGATTTCTTCTTTTTGGTTTGTTCGTCCATGAGTTTGAGTGCGAGATCTTTGTTGACTTTAGGTAGTTTGTTGACGACGACTCTGTTGACTCGTTCTTCTTCGATTTTCTCACGTATTTTACGTTTACGATATTCTTCGAATTCAAATGGTTCGGCAACAGATTTAGCTTTTTTGTATAATCGGATATCCAAGAAATAACTAAAATAAAATATAAAAATTAGTAATAATTATGATAAGTTAGACTTATACGTAGTTCCCAATTTACAATCATCTGCTATAACGAACATCGCAAAAAAAAATGGCATTTCTTTGAATACGATGACTAGATGGACAATTTGATTGAAATAGAAGTGGATTTGAGGATAGAAGAAATATCAGAAGAACCTGAAAACATGGTTCTTTATCATCTTCGAGAAAAAACAAAAAAGGCCGTTTTTAAAAAGGATTCTGACGAACTGGTCTCTCTGCCCCAGCATATAGGAAAAATACCGAGACTTCGGGGTGGGGGCTAGGTCTGGCGAGTATGGAGGATGATGAAGAAGTTCCAACTCCTAATCCTGTAGTTTTGCCACAGTCATTTGTGCAGTGTGTGGTCTAGCGTTATCATGCAATAAGATAGGAGTCGATCTGTTGACCAATCTAGGCTATTTTTCTTTAAGTTTTTGCATCATTTCGTCCAGTTGGTTGCAGTATATATCTGCTGTGATCGATGAGCCATTTTTTTTTTTTTTTTTTTTTTTGGTTTTTAAGTTACCTGTACGAAATTTGGCGAACCAATTTGATAATCAGATCAATTCTGTAAAAAATTACTGTCTAGTAACGTCACTACGAGATAAAATATTATAAAAAGTACAATGACTTTCATTCATGATAGTAACAGACCTTGCTCATAGTGACGATTTTAGTTACTATGTTCGTAGTAACTGAGTTACAGAATTGGTCTATTGTCTGCTGCGTAGTAACACTAGAGCCAAATACACTATTAACGTTTTGCGCGGTCTGCGTTGTCGTAGTTCCACGTAAGAACTCATACTTCATAATAGTGCGAATTTCCGACCGTTCCATTTTCAACAAAATTAATTTTTAAAAAAAGTTTTTGATATTTTTTTAGAGCATACAATGATTTCTTTAAACAGGCGAGACGTGTAACTTTACAAAAAAAAAAAAAAACAGAACGGTAAAATATTAGGCCAATGTAAAATAAAAAGCTGTGAAAGTTGGCAATATTATTACAAATTTCATCCTTGACGACCTGATAAAAATAAATTATATAAAGAAAAATATAATTACCCATGCATATAGGCTCTTAATAAATTTGTTCCAACTAAATGATCCAGTCCTAAACTTTCCAGTTCTGTCTTCGTAATAAACTTATAGTCATCGTAAACATTGTCTGTGTTTGATTCTTCGAGTTCCTCAGTGAGTGAATCTAGGAAAGCAGCCCATCGAGGTGCAGGACCTAAGCTTGGTATGTAGTAAGTTTGCATTTTAGTTGTTTCAGTTGCTAAGAAGAACATTCCAGTATTGGGTACGGTACAAAGATTGTTGAATTCAGATGTAGCTTCGATCGATGTGAACAATTTGCCCTATGGAAATTATAACAGTAATTAATTTTCAAAGAAATGAAAGATAGTTTTTCTAGAAGTATGTTAATTAATACTATTAATTAAATAAACATATCGGCAGTCAATGTGTTAAATGATATATCTTACATTATTTTTGTCCCAAATTTTAACAACAGAAGAGTCCATAGAGAAGACTAAATCTTGTTGATAATGAAATGCAACATCTTTGATTGGTAAACCATACATGTGATCTTTGATGTAGAAAGGTTTATTAGATCTAATATCGTACAGTAATATTTGACCAGTTGCTGTTCCAACTCCTAACGTTAGACCTCCTTGAAATTTTAAAGCTGATATTGATGGAAAACCTTCCAACCTAAAAAAATTAAAACTGTTAGTTTTGTGTTTTTCCTAAAATTTTGTGGTGTAATTTAAAAACATATATATAACAATATATATAAATAACAATATTTGAATATGATTTTTGATTATTATATAATTGATATGATATATCGTCACCCCAGTATTGGTTTGTTTTAAGTCCACTTTTCAGTAATACAAGATCAGATTTTAATGTTAGGAGTGATATTTTTTGTATACAACATCACATTCAGACAATTTTTTTTAACATAATAAGGTAAAATCATGTTAACTTTAAAGTATGACTATTTTTTTAACTTTATTAGAAATTTTAATTTGGACATAGAACAATTAATAAAGCAAAAAAAAAGTCAATATCAAAATAAAAAAAAGTTTTATTAATTCATATATTATATATTATAAGTATTGTATATTGGATTGTAAATTATAATTCAACTATACAAGAACTAATATTTTTAAAATTAAGAAAACCAAATATTCATAGTACTTTTATTAATTTAATTAATTAATTTGAAACTAGAACAAAAAAATATATTTAGGAAAATTACAAAACTATTTTAATATAATATTCTTGATCTACCGATGGTCTATAGGGTAACATTGTTGTATTTAGTTTGGGAACATCTAAGGTATTATTATTCATTTTGTGCCCATCCTTTCTAGATTTTTTTCTAATTAATTGATATGGTGTTATATGTTCTTTGTAAAATAAAGTATTAAAATTAATAGAAAAAACTTTTTTTTTAAATTAAATGTTTTATTTTTATATGGTAATTGTAAAAATCAATATATTTTCAAATGATTTGATAATCAAAAATTTGTTCCTCTTTCAATTGAATAATTTTCAGTTTTACTTTAGGATAGTGTAAACATGCTCAATATTAAAAGCAATTTAGGCTACTGCTTGAAGAAAAGTTGGATATAAAATAAAGTTTTGAGAGTTTTAAGACAGGACATAGAACAAAACAATATTAGAATTGAGAAGTGACATTACCGTTGGCTGCGCTGTAATACAAGGCAAATATGGTCGAATTGTCTAGTATTCAGCTGTGAATATGCTAACAGGGAACGGGTTAATTTAAGCACAGTACATTTTTATTTTATGAAAATGTATCTATCGACGTTCTAACAAAAAATCAACACTAGAACATATGTAATAATTTCAAACAGTACTACTGTCGCGTAGTACAATATTTGACCACCAGACTGCGTATCCGAGCGTGTCAGTTCTCAATAGTAATCGTTTTTTGGATATATAACTAAGTATATAGTCAAAAATATCGTATATGGCTACAAAAAAGTAAAATATTTGAATGGATAGGGAACAAAACAGTTCTGAAAATCCCAAAAATAACATTAACTCAAAAAACTAAAAAATTGAGATAGAACAAACCAATTCTGGAATAACGATTTAACTACTAGAGCAAGGAATTTTTGAAAGAGTATTTCAATTACTTTCTGATATTTGAAATACTGTATTTCAATTAAAAAAAAAAAAAAAAAGGCTCCTGGTATTCGGATTTGCAAATACATTTCCGTGATATTTATACTTCATATTTTTTGTCTGAAAACGTCAGTATGTTATATACTTTAGAAGTATTTCAAATATTTCCTGCTATTTCTAATATTTTCCTGGTATTTGAATTATTTCCTAATATTTCCCTAGCATTTCAAATCTACCCTAGTATTTCAAATATATCCTAATATTTTAAATGTTTCCCTAGTATTTCAAATATTTTCCTAGTATTTCAAATCTCTCGTAGTATTTAATATATTTCTTAGTATTTCAAATCTTCCATACTATTTAAAAATTTCCGTAGTATTTCAAATATTTTCCTAGTCATTGTCTTGTTGAAATAACCATCTCAGATGCTTTTCTTATTCTGCATATGGAAGCATCACACTCTAGAACAGCGTTTCTTAAATAGTGGTCCGCGGACCCCTGGGGGTCCGCGAAACAATTTGGACATTAACTTTAAATCCCCCAACTTTTCGCTTTTATTCAAATAACTCATTTCATACAAATCCTACATGGTCAAGACTTTCTGTATTTGTTGTTATCTACTAGTTATTGACATAACTAAACAATAATTAGTATAAATTTAATTATTTTTATTCAAATGCAAATTATTTACAGAAAACATATTATAATAAGATCTATTTTGACCAATATTTGACCAAGAAATGTTTGTATGAGTTTAACTTATTATAATTTGTAACTTTTTTTATTCTTTTTACTACTAAATTTATTAATTTTATGTTTTTTATTCTATATGCTAATAAAAATGTTCCTCTATAAATGCACAAGAACATTTATTAAAATTACCAGCGATACATTTTTACCAATATTTATTACAATGTAGTGCCTATGAGATTATTGAGCCAGTAATTAAGTCTCAAGAACGACGTAAAAGGGTCCGCAAAAAAAATGTTGTTCAAGTGGAGGTCCGCGGACTACATAAGTTTAAGAACCACTGCTCTAGAATATGTTTATACTTAAATCGATCAATTATCCCATCGATTCTAATTATTGGACCAGTTCCAGATGAGGAAAAACTTCCGCAAATCATGATGTTGCTGCCGCCGTTTCTGACAGTGGGAAGCTTATTGTGGTATCTTGCACCCTTCGGGCGCATCACATATTTCTTTCCGTCACTCCCGATCAATTTAAATTTGCTTTCATCACTCCAAAGGACCGTTTTCCATTTATTAATGGACCACTCAAAATGATCTCTAGCAAAATCTAATCGAGCCCTTCTGTTTTTCTTAATAATATTTGGCTTTTATACCGCTACTCTACAAAAGAGTTCCATATTATTTAGTCTCCTTCTTATAGTACGATTTGAAAATGAAATATTAAAATTTTCTTAGATTTCCTCAGAAATGTGTCTTGATGTCTTTTTCGGATCACATGTTGAAATTCTTTTATTAATTTTATCTACTCTTGACGTTTTTTTTTTAAGTCAGCCACTTTTCAATGTAACGTCCACGGTGACTCTATCATAAATTTCTTTTTAATTTTTGAAATCGTACCTTTTGGTATCTTTAAAAGTTTAGAAATGTCACATTGTTTATTGCCACTGTGGTATAACTGTATAATTTTTGTTTTCACATCACAAGAATAATAGTCTTGAATTTCATAGAAATTACAAGAAAAAAAAAAAATATAATAATTTAATTTTTATTAGGAACAATAAAAAGTTTCCATACTTTGGCCACCACTGTACATAAACGGATGAGTATTTTTTTGTCACCAGATAATATACTTACATTTTATTTTCATTAACACAACTAAAAGCACAATCCAATGTCCCCACTTTTGTCTTTGCCCGTGGATCCCATGCATCGACTCTTCCCTCTTGTGTACCGCAAACTAATAAATTGTGTACTGGATTAATTTCACATTTATTTATTGATGATGCTGTACTTGTGTATGGAAGTAGAAATTGTCCACGTTCCAAATTTAACCGATAAATATCAGAAGAAGCACCAACGACAAATAAATCACAGGTTGGATAATGGTATTTCATATCTCGACCAAAACGAGGTATTCGTAATCTGTAGTAACGTCCATGAGCTGCATGAAATTCAACATAACGATCACAATGAAGAAAAACTAGCTAAAAACAAAACTTTAATTAGTATAAATGAATTATTTCTGTTTTATATTAATTATTTTTAGAGTTTTGTAAAAAGTGTGGTCGGACTGGATTTAGATAGTTGAAATGTATATGTAAAAAAATTGAGACTTCAAAAAACAAAAAAATTCGCTTGAGAAATTACTACATACATACATATATGCTATTCCAAACCTTTAAGCGGACTCAAATGGAATTGATTAATTTTCTTAAGTTGTCATGAGCTAATTTGTTTTAATGCGCAAAAAATCGCATTAAATTATTTATTTTAAATCGATTAGAGCAAAAATTATTGTTCCAGATATCCAGCATTCTGTTGGCCTCTTTCACTTACTAAATACACACAAAACTTTAACTGACATGTTCCTTGAATTTTTCAACTTACTTTGCTATAATCATCACTCAATATTTCAAAAGTAACAACTTCCGAATCAAAACACCTTTCAAATTTCAACGATAAATTATTAACATCAAAACATTTAACACGAGGTTTATAAACTCCTGTTGCAAATACATATTGTCCATCTTTTGATACTCTAATGGTACTACTAATTCCAGGCATATCGAAGTCTTGAATAAGCTCGATACGTCTTCGTATATCTATATCCTTTTTTACTAAAGCTCGTCTCTTCCTCTCTGACAACCACTAAAAGAATTTTAAGTTATAAAATATATAAATAATTGAAATAAATAATCAATATAATAAATGTAACTGTAACTTACTTCTGGCAATGATTTTCCAGCGCTGAGATTGTAGATTTTAATGTTATTTGGATCTGACACTTGCATCTTGGCTTATATTTTAAAAATATACAATCACATCAAACTATGTTTTAAATTTATCTAGGAATTATACAACTATTTAATCCCACGTGTTTATTTGATATATTGTTGACATTTTGAGGTTAATATGTTTGTGGTATAATAAGCCCGATTCACTGTCGCTGACAGTTCTTAAACGTAACGTAAATAGAAATAAATTAAAAATTCTGAATATCAAATAATATATTTATTATTTCAACGAATTAATTATTACATTTAGTTATTATAATTTGTACTAACTTATTTTTTAATTTGGATTTTTATTAATTTTTCATCGAAATAGACTTGTATAAGTTACTAAAAAACGCACCTCAATGATTCGTTTCTTGTGGAAATAAAACAGTACATCTGACAAACAAATTTCACAAACGTCCAAAAATGCCGAGTCAAGAAGTTACAACGACTAAAGTAATTGTTCACCCGCTCGTTTTATTGAGTGTGGTGGACCATTTTAATCGAATGGGAAAAATAGGCAATCAGAAACGTGTAGTTGGTGTTCTTTTAGGTTGCTGGCGAGCAAAAGGAGTCCTAGATGTTTCCAACAGTTTCGCAGGTTAGAATAATACCTTTGTTTTATCTTGTATCTCATATTAACTGTAAAATTACTAAAAGAATTGATTTAATTTTAGTACCCTTTGATGAAGATGATAAAGACAAGTCAGTGTGGTTTTTGGACCATGATTATCTTGAAAATATGTATGGAATGTTTAAGAAGGTGAACGCCCGTGAAAAAGTAGTTGGATGGTATCACACAGGACCAAAACTCCATCAAAATGACATTGACATTAATGAATTAATACGTCGATATTGTCCAAACTCCGTACTTGTTATTATTGATGCTAAACCAAAGGATCTAGGGCTCCCGACTGAAGCATATCAAGCTGTAGAAGAAGTTCACGATGATGGATCACCAACATCCAAAACTTTTGAACATGTACCTAGTGAAATTGGTGCGGAAGAAGCTGAAGAAGTTGGCGTGGAACATTTGTTACGAGATATTAAAGATACAACAGTTGGAACATTGTCTCAGAGAATTACAAACCAGTTGTTAGGTTTAAAAGGATTACATTTACAGTTGAAAGAGATTCGTGATTATTTAGTTCAGGTTGGACAAGGAAAATTACCTATTAACCATCAAATAGTTTATCAATTGCAAGATATTTTCAATCTTTTACCCGATATAAATCATGACAACTTCACGAATTCTTTATACGTAAAAACAAATGATCAAATGTTAGTAGTTTATTTAGCAGCTATGGTGCGTTCAATTGTTGCTTTACATAATCTAATTAATAACAAATTAACTAACAAAGATGCAGAGGAAGGTAAAAAGGAAGATAAGGATAAAAAAGATAGTAAAGATAAAGAAAAGGATAAGGATGAAAAGAAAGAAAAAGAAGATAAAAGCAAGGAGACCAAAACAAAAGATGAAAAGAAAAAATGATGTCACGATATGTTTAAGAAACATACTTATTTCTAATTTATTGTTTAAAATTCAATTCACTAACTTTTATAAGCAAATTTTCAATATTTACAATAGTCTGCTGAATAATTTTAATGAGGAATTGCTAATAATTCTAAAATCTGTATATATTGTGTTTTTTTGCAAATGTTCTGTACATTTAGATTCTGCAATAATTCTGTGCAAAATTTCAGTCTGTAATTTGTAAGAATATTAAAAATTACTTTTTACATTATTTTATTTGTTATATTTTAGTAAGCATAAGCAGGCGTGAACTGGAAACATATCGTTGCTGTAAGGACATAAGGTAACAAATACGTTTAAAAATACTATTTGAGATTAAAGTCATATGTATGTTACAGACAATGACTGAATGGCGGGCAGTGTTGACAACAACCGGCCCAAGACAGGTTAGGTTTGGTTTGTAAAAATCTAGGACAGCAGAAGCCGAAAGGCTCGAAGAAAGCTTAAGTAAATGAAGAGTTTGTGCAAAAACACGACTATTTTTTTTTTTAGACCTGTCATTGTTAACACTGTCCATCATTCGGTCACTGGACGTAATATATACTTATACCTGTTTTCGCAACCGGAAATTCTAAAATTTCCGCCAGTGCTACATGTTACGGCCAGCGTTGGCGAACGCTGGCACACCATCTGTAGGCGCCTTAAGACAGACAGACACATGATTGACGTTATAAGGGTTTTTTTGTGGTCATACCTACAAAATCCTATAAAGTTGTGCATTGAATAATGCGGGGGCAATATCACTTAACTTGTATTGTTGAGAAATAAGATCGTGTATAGTATAATCTGTCTCATTTTGTAATACGAAACTAGATCTGGTTACTTTGGTGACTGTTGTGCTGTAAATAGACTTTTATGGAAACATGTGAACTTGTAAACCTGGCTTTTAAATGTTTGATTAAGTTTTATTATATCGAGGTTATATTCACTCAAAAATTATACATGTCAGATAACAAACTGATATGTCAAAATTGCGATTGACATGTCAAAATTGTGATAGACATTTCAAACATTTTGAAAGGTGTCACTTCAGAATTACCACCCTAAGATGATCTTTAAATATACAACATAAAAAAAATGAAATTTCCCTCTTAGTTTCGTATTACAAAATGAGAGATAATATTTCCAACGTGAAATGGCCACCCTCACTTCCTGATTCCAATGACTGACAGTATAACCATTATACTTGCTGAGTTTATGGTTATGTTAAAAATAGTTGCCAGGACCGTAATAATTATTTAAAATTAACGTTTTTCTTATATGCTGTTTAGAATGAACTGTATATATAAGCTGTTCACTTTTGTAAGAACACACTAGATCTGGTTATTTTGGTTACTTTTACGGTGCGTTACTGACTTTAAATGTCAATTAAAAATATTCATTACGCTGTAAAACCGACTTTAGGTTGATAAGATTATGATCATTATAATTAAGATATCATTTTTCATTATGACATGTCAAATGGATCAACATTTTAAAAAAATGACATTTTTTAATACCAACATGACATACAGCTTCAAAGGTGCAAACTATTGAAAACAAAATTCCCTCTTAATTTGTTCTTACAAAAGTGAACAGCTTATACTCATATGACATTCCTTCGCATTTTTATCAGGCTTAGGACTGGCTATACAGTCGGTTTCAAACGGTTAGGCGGAACTAAATGGGAATTCGTTCTTTTAGGTTGTCACGAAAAGGGACCTTGCTTGGGTTATTTCATTTTTCACATTGGAATGTCAAAATTTAAAATTCCAACAATGAAACCATGGAAACGAATGACATATGTCAAACTTAAATTAATTTTCTTAATATTTTAATGACAAAAAAATAAATAAATGGGATATTTGTATTAAGAATGACTCAAAAAATCAAAATATAAAGAAAATGACATTTTAAAATGATATTAACCTTAACCAAAAAATATTTGTTGCAAGTATGATTTACAAAGCTTAAACAAAACGGCCGAAAAGCATGATTTAAACGATGAAAGTAACTAGATTGCAAAATCTAGTTCCGCCTAACCGTTTGGAACAGACTTTATTTGAATTATAAATATAGGCATGTTTAAAAATCGTTTTGTTTTCAAGTCTTTATAGTCTATATTAAATACTTCAAATTTGCACAAACAAAAATCATTCTTTTTTTGAACTTGTCAATTTATGGTAATTTAAAATTATTAAAATATTAATCATTATCACTATTATCATTGTTTATATCACTATCAGAGTTTGTGTCACGACCACTGTCATTTAAATTAATAATTATTGAAGATTTATTTGGTGGATTTATATATATATAAAATATATATATATATATATATATATATGTATATATATATTTCAATTGTCTTTACATGTTCTACACATTTTTTTCCACAAACCACTACTTATTGCACTTGTTTCGTCTTTAATTAATTGTACTACAGTGTCACTTTCTGTGTTGTATTTTTCAGGCGCACATTACCTTTTAATTGGCTCCATATTAGTTCTGTAGGGTTTAAAACACGAACAATGATACGTTGAATTGTTCTGTATGGAACACTATTTCATTCCGCAGTTCTAAGTATAGGTTTGCCATTACCTTCCGAAACTAACTTTTTATAAACGTTCAGTATCAGAACTTTGCAATCTTCTGACAAATGACAATTTTCTTTAGTAGCCACGTCCATATTTTCGCATTCCACGTCAACGTCCAAATCACCTTGCACAGATTCACTAGTTTCACTACAGAAATTAGGAATTTCTTCAAAATCAAATGGGCGCCAAAAAACCATGTTGTTAATGTATGCACGCTATGAACGTTGAAAATTAACTAACAAACAAGTATAAGAACCCCTAAAATTTAGAAACAATATGATTATAAATTTGGAAAATATCCTTAATGGTTTTTAAGAAACTTCAATTGAACTAGTGTTACATCTATTCGATTTAAATTTAAAATTCCCTTAATACCCCTTATATTCTTTTTACAACAATAAGTCTTAAGATAAGCCATAAACTCATTACCGCTTTTAAGCTTCTTAACAAGAGTGGCCATTTCATTTAGGAAATACTATAATAGGATTCGGCAACAGACGAATAGACAAATGCCGGTTCGTGCAGTTCATAAAACTATGGTAATAGGTGTCGCCACGTGCCGGACTAACAGTGTATTTTATGGTGAGATAACGAAGAGTTCACATGAAGATTAAATGTGGTAAAAACGTAATGACATGTAATGTAGATTAATTAAACGTTTTATAATTTTTTTCATTTTGTTCAGAATATATATGACAATAAGTAAAAGTACATAAATTATTTCAAAATTTATTCTATATAAAATACATTACATTATGTTTTAAAATGAACATTTTCTTAATTATTTTAAGTTTAAGAATAATATAAATCTGGATGTTATAGGTAAGGTACTTAGTTTTGAAAATACTTGTAAAGCAAATATTGTTCCGTAGCCATTGAAGCATTTGGAGCAAAAATCCAAGTTTAACGACCACAAACTTATAATTTCAACAAATTTAGCTGAGTACTATACCTGCAATGACTTAATCCTAATCTAAAAATAATATTAGGATTTGTCTCCTTCAATACTTAATCGCTTTACGACAATAATTAGCATACCAGTAAAAATATTGGTTTCTGAAGCATTTTCATAAAGAATATATAATAAAAAAATATAATAAAATGTTCTATGAACTAGACTAGTTTTTGAATATTCCGCTAATTACGACTAAAGCTAATTTTTATTTAAGTTTTTTAATTTAATATAAAGTTTAAATCGACATACATACCAAATTTATTTGATAGAGTAATGTTTTAGTTTGTTCTGAATGCTACTATTTTTTCCCGACATTCGAGTAAAAATAAAGTTTATAAAGACCTTTTTCAGGGTTCTGTTAAACTCTGTTCGAAATGCAGAAATAGTAATAAAATCACGTGAAAGATTGAAGTCGCCACCCTATTGGCTATCGCATAAATTTAACTGCTCAACAACCAATGAGCGACGAGAGTTCGACAAAATTATCACGTGAACATTATATGAGTACTACTTCTTATTTTTGAACAGAATATAGTCCCTTTATTTTAAAAGTTTAATTTATAAAAGCAGTGGCAGCGCTAACTTTGAAAATCTGGGGGTCCAGGAAATATTGAGGGGAGTAACATTTTTTTATCGTTATAATTATTAATGAAAATATATTCGTCAGCACAAACTTTTTGAAAATGACTAAGTTATAAGCTATGGTATCAACAGCAAATAAACAAATACTGAAGGCATATACATTTATAATTAACCACAGAATATATTTGTTCATAATTCCTTTTTATAAATAACCAGTCTTCGTCTATATACACATTTTCCATTAAATGCTGCACGCCGTTATAGTTAAAAATCTTTGTATCAAAATATTACAACTAATTCTTTTGAATAAATAGATATATAAGCACTTGATGCCAGGTATCCAGATCGATAACTATCTAAAATATTAATTTTACATAGTCTTTAAAATAGTCTGGACTTTGTTTTACATTAAATTAAATATGTAATACCTAACATAATAATTGTAATTATAGAGGCACGAGTTCTATCTTGTTTATTTTCCGTATAAGCATTAATCGCAGGATCAACATACGGTTGAAGATTTGTTTTATTATAATTCATAAAATACCAACTCATAGATCTGTCATGTGGTGGTATTTGTGAAGTCCCTATATCAACATTAGAGAATATTTTACGTTCTTTCGAAGTTGGCAACTTCTCAGTTGGTATCTTTTCAGTTGTATTTACAGGGGAAAGCAAAGATGCAGTAGATGACAAATGTGGAGAAGGAACTTTAGTTATAGTTGACCTCCCAGGAGGTCTGTTTTGTGGAACTTGTCCTCCAGGAACTAGTAACACTGACAAAGGTGTAGGGTTATCTTTTTTAACATTTTGTGTGTTGGTACTATCAAATACGTTTGTAACCTCAATTTTTGGAGGTTGTGTCACGATTTGTTTAACTGTTTCAGTAGTTTCTTCGGGTATTATGGTTGTTTGTTGTGGTAATGGTATATTTTCAACAACTTCTTGGAATATATTCTCAAAACTATCATTTTCTGTCACTATTTCTAATTCTGGTTCTTCTGTAAAAGCTGTCAACTCATTGTTACTGGTTAAATCGTTTTCGTTTGTTGGTTCTGTTGGGAATACTGTTATGTCTTCATGCGTATTGAATTTGTAACGAACTGTTGTTTCTTCTGGTACACGAGGGATCGAACTATATGTCACAAGATTGGAAGCTGCATTGGCTGTTACAATTGGTGCAATTGTAGTAGTAGGTATCTGTACTTTAGAAACTGAAGCAGGTCCTCTTTTAGCTAAAAAGTCCTGGGTTACATCTGTTAAAACAGATGCTGGAAGAACAGTTGTTGCATTATTCTGTGGGGTGTGTGGTATAGGTTGTTCAACATTTGGTGGATGTAACATAGGTTTAAAACCCCCACTTCCTGGTAGTATTGGAACAAATCCACCCATTTGTACATCAGGGTCTGTTGGTGGAAACATATTTCCCCTGGCAGATCCATTTCGATCACGAATGACATCTGTTTTTCTTTCCGCATTCTTTTTGCCAACAGGCCAAAGCTTGTTTAGGTTCAGCGACGGTAGAGGGACTCCAAAGAAGGTAAATCCACTACTGCTTGGCGACGGACTTACTGGTGTATTACCTTTTGGTTGGTCAGGTTGTGTTGGTTTATTCTTATTGGTAGCTGCGTAAATAGTAGGTGTATCTCCTACAATATAATGGGAAGATTTCTGGACATTCGCCGCAGTAGTGACCTCTTTGATGGTATTAGATAAACTATTATTATGTTCAATGATGTTACTTTCGTTGTATGGGTAATCTACGTATTCATCATAAAAGTAATCTGATTCCTCGGGAGATGGCGCCATGCTGTGTTGTTTATTTGATGATGTCGTATGTTCTTTGATGTCTTGCCATTGAGAGAAGACCTGTGAGGTACTGTAGGAAGGTCCGGAGAGTAGTTCTGCTTCACAGCCTGGTGCTACTGGTTCGGGGGTGCGTTGTTCAACCATGCATTCTTGGCGAGAAAGACGCATTTCTCGGAGCAGTGATCCATCGGAGCAATGTGGACCGATAGAGCCTGTTTCTTGTAGCCAAGCTCGGTACCATAGCATGCTGCAGGAGCATTGGAGTGGATTACCTAAAACAGATAATATGAATTAACTTAGTAACATCGAAAGTTGTATTCAGTATCAGGGGGTCTATTCTGTAAGCATTTCGACAATCGCTTTTACAGTATCGTGTTGAAAGTGTCAATTTTCAACACGTCGCGTTGGTATTCTGTAACTTATCGATAGTGCACTTATTGTGTGATAATGCAGTATTGTGTTGATTTTGAGACGACACGTACGAACGTGTCGTTTTTGGAAAGAGATATTGTTTTTAGACTTTTGAAAGTTGTTTACGTTTAGTTTGAATATATTGATTTACTTATTTTGAGGTTAGTATGATTTAAAATGTGTTTTATATATGGAAATATGTATATTTTTGTTGTTTTTTATCTTAAATGTTGTAGTTATGGCCGAAGGACTTATTATATTTGAAGTATTGGATGAATTGGAAGAGGAAGAGACAAGGGGATATGTCAATGAATATTTTAATTTATAAAATAAAAATAAAATACATGTCATAAAATATATTATAAAATAAAAATCCTAATAAAACCATAAAAACAAAAACAAAATTAATCTAAATATACTGTCGTGCGGTTTTGCACAATTTTTTGTAGGGGGTAGAGAATGTATTCATGGAGTTAATGTTATTTAGGAGATTAGATGGAAATTCCAAATTTCTATGAAGGATTAGCATGACGTCATGATTTAAGAGAAACAAGTCAACCTTTTGAATAATACCTGCTGGAAGGGAAGTTTGCACAAAATCCTGCTACAATAATTATTATTAGAGTTATTTTAAACAAATTATATTAACTGTTACGGGGCAGAAAAAATTCAGGTCAGAATATGTCCTAACTTTTAGTAGGTATACCTGGCCAGATTTGTAATATGACAATATTAACTAATATCACTGTATATACTGTGGTATGTACATATATGTGCATTGTATATACTGTCTAATAACCTCAAAGTTTATTCTGTCACAGTACGTCTAAATTTCAAAATGGCCACTTTTACTTTCGATACTTTCAAACACAAAGTAACACTATACGATGACAGTGTAATGTGCATAGGCAACACGATACTGTGCATGTAACTGTCGAGAAGTTACAGAATAGACCCCCAGTAATTAAAAAAACTAAATATCTCATTGTCAGTAGACACAGGCATGAAAAGATTGTCAGCTTGTCATTTAATGGTAAAACCTTTGACAGAGATTGTACCTTCAAATACTTGAGTATCATGACTAGATCATGTTCCAGATGGAGCATCATTGAACTAACACTATTCAAAGAGGTTCTAAAGACTTTATATAAGATTATAATTCTTCTTAGAAGAGTAAATGAAAAAGGAAAGATAAATGAATAAAAAGACTGAGAGATATATTGTAATAATATATAAATTTGGTCGTTACCATCTACATCCAAAACAGCAATATTACTTCTCAACTTCTGAACAGCAGTCTCTGGAATACTCATAATTTTATTATTCTGTAAATTCAGCACCCTCAGTCTCAACAAATCATTAAAATGTGATCCATGAATTCCACAAATCTCATTATTATCCAACTTCAACTCAACAAGCCACTCCATTCTCTCCAATTCATTAGTAGAAACCCTTGACAATCTATTATTACTTAAATCAAGAACTTCCAGAGATCTTAAACTCTTCAGACCAGCATCTTCTAAACCTGGAAGCTGATTGTTACTTAAATTCAAGAACAACAAATGTGGAACACGATAAAAAGCGTTGTTAGCTATTATTCGTAATCGATTTTCTTGTAGTTCTGCCATTTGCAAAGATGGCAGTTCACTAAATGTTGAATCTGGAATTTCTTGAAGCCTATTTTTATTCATTTTAATAATAGTCAAAGAAGGTAAAGCCCTGACTGCGTGCGAATCGATCAATTCAATCTCATTATTGTCCATTAATAACATATTTAGACTTGGCAGATTTACGAACGATCCTTTATGGATCTCACGAAGTAAATTTTGCGACATTCTCAGTTCTTGAAGTGAGGTTAATGTACTTAAAACATCAGATTTCACATCTCTGATTCTGTTGTTTGTTAAATCTAAAACTTTCAAATGTTTCAATCCACGAAACGAATGAGAAAATTCTGCCAAAGTGTTGAATGATGCATCGAGATATTCCAAATCTCTTGCTGAGTCTAAAGTCCCCAATGTTAAATCAGATAAGTGGTTATGACTAATGTCCAACTTCTTTAAATGTCTAGCATTTTGTAACATTTCTGGTCTGATAAGTTCTAAAAGATTTGCTTGCAGATTTAATTCTTGCAGTTGTATCATTTCTTTTAAAGTATTAGGATGAATGACCATTAATCTGTTATCTTCTAAGTTCAAAGTTTCAAGTTTAGGAAGTCCATCTAAAGAACCATCTTCTAGGTTTTGAAGGTTGTTTCTTCCCAGATACAATCTTCGTAATTGTGGCAATGAACGCATTGTTCCAAATTGGATTCTTTGTAAACCATTTTCTGACATATCCAAAATTCTTAGGGATGGCAAATCTAAGTCTGGAGATGGTATTAATGGTAAATTTTTCATTTGATTTCTTCTGATGAATAAGTTTTCTATTCCTCTTGGCAAACCAGGCACAAATTCAGCCAATATATTAAAACTAACATCTAGTTCATATAAATTAATCAAATGCCTAAAAGTAGCAGGATGTAATGTAGCTAATGTGTTGTGGGATAAATTAACATGTTCCAAAGCTGGTGTGTTCAAAAATGTAGCTGGGTCAATAATAGTTAACAAATTTTCGCTAAAATCAACTCTTCGGAGACTTGGTATGTTGGATAATAATCTTGGTTCGAGTCTTCTGTAATAATTTTGGGATAAATCCAATCCTTTTAAAGCTGGAAGGTTCCAGAAAGGTGCATCCAAAAGGTTGGCTAATGAGTTATTTTTAAGTCTCAATTCTCGTAATGCTGGCATAGCAGTTAACGCTTCCCTTTCGATAAGGTGAATTTTATTATGATTCAAATGTAATTGTTCTAGAGTTGGGTGTCCTCGAAGGGCCCCAAAAGGTATTTCTTGAATGTAGTTATAACTCATATCCAGATATGTTAGCCTTGGTAGGGCTTCTAATAAAGAACGTAGTTCAGAAACGCTACGGATTTCGTTATCGCTAATCCACAGTTCTTCAATTCCACTACCAGAGTTTTGGAAGAATGCTTCTGGATGTATTCTTCTTATTAGGTTCCTACTTAAATCTAATGTCTTCAGACTTGGAACTCGATGGAAAGCACCATGATGTAATTCTGTTATTCTGTTCTCGCTCAAATGTAAGTTTTTTAATGCTGGAAGGTCTACAAAGGATGCACCTTCTAGTTTGTCAATGTTATTGTAATCTAATCTCAGTATGGAAAGTGTTGGAAGGTCTCTTGTGGCTCTTCCAACCATGCCAGCATCAGATATTTTGTTTCCAGACAAAATTAGTTCACTAAGGTTTGGTAATCTCATGAAAGTTCTTGGATGTATGTTTGAAATTCCACATCGAGATATATTAACTAATTGTAACCTTGGTAAGTCTTGGAGTAGTCCACTTTCAAGTCTAGTAAGTCTTGGACTTCCACTTACATGGAACTTTTCTATTAATGGAAGACCTCTGAAATTTCTCGGCGATAAATCTATCAAAGATGTTGATTCTATATGCAGATGCCTTAATCTGGCAAGACCAGTAAATTCTGGGACTCTTTTTAGTAATTCTGTTTGTATTGTTACGGCTTCTAGGGCTATTATTTGATGTAGGGCGTCTTCGGGGACGCTTCGTAATACTGGTTCGACGATGTATAGTTCTACTAACGATGTTTCGAGACCAGAAAGCCAGTCGCTGGAGACTCGTTCTAAGCCGTTGTTTCGTAACATGAGACGCATTACGTTGAGAGGTGCAAATGCACGGCCTGGTAGAGAAGGCAGGTTGTTGTTTTCTAGAATTAGTTCGTCTATTGGATAACGAACATATTGACCTAGTGCTTTTAGTCCTTCTAATACGCGATGTAGCTCACTGTGGGAACACCTGAAAAAAAAAATAAGATTTAAAAAAATATATTTCTCTTCATTGTAAATCAGATTAAATCACGTTTATATAACTTTTTTAACGTGAACTGTACAGTTATATTAAAAAAAAAAAAAAATACTAAACATATAAATAGGGGCGCGGAGTGCGTGCCCGGGCCTCAGTAAAACAATAATTTTGACCTAGGTCCCGGGAAGCAATAATTTCGGGCACCGGATAATTCTAATGGTAAGTAAAAAAGCCATGTAGATAAAAATTGTTCTTTAATTTTTTTTGTAATATAATATATGTCATGTTACCATTGTCCACGCGGGGGAATGAACCAGCGTTCCTGTACTCCGCAAGCAACCGCCTTATGTTAAGGCCACACTGAGAACTACGTACGCTATGTAAAATATATTTACAATGCGTGAGGGGGCACACTGAACTGTGTACGTAATGTATAGTATTTCCAAAATGAAATTGCCACTCTTGTTAATAATCTTAACAATGCGGTAATGGGTTTGTGGGAGCAATCTTAAGACTTATTGCAGTAAAAAGAATATAAGGGGTATTAAGGTAATTTTAAATATAAATCGAATAGATGTAACACTAGTTCAATTGAAGTTTCTTAAAAACCATTAAGAATATTTTCCAAATTTATAATCCTATTGTTTCTAAATTTTAAGGGTTGTTATACTTGTTTGTTAGTTAATTTTCAACGTTCATAGCGTGCATACATTAACAACATGGCTCTTTGGCGACCATTTGATTTTGAAGGAATTCCTAATTTATGTAGTGAAAATACAAAAAGTGCGAAAATGTGGACGTTGCTACTAAAGAAAAATGTCATTTGTCAGAATATTGCAAAGTTCTGATACTGAACGTTTATAAAAAGTTAGTTTCGGAAGGTAATGGCAAACCTATACTAGAACTGTGGAATTAATTAGTGTTCCATACGAACAATGATTCGTGTTTTAAACCCTACAGAACTAATATGGAGCCAATTAAAAGGTAATGTGCGCCGGAAAAATACAACACCGACAGAAAGTGACACTCTAGTACAATTAATTAAAGACGAAACATGTGCAGTAAGTAGTGGTTTGTGGAAAAAAAGTGTAGAACATGTAAAGACAATTTAATTTTTTTTTTTATAAATCCACCAAATAAATCTTCAATAATTATTAATTGAAATGACAGTGGTCAACAAACTCTGATAGTGATATAAACAATGATAATAGTGATAATGATTAATATTTTAATAATTCTAATTTACCATAAATTGACAAGTTCAAAAAAAGAATGATTTTTGTTTGTGCATATTTGAAGTATTTAATATAGACTATAAAGACTTTAAAATAAAATGATTTTTAAACATAATAATAATAATAATAATAATATATGTTTATTGACAAAAATTACACGTACAGAGCATGTTTTTCGTCAGTCAGGTACAATATATAAATAGTAACTTATAGCTAGTGAAATTAGAGCAATGTAAAATATTATAAAATAAGAATAAAATAGAAAAAATACATAAAATAAAAAATATAAAATATTTGGAGTCAACAGTTCCAATTCACAGTATTTGTATCAAAATTTAAAAACTCTTCAAATGTATAAAATGGATTAGATTCCAAGAAATCCTTGACTTTAACCTGAAAATTATTTAAGGTTAGAGATTTAACATTATCGGGCAATATATTTAAAAATTTAATTGCAAAGAAATTACAATTTCTGGTTTTCATTAATCTTGTAAAACCTAAATAGAAATTAGTTTTATTACGAGTGTCATACGTATGTACTTCTTCCACAGTTTTGTAATGTTCCTTATTTTTGTGTCCGAAAATTAAACACTGGAAAATATAAAGCGATGGCAAAGTCATAATTTTTAAATCTCGGAAAGCATGCTTACAATCCGCTCTGTAAGTTGTTCCAGAAATGATTCTAACAACTCGTCTTTGTAAGGCAAAAATTAGTTTTGCTGAGGCACTATGTCCCCAAGCAAGCAGGGCGTAAGAAATGTGCGATTGGAAAAGAGCATAGTACGACATTTTTAAAACATTGAGAGCTACACAGTCAACGAGGTTTCGAATTAAATATATTGTTCTACATAGTTTATTTGCCAGATTTTGTACATGATGGTTCCAGGTCAACGTGGGGTCTATATGAACGCCTAGAAATTTTACTGACTCCGGATTAGTAAATTCAGAATTCTTTAAAGTAATTAATAATTTATTTGTTTTATCCATGTTTAAGCATAGCTTGTTTGATAAAAACCAGATATGTGAATCATGAATTAACTTGTCATTTTTTAAAAAAAGATCATTTTGAGATTTTGATCTGATTAACAACGTGGTGTCATCCATGAAGGAAAGTCATTAACAAAAATTAAAAATAAAAGAGGTCCTAAAATAGATCCTTGTGGAACTCCACAGGTAATAGGTAAGGGTGTTGAATCTGTGTCTTTAAACTTAACATACTGCAATCTATTAGTTAGATATGATTTCAAAAGTGTACAACTGTTTTGGTCAAAGCCATATTTGGTTAGTTTAGTCAGTAAAATTTCATGTGACACGCAGTCGAACGCCTTACTTAAATCTAAAAACGTGGACAGACAGTATTCACGGGCTTCTAAACCTTGTAATACTTCATTAGTAAATGACAGAATGGCATCAGTTGTAGACTTATTTTTTCTGAAACCGAATTACTGCTTATTAAACAGATTATGTTTTTCAAAATAAGTTACAATTTGGTTGTATAATATTCTTTCAAAAATTTTTGATATTATTGGTAGTAGAGAAATTGGACGAAAATTGTTGGGATCTTCTAAATCACCCTTTTTAAATAACGGCAATACACATGCCAGTTTCATAGAATCTGGGAAAGTATTGGAGGATAGACATAAGTTGAATATTTTTGTTAAGGGGCTAATGATTAAATTTTTAACTGTTTTTATAATATCGGTATTAAGACCGTACGCGTCTTTTGCTTTACTATTATTTAAATTATTTATTGCATTTCTGACATCATTTAGACTAATAATTTGGAAGGAAAAATTTTGTTCAATATTTATATTATTCATGAAATCTAAGAAGTTAAAATTTGCGTCAGTTAATGAATTTAGGACTGTTTTATACACGTTTATAAAATGGGAATTAAAACTAATAGAAGTTAAGGAGGTTTCAGGTGGTTGTTGAGTCTTATTCTGTCTGTTTTGATTTATAATTTGCCATGACGATTTGGGAATATTGTGAGAAGTTATAATGTAACGAGAATTTGCCTCTACTTTACTTTTTTTGATTTCCGCACGATATTTTGCTCTAAAGACGTTTCTTTCTTTTAATGTCCTTGGGTTGGGGTTATTAATATAGGCTAGGTCTAAATCTTTAAGAATCTGTCTCATACTTTTAATTGTAATATTGAACCATGGAACTTGATTATTATTTTTGTTGGAGAATTTTACTAGCTTAGTAGGAAAGCAAGCATCAAAAATAGAGAGAAAAGGTTTGAAAAAAGATTCGAAAGCGATATTTCCATTGTTTGTAAAGGTACTGGAAGGCCATTTAACTGCTTCCAATGTGTTATAAAATAAGTATTTCTGATTGCAGGTAATTGGTCTAATTAGTTTAGATTTTTTAACGTTATAATAGTGCTTGAAGTGATAGTTACAAAAAAAATTTATACCAGAGTGATCGGATAGACCAGATACAAACTTTGTAACTATGGTATTGTTAAAACTGGAATCTAATTTCTGAATGCCTATATTTATAATTCATATATAGCCAGTCCTAAGCCTGATAAAAATGTGAAGGAATGTCATATGAGTATATACAGTTCATTCTAAACAGCATATAAGAAAAGACGTTTATTTTAAATAATTATTACGGTCCTCGCAACTATTCTTAATAGAACCATAAACTCAGCAGGTATAATGGTTATACTTTCAGTCAGTATTGGAATCAGAAAGTGAGGGTGGCCATTTCATTTTGGAAATACTATATGCAATGTTCGACAGAAACATCACAAAGAGACCCAAAATGCTAATAACTGATAACAGCTGAAAACATAAAATATAAATAAATGTGCAGCCAAATCAGATCTGGGGCCCAAACTTATAAACACTTTTATTTCAAGTATTATTAGGTATTACAATTACCGAGAAAGAAATTATAAAAAAAAGAAAATAATCAAATTGGATAATGATTTGTTAAGAAATAATTCACTCCCCGTTCCTCCACGCCGTTGCGTCTAATAATAATAAGTCATTTCAGTAAGTGTTTTCACAATTTACAAAATACCCCATACATAATTTAAAAAAATAAATTAAAATGAATATGTAAATATTTCGAGACAAAAAGACAATTGTCTTGGGCCCGTAATTTTCAAAGGCCCAACGAACCCTTCCCCTTTCCCCTTCCCCTTTGAACGCCTCTAGGTTAAGGGCCCGTAAATCAAAAATGTCTTGGGCCCGGAGTAGGCTTAATCCGCCACTGTATCCATGCCAAATTTCAATTCAAAAAGTTTATCCAAACGTTTTGAGTTGAACTTTTTACATTTGACGTACAATACGTCTTTGTCTGCAGCTAGTATAGGCGGTAGTTCCGGAAAATCGAGTGTAACGAAATGTGAATAGATTTCAAAGACTTGTTGCTACGCGTACAATACCATAGACGTTCGCGTCATACTTACTGCGACTTTGAGTTTGAGACGGCGCCGGCATGTGTTAACATTTTTATACATTATTTTTGACATTGTGTGTAGTGTATAGCTTTTTAGATTAAATTCAAATTATTTCTATTTTGGATGCCATGCAAACGTATCTAATATGACGCCATAAAAAATGTGACGTTTACAGCAATTGCATTGATTGGACGACTAGCCCAGAGTTTCCCAAACTTTTTGAGCCGAGGAGCAATTTTCACGAGAAGAATTCGTCGCGGAGCACTATCGTTGTTTATATATTTATAAATGTTTTAGTTGGACCTTGACGTTTGATATGTTGTAGAATGTAAAAACGTATGTGGCGGTCCGTAAAAATATAACTAGAACTGAGGCAAAAAGAAAAAAGCTTTGTAAAATACAAAATAGAAAATAGTGATAAAATAACTATTGAAATACTATCTTTATATTTGAAAATACTTGTCGTCTACTGGACGTTTTGAGACGTTACTTTAGCCAGCGATTCATTGAAAAATAATCGCAGCAAAAACGTATAAATAACACAGCACTACTATGGCTCAGTAAGTCATAGACTTACTGTCTGAATTATAAGAGATCTAAAGAATATAATTCATATTCCTTTTGCATGAAACGTCACAGCATTCATTATTAATTATTTGGCAAATTTTAAGGAATTTGTACTCCATTTATATATGCCGCTCGTATAATATATCAGCCCTGTAATAGAACAGTCACTCAGCTGTATGTTTGTATTTCATATAGGTTAAAACTTTTTCAATGGCCTGTTGAACTATTGAGCTTCGAGCGCCTTTATTTACATTTATTGGGGGGCAGTAAAATATGATTGTACTGGCTTTTGTTATCTTCAGTAGCGTATCATTTCAGAGTGAAACTTTTGTATTAAAAAAACACTATTTTCACATCTGATCACATTTATTTTATTTACTTTTCTGTCCAATTTGATCACGGAACACAGTTTAGGAAACTCTGTACAAACCATAATTTATTTTTTTAAAGTAAATTGTAGTGAAACAAAATAAAAATATAACTTACCACACTTGAAACTCTTCACCCCGCAACAAGCATCTACACGGCAATATCCTCTCCTGTGGCGGACATTCAAGTTGTCCCAGTGTAACACCCACGCACACCACGAACACCAGTAGGTGGTAACATCTCCTCGATGAGGACTCCCGCATCATATCAAGTCATTGCACGTCCAACCACGAATAAACCTCTTCACAGCACCATCAACCATCAACAGATGACGATCACACCTACATATTTGATCAATATCATTGTTAATTGAAGCTTAAATTCATTTCCGGTTTGATTTGTGCATAATTAACTTTGTTAAAGAGTTTAAGTGTGTCATACGGATGATTTGTTTGGAACTTTTGACAGTTTGACGCATGTTTAAAAATTTATTGTTCATTCCGGTACTATTTTTGCTATTCAAAAGATTATAATGTTTGTTGGAAAAGCTATTTTTGGGGTTTAGTAACGGTGTTCGATTGTTTGATACCGTGGGACATGCATCTGTTTTTTATGCGTTTTAAATTTGTTTACTTTGATTACTTAGCAACTGAATAGGGTTGTTAACTTCAACATTAGTTAGGGAAACACTGATAGGGATTATATGCAACAATAATAACTATTCGTAAGGTACAAGATTTTTATAAGAAGCACTTGGTAAAGTTACATATACTGTTATTCCTCAAGCAGTTCCAGTTTTTTAAAGAAGAAATTTTATAAACAATTTGTAAATAATTTCTTTATTGAAATAATAATCACAAAAATATGTAATGTAAATAGTTTTTCTAATTCCTAAATATTTATTTTCACAACATAAATCACGAAAATCATATAAAAATAAATTATATTAATAATGGGTGTTTTTTTTAGAGGTATAGAACTTTAAATTGCAATAAAACAACGATGGATTATTCGATTGACATGAATTTTTTTTTATTCGAAAGATAATCTTGTGGCATTACATTTTAAATATGATTTCTGGCATATGACCGCCACGGCTGGCTCGGATGTAGTCCAATCTGGACGTCCAATTTTCGATGACTTTTTCCAACATTTGTGGCCGTATATCGGCAATAACACGGCGAATGTTGTCTTCCAAATGGTCAAGCGTTTGTGGCTTATCCGCATAGACCAATGACTTTACATAGCCCCACAGAAAGTAGTCCAGCGGTGTTAAATCACAAGATCTTGGAGGCCAATTCACAGGTCCAAAACGTGAAATTAGGCGGTCACCAAACGTGTCTTTCAATAAATCGATTGTGGCACGAGCTGTGTGACATGTTGCGCCGTTTTGTTGGTATGATTTAATGTAATGCCACAAGATTATCTTTCGAATAAAAAAAAATTCATGTCAATCGAATAATCCATCGTTGTTTTATTGCAATTTAAAGTTCTATACCTCTAAAAAAAACACCCGTTATTAAATATGTAATACAAATTAAAAATGTAATAAAAATCAATTTTAATGTGAAGTATGGGCTTGTTTCTTCGCACATAATTCGATAAATCGAGGTTTATATGAAGAAAGAGCCACTCTTATTTCATCTTCCACTATTAACCGCGCACGATATTTTGTTTTAATAACAGCTAATGTGGAAAATCCTATTTCGCACATGTATGATGTGACATATGGTAAAAGAATTTCTATAGCTTTTGCTGATAAGGCAGGATATTCCTTGCTTACTTCCAGCCAGAATTTCTCCGGATTATTTGGATTGAAGCGATCTTTTAGCAAGCTATCACAAGAAAGTTCTATTAATTTTTCTTGTTCATTAGTTGTTAGCTCAAAATTATTATTATAATCGATTGTAAACGGATCCATATCCATTCATATTTTGCATTTTCTTCCAGATCTTGAAAATAATGATTAAAATATTGCTTCAAATTTTGTAAGTGTCCTATAAATAGAGACTTATGTTCTTTAATTTTGTCAATGCAACAATTAAATTCGAAAATATATCAAATTTGTCATCTTGAAAAATTTTAGTCCGTAATTAAATTTTTTAAATAAACGAGGTTATATTATCTTTTTGAAAAAACGATCGGAATAAAAATGACATTTGCAATGAACCCGCGACCCCCTGGTGAATCTTGTACGACCCCCCCCAGGGGGTCGTGCCCCCCACTGGAGTAGAGTATAGACTCCAAGTAAACCCATATAATATTCATTCCAAAGTTTCATAAAGAAGTTAGCAATGCTTCAACAGTTACCAAAAATACTCTAATATGCGAAAATATTAGAATTTAGGACCGGTTTATGAAATATTAGCCGAGTTTAATCTTTTGGTTAAACTCGGTTACATTACAACAGTGCCATAAATAAAACTATTTGGTTATAGTTAACTAGGCTTTCAGAAACCGGGCCTTAATGTTTAAGGAAGTAACACCAATCTAAAAATTTGGATAAACAATAAAATTACATCAAAATAAGATTACGAGATTACGATTACAGGTAAATTACTACAGCAATCATCTTGCAAAAACTCTAAATCATTAAAGGCCATATAAAAAATAGTTTTGCATTTTTAGGATAAACATTTTGATTATCCAATTTGAAAACAGTAAACATTTCACGGATATTACACTCAATGAGAGATTGAAAGGACACACACATCATACCGTTACTATTCGTTAAAAGTGTTAACAAGCAAATATTTTCCGCTGATTTCAAGGTAATTGACTTGAAAGCTATTTTCCTTTTTAATCAAAAACACTCAACTATTTACCCTGTAACGGATTTTGTTACAAAATTTGACTACTTTTTATTAATGTTATTACTTAGGTAAATAAAAGAAAATTGTGGTATTAGGGTAATAGGTTAAATATGTAATAAGATGGTGTTAAATAATTTGGAACCGTATTTTTAAAGTTACATATCCGCAACCCATACTACATGATTGTTCAACTGGAAAATATATTTGCACATTGTCAGAAAGTTGATATGCTTGGAAGCAGGATCGGCGCACCAAATATTATCGCCGGAGCTTAGGGCCGGCTCTTAAAGTATCATTTTCATGGTGGTGTCACAGGCGCAACAGGGGTGAGAGGCGTGGTGTTATATTTGAAAGTTCGAATTTCATGGTGGCGTTATAGGCGCGATAACCTAAAAGTTTATACAAGTATTTGGAGTAAACGGTTATTCAGTTTCATTAAATATTTCATCAAATCGAAGGAGGTGTCTAGTTCTTTTATATACATATTTAGACACTGCGATATGAAGAAAAGCGATGGTGGGTACGTCCCATATATACATAGATACATAAGGCAACAGGGAGATTATTTTAACTTGTTGCAAGAAATGAGACACAAAAAACACAGACAGTTAATTCATTTACAAGAAAATAATTTAATACACAATCTTTTTTACTTGACATTACAGTTCAGAATGAAGATTCTGTTGGCCTCTGATTGGGGGTGTATTACTAGTATACCCACTGCATGATATTTCTGCAGACCAGATATTTGAAACCGAATCCATAATAATAAACTTTATGACTGCCGACAACATTGTAAAAGTCGCTATTTCGCTACATCAATTTACGTTTTTTTATTTTATTTTTTTAGGAAATTAATGTAAGTGTCTCGCTAAAGATCTCACCATTCCGAAAAAATATATCTGTTACTATGTTTTCGACGGTGCGACCAGCGCTAGAGTTGAAATTTCTGAACTTGCGACACCGCGCTTACGATACCATGGTATGGTTTTTTTTTTAAATAGAGCGGTCCTATTGGTTGAATTTCTACGCTTCCAACACCCGCATGAAAATGGGTGCGTTTTGTTGGTGGCAAGAAAACGACAATTTTGATCGTGAAGTAAATAAACATGGAATGACATTTGCATGGAGGTTAAGTCATATGGTTGTAGAACAAATAACTAACATATTTCACCTAAATGGATAATCTAAATAATAAATGCTGAATAAGAAAAGTTTATAATTGAAGCAAATATTCTAGAACGTATGTTTTAGAACGAGTAATTGAATTTTACATACATTTTAAGTTTAGATCTATCAATACTATATTAAAATCATATAGGTATATATTTATGTTAGGACACAAAATGAGAAAATACCTAAAAGTGAAAATTATTTTGAAGCAGTAATACCAAGATTTAATTCTAATACATATAAAAACCAAATGAAAACTGCATTCAAATATTAGTTTTCATCCCCACCACACTTATTCATTCCATCGTTCGACCTCGAGTTATCGAATAAGGAGAATGAATAGAATGAGAATACAGTCGCAACAAAACGCGTATTCTGATTAAACCGAAACCAGAATTGGCACAATAAAACGCACCCAATGATACATAAGTTTATGGCGCTCGGGACAAGACATGCACTCGACACCTCCTATCCAGTGGCGTACCTACAACTTTTGCCGCCCGGGGCGGTCTCTAATTTGCCGCCCTTTCTAAGTCAATCAAATGGTGGTTTTTATAAATTAAAAAACATAAATAAATAATTGTAATTGAGACAAACTATAGGTGGGGAACTTATAGGGGAAATAATTCGTGGAAATCGAATAGTAAACTTATGAAGTGACCAAGTTGTTTTTTTACAACTATAACTATATATAAAAAATGCCGCCCCAAAATATGAGCCACCCGGTGCAGACCGCTAAGGCACTTCAAAAGTATCCAGTGATTTAAAGTACACTTTGAGAATTTTTTTGATACATTTCATCACTGAGGCCTGGCTCTAGTCCGCCTCACCCAAGGGCCGGCCATGCTAGTGTGGATATTAAGTTCACTTCCTAATTGCGACTAATGTTCTAAACTATAGACAATCATGTCGATAAAACATTTCTACATAAAACTATATAATAACTAATATAAATATAGTTATTATATAGTTTTATTAATGTTATTTGAAACCCACAAATATACTTAAACAATTATAGAACTTTTGTAGTCTGATATCCATTAAGTTATTGAGCTATACAATTTTAAATGTATAGAAAACTATTTTTAACTTATTAATCACTTTTTCGCCGCACTAGTCAATAAGTTGAAAGGGATTTTTCATACTTTTTGTGCATATTAATAATTTTTATTATAAACAAAAAAAAAAACATCTAAAAGTTTTTCATTTTAGGACCTACTACAAAAAAATTCAAAACATTTATGGTTTACTGATGTATAATCTGTCTCAATTTGTAATACGAAACTAAATCTGGTTACTTTGGTGACTGTTGTGGTGTAAATAGACTTTTTTGAAACCATGTAAACTTGTAAATCTGGCTTTTACATTTTTAGTGAAGTTTCATTATACTGAGGTTATATTCATTCAAAAACTACATGTCAGATACTAAATTGACATGTCAAATTGGTGATTGACATGTCTAATATTTTGAATTATATACAAATATTAATTTCATCTTATTTCACTTATTCATATTTTCTGTTCTGGTTGCATAAAATATATTTCAAATACTTGTCAATTAGTGTTTTATACAATTTGTGTTAGTAAGTTGACATATAATTTAATGTCAATTATGAATTGTCAAATATTTTGAAAAGTGTTACTTCAGAATTACCACCCTAAGATGATATTTTAAATATACAACATAAAAAATTAAGTTTCCCTGTTAGTTTCGTATTATAAAATGAGAGAGATAATATAATCTGTCTCAATTTGTAATACGAAACTAGATATGGTTACTTTGGTGACTGTTGTGGTGTAAACAGACTTTGCCGTATCCGTGTGAACCAATACTATGACAATATTATAAATGTATTGTCAATATACAACATAAAAAATGAACTGTTACTGTTAGTTCCGTATTACAAAATGAGACAGATAATACAATAAATATTATCTGTCTCATTTTGTAATACTAAACTAATAGGGAAACTTCATTTTTTATGTTGTATATTTAAAATATCATCTTAGGGTGGTAATTTTGAAGTGGCACCTTTCAAATATTTGACAATTCATAATTGACATTAAATTACGTATATGTCAACTTACTAACACAAATTGTAAAAAACACAAATTGACAAGTATTTGAAATATATTTTATACAACCAGAACAGAAAATATGAATAAGCGAAATAAGATGAAATAAATATTTGTACATAATTCAAAATATTTGACATGTCAACAGAGATGGGCGTCTACGCGTAAACTTGAATTTTTTACGTCTACGTGTAAATTTACCGTAGACAGCGTAGAGAAGTGTAGACTGTGTAGACACGTAGAATCTAGCGTAGAATAATGAAAAATGAGGTTCTGTAACGTTTAAAAAAATAAAATACCGCCAGTTTTATGCAGAAGAGGTAGTAAAGAACTCAAATTTAATATTTTTGACAGCTTTCTGATTAAAACAACTACTAACTTTTAATTTTAATTTTACTTTAGTAGTTCATACGGACAGAAACCAAGTAATTCATATTGTCCATAACAACATACGATTTGTGAGATAACATTTTTGGAAACAATATATGTAATTAGAACTACATAAAATTGAAACAAACATAAACATTAAAGTAAACTATTTAAACTATTACCATTCTATTATTTCAAATATTACATTTAAACGTACTGCGCATGTACAGTTTACATTCTACATTCGACACGTAAACAAAGACATATTCTACTTGACATGTTTACGCGTAAAATCTACATTAGTCTACATCATGTATTCTACGCGCCCATCACTGCATGTCAAACACAAATTTGACATGTCAATTTAGTATCTGACATGTAGTTTTTGAGTGAATATAACCTCAGTATAATGAAACTTCAACAAAAATGTAAAAGCCAGATTTACAAGTTTACATGGTTTCAAAAAAGTCTATTTACACCACAATAGTCACCAAAGTAACCAGATATAGTTTCGTATTACAAATTGAGACAGATTATAGTAATTATTATTTGCATAAATCTGCATAAACATTTTCATTTTTCAGTACTTTCATTTTACCAAATTTCAACAGTCTTCTTATGATTAATGAACAAGTTGACAACTTTATTAATTAATTTTTTGACATTCATTTGTAATTTTTGGCCCCAATTTGCATCAAAAATCAATTAATTATGAATTACTTTCCATTTCAACAAATAAACATGTTTATATTTCACAATTTTCTATTGTTTTTTTTTTTTTAATTTTAAAACAGATTTTAAAAATTACTTGTGAAACTGGCTGTAATTTTAAAAAGTATTTAATAATAAAATGATTGACAGCTTAATAACCAGTAATAACTAACTTGCAAATAGTAATTAAAAATAAATTTTGAGTATAGTCATTAGCGTGCTTCCTAAGAGTGATCAATTTTGTAAGTATACTTACAAAATAATATAACAAAAATTATTACTAAATACAGTAAACAATTTTAAATTTTATTTTTAATAATTGTTTTAATAACAGTTATAACCTAAAAAATTAATGTGGAGTGTTTATTTTCACACATTTCAGGGTTTCGCAGATATTTAGTAAATGAATGATGATAATTTGGGATGCCAAAACAAATTTTACGTTAAATATATTTTTTTATATAGCAAGGTTCATTAAGATTTTGAAAATTGCGCCTATGGCTTCCATTGGTTGTTTTAAATCATAACTCTGCCCCTCTGATTTCGTGTATTCAATTTCAACAATTTCCACTGGTTATTAAATTTACGCTTTTAAAAATTAAATGCAACATTTGCCCAAATATAACTAGAATTTTGAAAAAAATAATTTAAACAAAATAAAAATGCAAAACAAAAAACAGAAAAAATAAAATTGTCTCGAGACCGGAGCAAACCCTAGTTTTCAAATTAGAACGCGAGAACGCTAACCATTACACTATCAAAGCATGCTGGTTTAGTGTTACATAAGTTATTAAATATTTTAAATGGTCAAGTTAAAACACAAATAATGCGTTATTTTTCGAAAACATAATCTGATCAAAAATTCCTGTTGTACTATTCCGGTTCACACAAATGTATATTACTTAGAATTTTTTCAGATTTTTAGTTTAAACCATCTGGGCTACAGGGTGTGGGACTAAATTTTCTTTGCACAATTTTGGCAAAAATAGCGTCAAAATAATTTATTTTGCAAAAATAAAATTTTGACCGTTAATCCACGTACCGCTAATCAATTTGATACCCTACTCTAATTTTTTTTTTCGATCAGCACATATTTGTTTATATTTTTACGCGGATATGTTTTTTAGAAGTTTTAGTATTTTTCATATGTGCGGGACAAAGAGTTGTATAAGCATGCCAAATTTCAACTCTCTAGGTTTAGTCGTTTGGCTACAATTTTTACCGAACAGACAGACAGACAAACAGACAGGCAGACAAGCAGATAGACAGTAGACAAAATGACGGTATAAGGGTTTTTTCGACATATCTACAAAACCCTAAAAATGAACATGACATTTCAGCAAACAGATTTTAATAAAAATTTGCAGGTTAGAATAAAGAAATCATTTTTTTCTGTTGGTATTATCTTTATAAAATTAAAATTCCTTGTCATTTTGATCATGCGTATACATATATATAGTCTGTTCCAAACGGTTAAGCGGAACTAGATTTTGCAATCTAGTTACTTTCATCGTTTAAATCGTGCTTTTCGGCCGTTTTGTTTAAGCTTTGTAAATCATACTTGCAATAAACATTTTTTTATTAAGATTAATATAATTTTAAAATGTCATTTTCTTTATATTTTGATTTTTTGTGTCATTCTTAATACAAATTTCCCATTTATTTATTTTTGTGTCATTAAAATATGTAAAAAAAAAAATTTAATTTTGACATATGTCATTCGTTTCCATGGTTTCATTGTTGGAATTTTAAATTTTGACATTCCAACGTGAAAAATGAAATAACCCAAGCCAGGTCCCTTCTCGTGACAACCTAAAAGAACAGAATTCCCATTTAGTTCCGCCTAACCGTTTGGAACAGAGTGTAAGCAGTTCACTTTTGTAAGAACACACTATGGTCTATTTCTAAGTAGAAAAAAGTAGATAGCGCTGCGAACCGAGTACGATTTACACTGATCAAATACAGTATAGCGGGAAATTTAAAATAAGTTACAACTAGGACATGGGCGTAGCAACTGGGTTAGCAAGTGATTTTTTTTTAATTTAAAAAAGGTTAATAAGATATTGAAATAAACAAGGCAGATAATACACTTACGTTATTTATACGACATAAATTCAGTTTAATGGGAACTTTGAAAAAGTTAAAAAAATATTAATTTAAAAAATTATGTACTCTATATAAAAAAGAGAGATTTGGCTAAAAGAGTTTAAACAAAGCAATAAACCAAAAAATATATTTTCAGAGCTAAAGTTTCTTATTTAAATAATTATTGTAAATAAAAATTAAAAATATATGTGTATATATGAAGGTCTAAAAATTATATCAATAACTTTTTCTTTGGGCACAATCAGCTGGGCTATCTTTTGGCCTCATATTAGTCCTCTTTCTTGATCTTTTAATTGTCAACTGTCAAAAAATATTTATATGTCAGATAACCTAAAAAATATATAATTGCGTAAAAACAAATTACATGGAGAATTTTCTCCATAAAATCTACTCCAAGAATATAAATAAAAGTCTAAATATGTAAATAATAACAAAATATATGAGAAAAATTAAATAATATAAATAATATATATTTCCAATGTACGACACTGAACATCTGTCAACTTGGACTAACAACAATATTTTTACTGTGTAATAGGGATGACGATCTAAACCAATCCGAAGCAAGGACAAACAGCTCCTATCTTCTTACACACATTTTTCTACTTTGAAATAGACCATAGATCTGGTTATTTTGGTTACTTTTATGGTGTGTTACTGACTTTAAGTGTCAATTAAAAATATTCCTTACGCTGTAAAACCGACTTTAGGTTAATAAGGTTATGATCATTATAATTAAAATATGATTTTTCATTATGACATATGTCAAAAGTGACTTTTTTTAATACCAACATGACAGTTTCAAAGGTGCAAACTACTGAAAACAAAATTCCCTCTTAGTTTGTTCTTAAAAAATTAACAGCTTATACTGATACCGGTCTAAACTGAGAAGCTATTTCTTCCATCTCACTTCATCGCCAGACATTTTGTAAATGTACTGAGATAAAGTCTATTCCAAACGATTAGTCGGAACTAGATTTTCAAATCTAATAGTTTTTACACATTGATTGAAGCTTTTGATCATTTAGTTCATGAAAAGCCAACTTCAATATATAAAAAAATAGCTAATAACAACTTACAAAAATGAAAATTCCAGTTAGTTCCGCCTAATCGTTTGGAATAGCCTGTAGGCGTGCGCTATATAGAAGTATTAAATATATGATTGCGCCCCTCTAGTTCGGGCCCAGGCCAAATAATGTATCCCGAATCCTGTCGGCGCAAGAGTTGATTAATTTTTTATGGAATCTACTCGCGTAAAGGCGCATCCCCACTATGCCTCTGTTTGCCAGTTGGCAAGGTCAGTTGGCAAAGCCAAAATGGCAAAACCAGTGGCTGTAAAAACGTCCACATCTGTGTTGGCATTTAGTTCAGTCGCGCAATGTTTACCGAGAAGGATTTACTAATTGCTTCAGCTGCTGTTATCATACTTCACAGTGAAGAAAAAATACGCAAACGGCGCAAGCGACGGTTTTGGGTACGTCCAAGTCTTCAAAAGAGATCACGATATGGAGCACGTGACTTAATGAAGGATTTAGTATTGTACGATGTGGACGAATTGAATCTCGAGTACAGAGGATGTGGTTTCAAAGACTTTTTTGAATAAGAAGTAACGATTTTGAAGTTCTTCTAAATTTGTTTGCACCAAATATCAAGAAGGAAGATACGTCATTCAGAAGAGCTATTCCTGCCCATGAACGTCTAGCGGTTACTTTGCGATTCCTGGCGACAGGAGAGTCCTACCATTCGTTAAGTTACATGTTCAAGATTTCAAAGCAATCCTTTAAACGACAGTTCCACAAAACAGGCCGAACCCGGTATAAATCGATCAAATTAAGCACTTTTTCGTTTGTCCACTCCATCTATAAACAACGTTGCTCATCGGCGTCTGAATCATCGGCGTCTGAAGCCGCGTGATGCCAGTGGTTGGCACGTCCCCACTCTCCGTTCTTATCGGCTTTCTTTGAAGGAGACCGACACTCGAGCGATTCTTGTTGGCTTACCGCTGGCACGATGGCATGTACCAACGGTCACGTCTACATTACTTCTGGCATTGCCAAATGGCCTTGCCAACTGGCAAACAGCGGCATAGTGTGGACTCCGCTTAACGTACCCCTATGCACTAATAAAAAAAAATTAAAACTTCTTGCAAAAACTTTCGTTTTTAGAAATTCCTGATTGACAATATAATATTATTAATTAGTCTAATTATACGAATGCACTTTTCATTCGTGCATGACAGTTTTAAAAGCGATTTCTTGATAAATAATAGTTTCCTTTAAAAGGATAGTAATCTAGTTGGAGTGAAGGATATTGCGAGATTGATCCGTTTAAATGCACTATAGATGTACCGACATTTCAATGCGGCCAACAACAATGGCTAATATAGGTACATACGCAATCACAAACATGCCTGAACTAATAGGATGTTCAGATATGATGTTTAACATCTCAATCAGAGTGGAGAAGCGACATTATTTAATTAATTTATAATTTGGTTATGTTACGAACTACGCCTTTAATTCATTTTTAGAAGCTCTAGTTTTAAACAATGGGTGTAAGCACTCGAAGAATGTTTACAAGGAAGAAGCTTAATTTTTTGAATTTTTACAAATTATGTTAAACAACGTTATCATAACAGAAATATCGTTAATGGTGGTAAAATAATTCTTTAAATATAGGGATTGGTTTCTAAAACATTATTATTTAAAAAATCAGTAGCGTACGGTGCATTTTTGAGCGGGTATGCGCTGTATTTTTATATACTACTAGTGGGTGTACTCGTGCTTCGCTACGGCATTTCACTAAATTAATTCTAAAAAAGTAGAACATAGCGATTATAAAGTTAAATATATAAAACGGTAGGTATAGTACTTTTAACTACCGTTAGGCAGTGGAGAATGAATAACCATCCTGCTCCACCATCTGTTGACAAATTCCACAAATCTCAACTTATCTGCATTTCGGACTTCTGTTTACCCTGTGGTAACTACAATATTATTGATGTATTAGGTATAGATCAAAGATCATTATGTGTTAGATATATTATGATTCTACGTGAAATGCTCTAATTTGTTGTTCTAATATAATTGATACATCATTATAACTCCGATGGTATGCACCTACAAACTTTATAATACAAAAACTATTAGGTTTAAAAATAGAAAATTGCCCAATACACGATATCGGTGCATTATAGGTATATGCTCTCGCAGAGTTCTTTTTTTTTTTAGAACTATATAGTTAAGATCTACATTTTTTGTCTACATTACATCGATATATCTCATAAGGTTTAGCCTACGTAATCAATTTAAACTGCACGGAGAGTGAACCCTCACTAAAACCTTCCGCGGTTTACTTTACCCCCCTGTACTAAATTTGGTGAAAATTGATCCATCCGTTTGGCTTTGCATAAAGGACAAACAAACAAACAGACATTTTTTTAAATTGATTTTTATTAATTTTCTAAAGATCGTATCTCAAAAACTGGCTGGAACTTTTGAAATCTCGAGGTCCTAAAGGGCCTCAGGACATATTATAAAATAATCCCCAAACCAAATTTTTTTTGTGAAATTTTTAATTTTTAATTTTTTTTGTTATTTTAAAAAATCCTAACAGTAAAATATAAAGACTTCTGGTTTGATTTTTTGAAATCTACAGACTTTTTTCTACTTAGACAAAAAATAGGGTTCTACTTAGTTAACGCTTTTTTTTTATGCTGTTTGATTCCGTGTAGTTTTGAAAATTTGTAAATATTTCATTTTCCACAGATCGTATCTCAAAATCTACATGAGATAGAGATCTTCGGTTGAAGTTTTTAAAATTCTGAGGTTCTACTCGAAACGGGCCTTAAGAACCATTTAGGAGCAAAACAAAAAAAAATAAAATTTGAAATTTTTATTTTTCATTTTTTTTTTTTTTTTGAAATTTCAAATGTCCTAACTTAAGAACAATATAGAGAACTGCGGTTCGAATTTTTCAAATCTCCGTATATTGTTTAGTCTAGAAAAAAATTGGGGCCTTAATAACCCAACTTTTACAATAAACACGAACAGTCAAACAAAACTTTTGAAAAGGGTCAAAAATCGAAAAAATTTGCAAGCTATGGTTTACCATTTTTGAATAAATTTAAAAAAAAAACTGTCAGAAAATTACCATATTTCAAAAAATATATATGAGAGAACGCTTTATAAATATTTTTTAGATACCACACCATAAAATTAAAAAATTGATGTGAAGTGTGAATTTTCACACATTTCAGGGTTTTGCAGGTATTTAGTAAGTGAATGATGATTATTTGGGATGCCAAAACAAATTTTATATTAAAATTTTTGTTTTGTTAAGTTTAATTAGAACGCCTAATACCATTACTTAGGTTTCTAAATATGTGCAGTATTTTTTTTTTTATATATATATATAGCAAGGTTCTTTAAGATTTTGAAAATTGCGCCTATGGCTTTCATTGGTTGTTATAAGCTCCGCACCTCTGATTTCGTGTACATTGAAACAGAATTTAATTATAATTTCAACTATTTCCACTGGTTATTAAATTTACGCTTTTAAAAATTAAATGCAATATTTGCCAAAATATAACTAGAATTTTGAAAAAATAATTTATACATAAAAATGCAACAAAAAGCAAAAAAAAAATATTGTCTCTTCTCGTGAGGATCGAACTGACTTACTTGGGTGAAAAATCCAGCGCAACTACCACTACACCAGGAGTAAGCCTTCCATTCGAGCGTGTTACAAAGCTGTAACTTGTGTACATTATTAACCAAAAAAACACAAAAAATGCGTTTTTTTCCAAAAACATAATCTGATCAAAAATTCCTGTTGTACTATTCCGGTTCACACCAATGTACATTACTTAGAATTTTTTCAGATTTTTAGTTTAAACCATCTGGGCTACAGGGTGTGGAACCAAATTTTTTTTTGCACAATTTTGGCAAAAATCGCTTCAAAATAATTTATTTTGCAAAAATAAAAATTTGATCGTTAATCCACGTACCAAGGGCTTTCATTTGATACCCTACTCAGAATTATAAAAAAATATTTTTATTTTCGATGAGCACATATTTGTTTATATTTTTAGGGGGATATGTTTTTTAGATGTTTTAGTATTTTTCGTATGTGCGGGTCAAAGAGTTGTATAAGCATGCCAAATTTCAACTCTCTAGGTTTAGCCGTTTGGCTACAATTTTTACCGAACAGACAGACAGACAGACAGACGACAAAATGACGGTATAAGGGTTTTTTGGTCATACCTACAAAACCCTAAAAAGAACATGGTAAAATATGCGCAAGAGAATAACGTATAGAACGATAATAGTCACCCGTTCAAGGTATTGAGAAGTGACAATAGGCTAACTGGTGGTCAAATTATTGTACTAAATATTACAGTTTGAACGTATATTTTAGAGTTGAATTTTTGTTGAATGTCGACAGAAGTTGTGAAAAACTATAAAAGCAGAACAAATTGAAGTGTTTTGGCTGTCATTTAAGAAAGGACAAAGATAGGAAACTTAGTTTTTTTTACTTTTCCTAAGAAAAATGGAGGTAAAGTTAATATTAATTCCAATTTTTCGCGAGATAATTCTGTTATACACCTCGATACATGTGTAGCCCTTAAAAATAAAAAAATGTCATAAATATTTACACCTATTTTAATAAAATAAAAACGTGTTGTGCTTAAATTAACCTGTAAGCTATGTGTAAATTAACAAATAAGTACTACTGTCATCAATCATATTTCTTTCGATCACAGCGTCGTCACTGGTAATGTTACTTCTCAATAACATAGAAGGAATACAAACGAGGCTAGCGATGAAAACACCGCTAGACATGGTTAATAAAATAAGCAAATAACAACACTCGCACTCAAGTGCATATCATTAGCACGGAACTAAATATAAAATGGTACAAATTACTCTATCTAATTAAATAAAGCGGCGCATACTCCGCATACCCAGACCACAGGCTACTGGAAAAAAATCATTTTAAAGTAACTTTTACACAAATGTATTTAAATATATATTTGAATAGTTCTCAAAAAATGGAAATATAAATGAATGACAAGAAGTGTTTCAATGGCGTAACTATGGACCACCTACGCCAGCAAGCGCGAGGTCACTCCATTTTGGGGATCATCGAACCTCTAAATAAGGTTTTTTGGGCGTTTGTTCTTCTTTGACAAAGTTGACAAAGATACAAGGGTGCCAAAAGAATATTCTGCGGAGGTGGGACCAGAGCCGTAGTAACGCCCTGGTATCGGGACAAGTACCAGAGGCGCGAGGTCTGAAGGGCGTCATGGTGCATTTTTTTCTTTATTTTGGTCATCACTTGCATATTAGAAGTGAAGACTTTTTTTTGTCATCACTTGCATTTTAGAAGTGACGACATTTTTGACCTGTGTATTAAAATAAAAATGATGCCCTCTTTAAATAAAATGAAAAAAGATAAAAAGGGCACTATTTTAGGTTACACTAATTTAGTTGCCAAGGGCGCCAAAATCATTGATACGGCTCTAGGTGGGACTCAAAATATATAGTTACGCCAGTGGTACCTTCATTTGATGAATAAACGTTCGAAGATGGTGGAAGGACAAACTCCGTGAAATAATGACAACTTGTAACCATGAAGCTGTGTAGGTATTCCATCAGTGATCGTGCAAAATTATCGCAAATTTTCTTTTTTTGTATGTTTCAAATTAGCATACTAAATTATAGATATTAAAAGTAACAAAACTGGAAGAAAATGACACTTAATTGGAAGATAATTATTCAAAATATAGGTTATTTGTCGTATAAAAGTGCGTGAAGTAAATAGGAAATTGTTGATGAACAATGGTTTAAAAACGGATATAGATTGCTTTTATTTGACAGCCTTGACCGCGTTTCTTGAACAATGCACAATGCCTACACACGATAAATGAAAGGAACCCGAAATTAAATGCACTTTCCTCCTTCCCAAAATAAACACAGCAATAGCGGAGATACATGTGAATCAAAATAAACAACAAAAATTCATGTGCAATTTAATATATTTCATAGTTTTAGGATCTGCCACATTTTTGCCAAAAATATATGAAAAAGCTTTTGCCCCCACCCTATTTCTCAGAGTGGTTGTACTAAAAATCTGAAAAAATCCCAAATATGTTAAACTAAAAATCTGGAAAAATTGTTTGAATCATTTTAGTTTTTTTGTTTCCAAGATATCAAAGAAGAATAAACCATTTATAGTGGTGAAATACTTATAAATCAAATAATATATTGAGAAATACGTTTCTGAAATTGAAAAAAATTATGCCATTTATCAATATATTTCTTATTGGTTTAATGAAGACTTAAATACGAAGCAAATGCAGAAAATATTGCTGGGATTTTTTAATTTAAATTTTATTGTGATAAAATTTTCGCTGAAAAAAATCAGCTGTGGCCACCACAGGACCGACCGCCATCACAAAGTACTTGTATAAAATACATTCTAGCAGCAGAGTAGTTATTATTGTAAAAGACAATAACGTATTATATAATGTTGACAATTTCATAATGTGTATTTATAATTTACGATAACCATGGAAACGTACCTGCATACATACAAAAAAATAAAATAAATAATGGCCGGTATTATAAAGCAAAATAGTTTGCTACTAAATTTTAGTTAAGAGTTAAACTAATTTAACCCATAGATTTCGGTATTATAAAATTTGTTTTAAAAAAGTTACCAACTAAATCTACAAACTAAATTAGTTGACAGATTTTCTGGGTACTAAATTATAGTTGGCAACTATATTTGTATTACATTTGAATAGTTAGCATTTTGTTTGTACATTGAAATAACTTGTTTTTACTATTTATACTAAAATATATATTTGATAATTAATAACTGCAAAGTAAGTAATAATATTGTACATAAAAAAAAATACATATGAATAGATTTATATATATAAACAATACAAAATTTACAGGTTAGGTCATCAGTATCATCTGTCAGTAGTGTATCATCATCATCCGTAAACAGTATTTCTGACAGTAATAATGATGAAAATTCAAGAATACGTCAGCCTAGAGAATTTCTTGAAAGAAGACACCCCTTTAATTATTATAATGATGAACAATTTAAACACAGATTTCGGTTTTCAAAAGATACTGTTTTGTCTATTTTTGAATTAATTGATAATTAAATAAAGTCTTTAACTTATATTAAATTATATCTATTAATTGTTCTTTTTCAATTTCTGTATAATTTTTGCCTCTATCCCATTTTTTTTTTTTTCATTTGAAATACTTTTTAACTTCTACGAATTCTTTTTCACTGTCAAAATTATAGGTTATAAACGTTAAACTGTTTAAACTACAACAGAAAAACCGCGAAATATAGTATAGGCATCTACCGGTCAGTTGTATACTAACGTTCGGTCGGTAAATCTTGAGACTAAATTATTTTAGTTGCGAACTAGTTGATTAGTTGGCTGTTCTGATTTATAATACCGAAATTAAATAACTTGTTATATTAGTTATCAACTAAATTTAGTTTACAACTATTTAGTTGGGTCTTAAGTTATGTTTTTATAATACCGGCCATAAATAAACTAAAAGTTGTTAGTTATTACTTTTATAGCAACTATAGTTAAATAATTTTTTTCGAAATATTTCTTTGTTGTGAAATATTCGCAAAAATCTTAAAACCGACACGAGTGAACTCCCATTTCTAGTTAACCGATTTTTACCAAAAGTTGATGAACTCGTGCTTTTGATGTCAAAACCTTAAATATGACTTTTCATAAAAAACCTTTTAGCCGAATTTGACAGACAGACAGACAGACAGACAATATACCTACAAAACCTTGAAATGTGTGAAAATTCACACTTCTCATCAATTATTTAAGTTTACCTCAACTACAAATTTACTATTTTAATGTGATGTGTAAAGTCCATTCTACGTTATAATTTTTTCAATACTATCCAACTCTGACGTCATTTCAACTTTTGATACTACAGAATATAGTGGGGGGAAAATAAGAGACAGCGATAACTTCCATCTTTTATTACTTTGTGATAGTCTTCACTGTCAACTTAAAAAATTCTAGGTTCAGGTGACAGACAACAGTTTGGTTATAGAACCAATTCTATGGTCTATTTCAAAGTAGAAAAATGTGTGTAAGAAGATAGGAGCTGTTTGTCCTTGCTTCGGATTGGTTTAGATCGTCATCCCTATTACACTGTTAAAATATTGTTTGTAGTCCAAGTTGACAGATGTTCAGTGTCGTACATTGGAAATATATATTATTTATATTATTTAACTTTTTTCATATATTTTGTTATTATTTACATATTTAGACTTTTATTTATATTCTTGGCGTAGATTTTATGGAGAACATTCTCCATGTAATTTGTTTTTACGCAGTTACATATATATTTTTTAGGTTATCTGACATATAAATATTTTTTGACACTTGACAAATAAGAGATCAAGAGAGAGGACTAATGTGAGGCCAAAAGACAGCCCAGCTGATTGTGCCCAAAGAAGTAGCTATTAATATAATTTTTAGACCTTCATATATACATATATTTTTAATTTTTATTTACAATAATTATTTAAATAAGAAACTTTAGCTCTGAAGATATATTGTTTGTTTTATTGCTTTATTTAAACTCATTAGCAAATCTCTCTTGTTATATATAGTACACATATATAATTTTTAAAATGTTTCAAATTTCCCATTAAACTGAATTTATGTCGTATAAATAAGTGTATTTAACATCTGCCTTGTTTATTTCAATATCCTATTAACCATTTTCGTATTAAAAAAAAAATCACTTACTAACCCAGTTACTACGCCCATGCCCTAGTTGTAACTTATTTTAAATTTCCCGCTATACTGTATTTGTCCAGTGTAAATCGTACTCGGTTTGCAGCGCTATCTACTTTTTTCTACTTTGAAATAGACCATAGTAACCAATTTATAAATATTGTTTAATTGTGCTAAGTTTATATTTAATTATATGTTCTAAATAAAATTCTTCTTATTTGTTCTAAATAAACTTAATAAACTTCTAAAAGATAAGTTGTAAACAAAAACTAAAAAGTTGGTAGTTGGTACGACTGAGAAGTATACAACTGTCATCCAAAAATTTGACCGGAGGTAGTTTTGAAAATAGTGTAGTTGGAAAGTAAGTTGGAAAGAAGAATTGTGTTTCACATTATACTTTTTATGTTAGTACTACGCAAAAAATCTGTAGTGCTTCGCAAAAAAGCAGGGCTTCGAACCATTATTTTTTTCGTTTGGGTTTACGTTCTGGTTCAGTTAAAAAAATATATATCAGTTCGGTCCCAGTTTTCGTTCCGGCAAAAATAACGGTTTTTTTCGGTTTTCGATTCAGTTCCGGGTGATAAATTTTTAAATGCTTTTATTTGTATTAGAAATTTATTTTCTACTATAATTTAGAAGAACACTTTATTCCTTATTTTGTGATAATCATACCAAGGTAGGTGTAAGGGGGGGGGGGTCTGGGCGTTCACCCCCCCCCCCCGAAATAATAGAAGCGCATTTTTTTTTTACTTTACCAGGGACGAAGGGAAACCTCCGCTAGACTTGCCCTCCCACAAAAAAATAAAATCAAAAATTTAAACACAAATAAAAAAAAAAATTTGGGTTAACATTCAAAAATATAATATATAATATATAATATATAATAGTTTATTTATTTAGCTAAATACATCAAATTATGTTTTATATAAATTTTTGTTCAAGGCTTGGTTTAACAGTAATGAATTTTTTAAAATAATAACTTCCGTTCAATTCCGTTCCGGTTCAGTTCCGGTTTTCGTTCCGACAAAAATAACGGTTTTTTTTCGGTTTTCGGTTTTCGGTTCAGTTCCGGTTCGAAGCCCTGCAAAAAAGTATAATGTAAAACGGACTTAAGCTAAAACTGAAGATTTCTTGCGTACTGCTAACAGGATAAAAATTGTTACGTAGGTATAATGAGCCATTTAAATCAGTAATGAGTTATTATAATTTGTTCCCGAGATCGAAAATTATTTATAACTCAATCTTATAGTTATCAATAATAAAAATAATGCAAACATGATATATTACAGCCTTAAAAGAAATATAATCTAAATAATTTTTATATAACTAACCACAATTTTTTACGCAAGAAAAGATTTGGTTACAAAAAGAAAAATGTAGAATAAAATATAATAGTGTTATTGAATGTGGTGTTTATTTCCGTGTACAGTAAGTACAAGGATAGTTAGTTTAAATTACAGCAATTAAAAATAGAGAGACGGAAGCGTGCAGCGAATCCTGAAAATAGTCGGAAGTATAACCTGACATAACATTGCACCAACTGTCTCAGCAATAATGACATAATTTTAAATTTTCTATTTTTTAATTTCATAACTCGATTCGTGTAAATATTATGTAATTTTAGTTAGTATCGCTGTTAACATCAATGCTTATCATTGTGTTTTTTTCACTGAATAATATATTTCTATAAATCTTCTTCAGTAGGATATCCTCTTCATGAGGTGTTAACATTTATATAATCTATGCTAAAATTATACCTGTTACCTGTTAATTTGAAATAATTATAGCAGATTTTATTATTATATTATATATGCAAACATCTAGGGTTGTAGAAAGCTTAGTTAACTATAACCAAATAGTTATAAAATGGTTTCTATGGTTACTTATGGGATTGTTATATTGTAACCGAGTTTAACCAAGAGATTAAACTCGGCTAAGCTTTCAGAAACCGGCTCTTAGAGTTCAACATTCTGCTTCTTAAGGATAAGTTTTCACACCGGCATATTCAACGAAAACTATCGCATCCCTTTTTGCAACCGCTAGTTGCAAGCTCGCGACATGTGTACCAGGTTCCTGGTAAAGTTGTCCAAACTAGGCGTCACTTCTTTTTGTTTAATTTTTAGGGTTTTGTTGGTATGACCCAGAGCCGCAGTAAGGAAAACTTGCACTAGGGGCCAAACTGTGTTTTGGCGCCCTTGGCAAAAAAAAGGTTCTCACCTTCGCAATGTGGCGCCCCTTAGTCAAGCTCGTCGGCGCCCTTTTCCTTAGTGCGCTAGCCCCCCCGTTTTCCTTAGTGCGCTAGCCCCCCCCCCCTCCGCCCCCCCTTACTGCGGCTCTGGTATGACCACCAGAAAACCTTTAAAGTACGTTTTTAGAGGTTTTAGGGGTGAATGATTGTGAAGTGGGAGTAATGTAAACATATTATTCTCGCCCGAATAATATCACCAACGGAGGAGAATCGAACCACCAACCTTACAATCCAGACTGTTTTCACCAGTCCAAACTGCACGATTTAACGAGCTTGGCCACTCTGGAGAACGAAGGTTACCTTTTATGCTTTTACAAACGACCACTTGATGGCAATATTGAAATGTGTTATTACTATTTTTGTAAAATTTGACATTTGTTATTGGGAAATCAGTGGCAGCTTATAAATTGACGGAATAGTTTGTTGACAGTGAGCGTTTAAAAAAACAAATTTTGTGAAAAAAGACCCAACTCACCAATAATGCATAGATTCGCTTCGTTCAACTTTTGGTAATGAATCACCATCAGAAAAGACTATTTACAATTGGTTTGCAAAATTTCGTCGTGGTCGTGCGTCCATCAGTGATGAATCTCGTGAAGGGCGACGAAAATCGGTTGTGTTTCAAAAAAACATCAATGCTGTGCGCAAAATGATTGAGGAAGATCGGCATGTGACTTACCGTGAGATGGACGCAAATTTGGATTACGCATAATTTGACCGATGCTCAAAAATAGGCTCGTGTTGATTGGTGTAAGGGCATGCTAAAAAAATTCAACCTAGGCACTGCAAAATTCGTATACAACATCGTTACAGGTGATGAAACTTGGATTTATTCATATGAACCGGAAACTAAGCAACAATCCACTGTTTGGGTATTTCAAGAATCGAAACCCATAAAATAAGTTGTTCGTTCACGAAGCACTTATACAACAATTTGTTTGCCAGAAGTCATCGACAAAATCAGGAAAAACAACCAAAAACGTCGCATAATTCTTCATCATGACAATGCAAGCTCCCACACAGCACGTCAAACAATTGATTTTTGAAAGAGAAAAACATCGAATTAATGTCTCATTCACCTGACGTATCACCTAACGATTTTTTTTTTTGTTCCCCAATGTCATACAAAAAATGCGTGGCGATTTTCATCACCTCAAGAAGCTGTTGAAACCTTCGAAAACCATGTTTTTGAGATACCAACTTCAGAGTAGAAAAAATGTTTCGAGAAATGGTTTGAATGCATGCAAAAGTGTATAAATCTTGAAGGCGAATATTTTGAAAAGCAATAACACAGTTCTAAAAAAAATGTTTCTTTCTTAGTTTTTGTAAAAACTTAAAAAGTAGCCCTCGTATCAAATGCATTTATAAACAAGCAAAATTTAATTTTTTAAAAATCGATTTTATTTTTGGCATTTTCCATAAAAATATTTCAAAAAACTTTTGTTTTCCGCTGTATTTTCCGGATGGGTTGATCGAAAAATCTTTAAAAAATCTCAATAATGTACATTGCTGAGAGCCGGAATAGTTGATTTTTGATTAGTTTTCCGAAAATATTGATTTTCTTGGGTCGTTGAAAAAATTTATTATTTTTAAAAAAATTTATTCTATGGTGTCCTTAAGCTCTTAGGTTAAGGACAGAAAAGTAGTTTTTTAAAATTTCTTAATACGTTTTAATACGTTTTATTCCAAAAATGTACTAAATAAATTACTGTCCAGCACCCAAAAGGGTTAAACTAAAATTATTTCGTAGTTTACCAAATGCTGTCCATTTTTGTGGTATTTTCTTGAAGATTTCGCACGTTTGATTGTCTCTGTCAATTCGTATTTCGTGCCCAAGAAACTTGTAAGCAGAGCCGCAGTAAGAAAAACTTGCGCTAGGGGCAGAACCGTGTTTTGGCGCCCTCGGCAAATAAAAAAAAGGTTCTCACCTCTCAAAATTCAAGTGATGAGCAAAAAAAGGTCCTCACCTATCTAAATCCAAGTGACGAGCAAAAAAAAGGTCCTCGCCTTCGCTATGGCGCCCCTTAGTCAAGCCCGTCAGCGCCCTTTTACTTAGTGCGCCCAGGGTCGTCGCCCCCTCCGCCCTCCCCCCTTACTGCGGCTCTGCTTGTAAGCATCAACCTGTTCAATATTGGCATCGTTGGTTTTCATCACCTCACTCAATACAAGATTTATCATCATTTTGGTGTTTTGTTAATTTATCTTGGGCCCTATGTTTGTTTAGCTGCCTCATTTAGTTTCTGCAGCATTTGGAATGCACCTGAACGCAGTCTGAAACGAGAATAATATCATCGACGAATCTCATGTGATTTAGCGTCACATCATTCATTTGAATGTCCTTGTTTTCCCAGGACTGTTGAACAGATACTCTAGTAAACAGTTTTGGGGAAATTGTTTCTCCTTGTCTTACTCCTCGTTCCATTTTGATAACTTTTCATCTATCATGAAGTACAAAACTAGCTGTTGCTTTAGTGTTGATGTATTTCATTATCTGGCGTTTCGAAAAGCAGGGAGATTTTAAGATATTTTTATCGGCGACCATACGGATACCTCGCGGTCAACTGAAAGAGATATGATGCCTGCTTAAACCCCTAAAAATGTAAGTTTTTCTGAAGGAGCTATTAATCGTCTAGAATAAGGGATGGGAAAAAAACATCGATGTATCATAAACATCGATGTTTGTTTTAAAAACATCGATGTTTTTACCATCGATGGTCAGCTGGCGATAGTATCGATAAAACATCGATGTCTACTACCGATGTCGATGTTTAAACTTTGAAACTCAGAAACTACCGCTAAAGGCGCTGGAATCTTAAAAATTTAATTTTTATTAAAATTAGTACACAAAATATAAGCGCCAGCTATTGTGATATAACAATACTAATAGTTAATTAGTTTTTATTCTTCTTAGCAGTTAGCAGAATACGAAAAAATAAGAAGAAACTTCTAATTTTTGCAAACAATGCGAACGACCAACTACGCCAACACACTTTTTCTTTTTGAGTCTTTTGACACTTTCCCAGTTGTTATTCCTCCAATCCCTGGATTTTTGCTTCAATTAATCGGTAAGAGTATCTAGAATTGAAAATCTAGTTCCGCCTAAACCAAAGGAACAGACTTTATTTCAACTTAAAAAAGTATAAAAATAATTGTGTATGACAGTGTTATTTTTATGTTAAATAATATAAAATTAACATTAAGATTACTATATTAGTATTGTAATAAAATCCAATATTGCATTTTGGAATTGTAAAAATAGTAAGATCTGTTCCTTTGGTTTAGGCGGAACTAGATTTTCAATTTTAGTTACTTTTACCGATTGATTGAAGCTTTTGACAAATACAAAAATGAAAATTGCGGTAAGTTCCGCCTAATCGTTTGGAATAGACTGTAGGTACAAATTAGGATTATTATATTTGGTATAATAATATTAATGTGAAATTAATTACTATTAAAAAGGAATGTTTCTATTTCAAAAACTAATAAATGCTTTTTATGTATTATGAGTTACTTTTTTCGTATTTTATTGTTACATTAAATAAAACCTATATAATATAAATAAATAGCTTTTTTTAATATTAATAAAACATCGATGTTTCCGATACATCGATGTTTTTCCTTCGATGTTTTTTCAACATCGATAGTAAGCGCCGATGTTAACATCGATGTTAAACAATCGATGTTTTGCCTTCGATGTACAACCCTATCTAGAATAGAGGGCCAAGGACAATGATGAATAAAATTATAACTTGGATGGAAAATAAATTGAAAAAATGTCCTATATTCAATTCAATTTACACAATGCCATTTTGAAATTAACATTTCCTTTCACTGGAGTAAGTGACAAAGCTTGCAATTTATCAAAAAAATATTTCTTAAACTCATCACAATTTCCTTTCAAAAATTATCATAATTCTCAGCACAAATTGTACAGTTTTGCAACTACAGAAAGAAAAACATTAATCTCAACAGTCCAAATATAAAATTATCCTTAATAAATATAATTTCTCGCTTTAATAGCATTAAATTTTACATCCTCACTTTAAGCATCCTGCTGTCATATGCGAATTATTTTTACGAAATATCAGAAAAAATCTGCATATTGTTTATAACTATTACTTAATAAAAATTATGTGAAGAACCGGTTCTACGTTAAAAAAATAATAATTGTCCAAACATCAACAAAGTGCGACCTTATTTTTGAAATTTTAAATCATAAACAATTTGTTGCGTATTGGTTGTTTTGAATTTGAAAACAATGTTATTCACGTGGGTATGAGTCATATTCTTAGTAGTGATGCGAATGTGGAGTTTTCCGAAAAATATTTTTATTGAATTGTTTTTGTTTGTGTTATATCAAATGAAGCACGTGTATGGAGATACGTATATTGACACGTGGGGGAAATACTGAAATAAAAATGGTGTAAACAAAAACAAAAGAAATATAAACATTACAAACAATAATTTTAATTTAAAATTTAAAAGTTTATGTACAAATTTTAAATTGGTAAATAAGATACGGAGAATGACAATTCTTCGATCAGTGCGAGGACTTCGAAAAACACATAGAACGGTTGAAATTATGTCCAAATTGATGGACGTAGGAAGTTGAAATTTGGCAGGCTTGAACAAGCCTTCGATCCACATATAGGAAAACTATTGAGAGTTTTTTTAAAAAATAGTTTGATTTTAGAGAATATATTTAAAAAAATTTGTGCGTGGCATTAAATGTAAACTTGTAATGCATGGGTAAACAAGCAAATTTTTATTTTTAAAAGACCAATTTTTTTTGAATGGATCGCTCAAGAATGGTTATAATCCCTATATAATAATGAGCTTATCCTGTCTATTCGTCCATTCGTGAGGATTCGTAATAATTCGTCCGATTTCGTAGGCCTAAACAAGAAACTTTAAACACTATATCCTTTGATCTATGTGCAAAATATTTTGCAGATGAAGGGCCGCTTTTACAATCGTTGGATAAAGCTCGGATAACGCTATTCCCGGTATAAAGTCAAAATATCGCTTTTACAATGCTCGGATAAAGCTAGGATAGGTTAAAAATTGGAATAAACACCAGAATATCTTATCCGGCCAACGTCACTTCAGATAAAGGGCAGTATAAGTTATTCCCTTGCTCTGATTGGTGAATAAGTATTTGATATTCAGCAACGGTAAAAAAATTAAATTGACATGGTAAATGTCACATTATGATGTTTTATTTGAATTTTGATTACAGTTATATAATTGTGGTTGCAGCAGCGTAGTGGTTAGATTGCTTTGAAAGTGTGGAATCAAGAGATCGACCTAGTATGGGCAAAAAGATAAAAAAGGTTGGCTGTTGCAACCATAGGCTCAGATTCTTTATTAACTGGCCGCTACCACCCCTTCCACACTATGTACACATAATGCCTGTTTTTGTATATGTATATATGCATGGCTGGGCTGGAGCCGGTTCGGACGAACCGGTTGTTATTTATGTATATATTTTTCAAAATGCGAACTGGTTGTTAATGTTGTTATACAGTAAAAAAATCAGCTGTGGCCACTACAGGACCGACCGCCATCATAAATTACTTATATAAAATACATTCTAGCAGCAGAGTAGAAATATCTTGGCCTAATATTTTCTAACAGAGATATTATTTATCATGACCATGGAAACGTTACATATAAGTATGAAAAAATTGAGACTTGGAAAAAATTTCGAAAAATTTTACAGAAAATATTCGAAATTTTTCGTTTTATCAAAAAACGTCTCGAATAAAAGTTATTAGTTATTAGTTTTATAGCAACTTTTGTTCAATGCATTTTTAATAAATATTTTTTTGTTGTGAAATATTCACAAAAATCTTAAAATCGACACGAGTAAACTCCCATTTTGAGTCAACCGATTTTTACCAAAAGTTGAATCAATTCGTGCGATTGATGGCAGAAGCTTAAATATGAAGTTTCATAAAAATCCTTTCAGCCGAATTTGCTCTGCACGTGTACACAGACAGACGGACACACAGACGGACAGACAGACAGACAGACAAACGGACAGACAGACCGACAGACATCATGCTAAAAATAATCAAAACGTTATGTAGGGACCTCAATTCGTGGAGATCCATCGAAATCTCGAAATGTCAAAATCGGTATGATCACAACACCTCCGTTATATGTTGGCGGTCGGTAAAAATATTCCTGTTTTTATCCAGTGAAATTTTCTTCCTGAGAGAACTGGATGTTACAATTTTGGCAGTCCACCACTGTAAATAATATGTATACGCTTAATCTTATGAGTCGCGTTATTTTGTCCACAGTATGTTAGTGGAACGTAAACTCCGCGGATGACAAGGGATTACAGTACATAAATATGAACCACAATCAGTACCACCGCGTGTGGTTGTACATATTCTGTATCGCACACGAGCGGCTCATCTAAGGGACTGCATTTGGTATAGATTCTAATAGAATTCTACTAGTAGAGGGTGATCTTATGAAAATTTACACATGGGTGGTATTTGGGCTCGATTTTATTAGATGGCGGTTTTATGAATATTTGCACACGAGAGTCTGATACTAGAGCGGCAGATATACCACAATAATTATCTGAGTCGAATATTTCGACATCTCCCAATATTTCCCCAAACATGCTTGAAGATGTTGTTAATAGTAATGTCAATTTAAAATATGACTTTTCTAATATGTCAGTTTATGTGTCAAATAATACCAACTTTATTTTATTTACTATAAAACCATGGATAACTATCCGAGAATAAAAAATGCATTGTATGTAAAAGCGAACGTTGGAATAAACATCGGAATAAACTTATACCTTAGATAGTTATACCGCTACTTATCCGAGGTTCGTAAAAGCGGCCCTTATTATTTAAGAATCTGCGGATAAAATAACCTACAGAAATGTCTAGGGTTTCGTAGGCATAAACGAGAAACCCTAGGACACTCCTATAACCTTTGACCGATATGAACAGTATTTTGCAGACTTATGCTGTAAGTGTTTCGTAGGAATTGACAAGAAACTCTAGACAATCCTATATGCTTTGACCGATATGAAATATATTTTGCAGATTTATTCTTTAAGAATATACGATTATATTTACATACATAATTGTTTAGGGTTTCGTAGGCATAAACAAGAGACTCTAGATACTCCTATATCCTTTGACCGATATGAACAATATTTTGCAGATTTATTCTCTAAGAATCAACGAAAAAGTCAAAGAGAGGGACAAATAGAGGCGATTTTTAGATGAGGCTAAACGTACTGAACTATTCTCTCAATTTCTTGATGTAACGGGAAACAAATGTATAAAAATATATGTATATGCGCTTAACGATCTTCTTAAGGTAAACATGGCAGTCTATAATTCTCTTTATATTCTCTGTTTGATGTAAAATACTTAATCACAAATATTTCTAGTTAAACGAGCTTTTTAAGACTAAGCTAACAGTAGTTTCTAATCCTCTTTTTCATATAAAATAACAGATCAAAACTATTTCAACCTGCTAACATCTATAAAACACGCAAAATAAATTTCCCTCCATAAAATATATGTCATTAAGCATTGTAACTGTAACAAAAACGTTTGCTTATACAGTTCATTATTCCCCGCTTAGGGTAAAAAAACCTAAAAACTAATAACCAAGTGTGACATCTGCATGTTTGTGTCAAGTAGCTGTCATTATTCATACGGTATAGTCATGAAAAGTTCACACACGGCGGCGCAGAGAGCACGCCACTTGAGGAGTACGGTAGTTGTACACGAGCCAACAAGCACGATCTAAGAGTGACTTCCGGTACAGGATCTTCATAGAGGCATCTGCCACCACTGGCCTCTTGACACAAAGAGGCCACTGGTCAGTGCTATGCAACATTTAGTAAGGATGTAGGGCATTTGTTACTGTTGTTAAGCAGCTAAACTGTGAGCAAACATTTTATTAAAAAACGTTTATGTATAATTGAATATTTTCTAGGTTGCTGGCATTGTGAGGCAGATTGTGTATGGTTTTTTTTTTTTAAATTTAGTAAATGCTGCATAAATACTACGATTATTATTATTTAAGATATTAATAAGCGCAAGAGGTAGTGCTAAGTACCATGATTGGTACTTAGCCGCTGTTAAAACTCACTTTTTGCCGCCCCTGAGCAAACTAGATCACAGCTTTTTACCGACCGCCAACATATATAAGGGAGGTATTGTGATCATACCGATTTTGACATTTCGAGATTTCGATGGATCTCCACGAATTAAGGTCCCTACATAACATTTTGACTATTTTTAGCATGATGTCTGTCGGTCTGTCTGTCTGTCTGTCCGTCTGTCTGTCTGTCCGTCCGCTTGTCTGTGTAACCGTGCAGAGCAAATTCGGCTAAAAGGATTTTTATGAAATTTCATATTTAAGCTTTTAACAACAATACCACGAGTTGATCAACTTTTGGTAAAAATCGGTTGACTAAAAATGGCAGTTTACTCGTGTCGATTTTAAGATTTTTGCGAAGATTTAGCAACAGAAAAATATTTTGAAAAAAATTATTCAACGGTAGATGCTGTAAAAGCAATAACTAACAACTTTTATTTGAGACTTTTTTTGATAAAACGAAACATTTTTCGAATTTTTTTCTAATTATCTTTTATCGACCGCCAACATATATAAGGGAGGTATTGTGATCATACCGATTTTGACATTTCGAGATTTCGATGGATCTCCACGAATTGAGGTCCCTACATAACATTTTGACTATTTTTAGCATGATGTCGGTCTGTCTGTCCGTCCGTCCGTCTGTCTGTCTGTCTGTCTGTCTGTCTGTCTGTCTGTCTGTCTGTCTGTCTGTCTGTCTGTCTGTCTGTCTGTGTACAAGTGCAGAGCAAATTCAGCTAAAAGGATTTTTATGAAACTTCATATTTAAGCTTCTGCTATCAATGGCACGAGTTGATCAACTTTTGGTAAAAATCGGTTGGCTAGAAATGGGAGTTTACTCGTGTCGATTTTAAGATCTTTGCGAATATTTAGCAACAGAAAAATATTTCGAAAAAATTTATTGAACAAAAGTTGCCATAAATGCAATAACTAATAACATTTATTTGAGACGTTTTTTGATAAAACGAAAAATTTCGAAAAAATTTTTAAAAATTTTTCGTCTCAATATTTTCAAACTTTATGTAACGTTTCCATGGTCATGATAAATAATATCTCTGTTAGAAAACATTAGGCCAAGTTATTTCTACTCTGCTGCTATAGTGCGTTCAAAGGTGAGTTTGCAGTACAGGGCAAATGGAGTAGTTCTTTTTCATACTCTCTAATGGGTTTACACAATGACACTATTCTTTTCTTGTTTGTCGACGTTGCCAGATCTAAAACGCGCTGATCTGTGAAGACGCAGTTTTCTACAAATGGCCATTTGTTTTTGTTGAGTGTTATTTTGAGTTTTATAAGAGTTGATTTTTGTAAATCATACGAGTTTTTCATATTATTATAATTGACACATTTGACACTTTTACAACATTTGGCAACACCGCTCCCATTTTCCATAAGAGCTATACTGCAAACTCACCTTCGAACGCACTATAGAATGTATTTTATACAAGTACTTTATGATGGCGGTCGGTCCTGTGGTGGATTTTTGTTTCGTATGCATTATAGACTGTTCTATTGCACAATATATTTTTTGTGCGACCATATCAAAAACAGTTCATTGTTATCATCTAGTACCGGCCATACAGTAAAACTTTTTCGACCTAGGCCGATTCACTTATTTTTTTGGCCGCTGGATGCTAGAGCCATCTATGGGTAATTTCTTAAGTTACAAGATCTCCATGGTTACATTGAAACAATTGACAGTCGAACATTTATAATTGCAATAATTGTTCAGTAACCATAAATTATCTAATATAAATAAATAAAAAACTTTTCTAATAAAAATTTCTTTTGGTCGAGCAAAAAATATAATGTGCACCTTGGCCAAAAAGATCTACTTTTTGGCCATGGTACACAAATAACTATTTTGGGCGACCATATCAAAAACAGTTCTTTTTATCATCTAACCCCGGCCAAAAAGTAAATATTTTTCGGCCTAGGCCGATTCGCATACATTTTTGGCCGTTAGATGCTAGCGCCATCTATGGGTAATTTCTTAAGTTACAAGATCTCCATGGTTACACAGAAACAACTGACACTCAAATATTTATAATTGTAATAATTGTTCAATAACCGTAAATTATCCAATGTAAATTAATAAATTTAATTTTTCTAATAAAAATTACTTTTGGTCTTTTTCGTCCTTATCTGTGTGAAGTCCTCGGCTGCGCCCTGGCCTTCAAATTTAAATGCGTCCGAAAAAGATCTACTTTTTGGCCTTGGTACACAAATAACCATTTATTTTTGTTGAAGAGTTCATGTATTTATTTGTCCACGTAATCTCCCAGAAAACCCGAAATTCTTGAATTCTCTCAGCTTCTCATATAATATTTTGTAGTATTGAAAATTTGGTTTCACTGCCAGAACTTATCCAATAGGTAAACCGTATAATTATTCAATTAATTTATTTTAGAATGTACTAGTATTAAAATGACAATAGCATTGCGCATATAATGTTACAATGCACTAGAATGGCAATGCAAACAGCATTCACTTACTTTTATTTAACCTACTTTGCATTATCTTCGTTCAGCTCTATGGCTTTCAATTTATCTTTTATTTATCTACAGACATAAACAACATATAATTATTTGTTATTTCTCATTTCTTCCCTCTTATTACTATGTTACATAAAAATTTGCATTTACAAAACATAATTCACGTTCTCGCAATAAGATGCAATTTTATTGAAGATAATTTTCAGAGCTCGTACGTGTTTAAGTATGCTATTATTTGACCCATATATGAAAAATTATAAACTGTACATTTAATTTGGAATTTTAATAACTGTGATGAGTAATTTAACACATTATTTAAGGTGATAAATGAAACAAGATTGCAACATTTAATTACTTCAGTAAATACAGAAGACATAACTGCAGTATTTTTAGGTGGTGGGACCGTCATTTATGTCGTACAAAATTTGCCCCAGCATGCAGCAATTGTGATTTCTAAGATCTAGCAGATGAAGAACTGAAATAGGAAATCGATGATCTGATTGATTTTGAAGTAAAACCATCGGATCCAGATTTATTGGTTAGCGATGATTAGCAATTATTCGATAATTTTGATGATGTGGTTCCTGGTCCTGTTGTAAAGTATAAATATTTTTTAAAGAAATTATAGCAGGACATAAGCAGGAATTGCACTCACATATCCTTACTTAGCGGACAAACAGCAGGTACAAACGATTTAACGCTTGCGGCCACAGGCTTGCACTGTGGGAGCGGTAATTTCAGAAATAAAATTTCATTATTATTTAAAATAAAATAATTCAATTAGTTAAAAATATTCAAGTTAATTAAATATAAAAACTAATATATTTTAAGATAAACATCATTAATTGAGTTATCAGCAACAGTTTATTTTTTTACTTAAATTTTGTAAGACAGGGATACAAATTTACTGTCGTATATTATATGATTTATTTAAAATATTGTCACCGTTTATCTCAAGTATATGGTCGAATGTTTACACAGATGTTGATACGAGATTATATACTTTCAGTGATATGGATTTCGTAGGTAATTAGAGTCAAAATTAATTATTGGGTTTATTGATTATTGGGAATAGAAATATGAGTCTTTAATAGTCCGAGAGCTAGCAACGTTTTCGAGAAAGAATTTTAGGTCGGCTGGTTTTTCGATATTTCCCTTTCTTATTGAAGTTAGGTAGGGATGCGGTACGTCTGGCACCTGGGAGCGGTTGAGTTTACCTGTGCGCATCTCGCCTGTACAGGTAATGGATATTTTGAAATCATTTTAAGACATTTTTTTTTTAAATATAATTTTCTATGTCTTTTTAGCATTATAAATTTATAGTTGCCAGACAGTTTCGTTGTTGCTAACATTGCGCCAGATCTAATTTAAGTAATTAAAAAATAATAATTTTCAAACCATTTTAGTAGTATAGCTGTAATTTTAATATGATATAGTTCTGTAATCGAAGAATACAATATTAATTTGCCAGACGGAAATTCCGTTGTTTAACTAGGAACCAGACCAATTTAAGTCCCGGGGATAATAGGTAAGTGAGAAGAGTGTGGCAGCTTATTCGTTGGTTGCGTGAGAGAGATAGCTGCAACAGAGGGCGTTAGAAAGAGACAGGTTATATAGGTTAGAATTTCATAAAAAAATAGAGCAGCATAATAATTAAAGTAAAATGAGATGAGAACAACTGATAAAAAATATTATTAGCAAAATAAAACAAATCATTTATTTTAAATATGTAGGAAATGAAACATAAAATGTAATTCAGTATTTTTATTGAATAATTCTGTCACGATAAAATGCTACATCGTCACTGCTATCATCGTTATCACTCCTTATATCATTATTATTATTGTATTCAGGATGTATCGTCATTTTCTAGGACCAGAAAATCTGTAAAAAAATTTTTAAAAAAATAAATAAATAAAAAAAATTAAATAAAATTATTTTTAAATTTTATTATTTTACAAAGACATAGAAAATTATATATAAAAAAAAATGTCTTAAAGTGATTTCAAAATATCCTTTTTACCTGTACAGGCGAGATGCGCCCAGGTAAACGCAACCGCTCCCAGGTGCCAGACGTACCGCATCCCTACCTAACTTCAATAAGAAAGAGAAATATCGAAAAACCAGCCGACCTAAAAAAAACTTTTCTGTGACGTTGCTAGCTCTTAGACTATAAGATAAGTTAAAAGGTTTTTGTTGTTAATTGGAGAGTTGATTATTTTTACAAACACAAAAAATGGGGTTCAGAGATCAAATGATTATATATAAGAAAAGGGCTGGGGAAATCTTGGAGAGACAGAGGAGTAAACCATCACCGGAGTCGGCCGTACCTCCCAAGCATTTTTCGGTTGAGAAACCCGGCAGCGTGTAGTGTAGATGAATTACACGAACTTCGATAACGGGTTAAGCACTGCGAGTGTTGTGCGGTGTTTAACGGCTTGTGCGGTGTTTAAGAAGTTTATGTGGTGTACGGTGATTGTGAGGTTTGTGTGGAGTGTCTCTCATGGGATTTCGTGGCCATCTTGTAATTGTAAGTTCTAGTGTAATTATTAACTTCAGTCTTAACTAAACATTAAAAGTATATTAAGTAAAATGCAAGCTTTAATTGAAACACCCTTATTCTTTTTAAAGAATCATAGCAACCGACCGGCGGACCTTTAGGGTTTCAGACTTGATTCCGTTTGCAAGGAGAAGCAGTGGAACCCACTACGTGGAGGGCCTTTCAAAGTACCCTGAAGTAGAATGAAAATATTTAAATTCAGTCAACCGTGACGGCTTGACCGATCCTAGAAATGCTCCCGCAGCACATTAAAGAAAATCATTTTGAAAAATAAAATTGATTTTAAATTGAAAAACCAAATCTTTTATTGTGAGGCTGAAAATTTATTGGATAGCCCTCGCATATTATTAAAACGCATCACTTATCACTAAAGCGGGAAGTAATAATATTGTTTTAATTTACAGGTATTTTATGCCTGATTTAAATAAAATAAGGAAGCTAATAATATATTACATGCATAAATTCTAAAATTATATTATGTATTTTCCTATAATTTTTTCATTTCACTTTTTCCAAAGGTATTTGAATCTGGTAATGAAGGTATTTATTGTACGATTTATGCAACGAACACGAGGACTTTCACTCATTATTTGCATATCAGATGCTCACAGCAAAGCACAGCACTAGTACTGCACAGTTATTTAACTGTTTTACTTTATTACTCACTTATTTTGATTTTTAGTGGAAAAAATTACTTGACAAAAGCTGACGGTCCGGAGACGACCAACTGTGTTCATGTTTGACGGCACGTAACACGCAAGTGAGCTAGATAACTTTCAATTTTGATGGAGAAAATAAAAAAAAAACAAATTATTTGTTTATTTTTCAAAAAGAGGTTTGGAGACACTGTGACGAGGGTTACCTTTTATGTTTTGACAAACGACCACTAGATGGAAATATTGAAATGTATCAGTGGCAGCTTATAAATTGACAGAGTAATTTGTTGACAGTGAGCGTTAAAAAAAAACAAGTTTTTGAAAAAAGGGATATTACTCGTTAAGGTTTTCGTTGAATGATTTTTTACGATTTTAGTAAAGGCCTAAATCAACAACAATGCATAGACTCGCTTCATTCAACTTTTGGTAATGAAGCACCATCAGAAAAGACTGTTTACAATTAGTTTGCAGAATTTTGTCGAAGTCGTGGGTCCGTCAGTGATGAATCTCGTGAGGATCGACTAAAATCGGTTGTGATTCAAAAAAACATTGATGCTGTGCTTAAAATGATTGAAGAAGATCGGCATGTGACTTACCCTGAGATAGAGGCATCCTTTGGCATATCGCAGACTGTAATACATTCGATTTTGCATGAACATTTAGCTGTGAAAAAGATCTGTTCCCGATGGATTCCGCATAATTTGACCGAAGCTTAAAAAAAGGCTCATGTTGATTGTTGTAAGGGAATGCTAAAAAAATTAACCTAGGCACTGCAAAATCAGTATACAACATAACGCCAATGGTTAACAGGTGACGAAATTTGGATTTACTCATATGAATCAGAAACTAAGCAACAATCCACTGTTTGGATCTTCCGAGATGAACCGAAACCCACACAAGTTGTTCGTTCATTAAGCATTTCCAAGAAAATGATCGCTTTTTTTTCGGTAGTACTGGTCATGTCGCAATCATTCCTTTAGAGAATCGGAGAACAGTTAATGCTGAATGGTATACAACAATTTGCTTGCCTGAAGTCATCAGGAAAAAATCAGGAAAAACAACCAAACACGTCGCATCATTCTTCATCGTGACAATGCAAGCTCCCACACAGTACGTCAAACAATTGATTAACGGAGAAAAACATGGAATAAATGTCTCATTGCCCGTAATCACCTGATTTATCCCCTAACGACTTTTTATTGTTCCCTAATGTCAAACAAAAAATGCGTGGACAGCGATTTTCATTACGTTAAGAAACTGTTGAAGCCTTCGAAAACCATGTTTTTGAGATACCAACTTCAGAGTGGAAAAAATGTTTCGAGAATTGGTTTCAACGCATGCAAAAATGTATAAATCTTAAAGGCGAATATTTTGAATAGCAATAAAACTGGTAGCCCTCGTATTGTCTTAAAATCATCTGAAATGTGTAGAACCCAAATACAAGGCCAAAAAAATTAAATAAAAAATTGATGTGAAGTGTGAATATTCACACATTTCAGGGTTTCGCAGGTATATAATAAGTGAAGGCGGTATGCTGAGTGTGTAGGACAAAGTTAGTTAGTTACAATTTTTGGCGCACAGCAACAAAGGCTATTTGCGCCTAACACAGCCCGTCTAAATGACTAGACTATATATTAAAAACAATACATTAGACAATAAATAAATTTTACTTTGTAGTAATCACGGCCAAACGAACGATATTTTTAAAATAATTTATCGTCTGTTAATCATATAATAAGACTTGTTATTAAATTTACGCTCTTAAAAATTAAATGCAACATTTGTCAAAATATAACTAGAATTTTGACAAAATAATTTCAACATAATAAAAATGCAAAAAAAACAGAAAAAATAAAATTCACTCCGTACTCGAACTCGAAACCCTTTCGTTTCCAGCGCATTTTAGCTGGCGACACCAGTGATCTAACCATTACGCTATCGCATGTCTTGTATGTGGGTGTCTTACATTGGTATAACTTTTGTACTTTATGAACCAAAAACCACAAAAAATGCGTTATTTTCCGAAAACATAATCTGATCAAAAATTCCTGTTGTACTATTTCGGTTCACACCAATATACATTACTTAGAATTTTTTTAGATTTTTAGTTTAAACCATCTGGGCTACAGGGTGTGGGACAATTTTTTTTTGCACAATTTTGGCAAAAATCGCATCAAAATAATTTATTTTGCAAAAATAAAAATTTGATCGTTAATCCACGTACTGAGGGCTTTTATTTGATACCCTACTCAGAATTTAAAAAAAATATTTTTGTTTTCGATGAGCACATATTTGTTTATATTTTTAGGGGGATATGTTTTTTAGATGTTTTAGTATTTTTCCTATGTGCGGGTCAAAGAGTTGTATAAGCATGCCAAATTTCAACTCTCTAGGTTTAGCCGTTTGGCTACAATTTTTACCGAATAGACAGACAGACAGATAGACAGACAGACAGACAGACGACAAAATGACGGTATAAGGGTTTTTTGGTCATACCTACAAAACCCTAAAAACAGATATAGCCTCCAATTTTGTAAATATATGTCAAATTTTGTAATAGTTTGTGTACGATTAAATATCAATTTAATATTTTCTAATTTTTTTAAGTTTTTGCTGGTTTTTGTAGTTCGATGTTCGTCATTGTGTGCGGTGCCATTGTGTAGAACTCCGTACTCCGTACGTGAAAGTTAAGAAAATCTCTTCTGATACCAATTAACAATTCACACTCGCTGATTGTCTAACTTTCTCTGTGTTGTGTAAAAAATGTAAATTATTTTGAACGATTTTGTAGAATACGAAGTTGTGTAATTTTTTGACAATAATATGTTATTACACTTATTATATTTATTATACGGAGGGTATATTTATCTAGAAAATATAATAGATTGTTTCCACCAGTATTAAATAACAAAATACTAAAATGCTAATTAGAAAGAGCAATTCTTTATTATGTATAAGCTGTTCACTTTTGTAAGAACAAACTAAGAGGGAATTTTGTTTTCAATATTTTGCACCTTTAAAGCTGTATGTCATGTTGGTATTAAAAAATGTCACTTTTTTTAAATTTCGATCCATTTGACATGTCATAATGAAAAATGATATCTTAATTATAATGATCATAACCTTATCAACCTAAAATCGGTTTTACAGCGTAAGGAATATTTTTAATTGACATTTAAAGTCAGTAACACACCATAAAAGTAACCAAAAAAACCAGATCTAGTGTGTTCTTACAAAAGTGAACAGCTTATATTTGCTACACATAAACAAATCAAATATTCGTGTTAAGAAAAATCTTTGAAAAGTATTGAAAACATAAAATGCCTGAATTATTGTATCGTGTACTACAGGATTTTCGTACGAGATCTTGTACGTTTCTGAAAACCAACCAATATTTATTGTCCTGGCCTAAAATATTGGACAGAATGAACCAATAACGGCGTGTAGGTTGCGCATATTCATGTGACAGTCCCGAACAATAGGGGAAACTTTTTAAGATCGCAGCGCCATATGTGGCAAAATCTGGAACACTCGAAAATGTCACTAAACTGTCACTTGTGTATTTGATTACATGGTGAAAATGAACATGAGTAGTATTTTTTTATTTTCCAAGCTTTTTTAGGCCTTTTTTAGGATTTTGTAGGTATGACCAAAAAACCCTTACACCGTCATTTTGTCGTCTGTCTGTCTGTCTGTCTGTTCGGTAAAAATTGTAGCCAAACGGCTAAACCTAGAAAGTTGAAATTTGGCATGCTTATACAACTATTTGATCCGCACATAGGAAACATACTAAAACATCTAAAAAACATATCCCCCTAAAAATATAAACAAATATGTGCTCATCGAAAAAAATTTTTTTTTAAAATTCTGAGTAGGGTATCAAATGAAAGCCCTTAGTACGTGGATTAACGATCGAAATTTTATTTTTGCAAAATAAATTATTTTTCTCCCCGAAGAAATTTTTAAGATTATTTCGGTAGCCAAACAAACACTGAATGAAATAATTTTCTCCACGACCACTATAGAATTTACCAATTCTAAAACCAAATTTGACTACAGAAAGTTAATATTCTAACACAAGAGTTGAAATGTTATTCTAAAGCACTTATCTTCTTATGCATTTTGCGTGTATTTCATTCCATCACTTGTTATGGAATAACTATTACATACTTGTTGTCTTTTGTTTTTGTAGGGTTACATTAAGATATATGCAACGTTTACACTAAATAAATGCAACATAACTTCCTAACCTAAAATAGTGGCCGATGTGCGGCAAATTAAATTTAAATTAAACAAATAATAAATAAAAAAAATAGTTTAATTAATTGATTAATTTGTTATGTAATATAAATTATGTGTTAAGATAAAATGTTTGTTAAAATAATTATTTGTTAATTTTTTTTTCTTTCTGGTGGTCGTGGAGAAAGTAGGGTCTGTGACTCGGTTGGAAGAGAAAATTCGATGCTCGTGGTTCCTCATGCTCGCCTGCGGCTCGCGCTCGGAATGTTCCACTCGCATCGAATTTTCTCATTCCAACCTTGTTACAGAATATACTATTATGCGTTTTTTGCCAAAATTGTTCCACACCCTGTAAACCTAATGGTTTAAACTAAAAATCTGAGAAAATTCTAAGTAATGTACATTGGTGTGAACTGGAATAGTACAACAGGAATTTTTTATCTGATTATGTTTTCGAAAAATAACACATTTTTTTGTGTTTTTTGGTTGACGATGTACAAAAGGTATAGTTATGTAACACACTAGACTGAAAGACGTATCCTGGTCTAATGGTTAGCTTGCTCGCTTGCTACGCAACAAACTAAGGTTCACTCCCGGTCAGAGGAGACAATATTATTTTTTGTTTTTTTTTCCATTGTTATTTTGTTTAAATTATTTTGTCAAAATTCTAGTTATATTTTGGCAAATGTTGCATTTATTTCTTAAGAGCGTAAATTTAATAACCAATTTATAATGTTGGAATTATATTTTCATTCTGTGTCATGGATACGAAACCAAAGGGGCGGAGCATATAACAACCAAAGGAAGCCATAAGCGCAATTTTCAAAATCTAAATGAACCTTGCTATATAAAAAAATACTGCACATACAGGCTATTCCAAACGATTAGGCGGAACTAACTGGAATTTTCATTTTTGTAAGTTATCATTAGCTATTTTTTATATATTGAGTTGGCTTTTCCTGAACAAAGTGATCAATAGCTTCAATCAATTTGTAAAAATTACTAAATTTGAAAATCTAGTTCCGCTTAATCGTTCGGAATAAACTTTATTTAGAAATTTAAATAATGGTAGTAGGTATTCGAATTAAAATTAACAAAAAAATATATTTAACATAAAATTTGTTTTTAAAGCTCTTAGATTAATAGACGATAAATTATTTTAAAAATGTCGTTCATTTTGCCGTGATTACTACAAAGCAAAATTTGTCCTACACACGCAGCATGCCGCCTTCACTTATGCAAAACCCTTAAATGTGTGAAAATTCACACTGCTCATCAATTTTTCTTATTTAAAGGTAATCTACGATTTACAAGATATGTAGTAGAAAGTTTTTCATTTTATTTTTAATTCTTTTTGACTTTCTGTCATTATGATATCAACAAAAATATGGTAAAAATATTAGTAAACAATAAAAATCTCTGCCTGATGAAGTGGGATGGCCTTTTAATATATGAACTGATGATTTAGATAAATATTGGATGGTGTAACTGCCTTTATTCAGTCTTTTCTTGTACGTAAAAAATCACTTTTAAAAGTTACTCGTTGCATAAAATGCAACTTTTTCAGACTTTTTTTAAGTTAGATTTTAAAGTTTTTGAAGTCGATTCAGTATTGTAATTTATATGGTTAAAACATTAAATTAGTCATGGACCGCAAATTTCTAATCCTGTTCCAAATAAATCATCACTTTTATTTTTTAAGTAGACTACGAATAACATTATGTAAGTAAACCGTAAATATTTTAAATCTTGCCATTACAAGTGTAACAGATTTCAAATAAATCGTGCAATTCTACTACTTTTACTGTCAAATTCAAAATTATTCAGTAATTATTTTATTGCACAGGCAGAGTTAAAATTACAATTAGATACAATTATACATCTTTAGAAAGTGCGTAAATAATTTTGCCAAAATTAACTCCAAACAATTAGAATTACGATTAAAGTTACGAAACGAAATTATAAAACAGTGAGGAGCGTGATTTTTCAATTATGAATTTAAGGAAATTTTGGAATTTTCTAAGAAAGCAGGTTAGATGTTATATTTTAATATAGTGTTTCCTAGAACTCAAGGATGTTTAGGATCCATTAAATGTAACAGACTCAAAAAGATTTGGTTTCCTTTTTTAATAAAATAAAAACAAAGATTTTTAGTGGCCCATCTTTGGATGGGAATACCTACTAGGAATTACGAGAATTAAAAATTTTTGGAACCGGGTATCTACCCGATACCATTATCCAGGTATTACCCGTTACTCGTTAATTACCCACTACCTATTAATTATTTCCGTGAATTACCCGCTTAAAAATGGAAGAGGGCCACATTTCTACCTACGGCTCTCTTCATCCTTTCATTTTTCCAATGATGAGAAAGGAGAAATGAAAGATAAATCTGATAAAAATACTCAAAATACGTCACAATTACCCACTAATTATCCACTACCCTTTAACATTTAACGGGTAGTGGGTAAATAACAGATAGTGGCAATCAAAATCGGAACCGGATACAGTGTTAACGAGTCGGATAGCGGGTACCCGGGTACCAATCGTCATTTCTAATACCTACACATCGGAAAAGGCTAGAGATAAAAAAATATATGAAAATAAATAGCGTATGGTTTCTTTTGTACGTTTATTGTATTCTATCAATTAAAATACTGAATAAAGAATAGTTTACAACCAAATAAGCTAAATGTTATTTATAAAAATAATCAATAATTGCTAAAAAAAAATAATGTACAGATTTATGTACAAAATTGTAAAAAATGAAAAAAATAAATAAATGCTAATAGAGATGGAGTATGACCTCCACGTTGGTTGCTCACAGCCCTACATTTGCGATTCATGGACAAAATAACATTATCGATGTTTTCTTGAGTTAACTGTGCCCATTCTGCTCTTAGAAGCTCTCTGAATCTAAAATTATCATGAATGTTATCCATATGTGGAGTGCCAAGCATGTCCCACACATGTTCAATGGGATTTAGATCCGGTGACTGTGCTGGCCATGGTATCGCATCAATACCTTCGTTATCCAGCCAGTTCGCGCAACATGTGGCCGAGCATTATCGTGGGCAAGAGACTGATCACCAACAGCACCACGAAATTGACGCACAATAGATTGAAGAATATTATCCAAATATTGTTGTGCTGTTAAAAATTAATTGGGAAAAACGAGATCAGTTCTACCTAGGGATTGTATACCGGTTTACCGGTTTACCGGTTTACCGGTTAACCGGTAAATTGACAAAAAAACGTTCGGTAAATTTACCGGTAAATTACAAAAATTTACCGGTAGTAAAAAAAGGTGTAAAATATACCTAATTATTAATTTTATGGGAGATATTTTTTGTGTAATTTTAAATTAAACTATGGGTTTAAGAGCCGCTGTAAATCGTACAGAAACCGCCAGTTAGCATATGAATGTGAATTGTGCTCTGCAGTCTGCACGCTGCAGTTTTTTGTGATTTTTAAAAGTTTAAAATCGTTACAATCAACCTTTTTCTTAAAGAGTAAGTAAATATCTTCTTTTTTAATATTGAAAAATAATAATATGTAAATATTTCACGTATTTTTTAAATTAATAGCAATTTTGAATACACCACATTATGACAGGACACTAAACTAGTGCAATATTATTGTAAAATAACATTAAAATTTGAACCTTAAATAAATCTTTTACTTCTAACAACTGTTTAAAATAATTAAATACAAATATTTAATACAAGTATTAGGTAATAGGTACTATATATTATTTTTGTTGTATTTTTATTTTTTTGTATTATTTTAATTGTTTCTAAAAGTTATTTTAGTTTGTTTAACTTAAAAAATATGAAATGACATATTTTTATCACCTTAATTTTATTTATCAACAAAAAAAAAAATCGGTAAATTGCCGGTAAACCGGTAATTTAATTTTCATTTACCGAATTACCGGTAAATGAAAAAGAACAATTTACAATCCCTAGTTCTACCGCCAATGATTATTTCACCCCATGCCATAACAGTACCACCTCTGTAACTGTGAACTTCCTGGACGTGCCTTAAACGTTCCAAATTACCGGATCTTCTCCATACCCTTGTTCGACGATAATCTGGATGAATTCCAAATCTGGTAAACAAATCATCAGTAAACAAAGCTGTAGCCCAATCATTATCACACCAATATTGAAAATTGTGACACCTGTCTAATCTTGCTCTGCGATTGCCTCTAGAGAGGACTTGACATCTGAATGGTCGTCGAGATAGAATATTAGCTTCGTGGCGACGATTTTGTTAACGGTTAAGTTATGAGTTCGCTGTAATTCCCTTACCAATTCGGGTGGTATAATACTAGGTCGTTTTCTAGCATTTAAGACCAAAAATCTGTCTTGACCTGCTGTTGTACAGCGACCACGTCCCAGATGTTGCTCGGCCAGACTCCCTGTTTCCTTATAACGCTTCCATAACCGACTGATTACACTTTGAGAAACTCCGTTTGGCAACATAAACTTGCCTGAAGCCAGCTTGGAGATTGCACCGTACGATTCATCTCGTGGATAGTTAAATGCTGTTGAAATTTGTTCTGGGATTAATTTACAGTGTAACCGACCGTATTCACCGCCGCGCTTACCGCTATTAATTGTTGCAGTCCGCAACAATTAAAATTATTTAATTTTTTTTTTTTTTTGATAAATTATTTTTTTTTAGTTCAATTATTTTACAAGTTTTTTATTCAACTATTTTTTGATAATATATATATTTATTATTATTTATTATTCCTGGCAACGCTACACCACCTATCATTATTAATTTTTACACTGTATATTTCCCTAACATATTAGCGATCCCCAAAACCTTTTCTGTCTTTTACTCAATTTTATTGGCAACGCATTTGCACCAAGAACCTGACCTTATTTTTTTATAATAATAAATTCTCCCGTCCGCGCACCGCGCATTTATATGCGCTCCAAGACGTGAAATGACATCATCGGACCACTTGATTAAATTGATCTATATTCAAAAGCTTGTAAGATAATTTTAAACAGTTTTTTTGCATCATAAATGTTCTTGTAAAAATTAAATTCAACCTCAAACAAAACAATTTATACATTAAAAATTGCAGAATTATAAACTGAAACATTTATGAATTATGAATTTGTAACAGGAAGTGAAAAAATTCTTGGCAATATTTTCGAAAAAGTACCAAAACATTACTGAAACAATAACATATTTCAAATCACAAATATCACTTTTCAGTTTTTACTCGTGTTTGTTTCCGGTTATTATTAAAATATTTAAACAATTGAATTAAAGTATTGTTAGAAGTGAAAAGAAGAATACTGTTTCGCAATTGCTGTGACAGTTAGGTGAATGTGTCGCCTGAAATACCATCGCATGGAATGTCACTAAGCGAAGATCCTAAGTTAATTATTTGATTTAGCACCTCTAGCTGAAATCCTGCTAAGGTAAAATGGTTGAAAATGAAAGAAACCTTTTACAAAAAAATTGTGGGAGTTTGGGGCGGAATGGGACTGTCAAGCAAGTTGAAGATTTGAAAGTTTTGCTCCCCCTTTTTTAGGGTTTTGTAGGTATGACCATCAAAAAAACCCTTATAACGTCACTCATGTGTCTGTCTGTCTGTTTGTACGGTAGAAATTGTAGCCAAACGGCTAAATATCTAAAGTTGATATTTGGCATGCTAAAACAACTCTTTGGCCCACATACAGGAAAAATACTGACAGTTAAAAAAACACATCACGAGATAAATATAAACAAATATATATTTAATGAAAAAATATATATATATATTTTTAATTTTGAGTGGAGTATCAAATAAAATCTCTTAATGCGTGGATAAACAGGAAATTTAGTGAAATAGGAAATAGATTTTCACCAAAAATATGTCACATAATTTTGTTCCACAGCTTATCGTCCAAAGGGGTTGATTAAAAATCTGAAAAAATCTCCATAATGAACATTGATGGGAACCGAAATAAGTCAACAGGAATTTTTGATCTGGTTCTTTGTTTTTTTTTTGTGTTTTATCAAAAGAAATCTCTTAAAACGTAAATTTTAAGGAACAAAAAGTAGTTATTAAGAATTTTGTAATTTTAACACGATTTTTTTCCAAAATTGTACTTAACAAATTACAGCTCCCTTTAACGTAAACGGGTTAAACTAAAAATCTGAAAATTCTAGGTAATGTACATTGATCTAAACCGAACACGTACTAGAAGAATTTTTCCTTAGACTTCGTTTTTGTAAAATATAGCAGTTTTTGTGATTTGACAAAATTAACTATTTTTTAATTGCTAGATTAAGGCTAATAATGGTGTGTTTTTTTTTTGTATTTATGGCGAGGGGAGTGTGAACTCTTTTTAGAAATTAAAAATTTAATAAAACATTTTTAACAACCGAGAACCGAGTTCATGTGTGTAGTGTTCAGTAGACTTCGCCTACTATTATACGTTATGATTCAACCTATTGTTAGAATGGCTTTAGTTTTTTGTCTTTAATGTATCAAAGAGGAATTAATTTAAATTTTATTGTCACGAAATTTTCGCAATATATTTAAATTTAGTTTCGCCGGTCGCTATGGCGTAGTGGTCAGTTCATTTGTCTGCTAACCTTGGGGGTTCAGGTTCGAATCCCGATGATGGCATGGTTGTTTGTCATAAAATTACTAAAGTATCCAAAATAAAAATAAATTAAGATTAGTGGCCATATGTGAATACTGGTTTGTGACCATAAGAAGATAAGACCAAAAATTAATTTAAAAAAAATTTTTACAAAAAAATTAATTGCTAAAAGCTTTTAGTATCTACTAGTAAAATGCATATCAAAAATCTTTTTTTTTATAATATTTTATTTAACAATATTTAATTTAATTATAATGTTCTTCATTTAGTTTCATTTAATTTCTTTAGTTCAAATTGATAAGATTAATTAAAACTAGCATTAATTTAGTTGACTTATTGTTACTAAATATCAAAAATTTAATTTAATGTATTAAATTAAAATTGTAAATAAATAATTAAAATGCTATATAAAGCAATGTGTGAACGATAACGTTTGAGCTATTTTGACATTAATAATTGTCGAACAACAGCGAATATAAATATCAAAACAATGAATATGGTATTTTCTAGTATTTTTTACTAATTACTCTCATTAAATGAAAAAAACATTGCAACTTTGACAATAGCAAGAGCCGAAACTGCAGTCAGCGAAAATAAAAGTTACGTGAAACAAAAATAATGTTTTCTTTCAATCTCTTACGTATGAAAATATTTTACATCAAATAGATCGACAGTTAGTTCCTAAACACAAACAGAAAAATGCATTACTCTAAAATAATATTAAGGCTCGATACCGGAGCAAAATGGAATAGTGCTCCGGTTCGTAGAATTATAGAAAATATCATGCCGGTGCATGTAATTATTCCATATGTTGAAAATGTTATATTGTTTAGTCATACAAGAATTTTGGTTCGGTTCGTGATATTTTCCATTTCTTTGAATAATGTGGATACTTTTGCGCAAGGAAAATCGAATTTTCCACATTAAACGCCTAGGAACCATATTTGTGTTACATCCTCTATACCTAATCAACAATCTATCAAAAATATATTCCTTTAATCGGTCTGTGTGTGGAGTTCATTCAGAGATCATGTGCAAAATTATTTTGGGCAGATTTTTTAGGTTTACTTATTTTAGACGTTTCGGTGCGAATTGCTTTAATGGTCTCTATAATATTTTGTTCTGGTCTTGATTCTTACTTAAAATCTACAACTTCCTGTCAAATTCATGTTACGTTTTCTTATCTCTATGTTGAAACTTACAATTTTATAATTAATGTGCCTTAGTTTCATTAAGAATTAAAACCAATATTTATAAATTTGAAGTTTTAAACAACCAAATTATCTATTATCTATTCCATTTCATGGGAACTCAAAGATCTTTTCTTAGCTATCTTCTCAAAGTTTTTCTACTGGGGAATCGATGTTTTCTTCAATTTTCTATCTCAACTATTTTCGGCTCAGTTTGCGGAACCCGATCAGTGGAGGTCGTTCAGTTTGTTGAGCCGGTTCATTGATCCGGCTCAGTAATCCGGTTAAGTAAACATGTTTCCGAGACACAGGTCGGTCGTTAGTTCGTAGGTAGAACGTCGCTTAGAGCCGGTTCTTGTAATATATGAACTGTAAACATGATCCCGAGACACAGGTCGGTCGGTCGTTCGGTCGTAGGTAGAACGTCGCTTAGAGCCGGCTCTTGCTTAGAGCCGGTTTCACATTAGCGTTTAAAGACACATTCACTTTAACATCCGATCTTAAAGTTTTAGTGTGAAAAGGGTATTAGTTTCAAATAAACTGCCCTACAAATTGATGACAAAATACACTTTATGATAATACATTACAAGCCGAATTCTCGCGAAGTTCAACATGACATCGATCCAGATCCGGATCACTCCGGTCACTGCTCACAATCGCGCGACCAATCGTATCATTGAAACTTGAAACTATACAGTGAGCCGTGAGCCGGCTCATTTCAATTTGGTGAACTGTGTCACTTCGGTCAGTGTACTGAGCCGGCTCAGTGAGCAGGTTCGTTCATGAACGACCCATCTCTAATCTCAACCATTCTTATCCGTTGAACATAAACGGTAGGTATAACCTCCAGAAACTATAAGTTTCTTACATAAAACTAACAACCTGTAATAAAATTAGTAACAATCTATATATCAAAATTTGTAGCGAATTTTTATCTAGCTAACAGGATTTTTTAACTGTTGAAAGCTTAAGAACTATGGGTTATGCCTGTCTTTACTTACGGTGCAGAAACCCTAAAGCTGGTCATACACTATCTCTCCATCTATCCAAATGGAACGATATCACTCCAAAATCTGACCGTGAATGGGGAAAACCAGGTGGATGATGTGGAGTGACAGGATGAGTTGGATATTCAATCAGTTCAAAATCCATTCGTTTGGACCATCATCCATGCAATCCAACTGACGGTGTGTGGGGAAAACCACGCGGAATGACATCAAGCCATCGCTCCAATCGTTTGGTGTGTGGTGACAACGTGGTCCAAACAGGTTTAATTCTGTCCGTGAACGCCCAGTCGTTAATATAACCATTTTAACTTGTGATTGCACAACATTGTTTTTTATTTGCAAATTTTTTATTTTAATTTAGTTTATTTTAATATTTATATTATTAAATTTAATTTTAATTCATTTATTAAATAGTTTTCAATATTTTTTAATAAAACATGACGATTGGACACGAATTTGTGCTAGAAGTGATTCAAAAATGTTAAGATTTGCCATGTTCATGGCAAGTAATTAACGCAGACTATCATGATAAAATAAAATGGAATTTGGCTATTGACCAATTATTAGTGTTATTTAGGAGTAAAGACATTATACTGAATGCAAACAGGGAAACAGTCCTGAAAAAAATAATTCTTTGTGGTCCTGCTTTAAAAAGGAATATAATAAGGTAAGATTCATGTTTGCAGAGTATAAATAGGTTCACATAAGAGAGCCGCTTCCTCTTCAGTAACCAATTTTGACCATTTATCCTCTTGTTTTTTTTTTTCAAAATTAAGCAAGTGGCAGCATCTAAAAGCAATTCTTCTTCATTCATGGGAACTAGACTGCGTGGATGATTGGAGTGATGATGTATACGCTAGGTTTTTGGATGTCATCCATTCGGATGTCATCTTAATGGATGACATCTAAATGGAGCGATAGTGTATGGCCAGCTTAACACAAAAAATGTTTTGCTGTGCGCGTTATAACGCTGAGGGATAAAATATGAAAGTTTTTAATTCTAAATAAATTTATATCTAGCACTTTTTCTCTAAAACAATAAGGGAATACAGAAAATAGTATATTTTTTATTTTACATGTTAAATCGTTATGGCCGGTCAATTATCAATTCTGTATATGTACATGATGGATGTATAGGCTATTCCTAACGTTTAAGCGGAATATTCATTTTTGTAACTTGTCATGAGTTCTCATGGTTTGAAGAGAGCTTTTGCTGAACAAAATGATCAAAAGCCTCACTTAAACGGCAAATGTTAACTAGAATTCAAAATCTAGTTTTGCTTACACCAAAAAAACAGGCTATAACTGTTTCCTTTGTTAGTTTGTTTTTCATTTCCAGTACTGGAAAGTAATGTATGAAAAATTCGATATTTATGCCACCATTATGTAATTATTAACAAATTTCATGGTGACATATAATTAAAGCTGTCATCACTTAAAACATAACTAGAAATTATTTAACTAGAGATGGAGTGATAAGACAACGGCCACACTTTTATAATTGCCCGCACATTAAAATGATGAGCAATGTCACTTCGGTTATGCTTCAAATAACTAACAATAATTTTCGCTGCACTAGATTTTCAGGACGCAACGTAAATGTGCAGGAAAATATATAATTAGGTTTCTACCAGTGGCGGCTGGTGCATAAGAGCTGCAGAGTTGCAGCTCCTCCAAAATTAAATGAATTTAAACTACAGACATTTATGATTTCTTTTGCTCTGTCCCCTCCTTTCTCTCTCTCTCTCTCTCTCTCTCTCTCTGTCTCTCTTCCTTTCTTTAAAATTACTTAATTTTTAATTAAAAACCGTCACTTCTGTTGTGTATCGTACGTAAAACAAATATTTCGTCTACAAGTTATGATATACAATGACTTAATGTGCTACATGCATTCGCAACTTTACTTGCTATTGTATTGTAGCGATTGCTATTAAGTTGGGGGGTAGCGGCATAATACCTACTTTCGGAGCTGTAGACGTTTGCAGTTAAAAGCTTGGGTAATAGACTACACATATTTTTGCATAATTAATTTTCAAAGCATTTCAAGAATACAAGATAAATATAACAAATCAGTCAGTGAACCAAAACCTGAAACCGAACCTTTTATTATTAACTGCTAACTATGTATTTTTACGAGGTTCAGGAAATCATTGTATACAGTTTTTTATAAAGATAATGACGTCACTGCGTATTGAAAGACATACGCATGTACATAGTATTCACTCAAATGTACAGGTGTTGTGTGAGTATCTAAGTACGTCGTACGTCACACTACCGCCCATACGTTGAAATATGTCTGAAATTATTATGTTTACATAAGCACGTTACTATATATAACATCACAAATTGTAAAATACTATGTAAAAATATTTTAAAATGAATAATTGTCTGTTATTTAAAAAGGAAAAAATATGTTTTTAAGTCCCTTAGTATACATTTAGTAAAAAAAAACGATAATGCCTCTATCTCAATATAGTCATCATCATCATTGGCGCGACATCCCGAGGTGAGCTTATGCCTCTTTCTAGGTTTCATGACCATGTTTTCAAACTATGTACATTCAGAATTAATATGGTCAGTATTATGTCCATTTTTTAGCGTACACAGAAAGGCTACCAGCTACCAGAAGTCCACCTACAGTTAATAGCCTGTTGCAAAAGGCTAAGCAGAACCTGTAATTTGTATAAATATTTTTTCACAAATTATTTGACATAAGCAGGAATCGAACTCACGTTTTGTTAAGCGGACAAATAGCAGGTACAAACGATTTAACGTTTGCAGCTACCGGCTTGCTCTATTTTACTGTATTAGACGTATTTATATTAAGTGTTTGTACATATTATATAAACGTAATAGGCACTTACTTGTGACGTCTGTATCAAAAATCTACTGTACTTAACAATTTACATTTAACAATAATTTTATTTTTAAGACCCGTATTTTTTTGGTAATTTTTCTTTGTTATTTCTATTTTATAATTTTATACGCATGTTAAATATTTTTACCGACCGCCAACATATATAAGGGAGGTATTGTGATAATATCGATTTTTCATTTCGAGATTTCGATGGATCTCCACGAATTGAGGTCCCTACATAACGTTTTGACTATTTTTAACATGATTTCTGTCGGTTTGCCATGGTCATGATAAATAATATCATGATATAGGCCAAGTTATTTCTACTCTGCTGCTAGAATGTATTTTATTCAAGTACTTTGTGATGGCGGTCGGTCCTGTGGTGGCCTCAGCTGATTTTTTATATCTGCGACTTTTAAATAAATTAATATTGAAGTATAATTTTATTTAAAATTTTATAATTTTCTGTTATTGAACCTGAACCTGAAACCGAACCGATTAATATATTAAATTCAGTTTGAGATTCCTGCCTCGTATACAAGACTTAATATTACCGACCGCCAACATATATAAGGGAGGTATTGTGATTATACCGATTTTGACATTTCGAGATTTCGATGGATTTCCACTTGAGGTCCCTACATAGTTTTTTGACTATTTTTAGCATGATGTCTGTCCATCTGTCTGTCTGTCTGTCTGTCTGTCTGTCTGTGTACACGTGCAGAGCAAATCCGGTTTAAAGGATTTCCATGAAACTTCATATTTAAGCTTTTGATATCAATGGCACAAGTTGAACAAATTTTGATAAAAATCGGTGAACTAGAAATGGGAGTTTACTCATGTCGGTTTTAAGATTTTTGCGAATATTTCACAACAGAGAAATATTTCGAAAAAAAAATATTTATCAAAAGTTGCTATAAAAGCAATAACTAACAACTTTTATTTGAGACATTTCTTGATAAAACGAAAAAATTTGAAAAATTTTCCGAATTTTTTCATACTTATATGTAACGTTTCCATGGTAGTGATAAAAAATATCTCTGTTAGAAAATACTGAGCCAAGTTATTTCTACTCTGCTTCTAGAATGTATTTTATACAAGTACTTTGTGATGGCGGTCGGCCCTGTGGTGGCCATAGCTGATTTTTTTTTTATATTACTCGCATCAAGATTCAAAAACTAATCAGCATTTAAGATCAAGCTCCAGATTATATCTAAAGATAAGATACTGATTATGATAAAATGTATACAAGATGGACGTAAAAGTGAAAAATTGTATTCTTGAAACGTTAGCATGTTTTTTTACGCCAACATACAGAATAGATGGTAAAAAGTAAACTACTCCTTCCTGTTAACTAATTTCTCATTACGTATATATTACAAATAGGAAATAAACAAAGTGTTAATACATATCGAATTACAATTATTAATTATATAGTTATTAATTATTAATATAAAGTATTATATAAATTAAATAATATATTTATTTATTTTGAAACATGGCAATTTTGTAACTGATATTTTTTGCTATATTTCGATACCATCTTTAATTATTATCAGTGTAACTTACACTAAAGTATGTAATATTCAATTGAATAATTAGTTTTTTTATACTTTTAAATATTTATCAGTGTAATGCAAGTGTTTTTAAAAAGGAGAAATTATTTAAAGAATTAATTTAAATAATTTTTATTTAAATCGCAAGTTGATAAAGGATAACCAAGTATATTATTTACAAAAATTATCATAATTATTTATCCTTGTAGTAAAAACCTGATCATTGATATTTTCCATAAGATGGTAAATACCAATTTTACTTTTTGTTTAATAATTTTTATCGACCGCCAACATATAAAATTGATGTGAAGTGTGAATTTTCACACATTTCCGGGTTTTGCAGGTATTTAGTAAGTGAATGATGATTATTTGTATTTTTTATTATAACGCATTTTTTGTGATTTTTGCTTGACCATGTAAAATATTTAATAAATTATGTAAGACAGTAAATCAGCATGCTTTGATAGTGTAATGGTTAGCATGCTCGAGCTAATTTGCAAACTAAGGTTCGATCCAGTCTCGAGACAATTTTTTATTTTTTTATTTTTTTTTGCATTTTTATCTTGGTTAAATAATTTTTTTTAAATTCTAGTTATATTTGGGCAAATGTTGCAATTAATTTTTAAAAGCATAAATTTGATAACCAGTGGAAATTGTTGAAATTGAATACACAGAATCGGAGGGGCGGAGTTATGACTTAAAAAATCAATGGAAGCCTTAGGCGCAATTTTAAAAACTTAATGAACCTTGCTATATAAAAAGTATACTGCACATATTTAGAAACCTAAATACCATATTTAGGCATTCGAATTAAAATTAACAAAAAAAATATTTTAACATAAAATTTGGTTTGGCGTTCCAAATAATCATCATTCACTTACTAAATACCTGCGAAACCCTGAAATGTGTGAAAATTGACACTTCTCATCAATTTTTTGGTATATCATAATTTTAGGTAAAATTGAATGAGCAGAAGACAACAATAGTTACAAAATAATAAAATTTTCATTTAATATTTTATCAAAAGTTCCAAACATTAAACAATTTTTAACTTTTCCAAAAACCTCGATCCACTTAAAATGTAAATAAACCATATGATACAAAAAATCAACGGACAATAACGAAACATTTACCTAATTGTATATCATCCATTTAATTACATAGAATCAAATTCAACTTGTACCTACTTGAAACAATGTTATTCAGTTATCCAAAGCACTAAGAGCACCAATAGATGTCACTCATATCACTCAACATAAGTTCACGTAGCACGTAGCACGTTCAAGAAGAAGATGCAAACTAAACAGTCTTGAGGTATATGGTAAGTTTTCCGCGGCAGTTATTCACACTTCGATAATCACCTATGGCAAAGAAGCGTTTCGGGAATCACAAATCATTTCAGACACTGTTTCTTTTACGCATTGTTGATGTTACGTCATTATTGCGTGTATCATTTAAGGTTTATGGAAAGAACTGCCCTATATATTGAGAGTTGAACTAGAAAATTTTAAATTATTTGAATTTATGTTTCGTTAAATCTGTTTTGACGTATACGGCAATACTACGCCAACGTATGTATGATGGTAAATTATACACCAGCAAATACGACTAAAGATTTATGCGAGTAGAAATTTATACGCCAAACATTTTATACGTCACGCTTTTGTACGATGCAAGCAGATACGGCCCTGGCAAACGCAGGGCCCGACGCAAAGATATATAAAAAAATAGTAGACAGCTAGGCTTTATATATTACTAGCTGAGGAACCCATACCCAAAATCGTCAATGGAAGATCGGAGTTTAAATTGTAGTCCGGGTATGTCTTTCGCTAATACCCTTTTCATACTAGAACTTTAAGACGAGTGAACTTAAAGTTCACCGATGTTTAACATCGGTATGCTTTCACACTTGATGTTTAAATCTACGGTGCTGTCATCAGCTACAGTAATTTTGTCCTTAAGTTACCGTCATGAAATTACCAGTTTTGAACTGTCTGCGCAGACGCACATTTTGAATTATTATAAACAAATATGGATATTTCATTTCATTCTACAATAAAGACACTACAATAAAGAATATGTTACACCTGTATTAACATGTAAGTCGATACATGTTATCTCAATTATTGTAGCTCTGTATTTTATTAAATACATTATTAAAATAAATAATTTTATTATAAAAATAAGTATAAACTTCTTATAACGTCGATATAATACAGTATTCTTGTTTATGATAATATAAAATGTTGACAGCACAAATTCAAAGAGTATTTTTTTATAATAGAAATTATGTTGGTTATGCGGATATGTTTACCACGCAGATCTCTGTCTTAAACATCGCTTGTATTTAGACGAGGCCATACGGTTTCACATTAGCGTTTAAAGACTCATTCACTTTAACATCCGATCTTAAAGTTCTAGTGTGAAAAGGGTATAACAGTATGTTTCTTGAACCCTATACCGAATCTGAACTACTCTCATTGTTAAATAGTAAACTTAAAAATAAGCTGTCCGGTGGTCCTGATGAAATTCCCGATATGATATTAAAAATCTGTTTACCCGATATTATTGCTCCATTAACCCATTTGATAAATATTTCTTTTGCTCAAGGGCATTTTCCCTCAATATTAAAACGAGGTAAAATAAATCCTGTTTTTAAGAAAGGTGATCAGACTAACGTTAAAAACTATAGACCCATTGCTCTTTGCTCAGTATTTGCTAAAATTTATGAATATAGTATGTATAACAGACTACTAAGTTACATCGCTACTAAAAACATTTTGACTCTTCAACAACATGGTTTTCGTAGCAAATTATCAACCTTTACTGCTATAAATGCATTTTTAAATGAAATTTGTTGTACCCTTGAGGCTAATAACTATCCTATTGGTATATTTCGCGACCTCAGTCGAGCATTTGATTGCGTAAGTCATGAAATTTTACTGTTTAAACTTGAAAAATATGGCATACGCGGTTCAGTACTAGATTGGTTACAGTCATATCTTACGAAACGCTCGCAATTTGTAGAGCTCACACACCTTTCTCAGAGACTCACTAAAGTTCAAATCGGAGGTAGAACATAATTCAATTGATGTTCCACAGGGTTCCATACTAGGCCCCCTACTTTTCATTTTATTCAATAATACTGACTTACCTAAATACCTGGAAAAAATATAAGATGGTTGTACCGGTCCTGTATGCTGATGATACCCCTCTTTTGGTAAAAGGGTCAAATATTCAGGACACCAAATCTTTATGTAAGGAAATCTTAACTGATTTAATAACCTGGTTCAATGCCAATCAACTTCACTTGAACTACAGCAAAACTGGAATTGTCTGTTTCAACTTAAATTACGGAAATTCACAAAATATTAATGATCCACTAATATGTAATGATCAGATAATAAGTGAGTTTAATTACCGCATACACATCTTTACCTTGTTATACTACTCCTTATTTAGCACAAATAGAACCAGCTCCTATCCATGTGAATATAGGTATGTATTGACAAGTCCTAAGACACTTGCAGTATGGAATGTAACGCAAATCTTAACAACATTCTACAAACTAAATTCAAGGAATATACTAGCATTTATACTGATGGAAGTAAATCCGCCTCCACAGAAGCTACAGGATTTGGAATATATATCCCGGCTAGGGATATAAGAATTTCCAAGAAAACAACGGGATTCCTTCAAATAATGATTGTCGAGTTGCTGGCCATTATGAACACCCTTACATTAATACCACAACTAAATATTAAGAAAGCCATAATACTGACAGACTCCCTTAGTGCACTCCAGTTACTCAAACGTACTGGTATATATAATGAAAATAAAATCGTGCTAAATATAAAAGCATTCATCTATTACCTAAAAAGAAGTGGTTTTGACATTCAATTAGTCTGGATACCAGGACACAGTGGAATAAGAGGAAATTAAATTGCAGTCCTATTGGCAAAAAATGGCGCATTGCTTCCCGGTCAGCCTCATATTAAGACGGTCCCACACAAAGATCTTTTACCTCTAATATACCAGTCAATCCTTGCTAGATGGCAGCAACAATGGGATACCACGGCTCAAGATAAAGGCTCTTTTTTTCATACCATCACACCTTTCATCGCAACTTGTCCATGGTTCCACAACCGTCATTTACCCAAAAAAAAACAATCTCTACAGTCTGTCGCATTAGATTCAATCATTGCCACTCATATCAACACCTCAACCGAATCAATGTATTAGAAACAAATCTATGCAGTTGTGGAGAACCTGGAACTACGGAACACATACTTTTTAACTGTCGAAATCACACCGCAGCATCTACAAGTTTTTTATTCAGATCTCGCGAAAATCCTAACTGCTCCACGTAACTTAAAAACAATCCTTTCTAATCCCACTCCAGCTGTTTGTGACAAAATATTATGGTTTTTAACGAAAATCGAAAAAGGTATGTAGAATAGGTTCTCCATTAGCTATGCGCTGGCGGAATGGTGTTAAACCGAAGCCAACAAAACAAGAAGAAGAAGAAGTGAGTTTAAGAATATAAAACTTTTGGGTTTTGAAATGGACGAACACTTAAATTGGAAGAGTCACTGTACTTCATTGGTCTCTAAACTGAATGCTGTATGCTATCAAGTGAGAGTGCTCAGGGATGTCCTAGACTGTGTTCATCTCCGTCTCTTTTACAATGCTCATGTTCTTTCACGTTTGACATATGGTATCATACATTGGGAGGCTGGCAGTAAGGCGAGGTATGTGTTCATTTCTCAAAAACGTATCAATGTTCAAACTTCATCCGTCGGACTCTTGCCGTAACTTCTTTAAGACGCATAAAATTCTGACAGTTCCTGGTATATATGTACTTCAAATCTTATTACATACATTTGATAACAAAGATATCCTAAATTCAACTAATTCTCATAATTATAACACACGTTACTATAACCTCCATATGTATATTGACAATTCCAAATAATTTGTAAACAATTCGTATGGAAATAAAGATTTATTTATTTTATTTATATTTTATTATTATTTATTTGCAGGATTTTTGAAAAATTAATCGTTTCCCTATTGTAAATAATTTTTTTATCTATATTAATAAAAATGGAAGTTATATCTGTTTTTTTATTTTTTTCTGCCTTATATTTGGCTTCAATATATTTCAGATGATAATAATACAATATCCACAAAAAATTCAATTTTTGTCTGTCTGTCCGAGATTCAACAGCTGGACATACTTTTACGTAATTTGGTACGAGGGTTGCCTTTTATATTTCGGGATTTGAGATCAAAAACAATTATTTATCAACAAAAGTGACTTTGATTGTTTTTAAAATATTCTCCATGAAGATCCATACACTTTTGTATACCCGTTTGAACCAATTTTCGAAGCACTTTTTCCACTCCGATTGAGGCTTTTTCCACTGCGATTATGTAGCAAACCCGGTAAGTTATTTTACAACGTACCATTTATTGTCCACTAGGTAGCAAGCCTGTGATATAATATGAAGTCTGATCTCTGGTTTAAAATTAATGAATTAAATTTATTAATAGTAATATTTACAAAAAATTTAAGTTTTAAAGATTACAATATATTTAAAATAGGGAATAAAATAAAACAGAATCGAGTAGTCCACCAGAATGCAGACACAGTGCCACTAAGAATTCAACAAATTTGATGTTAATACTATGCAGACTGAATACTGACTGATCCCTTCTTCAGAGAAACGTCTTTTTATAAGTCATTTTTAGGCATTTCGTGGAAAAAGGGTTTAGTGTTGTTCAAGGGGATGCTAGTGTTTAGAGTTATTAAGCAAGAACTCTGAACAAATGTCTCCTTGAACAACGAACCATTAAAAAATATATTTCTAAAGATACGTGCTGTAACGTAAAGTTTCTTATTTTATTTTATTTTATTATCTGAAATCTTAAAAAGATTTATTTTTAAAATACCCCTTGTAAAAAAACCAAAAAACGATGGCAACCCTTTTTAAAGAAATTCTCGCGACGGGTGATTTGTGAAAGTTTGGTCTATCATTCCAGTGTTCTAACCGATTCGTTACAATTGTCAAATTATGTGGGATCCAACGCGAACAAATATTTTTGACAGCCTAATGTTTATGCAATAGTGAATGCATTTTCCAATTTGGCAAATAACTAAGTCTAAAAAAAAAAATCAGTTAATTTTCTGATTTTATTAGAAATTGAATTCTTTGAAGTATTTTTCATATATACAGGTCAAAAGTTTGAACATACATGCCAAATTTCAAGTATCCCAATCGTTTGAACTAGATAACGTCCGTATCCACGGATAGTCTCAAGAAAAAACATATCCGTATCCGTTGATTTTGTTGCGGATATCATTCGGATATTTTTATTAATAATAATAATGCATTATGAATAAAACGGTTCTATTAACCGTTATTAATAAAATCTGTTTTAAAATTATAGTTTACAAAATAAATATAGCCTGTTTATTTGGTTTAACGGAACTAGATTTTGAATTCTAGTAATTTTTATCGGTTAAGTGAGGCTTTTGATCATTTTGTTTAGTAAAAGCCCACTTCAAATCTTAAAAAGATAGCTGATGACAACTTAGTAAAATGAAAATTTCAGTTAGTTCCGCTTGAACGTTTGATACAGACTATAAAAATTGTGAAAGAATTCATATTTTTGGAAACTAACTTTAAGCAAGCAATGAAAAAAGTATATTACCCGCACTGCTTAGATGAGATACTGGTTAAGTAATATTATTTCATCACCAAGTTCTCAGGAATTTCGTAAATAAAACGAGCATTAAAATTATTTGTAAGGCCCTGCACCTCCACGAATATTCACAAATAACAAAATTCTACGCAAACATCATAGTCATTCGACACTTATATATGCAAATTAGGAGTCTTTGTCAATACTGAAATAATTATAAAATTGTTTACTTTAAACATTTTCCACACACCAGAATAGCTTGTGTTAAAGTCAGGGATGGGAAGTCGGAGTCGGAGTCGGAGTCGGGAGTCGGAGTCGGGAGTCGGAGTCGGGAGTCGGAGTCGGGAGTCGGAGTCGGGAGTCAGGAGTTGAGAAGTAGAAGCTTTTTGGAGGAGTCGGGAGTTGGAAAAAGCTATCAACTCCCGACTCTTTGAATCACTTTTTATCAAGGACGAGAACAAATTTGTTAATTTTTTAAGTAGAAAATGTTGCAAAAAATGTATAAAGGGAAGTATAATTTAATAAATTATTTACTCCAGTACAAATAAGTAGCAATAACTATTGTAATGTGTTACTTAACTATTTTAGTTGAGGTAAAGTGAGTGGGAAGTTGAGTAAAGAAACATATTAAAAGAAAAATATTAATCACGTTCACTCACGATTCTACCGTGAACGGCCGTGTCACGAAGTAACACGAAAATTTCATGGCACGCACCCTTCCTAATACAGATACAGAATTATAAAAAATATCTAGATACAGATACATGCAAAACCAGTGGCGAAGGGAAACCTCCGCTAGACTTGCCCTCCCATAAAAAAATATTTAAAAAAAAAATGTAAATTTCAAAAAAAATAATAATAATATTTAGATAAATCTTCAAAAATACATCAAATTATGTTCTATACAAATTTTTGTCCAAGGCTTGCTTTACTAGTTACGAATTAATTATCATGACCATGGAAACGTTACATATAAGTATGAAAAAATTGAGACTTGAAAAATTTTAAATAATTTTACAAAAAAAATTCGAAATTTTTCGTTTTATCAAAAAACGTCTCAAATAAAAGTAATTAGTTATTGCATTTATAGTAACTTTTGTTCAATAAATTTTTTCGAAATATTTTTCTGTTGCTAAATATTCGCAAAAATCTTAAAATCGACACGAGTAAACTCCCATTTCTAGTCAACCGATTTTCATAAAAAACAATAGGGTTCTTCCCATTTAATAGGAGAATTTTTTAGTACCAGAACGAACTCTTTAAGTTAAACCGTTTTTGAGTTATCGTGTATACACACAGACAGACAGACAGACAGACACACACACACACACACACACACACAACACACACACACACACACACACACACACACACACACACACACACACACACACACACACACACACACACACACACACACACACACACACACACATACGGACGGCACCTCGAAAATAGGTTTTTTGGATTCCCTGGACCATGAAACGTGGTCATCCGTCAAAATCTCGACATCGAAAATTTTCGCGATTACAATACTTGCCCCTTATATATTAAGGTCGGGCAAGTAAAAATTGTATCTAGAAACAGCTAGATACTTTTGAAAAAACACTGAAAAATGAAAATACCATATAAAAACATGTTTAAGAAATTCATTTTTATTGAAATACATATAATAGCTAACAATTAACAATGCATTATAACTTAACAAACAGTGAATGTTAATCAGTATTATACAGGCTGTTCAAAAATAACGGTGACGTCACGAAAAGCTCACTAAATTCAAGGTAAAACGCTATTCTACGGAATAATTTTGTACTAAATAAAGTATGTATTATGCTAATCATATGTACTAACGTATAAGACTAATGTTAGTCTTATAGATACGCAAATATGTTCTTGTTAAGGGAATTTTCCTTTCAATTAAATTTTAGCCCTAATTTTTGATCACTAATAAAATATTACTGATGAGAAATATGTAATTATTATTATTTATTTATTATTATTATTATTTATTTATTTTATTTATTTTTTTTTGACAGTCCATACTAATTTAATTTATAAATAAAATTTCAGCTGACATTCCAAATATCAAAAAAATAATGTTTTTCTACGTCCTTTAGGAAACACACCTACCTACCTTACTGATTTCAATTAGGAAATGAACTTAATATCAACACTAGCATGGCAGGCCCGTGGACTAGAGCCAGGCCTCAAGTGATGAAATGCCTCAAAAAAATTATCAAAGTGTATTTAAAATCACTGGATACTTTTGAAGGGCCTTAGTTTTTCTTGCCTAAGGCGCCACAAAACCACAGTCCACTCGCAAACTTCTTGTGTGGAAATAATTTTTCATATGTTTTTAGTAAATTGGTTATCAAAATAGCAAAAATATTTATTCAAAAACTTAGTTTTCATTAATAATGACCCATTTTCCTTAAGTATTGCTTATAAAACCTACTATTTTAACGTCAGAATTTACATTACTTTTTTTTTTTTTTTTTAATAATCTTTATTTAATGACGCTTCAATAACATGATTTTTAGCGTCAGTTATTGGTTATTACATTTATTAACATATTACATATATACATATATCTTTTATATTTCATTTGAAAGTTTTTCTTCATTTAGGAAGTTGATTAGATTGGTGGTTGAAATGTTATTGTTCTGGAGTGCTTCTTTAAAGGTGTTTGGTATTTTGTATTTGATTCGACTGGTGCAATATTTAGGACAGTCTATCACTATGTGTTCCACTGTTAGAGGTGTATTACACTGTGTGCAGATTGTGGGTTCACTTCGTGCAAGTAGGTGTTCATGTGTCATTTTAGTGTGCCCAATTCTCAATCTAGTGAGCATGGTTTGTTGTTTCCTGTTTCTGTCCAAGTTCCATATATTTGTGTCTTCTTTAACTTGGCGCAGTTTATTGTTGAAGACATTTGTCCATAGACAGTTTTGGTATATTTTTGCCTTTTCTCTAATTATTTTTTGGAAGTCTTTTGCGGGTGTTGCGATGTTCCTGAGTGGAGCGTTTTTGCTGTTTTTTTGCCGTACTGTCTGCAAGTTCATTGCCTGGAATTCCAGCGTGACTGGGAATCCAAACAATTGTTACGTTCACATCTCGTGTGGATTTGGTATGGTGGACCATTTCCTGGATTGTTCGCACACTTTCCAGTCTGCTTTTTGGATTTAGTATTTCGGTTGCTGCTACCAGGGAATCAGTGCAGATGGCAAAATGGGTATTTCCTGCAGATGTTAGTGCATATTTAACAGCCTCATATATGCTTTCAACTTCAGCGGTGTTGATGGAAACTGTGTCTGAAAGTTGGTTCCATTACTTTTTGAATTTTGTTTATAGCAAAAATAAAATATTCAAATTAAACTATTATATCAGCTCGGTATCACAGTATAAAAATAAAGGAACGAGCAAAGTATCTGAAATACACATACAAGATACTTAAATTTAAATATCTAGATACAGATAAATATACAGATACATATTTCAAAAAGTATATAATTTGTATCTAGATACTTGTAAATAGATACATTTGCGCGCAGATTTACCTTCAGGCAGCCCTACATGCAAGTGAGATCGTGTATGCAGTGGCGGACTAAGCCTTCGCCGGGCCCAAGACATTTTTGATTTACGGGCCCTCAACCTATGATTTACAGGCCTTCAACGTATGTTTTTTTAAAAAAGGTCCTTACCTCCCAAAACCAAGTGAAGAGCAAAAAAAAGGTCCTCACCTCCCAAATCCGGGCCCAAGACAAATGTCTTTTTTGTCTAAGGGGATAATCCGTCACTGCGTGTATGGGCATTACATTATCGTTTCATTGGAGTTTAAGAGAGGTACGTGTTCCCAGTGCCCCCTCCTCCATGAATACGCCACTGGTTCAAAATGACTTTAGTTTAGAAATACTGTTTTAAACCTGGAACCAAGTCATGTATATTAAACACGAAACAGTAATTTTACAAAGGGAAATCATGAAACATTGTCTATTTTCCGGTAAGATTTCACTGTGTACTTTTTATAGAAAACATTTCTCCATACATTTATGACATTCAGCCTATGATATTAGCGTATGTAGAGTAATACAGTGGCCCAGACATGTGCTGGACGTGCCGCTGTAGGTGTGATGTTTGTCGTATATCTAAATGAGTGACATGTGAAGATATAATCTAGTGAAGAAGCTAGCGACACACGAGTACATTGTCTTTTTCAAATCACGATTACAGTTACAGTTTTAAATTGTGATTTCATGGAATGTTTAAAAAAGGGTTATTTAAATATTATTACAGTTCATATGTTGAACAGTTCCACAATACAACAGATTAATTAGTACGACTGGTTGATCACGCGACCACAAATTTTTGCTTAAATAAATATACAGGAGTTATTCTATTGGATATTGTCAACTGACAATAACTGAAGCGCCTCTAGTGAGATTTTGAGAAACTGACGGTTGTAGGATAGTCGAGTTTGTGACAAGCATGGGAATATGTTCTTAGAAGTGGAAAGACAGTTAAAGACCATTTTAGAGTGTGTTCCCGTGTGTTTCAATAAATATCACATGAAGATACCATTGAACCTGTCAAAAATATCCTACCAAAGTCAGCGATGATGTGAATGCAGTAGCGCCTCTATCGGTAGTGTCAGATGCCAATAGAGAAGGCGTTTGACACTGTTTGGCACAATGGCCTGATTTACCAACTAATTAGCCATAATTTTCCCTCATATTTAATATGCCTTGTCAAATTTTACCTGTCAAATCGTCAGTTCAAAGTATACATAAATAACATGGCTTCCTGCTCGAAAATAATCACTACAGGGTTGCCTCAAGGGAGCGTATTGGGGCCTAAATTGTTCAATAAACATATTTATAAATGATATTCCAAAAGAGCCAAACGTCAACTTTAGTCTTTATGCGGATGACACAGCTCTGTTTACTTCATCCTGGAGACTTGACACAATAACTAACCGATTAGATAACAACCTACATAGTAGACACAAGCATTTTAATAAATGGTGTATAAAATTAAATACAAATCAAACAGAATTTATTGTATTAACAAAACGACATCCTAATTTAGATAATACTTTCAAATCTTAATATCAAAATTAATAACAGCAATTTTTTTGTCAAACCTTCAGTTTTGGGCGATATGGAGTTAGATATGTAAAAATATATTTTAGAATTCAATTAACCTATATCTACTACGAAAAGTGTGGTTTAATCAAAGGAAAATACAGTCTGTTTCAAACGCTTAGGCGGAACTAAATGGGAATTTCGTTCTTTTAGGTTGTCACGACAAGGGACCTTTCTTGGGTTATTTCATTTTTCATGTTGGAATGTCAAAATTTAAAATTACAACAAGGAAACCATGGAAACGAATGACCTATGTCAAAATTAAATTATTTTTTTATATATTTTAATGACAAAAAAATAAATAAATGGGAAATTTGTATTAAGAATTACACAAAAAATCAAAATATAAAGAAAATGACATTTTAAAATGATATTAACCTTAACCAAAAAATGTTTATTGTAAGTATGATTTACAAAGCTTAAACAAAACGGCCGAAAAGCACGATTTAAGCGATGAAAGTAACTAAATTGCAAAATCTAGTTCCGCCTAAGCGTTTGAAACAGACTGTAAACTTTTAAAATTTTTTTGACCTATATTCCAGCTAAATTATGATACTTATATAACAACTTGTATAACAAATGTTCCATATCCAACCTAACATAATATGATTTTTGAACTATATCCTATAAATTTCCTTTTCGTAAATTAGTATTCTGTTGTTCTATATCCGAATGAACCAGTATTATTATGAAAATATACAGTCTGTTCCAAACGGTTAAGCGGAATTTACTTTCATCGTTTAAATCGTGCTTTTCGGCCGTTTTGTTTAAGCTTTGTAAATTATACTTACAATAAACATTTTTTGGTGATTTTTTTCATCATTTTAAAATGTCTTTTTGTTTATATATTAATTTTTTGTGTCATTCTTATTACAAATTTCCCAATTATTTATATTTTTGTCATTAAATTATATAAAAAAAATAATTTAATTTTGACATATATACTTCGTTTCCATGGTTTCATTGTTGGAATTTTAAATTTTGACATTCCAACGTGAACAATGAAATAACCCTAGCAAGGTCCCTTCTCGTGACAACCTAAAAGAACTAAATTCCCATTTAGTTCCGCTTAACCATTTGGAACAGACTGTAGTATTTCATTAAAACTACACTTTGTCCTATCTCCAGTGTTGGAGTAGTTTAATCATCCCAGTTGTCCTACACTATTTAACTACTTGTGTTTATGGGCAACTCTTTTGCATTAAACTAATAAAAATGGATGAGTTAAACTATGAAAAAATGCTGTTTTGATGATAATTTTGTAGACACTAAAATTTGCAGAAATAAAACTTCGCGATCAAAAATGCTGTTAAATAATATGTCAAATACACTTGAGATATTATTATTGAGATATTATAGAATTTATAATATTATTGACAACAATGCGAACGTAATTATAAAATATCAGTTTGACAGCTGTCAAAATTAAAAACGCAGTGTGCTAAAAACGATAACCTAATTAAAAAAGTTATTACTAAAAAGTGTAGTGATAGTGATACTGAAATAGTTTACTGATAGAAAGTAATAAAAATAAGTTGTTGACATTACGAAATAAAGGAAATAAAGCGCCAAAGTGAGAAACATATTTTAGCAACGATACAATTTTATGAAACGTAGATCACTATCTTTAAATATTTGTAATTGAAATTATGTCATTGTAAGAAACACGTGTGTTACATTCTTTTTTTTTATTTGAATGAAAGGTTATCAAACTTTCGAGGTAGGTAGAAAAATTGAGAAGTGTTAATTTGTTCCGCGATTATTGATTAACTTTAAAAATTATATTTATATTGTAAAATTTTTAATTATATGCATTGGCCTTCAGTAATACAGACTTCCTCGTGCGTAATTTCGGTTATAATATTTTACTACTTCATGTTATTTCCTTAATAACCTGCTCATAAATCCATTCCAAAAGAATATCAAATTTTTGAAATTGATATTTTTAGAAATTCCCAAATTAAAAGCGGATTTTTCGATGGCGATAGGCGATGTCGTGTCATAGGCGTGCGGCAGAAATTAGGAAAATCACTTGAGGAACGGTGGAACAGAAATCAACGTGTAAATCTTTATTTATTCAGATAGTGTTATTTTTATGAAATATTTTACTTTTTAAGTGTTAAAATTAACGCTACTTTAACACTATTTATTTTCAAATACTATAATAGGGGATAGGCATGATTTTTTTAAATTTTTTTATTATATTCCTCTTGTTAAATATAAACATAAAAAACAGTTTTTATTTTATTTTTTTGTAATTTGAAGGCTTAAAAAAATCATAAATGTATGTAGCGCGCGAAAACGACGTGTGACGTCATACCCCTTCTAACTGACGCATGACACTACTAGCTTACCGGCGTACATAGTCTGTTCTGAACTTATTTGTTTGTATAACTTTCATAGGTTATGTAAAGTTAGAGTGATTTTAGTTAAAATAAAGTTTAATTCTATAAAAACAATTTATACATGTTTACCGAATTAAATTTTATATTAAAATAGATAACTTATATTGCAGTATTTCAATTATGCCTCTAACGTTTTGTAACTTCATGTAAACAATGTAGTAAAATTCTGACATCTAAATTACATAAATATTTACATTTTACAGAGTTGCAGCGTTTGTTTACATAAAGTTATAGAATATAAAATAAAAATTACTTTGACACCACGTATTTCCTCAGCACTGTAGCATTCATTATTTTTCATATATTCCATGAGCATAAATGCATCAATGTTGGGTAAATTATCACTCTGAGCCCTAACAAAATCTTTATCTGCCATTTTAATAATAAATGCGTGAAAAAATGCTTAAAAACAAATACAAAACTCTCGAACAATACAATACACACACGTGTAAAGATTATGTTGTAGCTGTATCTGTGATGTGAAACCCCTATCGTTTGACGTCATACTCAGTCATTTTACTCGGCAACCTTCGCTCCGTGGTCGGCTTATTTCAAATTTACAATATTTTAATTCAAAAATTTGGCTATAATATTAATTACAATGTAATTTTTGTTTTGTTAGGTGACATAACTAACATTAACATATCAAAATAATGTAGTTTTAAGGAAATACAAATTTTATGCGTATCCCCTATTTAACCAGTACATAAGTTATATAAGTGTAAACTACACTAAATTTAAGCAAAAAAGAAGTGTCAGTAATTTCACGATAACGAGGGACTACATGGTACACTAAAAGTTCATTTTTTAGTGTACCATGTAGTCGCTTTAACACATTAGCCAAAATTATACTGGATGTCTAGGAATATTTGTTCTATATTCACATCAAAATCAACAGTTTTTTGATAATCAGTTTTATTTGTTATGTGAGTACTAAGCTTCTATTTAATTTTTTTAAACAAAATTTGAATAATTTGTCATAAATCCCAGCGTTTTTTCCCCTGCATTTGCTTCATATTCAAGTCTTCATTAGATTAATAAGAAATTTATTGATAAATGGATTAATTTTTTCAATTTTAGAAACATATCAACTAGTAACAATGTGTTATTTGATTTATAAGTAATTCATTACTATAAATGACTTATTCCTCTTTGATGTCTTAAAAACAAAAATCTAAAGTAATTCATAAATGTTTAAAAAATATTTTTTTTTTTTTTATCAATGACACAAACCAATATATATTTTCGAAAAACGAATCTGATCAAAAATTCCTGTTGAATTATTCCGGTTCTCATCAATGTTCATTCTGGAGATCAACCCTTCTAGGAGATACGGTGGGGGGCAAAAGTATTTTGACATATTTTTGGCAAAAATCCTATAAAAAAAATTTGATTTTTCAAAAATAAAAATTTGCTTGTGATCCGCTGATTAAGAGGTTTCATTTGATGTGCAACTCAAAATTTTAAAAAATATATATTTTTTTTATTAAATACATATTTGTTTATATTTATCCCGAGATGTGTTTTTTTGAACTCTCAGTATTTTTACTTGCCCGACCTTAATATATAAGGTGCAAGTATTGTAATCGCGAAAAATTTCGATGTCGAGATTCTGACGGATGACCACGTTTCATGGTCCAGGGAATCCAAAAAACCTATTTTCGAAGTGCCGTCCGTATGTGTGTGTGTGTGTCTGTGTGTCTGTGTGTATACACGATAACTCAAAAACGGTTTAACTTAAAGAGTTCGTTTTGGTACTAAAAAATTCTCCTATTAAATGGGAAGAACCCTATTGTTTTTTATGAAAATCGGTTGACTAGAAATGGGAGTTTACTCCTGTCGATTTTAAGATTTTTGCGAATATTTAGCAACAGAAAAATATTTCGAAAAAATTTATTGAACAAAAGTTACTATAAATGCAATAACTAATAACTTTTATTTGAGACGTTTTTTGATAAACCGAAAAATTTCGAAAAAATTTTGTAAAATTATTTAAAATTTTTCCAAGTCTCAATTTTTTCATACTTATATGTAACGTTTCCATGGTCATAATAATTAATTCGTAACTAGTAAAGCAAGCCTTGGACAAAAATTTGTATAGAACATAATTTGATGTATTTTTGAAGATTTATCTAAATATTTAATTTTTTTTTAAATTCACATTTTTTTTTTAATATTTTTTTTATGGGAGGGCAAGTCTAGCGGAGGTTTCCCTTCGCCACTGGTTTTTATATGTGGGTCAGAGAGTTGTATAAGCATACCAATTTTCAACTTTCTATGTTAAGCCGTTTGGATACAATTTCTACCGAACAGACAGCAGAGCCAGCGCTAGCTCTTTTGGCACCCGGGGCAAACCCGACAAACTGCGCCCTTTTGGTACAATATGCAGTGGCGTACCAAAAAGGGGGGAGGGTTAGGTGCTCGCAATCTTATTTCAAACATATTCTTTTGATTCAGATGGTTGTAATTTACATAGTTTCACATTTTAACCTAATACTAATTACGGCTAAGTAAATTTGCTGGTACAGTGGTACCTCGACTTACAAACCTCTCGATATACGAACTTTTTGAGGTACAAAGTATTTTTATATCCTATTTTGACCTCTAAATACGAACCGTGATGTTTTTCTTTATAAATGCATATACTTTTTTAACTTTTTTCCAAAGTAGTACTAAAAACAGGCTACTACTACATGTTAAAGATCGAAAACTCTTGAACCACAAAACCAGACACAAGAAAGTTGCTAATTTTTTATAATTTATAAAGGAAGATGATTTTCATACTAATCATGAGAAAATTTCATAAATAAAAATTTATATGTAATGGTATACAAATTGCACATTTATAGTGAAAAAATGCTTTACTCACTCCTCCATTTCTTCGCATTTTCTTAATTTAGTTGAAAATAGTTTTTTTAATTTTTTTGGATTTGCTTTATTGTTTTTTAATCTAGTAACGGATTAGTTGATTTCCCATTGGGTTTCTAGATACATAATTTTTAACGAACCGCGGTCAGGAACAAATTAAGTTTGTAAGTCAAGGTGCCATTGTATATCTAAATGTGCAACCAAAATCAGTTATAGATGTTAATCAAATATATTTCTATAAAAGCTGTTAAAAATATTAGTAACCTTACCAGTAAACAACGTACTGTTGAATAGTCATTTTCAACGTTAAATTATTTAAAAAACTATCTCCAAAACAGCTTCTTCAAACAAGACAGAAGATTGAAAAATGGACTTTCTTTGTTATTTATATACAAATACAGTCTGTTCCAAACGGTTAAGCGGAACTAGATTTTGCAATCTAGTTACTTTCATCGTTTAAATCGTGCCTTTCGGCCGTTTTGTTTAAGCTTTGTAAATCATACTTACAATAAATATTTTTTTGTTAAGGTTAATATCATTTTAAAATGTCATTTTCTTTATATTTTGATTTTTTGTGTCATTCTTAATACAAATTTCCCATTTATTTATTTTTTTGTCATTAAAATACGTAAAAAAAATATTTAATTTTGACATGTCATTCGTTTCCATGGTTTCATTGTTGGAATTTTAAATTTTGACATCCCAACGTGAAAAATGTAATAACCCAAGCAAGGTCCCTTCTCGTGACAACCTAAAAGAACTAAATTCCCATTTAGTTCCGCTTACCCGTTTGGAACAGACTGTATATGCATGTATGATACATTATATATTTTGCAGAAGTCCAAATGAAGACTGAATATTATTATATAATCAATAAATGTGTACATCCTTAAATTCAATTTTGTATTTAATATGTACGAGACTGATATAGAAATGAATATTTATATTTTTGATCTAAATAAAAATAGAAATACTTAGAATATGTATATCTAAGCGTTTGTTTTGGCGCCCCTAAGAGCTGGCGCCCTGGGCCTGTGCCCCTGTCTTTCACCACCGCTGACAGACAGACACATGAGTGACATTTAAGGGTTTTTTGATAGCCATACCTACAAAACCGTAGAAAGAGAAAACAGTTACATTTCGAAAAACCAGACATTTGTAAGCACAGTTGCACATTAAAACTTAATCCGAATAGGTCAAAAAGAAGGATTTTCCGGCCCAAAGTCAGATATGTGGCAACCCTAGTTGGGAACCTATTATTTCATTTAATTATAATGTAGACTTGCATACGTAAAAATAGTACTTTTAGATTGAAATTACGTCTCTTTTAAATTTTTACTTAAATACGTCATCATACGTACTAGGAAGTCAAACCAAATCTAACAAAAAATTAACAAAAAAAAAAAACAAAACAAAATAAAATAAAAAGTATTTTCATATTACCTGTTGAACAAGATCACCTTTCTAGCATGCAAATGTCATTAGGATGACATACAATTTTTTTGCAACAAATGAATAAGAAATAATGCAGGAAAAAAGTATTCAAAAGTGGTGTGATCTAACCTATAAACATATAATAGTAAAAACGACGCGATTAGATATTACAGGAACAATACAAGGTAAACGAGTTTCTTGAATTTTTCAAACGTATCCAAATTGCTTTCCCAACAGTCAGTGACATTTGGAACTTTGTGCAGTTAACATGCTTGTGACAAGGACTTGTGCCTTCTTAGGGCAGTTGTTTAAACCTAATTTACCAACTGTGTCGGTTTTTGGAGCGAAGAGAGGAAACGCCGAACTTGCCGCCAAAAGAGCAGCGCAGAATCCCAGAATTCTAATTACTGGTTTGTTTATTTAATTATATTTTAATTTGGTTTCTTTTTTATTGTTGACAATGTGAAAGCGTATGTTTAATTTCCCAAAAATGTAGTTTACTTAAATTAATTTGTGTATAATTTTCCACTTAAAAATTTAGAACAATTTTCCAGTTTGGAAAAAAGAATGAACAATTGACATGCACCGTAAATTTGATTTGGTAATATTTTAATTTGTTATAAATTTGAAATTTGTATAAATACAATTTTATAATTACAATTTTTGCAATTTTTTACTTGTTTTTCGTTTAATTGTGCCTACATTTTTAAAGCCTGCGATAACAATGGACCCTTGGCGTTAAATATACGTACATATAAGGATATTTTCCATTGTTGCCCTTAAAAAAATCGTAAATAAATCCATTTGTCTGTTTGTCAACAGAACATCGGCGTAGGGGGGGAGGGGTAACTGCCTTTGTGCAAACATTCATAAGACCTCCTAGACATCCCCTCTACTATGATCGAACCCATATCCGCCCGTGTGCACCCTTTATATATACATGGTGTATCAAGATAGAGGGAATTCGATTTTTCTCGAAAAGGTGACGTGTGAGCAAGTTGGTAAACAAATTTTGATGACTCAAAGAATTGAATGATAGTATTAAAATTTCCCGAAATAAAATCTAAGTACAGGATATCGAGGATAACTTTGATTTTTTAAATGGGAACATACGAGCCCCGTCTCAGTCAAGTTGGCCCAACTATCAAAAATAGTGTTTTCAAAGATAATATTTATATTAGAAGGGATATTTATGGGCATCAATTCAGTTATATAACGATGTGGGAACTGTTTATTAATATTTTACAGCAAAATTAAATCTTAACAAAAGAAACACAAAGATGTAGTTAGTACTATCAGAAAATGAACAGAGAGAAATAGTTTCTTCTCTCATATACATTTTTGCTGTTAAGTAAAGGAAACATGAGATATTTCAACATTATAAGTAACAACCACCCCTCCCCCTAAATAATCTTTTTGTTAAAAACTGTTTTGAAGAGAAAACAAAAAATTTTCCTCATATACATTTTTGATGTAAAGTAAATAAGTGAGATATTTCAATATTTTATACAATATTTTAGAAAATATTTTAGTGAAATACTTTTAACAAAGTACTATTATAAAATAAAAACCATTTATCTTTAATTATATTTACTTTATTTTAACATAAATTCACAATTTTCATGATTTAAATAGTTGGGCCAACTTCACTAACACGGACCTCGTATGAGCTTTTGAAAAGAAACAACTTTTATTTAAACATTTTTTTTTAAATATCTTTTACGGTTAATGAAGAATTGTGTTTCCTAAAATGACTTGAAAGTAAAGTATTTGTATTTGTTTTTTGTTGTAAATACGCATTGTTTTTGTCATAAATACGCATTAACCGACATATACACTTAATTTGACCTTGATTAGTTTATTTAGTTTAAATAAGTTATCAAAATATGTATAATTTTTACTTGCCCGACCTTAATATATAAGGGGCAAGTATTGTAATCGCGAAAATTTTCAATGTCGAGATTTTGACTGATGACCATGGGCCATGAAAATCATGGTCCAGGGAATCCAAAAAACCTATTTTCGAAGTGCCGTCCGTATGTGTGTGTGTCTGTGTGTGTGTGTGTGTCTGTGTGAGTGTGTGTGTGTCTGTGTGTATACACGATAACTCAAAAACGATTTAAATTAAGAGTTCGTTCTGGTACTAAAAAATTCTCCTAATAATTGGGAAGAACCCTATTGTTTTTTATTAAAATCCGAAACCGGAAACGGAAGTTATTGAACTTTAAAATTTAAAAAAATTCGTAACTAGTAAACCAAGCCTTGGACAAAAATTTGTATAGGACATAATTTGATGTATTTTTGAAGATTTACCTAAATCTTCTTTTAAATTAAAAAAAAAAAAAAAAAAATTATGTATTTTTTTTTATTATTATTTTTTTTATGTGAGGGCAAGTCTTAAATTATATTATATTATAAGCAATATTATATTATGAAACGTATATTTTTATGAATATAAATGTAATAGATTTATGAATTGAGCATATTTCAGCACACTCGAGCGCATTTCTATTATATTTTCATGCATCGATCTTGTATAACCTCGGGGCCCCCGGTGAAACTTTCACGCCCCCCGGGTTGAGAAACACTGCTATACTATACTCTATTCGCGGAGAACGTGAGGTCGATATGAACATTCGAAATACGTCACACTTTTTCTGATTGGATGAAAAGACATTTAAATCACTTTTAAGGCCTTTTCGTCCAATCACAAGTTCTAATATTTATATCGACTGCACGTTCTCTCCAAATAGAGTATAGTAAGTCTTATGGCCACCACAACCCGGGGGTGCAAATAGTGCACCGCACCCGGACGGCAGATTTTTGTGGCGGCATATTTTTAGAAATGTAGGATAATTTATAAATAATAAGTTATACATTCTTAGAAAATCATTTTTTAAGCGCCTAGTTTTAGTCATACAACATGCTATTGTCGAGTCTAGACTGGTTTTCAGTAGTCGCACGGCCCTGCACTGATCTATACAATACAGAACAGCGCAAATTATTTTTAATTGTTAGCGCAGAACGATCAATTCGCTGTGCGCGGGATAATTGCGGACGATTATGGGTACTTGTGTGTCGTCCAAATGAAACGCGCTGAACACGCAATTTTCTTTAATGTACCGATAGTAAAATTAGTTTTCTGCATGCGACTTTTAAACTAAGGCAGTGGTTCCCAAACTTTTTCGGTTACCGGCGCCCTTAATGTATCAGGATGGGAACCGAAATAGTTCAACAGAAATTTGTGATCAGATAAGTTTTTCGAAAAATATAATTTTATTTGTGTAGAATTATTTTTTAAAATTCATTATGGTAACAAAAGAAAGCTCTTACGACATATACTAAGGAACGCAATTGAATTTTTCCAAAAATATACTTTAATAAATCACTGTCCCGCACCCTTTAACGCAAATGGGTTAAACTAAAAATCTGAAAAAATTCTAAAAGTAATGTACATTGATCTTAACCGGAAACAAACGAGAGGAATTTTTGGAATCATATTTAGTTTTTGGAAAATATTGCAGTTTTTGCGTTTTTGACAAAATTAATAATTTTTTTAATTCATCACTAAATTATGGTTAATAATGTTATAGATTTTTTGTATTTATGGTTAAGGTAGTGTGTGTATTTTTTTTTTTTTTAAATTAATAATTATATAAAAAAAAATAAATGTATAGCTGAGAATCAATTCAAGTGTGTAGAGTGTGTGTGTAATGTTCCGCCTACTATTACCTGTCGTGATTCAACCTATTGTTAGAATTACTTTAGTTTTCTGTTTTTACGGTATCAAAGAGGAATAAATCATTTATAATAATGAAATACTTAAAATAATTAAATAAAATAACACATTGTTAATAGAGAGAAATGCGTATCTTAAATTTTTAAAAAAAATGAAGCCATTCATCAATATACTTCTTATTAATTTAATGGAGACCTGAATACGAAGCAAATGCAGATAAAAAGAAACGCTAGGATTTTTTAATTGAAATTTTATTGTGACGAAATTTTAGCAACTTATTTAAATTTTGTTTAAAAAAATAAATGGTAGCTCTTTGTACTCTATAAAAATGATTATCAAAAGACTGTTGATTTTGATGTGATTATAGAACAAATATTCCTAGACATCCAGTATTATGTTGGCTTCTTACTCTTAATAAATAACCTACAAAACCCAGAAATGTGTGAAAATTTACACTTCACATAACTTTTTTTATTAATATGATTTTATTATATGGTCTCAGTTGCTGAGACCAGTGGCGGATTAAGCCTTCGCCGGGCCCAAGACATTTTTGATTTACGGGCCCTCAACCTAGAGGCGAGAAAGGTAGGGTGACCATTTTCTTAAGAAGGCAATGCGAGACGGAGCCAAAAAGGTCCTCACCTCCCAAGTCCAAGTGAAGAGCAAAAATTGATGTGAAGTGTGAATATTCACACATTTCAGGGTTTCGCAGGTATATAATAAGTGAAGGCGGTATGCTGAGTGTGTAGGACAAATTTTACTTTGTAGTAATCACGGCAAAATGAACGATATTTGTAAAATAATTTATCGTCTGTTAATCATATAAGCCTGGTTATTAAATTTACGCTCTTAAAAATTAAATACAACATTTGTCAAAATATAACTAGAACTTTGACAAAATAATTTCAACCTAATAAAAATGCAAAAAAAAAAACAAAAAATAAAATTCACTCCGTGTACTCGAACTCGAAACCCTTCGTTTTCCAGAGAATTTTAGCTTCCGACACCAACGCTCTCACACGTTGCGCCATCGTACGCCTTGCACGTGAGTGTCTTACATTGGTATAACTTTTGTACTTTGTGAACCAAAAACCACAAAAAATGCGTTAGTTTCCGAAAACATAATCTGATCAAAAACTCCTGTTGTACTATTTCGGTTCATACCAATATACATTACTTAGAATTTTTTTTAGATTTTTAGTTTAAACCATCTGGGCTACAGGGTGTGGGACAAAAATTTTTTTGCACAATTTTGGCAAAAATCTCATCAAAATAATTTATTTTGCAAAAATAAAAATTTGATCGTTAATCCACGTACTAAGGGTTTTCATTTGATACCCTACTCAGAATTTAAAAAAAATATTCTTGTTTTCGATGAGCACATATTTGTTTATATTTTTAGGGGGGTATGTTTTTTAGATGTTTTAGTATTTTTCCTATGTGCGGGTCAAAGAGTTGTATAAGCATGCCAAATTTCAACTCTCTAGGTTTAGCCGTTTGGCTACAATTTTAACCGAACAGACAGACAGACAGACAGACAGACAGACGACAAAATGACGGTATAAGGGTTTTTTGGTCATACCTACAAAACCCTAATAAAAAATGGTCCACACCTCCCAAATCCAAGTGAAGAGCAAAAAAAAAGGTCCTCATTTCCAAGTTACAATGCGGGAATGGTCACCTAATTCAAAGGGGAAGGGTCGTTGGGCCCTTGAAAATTACGGGCCCAAGACAATTGTATTTTTTGTCTTTGCGAAAGTCCGTGGCTGAGACTATTGGTCAAATTTATAGGCCTAAAAATTATATCGTAAATATGACGATAAAAATATAGGCGTATTTTAAATTTGGCATTTAACGTGTACTTTTTTCACACGTGCAATAAAAGCGATGTAAAAGATCTAATGTCAAGGTTAACTTAGCATAACTTCTTACTTTTTATGTTGATTACTTATGCTAATTTTATTTAATCACATTAAGTCACAATTGTTAGAATGTAACAAAATACCCATCCATTTGTAAATCAAAATTAATAGAATTCCATATGATGAAAAGAATTTCCGTTCACGACCCATTATCCACAAAAATTCTTTTATGACCCAACTGTGGGACGCGACCCAGCGGTTGGGAACCACTGGTAAAAATAGTCAAAATATCAAAGTTATGGTAATATCCAAAACTAGTGCACAAATGTATTTTAAAAAATAAGTGGGAAGAGAATAGTATATTCTGTAACAAGGTTGGAATGAGAAAATTCGATGCGAGTGGAACATTCCGAGCGCGAGCCGCAGGCGAGCGTGAGGAACCACGAGCATCGAATTTTCTCTTCCAACCGAGTCACAGACCCTATTTTCTCCACGACCACCAGAAAGAAAAAAAAAATAATAAATAATTATTTTAATAAACATTTTATCATAACACATAATTTATATTACATAACAAATTAATCAATTAAACTATTTTTTTTATTTATTATTTGTTTAATTTTAATTTAATTTGCCGCACATCGGCCACTATTTTAGGTTAGGAAGTTATGTTGCATTTATTTAATGTAAACGTTGCATAAATCTTAATGTAACCCTACAAAAACAAAAGACAACAAATATGGAATAGTTATTCCATAACAAGTGATGGAATGAAATACACGCAAAATGCATAAGAAGATAAGTGCTTTAGAATAACATTACAACTTTTGTGTGAGAATATTAACTTTCTGTAGTCAAAATTGGTTTTAGAATTGTTAAATTCTATAGTGGTCGTGGAGAAAATTTAATTAAATTCGGGAATAAAATCCCAAATATTAAACCAAGATTTCAGATACAAAATCCTACAGTTTGTCAATTTTACCCCCCCCCCCAAACTCCTCAAATATTCATCTAATTAAAAAAAAGTTAATATTTCTCTTCCTGTTATAAACTTTTATTATATATTTTTCAGTTAAGTCAATAATAAGGCAGATGTTTTAAGTTTTTTAATAAACAGTTTAACGCCGAAGCACAAAAAAAAGTAATAATAAAATTCCTTGTAGCCAGGGCCGTTCCAAGATATTCGGCGCCCGTGGGCTACTAAAAATAATGCGACCCTATTCATAAGAAAATACATAACCAGAACCGTAGCAATGTTATTGGCACCCTTGGCAAATAAAGTAAATTGATTAAACAAAAAAAGGTCTTCACTTTCCCAAATCCAAGTGAAGAGCAACAAAAAGGTCCTCACGTCCCCAAATCCAAGTGAAGAGCAAAAAAAAGGTCCTCACGTCCCCAAATCTAAGTGAAGAGCAAAAAAAGTCCTCACCTCTCCAAATTAAAGTGAAGAGTAAAAAAAAACAGCTGTGGCCGCCACAAGACCGACCGCCATCACAAAGTACTTGTATAAAATACATTCTAGCAGCAGAGTAGAAATAACTTGGTCTAATATTTTCTAACAAAGATATTATTTATCCTGACCAGGGAAACGTTACATATAAGTATGAAAAAATAGATACTTGAAAAATTTTTCAAAAATTTTGCGTTTTATCAAAAAATGTCCCAAATAAAAGTTGTTAACTATTGATTTTATTGCAACTTTTGTTAAATAATTTTTTTCGAAATATTTTTCTGTTGAAAAAAATTTACAAAAATCTTAAAATCGACACGAGTAAACTCCCATTTCTAGTAAACCGATTTTTACCGAAAGTTGATCAACTTGTGCTCTTGATGTCAAAAGCTTAAAAATGAAGTTTCATAAAAATCCTTTTAGTCGAATTTGCTCTGCACGTGTACACAGACAGACAGATAGACGGACGGACAGACAGGCAGACAGACAGATGGACAGACAGACCGACAGACATCATACTAAAAATAGTCAAAACGTTATGTAGGAACCTCAATTCGTGGAGATCCATCGAATTCTCGAAATGTCAAAATCGGTATGATCACAATCAGAGCCACAGTAAGGGGGGGTGGAGGGGGCAACGGCCCCTAGCGCACTAAGGAAAAGGGCGCTGACGGGCTTGCTAAGGGCGCCATTGTGAAGAAAGATGAGGACTTTTTTTTGCTCATCACTTAAATTTTGAGAGGTAAGAACCTTGTTTTTATTTATCAAGGGCGCTAAAACACGGCTCTGCCCCTAGCGCAAGTTTTCCTTACTGCGGCTCTGATCACAATACCTCCCTTATATATGTTGGCGGTCGGTAAAAAACAAATATAGCTTCTAATTGTATTAATATAGGTTTCATATACATATTATGTAAAATTGTTCATTCTGAAATTGACCGAGTATTCCGAAATACGTATAACTACAATACCTTAAATTTTTTTAAACAATTGCAGTCTTTATTTTTGCCTTGTTCTTAATCTATTATAGATAACAATAATTGTTTGCGCCGAAAAAGTAGTGCGATATTATACAGATATAATTTTGCACAGATTCCCACAATTATGTTTTGAATTAATATGGATTAACACAAGTAGCTGAGCATCATTGTAAAATAGTCAAATAACATTATACTGATATTTTTTTATATGTAAAAAATACTGCCGAAAACGGTTGGGCTTTGCATCAGCTGTGAAGCGCTGTGATTCCCCGAATACGAGAGAAAATCACACAGCCGAAAGTTGTTATTGATAGATGCCTCAGAAAAAAAAAAATAGTGTAACATTCACTAAATGTATCCCTCATTAAAATATATACATTTGAAACATTATAGGAGTATCTAATATGTAAACATAGCCAGAGCCGGCCTTAGCAAGTCTGACGCCCCGAGCGAGATTTTTTTGCCACCCTCATAAAAAAAATTAATTACTTTATATCATACAAGTGATGACCCAAAGATAGGGTGACCAGATTTCAGTGAAGGGAAACCGGGACACAGGGAAATAAAGAAGGTCTTCACTTCCCAGATCCAAGTGATGAGCAAAAAAAAAGGTCCTCACCTCCCAAACACAAGTGAAGAGCAAAAAAAGGTCCACACCTCCCAAATCCAAGTGAAGACAAAAAAAAGGTCCTCACCTTTCTTTTCTTACAAATGCAGAATTATGTAAAAACCGGGACAATTGACCTAAAACCGGGACGGATGGTCACCCTAAAAGATGACAGTTCGCCGCCCTTCCTGGCCTAGCGCCCTGGGCGTTCGCCCGACTTCGCCCCCCCCCCACTCTTAAAGCCGCTTCTGAACATAGCGTGATAGCGGACAGCACCAGGTCAGGAAAATTACATTTTGACTGATGTATCTCGTTTATTCCGTCATTTTGCGTGGTCCATCATTATTGAACCAGCCCTTTTTGACCACCGCGTCAATATATATTTTTCTTGTCAATCTCGCACATGGCCTCGCGCCTACTGTGGCACATGGCCTTGCGCCTGCCCTGGCACATGGCTTCGCAAATCCTAGCGCCGGCGCTGGCTGCAAGATAAAAATAAATTTCACTGGCAGGTACGATGATTAATCGCACGTGAACTCTCCACCATTTTGCTACTAAACAGTTATGTAGATAAGGCAGCGATGACAATGAATAACTAAGCAATTAAAATGTAATATTTCTATACTTTTCAAGGTTAATATATACAAAATGCATAATTAATGTCTTTCATTCATATTTCTCTACTTGATGACTTTCTAGAATTATGTAATAATTTTACATTGCATTTATGGCATATGTGTAGCAAATAATTATTAGAACTTTTATGGGAAATATGAATTTTCACACATTTCAGCGTTTCGTAGCAGTGGCGTAGATTCAAATAAACCCGCCCCCATCCCGCAAACTGACACCCCGCAACCAGGGACGGACTGGTACCTACTACATTTTTACAATATTTTACCAAACTGGCCCAGATATTAACAGAAAAATGGAAGCGGGTGGCCTTTTGCCAGAACCGTAACTAGCTTTTTCTGTGCCCCGTGCAAAGCCCTGCTCAAAAAAGTTGTACACAGTCTGACTTGGCCTCCTACTGACATTTTTCAGGTCCCCTTTCGACTTGGGCCCTGTCCTTGTGCTCCTGCCTAGTTACGGCACTGCCCTTTGCCCTGTTTCCATTATTCAAAATTTGTATTGAGTTGAGGAAAGCAATGTAACAAAATGTATTCGGGGGGGGGGGGGGTAGTTTCTCGTCCCTCCCCGCACAGCGGGCCTTAGCTACGGCGCTGTTTCGTAGGCAGAGCCCTAGAACCAGCCCCAGGGTTTGCAAAGCTAGGGGCAAAAGTAAAAAAAAAATACCGCACCCTGCTTTTTTGTTCGGTATCTAGTAATTGACAAATATTTATGAGCACATTTTTGACTGTAATTGCGGCAAAATATATATTTTTTTTTTCTGAAAATCAATTTACGTTTTTGTTTTAAGTATTAAGAGCGTTCATTTAATGCCTCACATAAAATAATAATAAATTCAAGTGAAGTGTGAATTTTCACACATTTCAGGGTTTTGCAGGTATTTAATAAGTGTAAGAAGCCAACATAATACTGGATGTCTAGGTATATAACATTAAAATCAACAGTTTCTTTGATAATCACTTTTATTCGTTATTTGAGAACTAAGAGTTTCCATTTAATTTGTTTGAACAAATTTAAATAATTTGCCAAATATCTCGGCGTTTTTTTCTGCATTTACTTCCTATTCAAGTCTTCATTAGATTAACAAAAAATATTTTATAGGGTAGAGTGTAGTGTGATGGGGTGTGAGTAACTCAGTTCGCAACTATTAAAAAAATATTTTATTTTTTTAATTATTTTTAGTTCCAAAAAAAACACGCACTATCTTAGCTATAAATACAAAAAATCCATAATATTTTTAGCCATGAATTAATCATGAATTAAAAAAATTATTAATTTTGTCAAAAACACAAAAAATGCCATATTTTTGAAAAACACAATCTAATCAAAAATTCCTCTCGTACGTTTCCGGCTTAGATCAATATACTTAAAGTCCGTACCATATTAGTTTTGAAGATCGCAATATTATAATAAAAGTTAGGGAACTCATAAAATTACAATAGAAGTGATATAACTAGGCGTGTCAACCCAAAGCCGTAGGGATTAGTTTTTCACATTACGCATCTTACTTAAAGGATTAACAAAAACAAACATCCCTGCGCCACTGACTGTTGAATGTTAACAACGTGGTTGTAAACATGAACCTAGTTCTTATGTAGTTTAACAAGGTGATTATAATTGTTTTATGCCGATCTTCAAAAATAATATGGTATGTTCTATACCTATAATTTTTTCAGATTTTTAGTTTAACCCCTTTTTTTGCTAATTTCATATTAAAAGAAAGGAATTTCAAAAAACTATCTATCGTTCCTTAATCTACGCCATAAGAGCTTTCTTTTGATGCCACACATTAATTTTTTAAAAGAATTTTTTTTTATTAACGACTTAAAAAAGACATTTTTCGAAAAACTTATCTGATCAAAAATTCCTGTTGAACTATTCCGGTTTCCATCAATGTTCATTACGGAGATTTTATTCAGATTTTTAGATCAATCTCTTTGGGAGATAGGGCGGAGGACAAAAGTTTTTTGACACATTTTTGGCAAAAATCCAATAAAAAAAATGATTTTTCAAAAATAAAAATTTGTTTGTTGATCCACGCATTAACAGGTTTCATTTAATATGACACTCAAAATTTTTAAAAATATTTTGATTTTTATTAAATACATATTTGTTTATATTTATCTCGAGATGTTTTTTTTTTGAACTCTCAGTATTTTTCTATATGTGGGTCAAAAAGTTGTATACGCATGGCAAATTTCAACTTTCTACGTTACGCCGTTTGGCTACCATTTCTACCGAACAGGCAGACAGACACATGAGTGACGTTATGAGGGTTTTTTGGTGGTCATACCTACAAAACCCTAAAAATATGCTTAGGGTAATATAGTTAAGATTTGCACAACATAAATATGCATTAGTTTCGGCCGCAGAATTTAAACCAAATATAGTCGGGATCAATTTGATTTTTCTTGTTTTAATTTTTAATTCATTCAACAATTCATATCGCTAGTAACTGTTGTTGTATATTTGAAGATGTTTTTCATGTAGGTAGTGTTTCGGTTGTGGGGCATAATTGGTACTAAATATTAATTAATTTTTACAAGCCAGGGTTTATGTTAAAGATAAAAGCACAATCTAGTGTGTCCTCGAGTTGAAATTTGCAGTTTTTATTTATTTATTGAGTGACAGTGATTTGAAGTTAGATTAATTACATTATCTAGAAATTACATAAAATTGTATTATTATCTGTCTCATTTTGTAATACGAAATAAAGAGGGAAATTTCATTTTTTATGTTTTATATTTAAAATATCATTTTAGGGTGGTAATTCTGATGTGGCACCTTTCAAAATATTTGACATGTCTATTACAATTTTGACATGTCAATCGCAGTTTTGACATGTCAATTTGTTATCTGACATGTATAGTTTTTGAGTGAATATAACCTTGATATAATAAAACTTAACCAAATATTTAAAAGCCAGATTACAAGTTCACATGTTTCCATAAAAGTCTATTTACACCACAACAGTCACCAAAGTAACCAGATCTATGCTCTATGTCACCTTAGAAAAATGTGTGTAAGAAGATAGGAGCTGTTTGTCCTTGCTTCGGATTGGTTTAGAAAGTCATCCCTATTACACTGTTAAAATATTGTTTTTAGTCCAAGTCGACAGATGTTCAGTGTCGTACATTGGAAATATATATTATTTATATTATTTTATTTTATTTTTTTCGTATATTTTATTATTATTTATATATTTAGACTTTTATTCATATTCTTGGCGTAGATTTTATGGAGAAAATTCTCCATGTAATTTGTTTTTACGCAGTTATATATTTTTTAGGTTATCTGACATATAAATAATAATAAAAATGTACGACACTGAACATCTGTCAACTTGGACTAAAAACTATATTTTAACAGTGTAATGGGGATGACGTTCTAAACCAATCCGAAGCAAGGACAAACAGCTCCTATCTTCTTACACACATTTTTCTAAGGTGACATAGAGCATAGTTTCGTATTACAAAATGAGACAGATTATACGAAATTATTTTTCTATCCAAATTAAAAGAGGCGCCTCTTTTCTCTAGTTAAGTACTTGATGAGACCCCTTCTCGACCCTTGGTATAAGATAATCTAGTGATACATAATTTATATTGACTATGAAATATGATATTAAAAATACTTTATTATTTTTTCAGGTGGATTGGGCCAATTAGGAATAGAATGTGCCAAACTCCTCCGAAAAAAATATGGAAAAGATCGTGTCATACTTTCCGATATAATAAAACCAACGGAACAAGTATTAGAATCAGGACCTTACATCTTCGCCGATATCCTCGATTTCAAGGGCCTTCAAAAAATCGTCGTCAACTACCAAGTCGACTGGCTAATCCATTTCTCTGCACTCCTCAGCGCAATAGGCGAACAAAACGTACCTCTAGCAGTAAGAGTGAATATTGAAGGGATGCATAACGTAATAGAATTGGCAAAGCAGTACAAACTACGTATTTTTGTGCCTAGTACGATAGGAGCCTTCGGCCCTGATTCCCCAAGGAACCCAACTCCTAACGTAACCATCCAACGACCTAAGACAATGTATGGTGTTTCTAAAGTCCATGCTGAATTGCTAGGGGAGTATTATCATCATAAGTTTGGATTGGATTTTCGTTGTTTGAGGTTCCCTGGTGTTATTTCAAGTGATCCCCCAGGCGGCGGAACTACTGGTAGGTTTTTTTTTATTTGTTTTGATTTCAATGTAACTATTAATTTCTTGAGGTTTGATACACTTTCTAAATAATTTGATATAGTAATGCATATTATTTTGTTTCTAGGTTATGTTATTGATATAAGATATAAACAATAATTATTTCATCATATAAAATGATCTTAATCACTTTTTTTTTTTATTAAATTTGTATACTTTTGAATTTTCTAATTGCTGTGAAGGATGCTAGTCGAATTTATTAAAAGTCGGGCAATGTTAAATCGAGTAATTTTAAAATATAATTGATAGGAAGAGTCCGTGTATTCTCGGTGAAACATAGTTAATATAAAATTAATAAATAAATAAGGCCTCGGTTAGATTCCCAAATATAAGTTTAATGTTACTCTATAGATATTTCGGTAGTATAACGCCATCGACCGGAGTTCAAATTACAAACTAAACTTATTTTAACAAATACATTCTGTAGAAACAAATATCAATGGTGGGGAATACAAATATAAACATAATTAGCAGATAAGGGCAAAAAAAATACCGATTTATTAGGGGTGAGTTGTAAACATCCATCTGGTCATTCATTAAGGGAATTACGGAGTTACTATTTTTGTAAATTTCTCGGTACTCTAATAGGTTCAGTTTAAGACTTATTATGTACGGGGTCTGTTCAAAAAGTATCGCGAATTTTGTGTTTTTTCAAAAATTATTTATTTATTCATGAATATCTATTTTGTCCCCTTCAAAGTAATCCCCACCAGATATTATACACTTGTGCCAACGTTTTTTCCAATCCTCGAAGCACTTGAAAAAATCATTTTTTGTGATCTTGTTCAGCTCCTCCTTCGATGCCGTCTTTTTCTCCTCACTCGTAGCGTAGCGTCGTCCTTTCATGGGCCTCTTCAGTTTCGGGAACAAGAAAAAGTCACAAGAGGCCAGATCTGGGGAATACGATGGCTGCGGCATTATTAGTGTGTTGTTTTTGGTCTATATTGAGCAATTTTGGTACGAATTTCGCGGCGACCCGACTCATGCCCAAATCATTGGTAAAAATCGAATGGCACGAGCCAATCGATATGTTTAGGCCCTCAGCAACTTCTCTAACGGTGATTCGACGATTGGCCAATACTATTTTCTTCACTTCATCAATGTTTTCGTCTGTTGTTGACGTGCTCGGGCGTCCGGCACGCTCTTCGTCGTTCACATCTTCTCGGCCCTCTGAGAACATTTTGTACCACCGATAAACGTTGCTTCGGTCCAAGGTAGCTTCACCATATGCCACAGTCAACATTCGGAATGCGTCCGCGCACTTAATTTTGTTTTTCACACAAAATTTGATGTATATATTGTTGAGCATTCTTACCACGATGCTTGATAAACTTCACTTTTGTTGTGTAAATCAGTTTTATCTAGTTTATTATTATCAAGAAAATTTTTAATTGTGTATTTATTATAAGAGGCTGGAGTTATATTTAATTTCTTTAATTTGAATCCTATTTTTAGATTAACCTGGCCGTGAAAGGTTTTTTTTTTTGTAAATTTTGTTATCTGGTATACTTAAGGGATAAAAATATGTTAATAAAAGTTTATTGCGCTTTTTTCTAATAATTTTGCCTATTTCAGCCTTGTTATAGCCGTTATTAATAGAAATTTGATAAATAGTTTGTACCTCCAGATTGTAGTCTTCTTCAGAAAGAGGAACTTTTAATAATCGGTCTACATAACAATTGAAAGCAGCCATTTTAGTATTATAAGGATGTAAAGAGGAAGCGGGTATTATGGTGTCAGTATATGTCGGTTTTCTATAGGTTTTGAAGTTAAGTTTAGAATTAGAATGTGAGAAAATAGTCTAAGAAGTTTAAGGAACGATTCTTTTCTATATCTATAGTAAATTTTATTGAAGTATTGATATCGTTAATATGGTTGAAAAATAATTTGAATTGCCTATTACTACCTTCCCAAAGACAAATAACATCAGCAACATAACGATACCAGAATTTTATACAGTGACGTTATTTGTTGGAATTACTAAAAATAATTTTCTGCATATGATCCATAAATATTTCTGACAATAGGTGGGAGAGAGGAGAACCCATAAGCAAATCATCTTTTTCAGAATAAATTAAATCATTAAAAATAAAATAATTTTGAACTTAAGTCCAGATCTATTATATAGGACCCCAGAAAAGAAAAAGATTGTTCCTCAAGTATAGGGGATAGGCATGAAACTTTTTTAAATGTTTTATTATATTCCTCTTGTTGCATATAAACATAAAAAACAGTTTTTATTTATTTTTTTTAATTTGAAGGCTCAAAAAATCATAAATGTATGTAGCGCGCGAAAACGACGTGTGACGTCATACCCCTTCTAACTGACGCATGACACTACTAGCTTACCCAGCGTACATAGTCTGTTGTGAACTTATTTGTTTGTATAACTTTTATAGGTTATGTAAAGTTAGAGTGATTTTAATTAAAATAAAGTTTAATTCTATAAAAACAATTTATACATGTTTACCGAATTAAATTTTATATTAAAATATATAAAATATGGAAGATCCAGGCCCCAGTACTTCGAAACATTATCGAAAATATTGTTCAGTACCGATGTGCACAATTAGTTCAACTAGAAATCCAAAAAAAAACAATTTATATCATTACCTGATGGCGAAAAACAACAGAAAAGGCGAAATTTGTGGCTGAAAGCTATGATGAGGCGAAATAAAACCGATATTTCAGAAAAAGGTAAACTTTATGTTGTGTGCATAAATGCATCAATGTTGGGTAAATTATCACTCTGAGCCCTAACAAAATCTTTATCTGCCATTTTAATAATAAATGCGTGAAACATTGTTTAAAAACAAATACAAAACTCTCGAACAATACAATATACACACGTGTAAAGATTATGTTGTAGCTGTATGTGTGACGTGAAACCCCTATCGTTTGACGTCATACTCAGTCGTTTTTACTCGGCAACCTTCGCGGCGTGGTCGGCTTATTTCAAATTTACAATATTTTAATTAAATAATTTGGCTATAATATTAATTAAAATGTGATTTTTGTTTTGTTAGGTGACATAACTAACATTAACATATCAAAATAATGTAGTTTTAAGGAAATACAAATTTTATGCGTATCCCCTATTCTCAAAAGAATTATTGCTCCTGCGCAGAAAGTCGGTTAAGGAAATACTTCTGTGGCTACTGAACTTTAAAATTTATTTAAATAAACATTTCTGAATGTCTGATCAGTCGATCACCTGATCATATTACCTCATTTCAAATGCAAATGTTTGTCTAGCAAGTATAAATTGCAATGGTCAGGTTTTAAAATGTAAAATAGGCTCTTAACTTCTTATCAGACATACGTATGTATGTTAAACTGAAGGCGTGTTGGAGGTGTGTCTACTTTCAGTTTCATTCAAGGTCCTTCGAAATTTTAATCATGAATATACATAAATGTCAGTGACGTCATGGACTGACAAGATTTTTAAAGGTCCTTGTCAACTTTTTTAGTTGTTATTTATATTTTTGTTTTGCATTTTGACAGTGTCTATTTGAAGCTAAAAAAGTGAATGTTTATTATCATTTTTTGAACAGGAATTCTTGGTTAAAATTTCCGTAACAATTTTATGCACAGCATCAGAGAGTAGAACCCATATTTATTTCGTTCCGGTTTACGGTTACGTTCCAAATAAATGTTTTCAGTTCCAGTTTCGGTCCGTCTAAAAATTTCGGTTCAGTTCCGGTTCGGATAACAAGTTAAAACCAAGTCTAATATCAAATATCTACCGATATAAATTTAGGTTTAATTTTATCACCAAATTCCCTTCTTATTCTTGTTTTTCAATTATAAAATTGAAAATACAAAAGAAATAGAACTAAACTAAAAACATTATTATCAAAAATGAAAACAAATTACAGTTTAGGAACATAAAAATGAAAATAAAATAAAATTCTGACAAAGGAAATTCTAGAAGGAAATTACAAAAATAATTAATGAGATACAGGGCCGGATTAAGGGGGTGTCAGGACAGTCAGTTACCTGGGGCGTCATATGCTAGGAGTGCTGAAAATTTTGGTTGAAGACTTATTTTTGCTTAACAAATATTTTTGACAGCAATGAACAACTTAATTTTCAGCGCCCCTAAAAATTTGGGTTCAGCTAGCTAGTAACTTCAACTTAATTTTTGCAAATGGGGGGGCGCCATATAAAGAGTCTGCCCGGGGCGCGGAAATACTTTAGTCCAACCCTAATCACACACAGTTCATATATTCACAATTATAGAGAAGAAAAACGTTAATAATAATAAATAATATTAACTTTTCTTTTACAAAAATAATAACAGTTTGAAGAATCGCAATATTATAAATAAGAAAACGGAACAAACCTTTTTCAAAAAAAAATAATAATAATAATAATAATAATAATAAAATAAAAATTAATCACAATTCATTCAGTTGTAAAAATAAAGTTTGAAATTTGAAATGAAAATTAAAAATCCATGTTTAATCGACACATTAATATGTTCTTCAAATTTGCTTCTGATAGATTCATTCTTTTATTAGTCAATATAAGTTTTAGTAGTAAGAAAGTGATTAATTAATTAATTAAATGAAAAAAAAAAAAATGTAACCGAAATTAACCGTTATTAATATTTCGTTCCGGTTTCGATTTTTAAATTGAGCAATTTTACGTTCCGGTTCAGGTTCCGGTTCTGTTAAAAATTCCAGTTAATTTCCGTTTTCGGATTTCAGTTCGGTTCCGGTTCGACTCTCTGCACAGCATATGTTCCTAAATTATCTTTCGCACCATCAGATATCTATGTGTCTTGGGTCTTGATAGATGCAAGTCAATGTTAATTTCCGTGGAGACCGAGCGCTCAAACTGAGACTCATCTTCTCTTGGGTACAAAATGAAGAATCGTCAACAACCATATTTTTAATATTTAAGTTTAATCTATCAACGGCGACTGTATCGCTTTACTCATCACTCTCAACTGACCATTAGTCAGGTATATGAGCAGACTACATTACTTCTTTAACAATGGCGATGTTAATGATGCTGTTAATTATAGACCGATTGCCATCGTACCTATAATTGCTAAGGTCTTTCAGATCATCTTTAAAACTAGGCTTATAAAATTTTTCTCGGATATCAACCTTCTTAGCAAAAACCAATTTGGTTTCCGGCCTAAGTTGAACACTATCACTGCCATCACTGAGCTTGCCTACGTAACCGATTGTTTTGAGGGTCATATAATTCCTGAAGCAACTTTATATGATCTTTCAAAAGCATTCGATTGCGTTCCTCACAGTTTGCTTTTGGACAAGCTTGAAAAGTATGGCATTCGTGGCAATGCAAATGATCTCATTAGATCTTATTTTTCATAGATACCAGTTCGTCTCGATGAATGACGTTGATTATTCATATAGGAAGGTCAATTTTGGTATTTGTCAGGGCGGAATTTTGGGCCCGTTTTTTTTTATTGTTTATATTAATGACCTCCCAAATTTGCTTACGGAAAGTATCAAAGTTATACTTTGCGCCGATGACCTAGCGTCCGAAGACATAAGTCTGTTAACGATGTGGTCAGATATACAGAATAGGAAATGGTGAAAGTTGAGGATTGGTTCATTACAAACCGACTTTCCCTTAATAACAACAAAACATGTTTTCTCTTAACCACAATATTAATATTAATATTCAGATTGGAGGCCAATCAAATTTCTTGGCATTTATCTCAACAGTCATACATGAGCGGGCTTTTTGCCAGATATGATCTGCCAGATATGATCGAGTTCACAAAAGATTCACGCGTTTGTGGACATCAATGGTCCAATTCTTTCATACTAGGCACTTCGTTAAATTGCAGTAGTCTAGTCCAAAATGGATTTGCCTCGTATGCTTCCACTAACGTACAAACGCAACCCTCTAAAATCCCATTCGCACGCATTTTCTGAGTTGGAAAATGCCATTTGCGAGTGTGCTATCACTATTTTAGTTTTCATCAGGCCGATACCCCTTCCTTTTTTTTAGGATTTTGTAGGTATGACCAAAAAATCCTTATAACGACACTCATGTGTCAGTCTGTTTGTTCGGTAGATATTGTATCCAAACGGCTGAACATAGAAAGTTGAAATTTGGCAAGCTTGTACAACTCTTTGACCAACATATAGAAAAACTATAGAGAGTTCAAAAAACACATAGATGGAAAATATGTATTTAAAGAAAAAATAAATATTTTTTTAAATTTTGGAGTTTCAAATAAAACCCCTTAATGTATATATAACCCAACAAAATTTTATTTTTGAAAAATCAAATATTTTTATCGAATTTTCGCCAAAAATGTGTCAGAAAACTTTTGTCACCCACCTTATTTTCCAGAGAAGCTCATCTAAAAAAATAAAAAACAAAAAAAAAACAATAATGTACATGAGAAAAGAAATAGTTCAACAGGAATTTTTGATTTAATCAGTTTTTCGAAACATAATGAAGATAATCTATGTTTTATAACTTATTATGTAACCATAAATGTTCAAACTAGATGGTTGAAACTTGCACGAAGGTATAGTGACGATGCAGCTCTCGGTCTCAATGGGTGCGTTTTGTTGGTGGCTGGTTAGAAGTACTAGAATTGATGCGCAAGAAAACAACAATTTTGATCGTGAAGTAAACATGGAATGACATTTGTATGGAGGTTAATTTATATAGTTGCAGAACAAGTAACGAACATATTTCAACTTAAATGAATAATCTAAATAATAAATGCAGAATAGGAAAACTTTATATTTGAAACAAATATTCTCGTACGTAATGTTTCAGAACGAATAATTGAATTGGACATAAATTTTAAGTTTAGATTTAACAATACTATATTAAAATCTTATAGGTATATATATTTATTTTAGGACACAACATGAGAAAATACTTAAAAGTGAGAATTATTTTGAAGCAGTAATACCAAGATTTAATTCTAATACATTTAAAAACCAAATGAAAACAACTGCATTTAAATATTACTTTTTATCCCCACCACACTTATTCATTCCAGTCGTTCGACCTCAAATCATCGAATGGGTAGAATGAATAGAATGAAAATATTGTCCCGACAAAACACGTATTCTGATTAAACCGAAACCAGAATTGGCACAACAAAACGCACCCAATACAGTGTTGACAGTTGACTGCGAACGACGTCTCAAATGTTTATGCCTGGCAATCTCGACCCGCATCACTTAATAAAGAATAATGCCTGAAACATAGATCACTTTTCAAAATAATTAAATTTTCCTCTTATCGGAAGTAATAAAAAAAACTTTCACAAAATAATAATTTATAAATAAGCAATAATATATAATTATCAATTATTAAGTATATTTATTAAATATAATACATAAATAATTTTATAATAACGCAAACTTATTATTTAAAGAAAAAGTGAAAATATTTATATTATTATTTTCACTCCTGTTAATAAATAGCAAAAATATGTTAATTTAAAATTCTTCGATTACAGTTTTAAGTCTTGCACTTAATAGGGGAAACTTCCTAAGCGCCCTGACATCTGGAGGTAATTTGCGGAATATACGAAAGAGACATTGTTTTGTTTTGTTCAATGGAGAAATACGTGTTTTTTTATTGTTTGTGTTTTATTTTTGTGAATCATGGAAAAAAAAACAATCAATTTTGTTGTGTGCCGCAATGTAAATCGTGAATAAGGAAGAATCCTTCTTAAACATTCCATAATTTACCTAAATCGAAAAAAGTATCAATTGAAACGACGTTTGGAGGCAGATAGAAAGTGGATCGTAGGTTTTTATAGACCCAAAACCTAAAAATGGGCAAAAATCCAAGCCCATGCATGCATGTTTGCTCATTGCATTTTACGGAAAGTGATTTTTTACGTCCAAAAAAAAGACTGAAAAAAAGCATTTATCCCACCCAAAATTTGCCTAAATCATCAGTTGATATATTAAAAGGCCCTTCTACTTTTTCAGGCAGAGATATTAATTTTTACTAATATATTTACCATATTTTTATTGTTATTATATTGACAGACAGTCAAAAAGAATTAAAAATACAATGAAAAACTAAAAATTTCCTTGAAAATTCTTTAGAATAGTATATTATTACATATCTTGTTAATCGTAGATTCCCTCTAAATTAAAAAAAGCTCGAAAAAAGCTCGTGTTCATTTTCACCATGTATACAAATACACGAGTAAGAGTTTAATGTCACTTTCGAGTGTTCCAGCTTTGTCGCATATGGCGCTGCGATCTTAAAATGTTTCCCCTATTGTCACAGGAATAAATCATTCCTAAACCTCGAAATATGTTCTTCAATTACTTTCACCAGAAACAAAAATACTTGACTATCTATATTAATAAAATGGGAGGCTATATCTGTTTTTTCTTTTTTTATTTTTTCGGTCTCATATTTGGTTTCTACGTATTTCATATAATTATAAGACAATATCCACAAAAAAATCAATTTTTCTCCGTCTGTCGGTCTGTCCAATATTCATGCAATAACGGCTGGACATATTTTCATATAATTTGGTATGATGATAGCAGTGCCATAACTAGGCAGGTGCAACAGGTGCACAGGCACAGGGCCCAAGTCAAAAGTGGGCCCGAAAAATCGTCAATGGGAGGCCAAGCCAGACTGTGTATAACCTTTTTGAGCAACCTTGCACTGAGCCCAGAAAAAGCTAGTTACGGTTCTGGATGATAGAGTGAAACCAGGATTTGAACATAGGCTATAAGTCATCTCAAAATTTTTATACTAGGGGGATGTTACGGGGTTAAAACCAGGGCCTCGAACCGTTATGTTTTTCGTTTCGGTTTTCGTTCCGGTTCAATTAAAAAAATATATATCGGTTCGGTTCCGGTTTTCGTTCCGGCTAAAATAACGGTTTTTTTCGGTTTTCGGTTCAATTCCGGTTCGAAGCCCTGCTTTATACTAAGGATCAATGGAACTGAATACACGCGATTGCAACCCCAACCCTGGCAATATGCAATCGTGTGGCCAAGCATCCACAGATCCCTCATTTTAGGTTCCTAGGCAGACTTTATACTAAGGATCAATGGAGCAGAATACACGCGATTGAATCCCCAACCCTGGCAATAGGTAATCCTGGATATTTTGTGTTTTTTAAGGTGTTGAAAAGCACCCACAGATCCTTCATTCTAGGTTCCTAGGGAGCACTTTCTGCTAAGGATCAATGGAGCTGAATACACGCATTTGCATCCCCAACCCTGGCAATATGCAATAGTGGATATTTTGTGTTTTTGAAGGTGTTGCCCAGCATCCATAGATCCCTCTTTTTAGGTTCTTAGGGAGCATGTCATACTAAGCAACTTATACAGCAAAATAGGCTATTAGCGCCCGAATGACGTATAGATTTACTTAATTGTATTAAAAATATTTAATTGAAAATATTCCAAAAAAATATAGAAATATATATTATTTAAAAATAATTTTAAATTTTAATTAAGTTACGTTGTCAATTACAAAAAAGCCGACCGCCGTAGCGTAGTGGTAACACATATGCTCTGCGTGGCTAAGGTCTCGGGTTCGAATCCCGTTCAGGCATGGAATTTTTCAAAAAATAATTGTCCTGGCTAATTGCCAAAGCAGTAATGGCCATAAAAATAAAAAAAAACAAAATAAAATCTAAGGTACAGATTCAAAAAAAATTTAAAAAATAGCCAAAAAAATCACTTAATAATATACTTACAAAACCTGGCGTAAAAAAATCACATATTTTTCAGTAACTGGTAAAAATGGTGTACAGCAGCTTAGGCTATTATCGCCCAAAAGACGTATAGATTCACTATTGTGTTAAAAATATTGAATCGAAAAATATTCCAAAAAAATAAAGAAATATTGTCGAAAAATATTTTTTTTAAATTTTGAATCAAGTATATAATAAAATCTGAGGTACAGATTAAAAAAAAATATTCTTGACAAATTTCTTGACAAAAAAATGTGCCAAAAAAATCACTTATTATATACTAACAAATCTTGGCGTAAAAAGATCGCATTAATTTTTCTGTAACTGGAAAAATGGTATAGAACAATATTTAAAATCCAGATTTTTTAAAAATTTGAAAAAATGGTATGCTGCATCTTTGGCTTGTAGCTCCCAAAGAACATACAAACTTACTTAGAGCTATTAAAAATATTGAATGGAAAAAACATTCCAAAAATTTACCTTCACAATACTTACAAAATATTTAAAATTCACAGAATTTTTGAAATTTGAAAAAATGGTGTACAACACTTTAGGCTATTAGCGCCCAAAGAACATATACAAACTTACAGCTGTTAAAAATATTGAAACGTAAAAACATTCCAAAAATTTACTTACACAATACTTACAAAAAAATTAAAATCAACATAATTTTTTGAAATTTGAAATAATGGTGTACAGCAGTTTAGGCTATTAGCGCCCAAAGAACATACAAACTTACTTAGAGCTGTTAAAAATAATGAGACGTAAAAACATTCCAAAAATTAACAATACTTACAAAAAATTTAAAATACACAGAATTTATGTAAATTTAAGAAAATGGTGTGTAGCATTTTCGGCTATTAACGCCCAAGAAACATACATACTTCGAGCTATTAAAAATATTCAATCGAAAAACATAAAATTTACCTGTACAGTACTTACAAAAGATTTTAAAATCCACAGAATTTTTTGAATTTTGAGAAAATGGTGTGCACCATCTTTGACTATTAGCTCCCAAGGGATGTCAAGTCAGTATAGGACGTCCCTTCTTAACCCTTCAATAGACACTCTGTTTCATCACTATTGCACTTTTTCAAATTTTATTTTTATAAAACTGGTAAAAATGTGTACACACAGCATTTATGGCTACTAGCGCTTCAGGTAGTTATTAATTTATGGGCATTTTATACAAAAAATGCACTGGTCAACATGTGTTGTTACTTAGAACGTTTCATAAACGATTATGAACGAGAATTATTTGGAAAGATTAGTGACCTAGTGTCGACCAAAATTATCCAATAAAGGATTAAGTAAAGAAATTAATCCTCTTAATTAGTTTCGCTAATGAGAATTTTAATGTGAATTTTTTTGCGTAGTTCTGTATTGCGTAAACAATAAATGGTCCATGACAGTGCACAGCAATTTAAATATAAAAAAATTAAAAATAATTTTTTAAATTTATAATAATTTTGTTAACCAGTATTAGCATTATAGGCTATTCTAAACGTTTACGCGGAACTAAATTGCTTTTGCGTAGTTCTGTATTTTAACAATAAATGTATAAACAATAAATGAACCCCGACAGTGCACAGCATTTATAAATATAAAAATTTAAAAATGTTTTTTAAAATTCATTACAGGGCTTTGAACCGTTATTTTTTTCGTTTCGGTTTTCGTTCCGGTTCAATTAAAAAAATATATATCAGTTCGGTTCCGGTTTTCGTTCTGGCAAAAATTACGTTTTTTTTCGGTTTTCGGTTCAGTTCCGAGTGATAAATTTTTAAATGCTTTTATTTGTATTAGAAATTTATTTTCTACTATAATTTAGAAGAATATTTTATTCTTTATTTTGTAATAATTATACCAAGGCCGCTGCCAGGGGGGGAGGGGGTCTGGGCGTTCCCCCCTCCCCTGAAATAATAGAATCGCAATTTCTTTTTTACTTGTCAGAAAAATTACGATTTTTTTCTGCTCATCAGTTTAAAAAATAATCTTAAATAAAATGTAATTTATATTCGCTCACATAACCATTATCTTAACCGAAATAAACCGATATTTTTTTTCGGTTCAGTTCCGGTTTTCGTTCCGACAAAAATAACGGTTTTTTTCGGTTTTCGGTTCAGTTCCGGTTCGAAGCCCTGGTTAAAACTGTTTATTAAAAAACTATAAATACCCCCCTTATTATTGATTTGAACAGAAAAATATATATACATATATAAAAAAATGTTTATAATAAGAAAACAAACCTTTTTTGTTCAATGTATTTTGTCAATTGGATGAATATTTGGGGAGTTACGGGGGTCACCCTAAAACTAAACTTTTCAAATATCTCTTTTATAATTGACTTAACAGCAAAAATGTATATAACAAAAATTGTTTATAATTATGATGACAAAACGGTTTTGTTCTATATACTTTTTTTAATGGCATAATTTACTATATTTGTGAAAATTGTGAGTTAAAAATAAAGCACAACTCAAAAATGGTTAGAGACAGCGTCCTCCGATTAGAATTTTTGGATTCTCCGTAGTTTATTTGTCTATAAAAAAAATTGGGGTTTTAATCGTTTAACGCGTTTTGAGATTGCGACAATTTTTTTAATGGCATAATTTACATTATTTGTGAAAATTGTGAAATAAAAAAAGCATAATTCAAAAACGGTTAAATACAGCGACTGCTGGTTAGAATTTTTGGTTTCTCCGTAATTTATCTAGGGTACAAATAATTTAGGGCTTTAATTGTTGAACACGTTTTGAGATTACATTTTTTTAAATTACATAATTTACATTGTTTGTGTAAATTGTGAAAAAAAAAAAAAAATTGAATCTTTGGATTCTTCGTGGTTTATTTAGGCTAGGAAAAAATTGAGGCTTTATTCGTTTTGCGTATTTTAAAATTATGACAAATTTTAATATAGCGTGATTTATAGAAATTTTCATCTTCGCATGGACATATCTCAAAAACTAAATATGATAAAGAACTGCGGTTGAAATTTTTGAAATCTTGAGATCCTAATTGACTTGTAAGGGAATTTTGCAACAAAATTGCAGAAAATTTTGATAAATCCTAACTAAAAAATGGTTATCTGCGGTTCGAATTTTTAAAATTCCCCTATATTGTTTAGTCTAAAAAGAAATTTGGGCTTTAATAAATCAATTATTAAGTTTTGTATGGGCAATTATCCAAAACCCTTGAAAATGGCCAAAAATCGAAAATTCATAAGGGGTAGACCTTAAAAAAAATCGTGATTTTGTAGCAAAAAAATATTGTGTCCGATTGTATTGAAAATTGGTACAAATATGTATTTTTGGTCATAGATCAACAAAATTTGGTCCATTTTGAAGTTTGGGCAAAAGTTTTGGAATTATAGTAAAAAAACTGACCCAAATCGGCTCTAATAGCCCGTTTATACAACCTTAACAGTAACTTTTCCTTACCTTATCCCTAACCCGTAAAAGATAAACTATACAAAACGCCTATGTACGTTTATACAAACTTAGCCGTAATTTACCCATAAGCAGACCTTAGCAATAAGAATTCCGTAACCTTGAAAGTTCCCAACATTTCAACTTTTGCAGTTAAATTACGGCTAAATCACTGAACAGCGCATGCGCGAAAATGTGACCGTTATGAAATATGCAACAAACTTTATTTTCGTGAAATAATAAAGATGACACGAACGCGGCAGATGCTGTCCAGGCAGTATAAAGGAATATTACAATAATTTGCTCAATATTCGTTTTAATAAAATAGCTTTCAAAATTCGCAATTGACGTTTAGAATAAAGGTTATGTTTATGATGTTTACTCGGAACTGCGCAAACTCTAAACAGCACATTTCATTGGCTGCGGCTGACGATCGAGATTAAGAAAAAGTTAAGGAAAAAGTTGTATAAACCGAACACTTTCGTTCTGGGGATCGTTAAAAACTTATGGATAAGGTACTTCTCAGTTACGGCTAAGCAAAATTATGGCGAAGTTGTATAAACCAGCCATAACGTCAAAACTAGGATAACATGAATTTTTTAAATATTTTTTTCATAATCTTTAAATTAGCTTGAAACTATATTTTGGCTAAAATCGGAGTCAATTTTTTTTTGACCTAAATATTAAAATTTCAGGAGAAAAAAAAGATTTGAATTTTGTTGAAAAATTAGTATACTTATACATTTTTTGCTTTAAATCACAAATATATGTTAACTTTTGAGTTACGGTCTAAAATTTTGACATTTGCGAAAAAAAAAATACAGTCCACAAAGGGAGGGGCAACCTAAATAAAACCTTTTGAATTTCTTTATTATTGACCTAACCGCAAAAACGTATTAACGAAAATTGTTTATAATAAGAAAAAAATCATTTTTGTTGTACATGCTTTTTCGATTGAATGAATACTTGGGGAGTTACGGGGGGGTTCCCTAAAACCAAAATCTTGATATCTCACTTATTTTTTAATTCTGACATTTTTTTGATATGTGAAAAGAAACTATTCCTCTCTGTTCAGTGGCGTACCCAGGAATTTTTGTTGGGGAGGGGGGGGCGGAAGACAAATTATTTAAATTATGAATAAGGTGAAGTGTGAACATTCAAGTGATAATTTTAAAATAAAAAGATCCTAGCTTCGGAAATAAAAAGTTATGACCTAAAACAAAAAAGGTCCTCACTTCTAAAATACAAGTGACGACATAAAAAAAAGATCCTCATCTCTATTTTTAAAATTTTCTAGTGTGTTTTTATTTTTATTTGCGCCACTGCACCCAGGAATTTTTGTTGGAGGGGGGGGGGGGCGGAAGACAAAATTATTTAAATTATGAATAAGGTGAAGTGTGAACATTCAAGTGATGATTTAAAAATAAAAAGATCCTCGCTTCGGAAATAAAAAGTTATGACCTAAAACAAAAAAGGTCCTCACTTCTAAAAATACAAGTGATGAGCTAAAAAAAGATCCTCGCTTCGGAAATAAAAAGTTATGACCTAAAAAAAAGGTTCTCGCTTCTAAAATACAAGTGACGACATAAAAAAAAGATCCTCATCTCTATTTTTAAAATTTTCTAGTGTGTTTTTATTTTTATTTGCGCCACTGCACCCAGGTATTTTTGTTGGAGGGGGGGGGGGGGCGGAAGACAAAATTATTTAAATTATGAATAAGGTTCGCACTTCTAAATTTTAAGTGATGATCTAAAAAAATGATCCTCGCTTCGGAAATAAAAAGTTATGACCTAAAACAAAAAAGGTCCTCACTTCTAAAAATTCAAGTGATGAGCTAAAAAAAGGTCCTCGCTTCGGAAAGATTATTTCATCAAGCTACTGCGTAATAAATAATTTAAAAATGCAAATTACTTACCTATTTATTATTTATTCGTCAATGATGTACTCACCAAACTACTTAAAAAATGTCATAAAAAACTCAACTTTTCTAAATAACAATTATGTTTTTAAAACCGAATAATAATGCGCTATTTTGTTTACAGATTACGCTATTGCGATTTTCCATGATGCTCTCAAAACGGGAAAATATGAATGCTACCTTCGACCAGAAACCCGATTACCCATGATGTACATAGAGGATTGTTTGCGAGCTCTTTGGGAATATATGACTACTCCAGAAGATATGTTGAGGCGGAGGGTCTACAATGTGACAGCTATGAGTTTCTCTCCTGAAGAATTGGTGCAGAATATTAGAGAACACATACCTCTTCAAATATCTTACAATCCTGATAGTCGGCAAGAAATCGGTAAGAAAAATAAATGGTCCTTAAGAATGTATATATTTTCACTTATATGAGCAAATTCATATCTTGAAGAATGTTGATGGAATATGTTATACACAGTGGTGTAGGCTGGTAAGGTTTGGGGGTTAGAACCCCATGAAACAGTTTTTTTTCTTTTATTGTCAAACATTTCCTCCTCGTTTTTTTTTGGTCGTCACTGCGATCCATCCGTCTTTTTAGGGGTTTATTGGTATGACCAAAAAACCCTTATAACGTCACTCATGTGTCTGTTTGTCTGTCTGTTCGGTGGGGCAAGCCCTCCTGCTGGCGCCACCTTGTCGTCATCACATATCCTATCCACTGAACCTGTTAAGTAAAACAAAATGAATTCCCGGAAATAAGTTCATGTATAATAGTATATTATTAGTAATTATGCAAGGAGCATGGAATAACTATTCCATGCAAGTTTCATACTGTGTTTTTTCCATGACTATAACTTTATTACTCATTTAATTTTTATTCAGTTCCCTTTAAAAACTAACAATAATTTGACAGTGGCTTTCAACCAATTATTTATGTTGCGTAGCAACGGTCATGTACGTGTCATGCGGAATGAAAATTCAGTTAAAATAACAATACTTGCGTCAGCTGATTAACTGCCTGACCAAGACCAACTCTATAAAAAAATATATTTGCAAAATTCGAGAACTTAAACTATATTATTTAATTTCAATCCGGTTTCCTTCACAAACTAACAATAACTTGACATTTCTACATATTTGTTACGTTGCCTAGCAACGGTCGGCCATTGCTGCTTGAACCTGTTATGTAATGAGCTCAACATGTTACGTAATGAGCTCAACCTGTTTCGTTATGAGCTCATTACATAACTGGTCAGCGATAGGTAATAAAAAAGAGTGGGGAACGTGCTACATTTACTAATCACTGACACGCCTGTAATGAACGTATATCTATATAGTCGTGGAAAAATAATATTTTAGTATTAATTATTAATTAATTTCAGCGGATTCCTGGCCACAAGTATTCGATGATTCAGAAGCTCAACAGGACTGGCTGTGGAGACCCAACTACGATATTAAAAGACTAGTGGCAACAATGATAGACGATGTTAAAAATAATTATATTAATATTGATGACAATAATCAGTTAAGTGCAGTTAGAGTTTAAGTTCTACAAAAATTCAGTTAATGTAAAAATTGGTGTTATTTATTTACGACAATAAACTATTATGTTTCACTGACTCGTATTTTTTTTTTGTTTTAACATTTTAAATTCTTGATTATATTATTATAGGTCCGGTCCAGAACCGATTTGACGGTATACTTTGTTTATGTAGTTAGCCGCCATCAGTTATCAATATTTGGGCCCCTTTGTGGAATTTCTTTCCGTAGCTTCCGTGTAGAAAATGAGTCTGATATAACACATCGGTCTTTGCTACGAAATATCAAAGTCCCGGCCAGAAACAAAACTTTTTATACATGAAACTTATCGCTTTCTACGATATCGGATATTAAGATGAAATTAATATAACAACGAAAAATGGCTTGAAATTTGGGTCAAATTATATTTAATAACGACGGATCATCACTGCCTAACGCGAAAACACCAGGAAAGTAAGAAATTGGCTAAAGGAATACCGACTTATGAAAAGGCAAAGCGAAACGCGACAGATAAACATATTCATTCAGTGATTAACTACGAGTTGAAGATACGTCATCGACGTCGATATGGCGAAACGAAAAGTATTAATGTAAATTTTTCAAATACTGATGAAGAACTCGAAACGGTGGAGGATATGAAGGAAGATGAAATTTTAGCTGGGTCAGATCCGAATTTGGAGTCAGAAATAAACAACGACGAAGTGGAATTGGAAGAAAAAACTAAGTTACAAACACCTACTATAAAAGATGCATTTTCAGTAGTTGAAACAATTCAGCATTTTTCATCAAAATTTAAAAGAGGCTAAAACAAATTTTGCATTGCTATATTCAGAAAAAATTTTTGAAAAAAACTTTTTAGGAAACCAAAAATCAGAAAAACAAACCAAAATGAAAGATTTTTTTATTAAAATTTAAATATGAATACATATATACATATGTAAAATTATGTAAGTGTTAAGTTGTTTGTAAAATAAGTTGTTTTTTTTTTATGTTTTGTAGTATTTGAATATTGTTTTTGTTGCTTAAGCTCCTTGCACTCATGTAAATGTATTCTTTTCTAGCATAACTAAATTTATAGTGTTTGGATATAACGACCTACGGTTATAACGACCGAAATTCATTGGTCCCTTCAACGTCGTTATAAACGATATCCACTCTATATTATATTACAGAAAAAATATAGTTCAATTTCTATCTACGCTTAGTTTTTTTTACTGTCATCGTGTAAGGAAGGTAAGTTTGGTATTATTTCATAAATAAGTTCAGTTTAATCATTCAATTAGAGTAAAATATTAAATATGTTAAATGATAAAAAATAATCTATTTCTTAGAAAGGGCATTTAAGATAAGGGTAGACTTGTTTATCATTGTAACTTGAGACTTTTGTAAACATAACATGAAAAAAGCAAATAGAAAATTGTAATATAGAATGACATCTGTGGCAATAAATTAGATTAGAAGTATTAGAACCATATGGGAAAATCTATTAATCTCTGTCTTAAAATAAATATTAGTTGGTTACTTATCTGGAGAGATTATACAATTTAATTTATGGACAGTAAATGTCGTCTCGATTGACCGGGGTGTGAAATGATATTTTACAGTTGGGCGATGTAAGCCGCTCAGGGTGGTTCTCTTTTTATGGGAAGTTGAGCTTAAACCGTCGAAGGTTATCATATTTAAGAATTGGTTTTTAAGAGTCATAGGGTTAAGACGTATTTAGGGGAATAGAATTTAGTCATCATGTGTTTGAGTCATTTAGCGTTGTCGGTCGAGTCGACATTAGTAATTCCATATTTGCATTAATGTAGTGTTCGTTAGTTAGTATAGTGTCTAGCTAAAGACATGTGAGAGATAAATGGTTTTAGAGGATGTCAGTCAGAACTGTGGTGTCCAGTGGATGAATTAGTGTCTGGTGAAAAATCTCTCGAGTTTAGTGTTTGTGATATGTCTAGGGTGCCATTTTCTTAAGGCAATGCGGGACGGAGCAAAAAAAAGGTCGTCACCTCCCAAATCCAAGTGAAGAGCAAAAAAAAAAGGTCCTCACCTCCCAAATCCAAGTGGAGAGCAAAAACAAAAGGTCCTCATCTCCCAAAATCCAAGTGAAGAGCAAAAAAAAAAGGTCATCACCTCCCAAATCCAAAATGCGGGCCAAAATGTTACAATGCGGGACTTTTGCGGGACGTATCTTAATGCGGGACAAAATGTTAAAATGTGGGACGAATGGTCACCCTAGATATGTCTCATTTGGTTAGCTGTCGTAGTTAAATTGTAAGTCAGTGTGAATATTGTAAATATTAAATCGTGTTATAATTAAAGTAGGTTAGTAAAATGTTGAATCTAATTGAACAACCCTTAAATCATTCCAAGAATCATAGCAACCAGCTAGCGGACCAATAGGGGGGGGGGTCCAGACTTGATCCGCTCGCTAGTCTGGATACTCATAATGTGAGGGAGACCTAAAGTAAGTACAAATGAAAATACTTAAATTCAATCAGCCAATCATGACATTTTATATTAAATATATATATCGTAGGTTCTCCACAATCGGGCCCGTAATTATTGTATTACCGGGGTCCGGGCCATCTCTCGGCACCTCTTTCCTAGACCCAATGTTACGTGGTCTCTTAATTCAAACTTAAAACAAGTAAATGCACATGAACTAAAATTTGTTTATCATTTGATAGTAAATTTATATAGACATAATAAAAATAGTTATAATATAAAATAGACGATTATAAAAAAAAAAAAAAAAGAAGACAAAAAAGCATAAGGGGTTTAGAATAAAGCAGGGGGGCAAGTGCCCCCTCCCCCTTTCCTCTTTCTGTGGGCGCCAATGCTTCACAACATTAGTTTAATGAAGATCTAGTTAAAATTATCTTCAGTATAACTGCACATTTTCAAAATAAAATATCAAAATGCCTACTTGTGATTACCCTATAACAGGATAGCCAACTTTTAGTAAAGCATTATTTATAAAAAAAATATATCACCAATTTCTCAAATTAATTATAAGCGAGTGATTCATATATTATTTTCAGTGATGGGCGTTTACACGTAAACTTTAATTGTTTACGTTTACGTGTAAACTTATGTAAACAATTGGTAAACTTGTCAACAATGTAAACTGTCAAATAATGAGGTTAGTTTTAGTTATTTAATACGAATAATAGAGAGTTAATGAACAAGTATATTCAGTTCAAAACAATAAATTTATTAAAAAAATGGTGGGAAGAAACCGAAGGAATAGTTCTGAAGAACTAGGTTTTGTTTTAATTAAAGAAAATATAGGGCGTTATGCAAAATTTGCAATGAATCTTTTCGTTATTAAAAAATATAGGCTGATTTTCTTAAAGGTGAAATTTAATGTGTTTTGTAAAAAAATTAGACTGAATTTTTTAAAGAAAAAAGTTTTTTATTTTTCATATTCATATTTACTAATTTGTATGTAACACCTGTATAATGATACAAATTCGATTTTTATTAATATGAATATTGGCTTGTCCTAATTTTATATACTTACTTTTTCTTTTAAAATCGTTTCATTAAAATTTTATTATTTATAAAAATGTATTGAAAATGAGGTTCTGTAATTCAAAACAAGTGCGCATGTCTAAATCATTGTTTACATTGTTTACGTTGTTTAGATTGTTTACAAGAGTTTTGTGTTTACTTTATATCTATTGTTTACGCGTCAACAATGAGGTAAATTACATCATGTAACTTACGCACCCATCACTGATTATTTTTTATTTTATATAATTATTTAATTATTAAAACATGTTTTTAATTACTGGAATAAAGCATAATTAAAAAAAGTTTTTTTTTTAATATTGAAAAGACAAACGTCAAACTGTTTATGCTGTATTACATTTGACATTATAATAGTTTGTTTACATTTCGTTAAACCACAATTTTTAAAATGAATTTTAAAACAAATGAAGTGTGCAGAATTTGTTTAATTCGCGACGTAGAATTACAGGATATTTTTCAAAATAATATGCCACAAAACATCATGGTTTTAAGTTCAGTTAAGGTATATAACCTCAAAATTAAAGTTAATAATAGTTATCATGTACTGTTCATTTCAGATTGATTATCAAGACGGACTTTCACAATTAATATGTAACAACTGCATAGATGAACTGAATGTAGCTATTAATTTTAAGAACAAATGTGAAGAATCATATTTAAAACTTTGTGATTATTATCGTAATGAAACTGGAAGCCCGATTCAAGATACAAATGATACGTTTGAATATTATACAGATGAAGTAAAGGAATTGAGTAATATACATTCTAAAACAGAGAATTCATATAGAATTATTTCTCGAGAACATATAATTGAAGGACGTACAGAATTAATAAATGTGATAGAATGCTTAACGTGTTCGAAGCAGGAAATAAATTTAGAAAAATTTCAGGAACATAAATGTGATTTAAATGTACAATATGTGTATACTTGTAACGTTTGTTTGAAAAATATACCTGCAGAAGAATATGATAATCATTTAAAAAGACACAAAGATAAAGATCGTGAAAAAACTGATGTAAGCAATTTGGAAACGAAGAAAAAAGTTCTGCAGTGTGAATTTTGTGGTAAAATTACTCAGTATCGTTCAGAATTGGTTCGTCATATGCGTATACACAGTGGAGATCGCCCATTTAAATGTGAAATTTGTTTTAAAACTTTTCGATGTAAAGCATTTCTAACAAAACATTTTTTAACACATTCCGGTGAGAAAATACACCAATGCTTATACTGTCCGAAAAGCTTTGTGATTAAAAGTAACTTAACGCAACACATGCGTTTACATACTAATGAAAAGAAGTACAACTGTAGTATTTGCGGTAAAAAATTTAAAGCAGCACGCACACTTAGAAATCATATTAAAATTCACACTGGAGAACGTAATTACCCTTGTGAGATCTGTGATAAAGCTTTTGTAAACGAGTTTGATCTACGACGACATGTGAAATTGCATGATAAATATAAAGCAATCTCTGAAGGAACGTACGATAAATCAAATGAACCACCAAAACAACTGCACCAATGTGAGCATTGTGGTAAATTTGTGCCATCTCGTGGAGATTTAACAAAACATCTTCGTGTTCATACGAAAGAGAGACCATTTAAATGTGATATTTGTGGAAAAGCATTTTCTGGAACAAGTGGATTAGCGGTTCATAGTAGGATTCATACGGGGGCTAAACCGTATGTTTGTAATCATTGTGGGGCTTCGTTTACGCAGTCATCAAACTTAAAGGTGCATGTTAGATTACACACAGGTGTTAAACCATACGCTTGTTCTATATGTAGTAAAAATTTTAATAGGAATAGAGATTTGGTTAGACATTTAAGGAAACATGCAACAGAGAAAGTATAATTAAATTAAATATTTAGACAGTTGAATAGTTAAGAAATTTGTACTATAGTTGATTCAAATTAATTGAAGTGCCTCATGCCTAACACCAAATGTTTCCTCTACAAAACCTGAATACTGTAGTGGCAGATAGTTTTATAACGTATTTGACACGTCTTAATATTCTAGGAAGTACAAAAATTCTAAATAACATTTTATTGCAAATTTCCTGAGGATACTTCAAAGTATTCTTTTACAATTCAATTTATTTTTGTATACAGTATTTGTATATATTTATATATCAACAGTTTTGTATACTATTTAGCTATTCAGTTCCAACCTTGTTAAACACATCTGTCAACCAAATAGATACTTACATCTTTTACTTTGGTCCACTCTGGGCGTCAGCAAACCATCCTGACTACTACGAAAAATATCCTCAGCTGATCTCCAAATAGTCAATCTCATACCATTACTAAATACAGTTTCATTAAAAACACTAACACTGGTATTTTACTTACATTTCTGTAGACATAATATCCAAGAATACGAGCAGTACTTACATAACATATGTATGTGAAACCTGAATGGCATCTAACAAGAACAAAAAAAAATCTGTGTATTTCCGGGCGGAGAACTCTCAGGAAAACATATGATGCCAGAAAAGAAAATGATATGTAGAGGCAAAGATTCAATTTGGAATTGTATAACTTGTGTAATAGTATGAATCATTTAAACAGCATGCCTAAAGCATGGAACAGAATGCACAGCGCGCTACGCCGTCAGCACGGCGTCATTTGCGACAGCGTTGCATTTGCGCCGCTGAGAACGGCGTTGAATTTTCGCCTGCATACAATGCAATAATTTTTAACGCCGTCAAATGACAAGTGACAACCTATATCTGTGTTAATACGTGCGCTTTCTTTTATTAAAATTATAATGGATGAGGAAGTGTGTGATGTTATTTATGTTGTATGCAAGTTATTTTTACATACAAACACTTTACCATTCAGTAAAAACTGAGGTTAGGTGTTCTACGTCAACGTTCAACGACGTCAAAAGTAGAAAGTTGACGAACATTCAATATCAATGGCGTAGAACGCCGTTCAGACCTTGCTCATTCTGTGCACTTGCGTACTACAGCTTGATTTTAGCTTTGCGTTGACAGATAGCGCCGTCCAACGCCGTCAACGCGTCGTCGAACTCGTTACATTCTGTTTCGCACTTAAGACTACGGCTACCAGGGCCAGCGGAAGCGGGCATTCAGAGCGTGCGGACGCTGCTCTGAGGGGGGCGCCGTCATTGGGCAACCAGGGCAATTGCCTCGGGCCCTCTGGGTGATCAATGGAAAAGGGCGCCAAATTAAAGTAAAAATAATTAGCGTAATGTAATTTTGTAGTGAGGACTTTTTTTGTCATCACTTGCAATTTAGTGATGAGACAAGTCATTCAGGACAAGTAAGCACCTTTTTGTTTTCAGGACATTACCTATATAATATGTTTAGGGGAGCCCAATAATAAAATCTTACCTAGGGCTCGAAAAAAGCTAGTTACGGCCCTGCTTAGGGGCGTTGAATTAAGTCTTGCCTAGGGGCGCCAACGACCGTCCTGACGGTTACAGTGGATGCGTATTCTGATGAAGGTTTAAGTAGAAAATTCCGTACATGAAAATGTACGACTAACAAAAAAATAGTACAGGAAGTGCTGAGCGTTAATCCTTACGGAAAGAGTTGTGAAAAATTGTGCATGAAGCCAAAATCCACAAAAGGCTCTAGCGCCAACTATGATGATGATTGTAGTTAATTTAAAATAAACTGCAAAGAAAAAATGTAGTAATTATTTATCTAGTTTATTTTCATAAACCAGTTTTAAGAGTAATTTGAATGAGACTGCAATCCTTAAAATCTCCTTTATAAAATTTATTTGTAGAAAAAGTATGCTTTTTATTCTATAGATACTAGAGGACGACATGGGCCTAATTTTTAAAATTTTACCCGGCCCGTTATTTTAGCGGAATGACCCAACCCGAAACCTAAAAAATTTTTAAATTAATTACCTGTACCTGACTCTGGCCCGAATATAGCTCCACGAGAATAGTAATATTCAAAATAAATGTGTATATAGATTATAATTATTTGAAATAAAAGTATATAAAAATATATAAAATGTCCTTTTAGCAGGATAATCCGTATGATTAATATAGGTAATCTATATTATGCAGATCTCGGGCCGGGCCTGCTGATCCCATGCAAGCTACCAATTATATATATTACAAACTGTCCTACATTTTCTATTAATACTAAAAAAATAGAATTAGAATATGCTTTTTATATAGCTTTATGAAAATATTTCATTAGAAAAAATATAGATGCTATTTTTAAATATTTAAATTATAAATGAAATGTATATTTTATAGATTTTATGCAAAATAAATAATTATTAAAATATTGTAGTTTCAATATTACCCTGACAGTTTATGCCTATCTATATTTCAATTTCGAAGTAAGTTGGAGTTAATCTGGTTTCTAATAAGCTCACAGCATAACGCATAAGGGTGGAACAAAGGATTTGACCCTTCAAAACATCTGTTTGTAATAAACAGAACAAAGAGAGTAGTGTAATTTTTATGGTTATGTATCCATAACATATCTATTATAAACCAGGCTTTAGTCGTAGGATAATACCAGGCTTTAAACTCTGGAACATGTCTGTCGGTCAGCACCACAGAATATCACCATGTCGGTCAGCACCATTATACGTATTTTGCTTGCTAATAATATAGTTACCTGCGTGCAAAGTTAATCCCGCGACGGTTGAACAAGAATTCTCGGTTCGCTCAGGATTGATGGAGAGACTGGTGTAAATTACAACGCAGTTTCAGAAATCTTTTGTTATAAAGTTTATTTCTAATGTCTCATTAGTTACTCAAATCGCTCGTCGTACAACTGTTTACCTGATTGGGGTAAATGTCCCTCAATTTTATTATCATTGACAGCTTACACGTGTTACTGCGATGCATTAATACATTTGTATTGGTAAAATTACATTAATTTCTCTTTTCAAGCAGGGCTAAAATGTGCGTATTGTGGAGGCATCATAACCAGAGAGCGACAAAATATGCACTAAAAGATACACATTTTTTTCCTTAATGTTTTTATAAAATAAATATTGATGATATTGGTTAGATGAAAAGTTCCGGGGAAAATATGAAAATCTGCATCGCAATTTGGTTCTATATTTTACAAGGACCTTAATTTCCGGGCAAGATTATCCAATCTGTCCAATTTCTTGAGAAGTGGACAAGCGCCAGTTAATTGCAGGTCTTCTTCTTCTGCGCACTTCTTAAGGATTCCATTCAAATACCTGTTTGCAGATGGTACTATCAGGCTTCCTCAGTGTGAGTCCAATCCACTTCCATTTCTGGGTCATTATTTCTATTACAATTGGTTTTTGGCTCACTTGATTCCATAGGTCTGTATTTGGTCAAAGGATGTTGAAGATTTTGGCGAAAGATATGCCATTTTATCGAACAGATAAATGAGTAACGGTACAAGTTTTTTTTTTTTTGTCATACGTAATAAACACTAAAAAGGAAAACGGTTTCCCAATAATATTTTCACGTCTTTGCGACGCCCCACTACAACGTTTGCGTCCGTGACATTATAGCCTCTTAGTAAATATTATTCAAAATTGTATACTTACATTCTTAAAAATTACTTGTATTTTAATTTTATTAAACAATTTATTCTTTCCCCCTCTTAAATATTCCTCTTAACAGTAATGAGATTATGTCAATCTTCAAATCTTCCATATACAACCAATGGCAACAAGAATACAGATTCTCATCAGTTCAAAGAATCATACTATGGTCAAATTCAACCTCTTCTTCCTAGAAAGATTTGGTTTTCTTCTCACCCAAGCAGATCTTTTATATGCACTTTTATCCGGCTTAGATTTAATCACACCTTCTCTCCATATCATCTGCATAGAATTAATATGGTTTCGTCTCCTTTCTGTTCGTGTGATAATTTGTCTGTCAGCGATTCAAACCATTTATTGTTTGAATGCACAATTCATTTTCGCAATCGTAACTTATTCATTCAAAATTTAGTTGACCAAAAAATATCCTTGCCTACCAATATTCAGACGCTTCTTGCTACTAACTCTCTAGATATTTATAACTATATTAAAGCAGAAAATATCAAATTATAAATGTAATTTTTAAAACATTGTAATCTCTTCATTTCTACCTGGCTAATATCCAAAGCAGCTAAAGCCAATAAATAAAAGGAAACAAAAAAATTTTTTTTTTGTTTCTTTAGCTTTAATTGCATATCTTGATGCCCTCTATAAATCTAATGAAATCGTATGAAATTGATAATTTATGCTACAAAATGAAACAAGCAACACTGTTTTACAGCATACAGTACAAAATACTCTATCTACGTTAATTTTTAATTCTTCAAATTCTGAAATCCGGGATCTTTGTAGGTATTTCTTAACAGATCCCAAGTTTGGCAATTCGCGCTATACAATAACAGTACACAGTCTTTCCTCCACAAAAACAATATTCATTGAATAGTTTCGTATTTTTATTTTTATTACTGCTATGATCAAAGGGACGATGCTATTTATATCTCATCATAGCATTTACTTTATGTAAATGCTGATGTCCCACATCTGTACATTGTAAAACTCTAAGGCCAATAATTAACAAATATGTCATTATGATCCTGAAATGATTTTAAAAAAAGTTGTCATTTATACCCGTTATATTAATACCACTATATTGTATTATGTTCTCTAGGACTAAGTTGAACTGAATGCTTGTGAAAGTATCGTCTTGTCTTAAGTCCAAATGCCATCTCTCCTAAATATTACTAAAATGAATTAATCATTGCAAAAAAATGAGAAAGGTGAAAATAAAATAAATTCCTTGATTTTTGAACATCATATATATTATATTACAATAAAAACATACATATAAATCTGAGCAGAAAATCCAACTTTCAAAATATACACAATTATATAAACATTTAAAAGCCAGTTTGTTATAATACAGTATAAAAACTTATTCATAATTTAATTATAAATTAACATTAGAATTTGTGCAATTAAACTTGTACATTATATGTAATGAAAGCTGTTAGCTGTTCGTAAAAGCAACATCCCGAATGCCATAAGCAAGAGAGCGCAGAGAAAATATATAAAACTGGAAAAATAGTATTTGAAGAAAAGTTGTTTATAAAATAGGTGATCTATTCTTATGGAAATAAACCAATATTGTAAAAAAATGTTACGTAATCCAAATTCACACTATTCGAAAACTATGGTTCGAACTATTTTACAATAGTCATTCGAGCTATTTTACATTAGTTAGCTATTTTACTGTAGTCAGAAGGCTTATCTCTGGTCAAACTGGTTAATAATTTCATATACAAATAATTATAGCTGTATATTTATGCTAGATTTTCTTTAGTTTCCTACACTGTAGCCAGGATTAGCCAGAACCGATATTTATTTGGGACCCACACTTACTGGTATATTTTATAATTCATTACACCATTATTTCCCAAAGGTGATTCCGCAGAAAATTTTATGGTTTCCATGAGATTAGGTGTCCATTAATAAGAGATAAGATTACATCAAATTTAATACGAATTTATTTTGATCATTTCATCAGCTACGAAGAAATTCTGAAACACTAAAACAATATTTGTTTCATTTAACGTCTTATTAAAACAGGGAGGATGTCTGTAATAAATATGGCTAAATATGGCAGGTATGGCAGACTAATTTGTGATAATCACCATACAGAATCCAGTATGCGTCTTGCCTCTTGCTTTTGCTTTTCGCTGGTATATGTCCGAACTGACAACATCGTATAAATTACTACTTAAATATTTGCCAATAGATGTTATCGTCGGATAGCAAGAATAAGATGGTACGACAGAAATCACAACACAGAATTATGGCGAAGAACTAGCTAGTTAGTAGTAGACATCGTTTAGAAAATGGAGCTAGATCATACACTACGAAGAGATCATAGTAAACTATCACGATGTCACTTGAGTGGAACCCACAAAAAAATAGCAAGGTTGATCGTTCCAAAATATAGAAAAGACCCGTAATAAACGAAGCCCGGTAAGCCGTGGACACAAATAAAACTGCTGCCCATTTGATTGGTCTGGCCCTGGCTACTTTACATTTGAAAAATTAAAACGCAAAGCAGGAATATAATTTTATATTTAGTTTATTTCCATAAGTTTCCTATACTCTTTGTAGTTATGTCAAAACGGCAGTTCAATATTATGTGCTGGTGCGATCCGGTATCAAAATTATAAAAAATTGTAATTACAAATATAACATTTACAAAATAGAAATATTTCAGGCTGGAGTTCATTACCTTTGTAAAGTTCATGTTTTATTCATTATTATTGCATCGAAAATAAATAATCAATATTGGTCTACTGTCTTGAATATATTCTGAATATTTTAAATTAAAATATCAGATCGTTTCTGTCATGATTGCAAACTCGAGTAGTAACATTTAGTTATTCACCATTAAGTCAGAAACGATTTGCTATATTTAATTGAGATTTTCAGAAAATATTACAATAGCACAGCAACTGTATATTACACTGATTTTATTATTTTGAATTCAAAATAATCGAAAAGTCGAATAATGTTAAGTTTATTGTCTAAGGTCCAGTTGTATAGCGCGTGGTTAAGTTTAACAATGTAGTTAACTATGCATCATAGTCAAGTATTGCTGAAAGCATGGCGAAGTACACAATGGTTTTTCATCATTGCATTGTCCAATATTACACAATGTCGTCAACTGACGGCATGGTTAACTGACGGTATGGTTAACTGACGGTATGGTTAACTGATGGTATGGTTAACTGACGAAATGATTAACAAAGCTTTGGTAACAGGGCCAATGCGTGGGTCCGATAAATTTAAATCAAAATATTATGTCATTTCTATTGTGAACAGCGAACAATTTCACTTGTAGTAAAATTTAGAATTATTCGCAATTTATATTTATAAAAACGTTTTTATCAGTCTAGAGCAGTCTAGAATCGATTATGTAAAATTTATGGCACCCCCAACATCATGTGCATGAAATTATAGACATTTTATTAATCTTAGGAAAACATGTTTTTTTAAATTAAAAATATATTGTTTAAATGAGAACAAAAAGTACACAAAAATACAGGATTATTAAGAAATTTTGTTAATCTTAGGAAACCATGATTTGAATTAAAAATCAGTTCTTAAAATGAGAACAAAGTTACACAAAAAATCAATGTGACAAATGAGCTTGAATAATTTACATAATTCCTTTATATTTGGGTGTATTTTGAACTAACATACTCACATTTCGTGTTCTACCGACTTCAATCTTGCCCTCATTTTAGTTTTGATAATAACGAGCGTAGAAAATCCTAGTTCACACAAGTAAGAGGTATAAAATTGAACCAAAACTTTTGCTTTGGCTGCTGTATTAAGTTACGAAAAATTTCATTATGCATATAAAAATACATACGATGCTGAATTTTACACCACGCCCGTGGCACCCACTTTGAGAACCACTGATCTAGAGCTTACAAACCATGTTTTGCGTTGAAATGCGATTTGGCACAGGTATTCTTTATGAAAAATAAGTCATTTTGGCCGGCAGTACCTATTTGTAAACAGAGGCTGGTTCAAGATGGCGACAAAAATAGCCCGCAAAGTACAGTAATAATAACTAATTTTTATGACAGAGTAAAATACCTATATGCATATTAATAGAATAGATCTTTAGCTACAATTTTTCGCATTGTACGGGAATATCTGTCACTTGGTTTAGAAGATAAAGTCCAAAACTTTTTGAATGACAAAAAAAAAAATAATAATAATAATTTACGTAATGACTAATAAATTGTATACGAAATAAATCGTTTTCTCCAAATTCGAGGTCGTAGATTACAAATTACCATTATCAAGGTAAGGCTCTAAATAAATATGTGTTTTAAATTTTAAGGAAATATTATACAAACAAAAAATTCTAAATTTATTTTAGATAATTTTTCATTTAATTTAGAATATTTGAAATACCTCGTTGTTTGTTATAACTGTTTATAACAGAAGTAGTAAAATTTAGTTACTCCCAATTAATCCAAAAACGATCTGCTTTTCAAATATCCCGTAGTTTTTCAAAACAAGAAAGAAAAATTAGTAAATTTCGCTGTTATGTAAGTACTGTTTCATAAAAATACTCGATAGTTACATATAATTTTTAAACCGTATTTTTTTATGTGTATAAGGGGCAGAGATGGTAAGTTCTCAGTTTCTAGACCTCCGGCCAAATATGTGAAAACCACGTGATCAGTATGACATTTTGACCGGTCCTATTATCGCTGTATAAACAGGTATTCATTTAAAGTATTATATACTTGAGGCTGAGACGACCCCAGAGCTGATTGTACAATTTCGTAAGATAAAAATCTGAAGGAAGTAGGGCGATTCGAAAAAAATATATATATAATTTTTAAATTAAAAGTCCAAGTTATTTTTGCTATACTGAGAACAACTAAATAAGGTAGTTAAATTTAAAGTTATTCTCAATTAATCCAAAAATAATTTGAAATTGGACATATTTTATTTTGCTATACTCGGTTTTTAAAACAAAGAAAGTCGTAATTAAACAGCTACCCGAATATTGAAAAAGAAGTCGGCGTACAAAAACATGGGAGGACCGAATAGGAAGTACCATGTCAACCATGGTGAACTGTTTACACGTTACACGTACCAGTTGATGACAGATCGTACGCAGCGTCCATTGTTAAAACTTTACATAAAACTATTTTGATAAATTAAACGCTCTTAAATTAAAAACTAAAATCGAAGGTTACGTATGTTGGTATTGAAATAATTCAAATGTTTTGATTTTGCAACAATAATTTATTTTTCGGAATTAATATATTTTTAAACACTTTATTTTTCTCCAGGGCAATGCCGGGCATTTTTGCTAGTTCATATTACAAGGTTCATAAACTCCACCTTAAAAAGTGTTCGCAACTGACTTTTATTTAAAAAAGATTTTCAAAAAATCGCACCATCAGTACAAACAGAATTATAACATATTTTTATAAATACTTTGACGCACTTAGGTTTTGAAGGCCTTTTTTTGTTATAGAATAGAAAAGCACTTTTTAAAACTGGCACCTCTACATTTAAAAATTCGTCAACAGACATCTAGAATCTGATTGAAATCCACTCTAAAGTATTCTTAAAACATTTAAAATATTTAACCAACATCAATATATTGTAACACGACAATAAAGCAACAAAAACATTCAACATTTATTGTCTAAACATTTTAAAAATACTTTTAAACAAGAAAGAGAGACAAACTTCAAGTCTTATAGTTAGCACCCCATAAAAATGTATCAAAAGATGTTTAAAATGTAAAAAAAGAAAAATGTAAATAGAAAATAAAATAAATAGTAATTAAATTTGTGCAATAATTGGCAACTTATGACACAAAGTATGCGGTAATTGTATATACTTAATAATGAATCTATTCCCTTGGAATTTCTGGCTGGAGGTCAAACCAGGCAGAATATGGTTGAACCAAATCAAATTGGTTCAAGTCAATTATTACCTGAAAATATATACAGTATTTACAAATAAATATACATAATGGCAGTGTAGTAATGTTTTTATAATTTTACAAAAGAGCTAAGATTGGTACACATCTGAAGAATGTTTTAGGCAAGGGATAGCTAACCTATAGAGCATGCGCAAAAATGACGTATTGCATGATTGGTCAAAAGTCCCGTTAAGGGGTAACACCACAGTAACCGGTTCAAAAAATCCATTTTTTTTTTATAGCTCTAAAAGAACCTTTATATATTCAAAACCAGTATTCTACTAGTTATATAGCTGAAAAACATTTTTATAACGTCAAATTCTCGATTTTCCGGCAACGTCTACAGCACGCGCGAAGCACATAGCTTACCGCCCTCTGCGCGCTTGTTGTCATCTCTTATATATTAATGTTACCGGTTGAAATGATGATTGGGCCTGTTACCTTTGGAGCTATAGGGCTCGTAGTTTCACAGAAGACCACCAGGTAAGTTATAGATGTCTACCTAGTAAAGTTATAGATGTCTTAGTGAAATCTAAGTATTGTAAATCATGTGAATTTTGGCAGAAAAAATTCGCTGGCTCCGAAATCAAGTTCTAGTGGAAAGAAAGTACTTGAGACTGCAGTATATATCGCCGTGGGCATTTATAATGATGGCTTATCGAGTATAATGAGGCTCATGGAGAATTTAGATATGAAAATTGGCTACAACTGCTACAATTTCTACGTTGAGGCGGACGAGCGTCGTGTTCGATATTCTGAGATGTCACTGTCTGATGCTGCGAAAAAGGCTCGATTGTCAATAAAAGCATCTAGAAAGGAGGCGGAAGAGGCGAGCATCAACATGGATGGCCATATGTATGGTGCAGGCATCGCTGATTAAAAGTACATATAACATTTTTATGATTTAAATGCACATAAAACTTTAAACACGTTTTTCTCAAAACTACTTTTTTCAAGTTGGGCGAAATCATAACTCGAAAACTATTGCTCCGATCAGTCTCAATTTTTTTTTGTAGCTCTGTAAATGCAATATCTTGAGCATCACGTAGCCGTTTTTTGATTGGATGTAAACTTTTTTTATAAACAATTATAAACAATTATAAACAACTATAAACAATTCAAAAGTGTGCCATTTCTACAAAAATCAGTTTAAATAAAAATGCCTACGTGATTCTATAGCTAATTATATGTGAATAATGAACTTTGTTTCCTTTTTGTTCCAGGTCTCATCGTTTGCGCTAAATCTTTTCGCCGGTTTATCAATTAAAAAAAAGGCTTATTTGAAGATCGGCGCTATCGCCGCCATTTTGTATGAAAATGATAATGAAATTTTTTTTTCTCACACTTCAATGTGTGCTCAATAAAGCCCTTTAACGGAAATTTCCTACTCCCGTTCCAGGTTTCCGAAAAAAATTGTCAAAAAGAGCCTTATTTTTCGACCGTTACTGTGGTGTTACCCCTTAAAGTAAATAATGCTTATGTTATTTTTTATAGTAGAATAATTTTTAACGTCCAATTGATATAATAATAGAAGTAGGAAATAATTTCACTCAGCTTTTTGGACAGAATGTTTATTTAAGTAAACACAACGTTTCGCCAACTAATTTGTTGGCTTCCTCGGGTGCTATAACGAATAATATAAACTATAGTAACAATCTTATACTTAATATAAAATTAATTTACCTATACTAATTAAACGTCACTCTAACATCATGTACATCATCCATCACTAGGGATGGTGAAGTTGCAGAAATAACATTGACAAAATATTTTGTACTTGAAAATCCAGTAGGATAGGAAAGCAGGAAAAATTATTTTATATAACAATATAGAAGTGACTATGAGTTAAATTTTAACAAATTACCTAGTAAATTTAAGTTTATAAAAAATTAACAATATTCAAAAACATTTAGAATGAAACTCAAATAAATCACTGCATCAATATGACAGACAGTCACACTACCCCCCCCCCCCTGACAACATAATGCAATAATCAATTTGGAAATCATAAAATCCCACATCAAGATAAAACAGCGAAAGGACCCAAACAGACATTGAAAACTGGAACAATCATACAATTCGACGTACAAATCCCCCAAAATCAATGGTACGCACAAAGACAATGCGGGAACCGTTTACCGTTCGAGGTACCATTCTCGCATTGTATTTGGGGGGGGGGGGGGTAGTGTTAGAGTGACGTTTAATTAGTATAGGTAAATTAATTTTATATTAAGTATAAGATTGTTACTATAGTTTATATTGTTCGTTATAGCACCTGAGGAAGCCAACAAATTAGTTGGCGAAACGTTGTGTTTACTTAAATAAACATTCTGTCCAAAAAGCTGAGTGAAATTATTTCCTACTTCTATTATGTTATCTTTATATTAAATGATTGGGTTGATGTAAAAGTACGTCCCGTTTTTTTGACAAAAATTGAGGAAACATTTTATTTACTAAAAGTTACATTTAATCAATATAGTATGTGCCGTTCTGTTCGATGACCTTTCTTAATCACTCCGGTAGCTGACTAATCCCGCGCTCGTAGAAGTTCTGAGGTTTCTGGCTAAAGAACTGATTCAGGTAATATTTCAAGTCTTTCAAGAAAGTAAAGTTTTTACCATCTAAGTTGTTTTGAAGCGATCTAAAAAATTATAGTCGGAGGGTGCAAGGTCGGGAGAGTATGGTGAACAAACCAACACATCCCAGTCAAGCTGTAAAAGTTTCTGTCGAGTGGCCAAAGTCACGTGTGGTCTAGCATTGTCCTGATGGAACGCAATGCCCTTTCTGTTGGCTAATTCAAGACGCTTCTGGTCAATTGCTCGCTTTAATTCACTTAGTTGTGGACAGCCTTTCTTAAATTTTAAACCTAAATTTTCTGAACCACTTACGGCACGTGAAATCGTCAACAGCATCCTCACCGTACACAGCACAAATCTTTTTTGCGTCTACGAAACATTCTTGCCGTTTTGGAAATAAAAAAGCATAATATGTCGAAAATGCTCCTTATTTTCTGCCATTTTTAATAATAATAATATCTTTATTTAATAGCAAAGTGGCCAATCAAAAATATACAAAAATAGAAATTAAAATAGCATTTAAACTAAAATAAACTACATCTAATAAGTATTAAAAATCAACAAAACAACTTTTTCAAAAGATGTTCACGTACTTTACACTCAAATAATTTGTTCCTTTCAATATCTTTAATTTCTTTAGGAAGTTGGTTATATAAAGTCAAACCTTTAGAAAAAACACTGCTCTTAGTTGCTTCCTTTCTAACACAAGTTATGGAAAAACCTTTCTTATTTCTTGTGTTGTACACATGTACATCTTTATTTTGTTTAATTCTAATTCTTAGATAATCAGGTATCATATTTTTTAGTATTTTATAAATTAATGTTAATACTTTAAATTCAACATAACTACTGATATCTAGCCAATTCATCGCCTTTAACATAGACATAATACTTGCATACTTATCACATTTTAATGTTACTCCTTAGGGCCTTATTACATTATAGGGATACTTAACAAAATTTAAAAAAATTGATGTGAAGTGTGAATTTTCACACATTACAGGGTTTCGCAGGTATTTAGTAAGTGAATGATGATTATTTAGGATGCCAAAACAAATTTTATGTTAAAATATTTTTTTTTGTTAATTTTAATTCGAATGCCTAATACTATTATTTAGGTTTCTAAATATGTGCAGTATTTTTTTTATATATCAAGGTTCATCAAAATTTTGAAAATTGCGCCTATGGCTTCCATTGGTTGTTTTAAGTCATAACTCTGCCCCTCTGATTTCGTGTATTCAATTTCAACAATTTCCACTGGTTAATAAATTTACGCTTTTAAAAATTAAATGCAACATTTGCCCAAATATAACTAGAATTTTGAAAAAATAATTTTAACAAAATAAAAATGCAAAAAAAAAACAGAAAACATAAAATTGTCTCGAGACCGAACCCTAGTTTGCAAATTAGAACGCGAGAATGCTTACAATTACACCATGAAAGCATGCTGGTTTACTTTGTTACATAAGTTATTAAATATTTTACATGGTCAAGCAAATACACAAAAAATACGTTATTTTCCGAAAACATAATCTGATCAAAAATTCCTGTTGTACTATTCCGGTTCACACAGATGTACATTACTTAGAATTTTTTTAGATTTTTAATTTAAACCATCTGGGCTACGGGGCGTGGGAGAAAATTTTTTGCACAATGTTGGTAAAAATCGCATCACAATAATTTATTTTGCAAAAATAAAATTTTGATCGTTAATCCACGTACTAAGGGCTTTCATTTGATACCCTACTCAGAATTTTAAAAATATATATTTTTTTTTTCGATGAGCAGATATTTTTTATATTTTTAGGGCGATATGGTTTTTAGATGTTTTAATATTTTTCCTATGTGCGGGTCAAAGAGTAGTATAAGCATGCCAAATTTCAATTCTCTAAGTTAAGCCGTTTGGCTACAATTTTTATCGAACAGACAGACAGACGACAAAATGACGGTATAAGGGTTTTTTGGTCATATCTACAAAACCCTAAAAACACAACCAAATAATAACTGTTTTTTACGATGTACTCACTGAAATGTATTCTATCAAATGACCTCAAAACTTAACACGTGTGAAGTCAATAACAATTCAGTTTTGCATTGCAATGCCATCTAGCGCTAAAAACGGGAAGAACTTTTGCATGAACCCAACAATTTATGTAAAATTGCTAAATATGTCCATATAGTTAATACAGCGTGAAAAAAATGGCGCATGAAATGCTAACTAATCTGCTTAATGAGGTGGAAGACAAATATTTTATTATTACGATAATTAATTTTCATATATTTCTTCATTTTGATGCAATTACAATAAAAAATGTTGTTCCATAGTAAATAGAGACGGCGCGATATTAGACGATACTCAATATGATTTCTACGAAGAACGCATTTTGGTTTGGACCTAGTCTATTTGATAAAATAAGGATGTTTCAAATGGCCATACGTCGTGCGTGCTTCCACCACTCAGACAATACAAGCCATATTTTTCATATCAGGTGATATGCCCGAACGGGCTTACTATCTCGCCTAGGGGGTATCATATCATATTGAGTCTACTCTACCTACAAGGTTATGAAATATGTGAAAATTCCTATTTCAATCAATTTTATCAATTCAACCTTTTTTTTTAATTTTTAAAAATAGCAATAGAAATATTAAAATTTAGCTATTTAATCGAATTTGTCTTAATACAAATATATTTAAAAGTGTCATTAATTAGAAACAAAAAGTTGTTGTCTAAAATTATAATTTATGCTCAAATGTGTACCATTTTTTAGATTCAGAAAGTTCCAAAGTACCAAAGTAACCGAAATTTATATTCCTTCCAGTGAGAAGGACGAAAAAAAAAATCTTACCTGTCCCATTACATTGCTGCCGGATGAAAACAGTCGTTTCTGAGTAACAACTGAAACTTCTAGCTGCCTACTATTTAGTTCACCTTGAGAAAGTAAATACTCGAATGTCTCATCATAAACAGGATTGCAATTGTCTTTTATTACCTACAAAAAATATACATTTATCAGGCAGGCATTAACACTATAGATCTTTGTAAAAGATATTTTATAAAATGCTAGCAGAATATCTGTTCTTCGCACGGAATAAATTCTATTAAATTAATTATAAAAGAAATATAATTATTTAAATAAATATTAAATATACATATTTTCAAAATAAAGCTAATTGAACATATGCATAAGAATAATTTTTAAATAAATCAGGGGTCAATAACATAGAAATAATTTGTAGCACGTCTTAATAGCACATAAATCTGAATAGAAATGTAAAATGTGAGTGTTCCAGTTTCACCGCCCTTCTACAATCCAAGATTTTCTAGGCTGCGGATTTAAAATGCAAATAGAATAACGCCCAAATTATAATATTTTAATACTCTAACAATATTTCGTTTCAGGTTCACTGATTAACATATTTTTTTTTATACAATAATATTAAAAAAATACGTTTATGTAATTTTCATAGACAAATTACTGCGGAATAGATTTCTAGACATTTTCTAACATTGACAAAATTCAGATATATTTTTCTCAAAAACTAAAATAGAGGTATTATGTAAGCATAGCCTTTCGTCAGTTTTTTAAGGTATTTCTAAGTGAATAACCGAAAGTGATAGTGATAATTTTAAAATTACCTATATCGAATAAAACAGATTTTTTTTTTGGTTCACGACCCCAAAAATCTCTACTTTAAAATTCTGATACGAAATATAGCCTTTAACCTTCCCCGAATTCACCTTAAGGTGTGTAGAAAATCTCCTGAAAATCGGGCTAGCCATTTTGTTGTGATGCCCGTACAAACAGATAGACTTGCACATTTATATATGTATCAAGGGGACGTTCTATGAAATAAAAATTCCCAATTTACCCCTTTAGGGTGGAAATTTTTAAAAACGGTCAAAACACTTCCGAGAATTTTACAAAACACCTATATGCCAAAAAGGAATGTTATAACACAACAAACACAGAAAATACGTAGAGTTTTATATTTCACCCTAAATGTAGATTCACCCCATAAGGCTTGATTAGGGCAACATAGTTTCGAAAAATCCGTTCTTAGTGAGTACTTATGTCATGGAGGGAATATACTCGCTGAATTTCATGTTTGTAGGTAGAGTCGTTTGAGCTGGGCGTTAATTATGACTAAGTAAATCGTAACTGACTTAGTTACGATTTTATTTATATAAATAATAGTCTACTGTTAACTTGATTAAAATATATATTAGTTTCAAAGCAAAATGGCTGAAATAAAGTTTACATGTGTGTTTCAACAACTAAATTGGTGATTTCAGAATATATTTCTCGTGTTAGATCATATAAGAAAATATACGAAACTGGTTATCACATCTCTGTAAGTAGGCACTCTTACTTACAGAATTCCCAAGGAGGCGCTCCGTATAAAACAAGAGGAGTACAATACCGAGAAAGATTAAGGAAGAAAAGGATGCAGGAGCAGGTTTCACAGTCTATGACCGAAAATTATGAAAAATACGTATGAATATGTAGATAATTTGTACATTTAATAAAACTACTTACGGGTGTTTTTCTCTTTGAATCCTTGGCTCGGTCTGGTAACAAATACAGTTTCACATAAGGATCAGGTATATTAGACGGATCTTTCAATGGCAAATTAGCCACTTTATGGACAACTATCACAAGTTTTTGACGTTGAATACTATAACGTAAAGTTAACTGGATACGGCCTAAACCAGATTCCCCAGCAGACCTGTAAGAAAATTAAAAAAAATAAATAAATTATTAATTCCGCCATCAAAAAAGCTGAACAAAGTATGCTGATGGAAGAACACTTGAGAAAATCTCTAGACTCTGCATTATTCAAACGCATTGCAGTTCTATCTCCAGAGACAACGTTCTGCTTTTTAATGTCAGTCGGTGTCAAGATTGTGGCAGAAGGATTTGCGTTTGCATGTCGGAGAGCGTCATAAACATTTTGGGTTAGACAACTTACACTACCGACAGAAAGTTTGAAGCAGGTTATGAATTTATGCTTTCAAGATATAAATATATTCAAATTGTTTATTTTCTTGACTTCAATGAGTGTCTTTATGTTTTAATTTATGATTCTAGTATATCAGTAACAAGTTTAGACCAGTCCAGCATATTTCAATCAACAAAAGCCATTAACTTGCTTATTTATAAAATAAACAATTGTACATTTATACTTGAGTATTCAATTAGAAAACAAAAAAACTATACCATTAGTGTGTTTTACTTCGGTTATAATTAATTTAGTGTTAAAAAAATCTTTTTTTTAAGTAAAAAAAAAAAATTTATTAAAAAAACAATATTTTTTGTAAGTGAAATTTGAAAATTGAAAAATGGGTAAGCGAGGAGAATCAAGCACTGCCGAAAGAGAAAGAATTCTCGTTTATCACGAAGAAGGTTATACGCAAGTCAAAATTGCAAAAAAAATTAAAATTTGAAACAAGATGTTGTGCGCAAAGGACATTGCAACGATACGAAGAAAATGTTGTCCATGCAAGAAAAAACGCTCTGCGAGACCTAGAAAAACTAGTAAATTACAGGATAGAGAAATAAAAAAGATTTCCCTATCAAATAGAAGGCACACCGCTGAAAAAATCAGATCTGTGTACAATCAGTTCAATGATGTTAAGATTAGCACTTCCACTGTCAAAGATGGACTCAAGCAATTCGGCTTACATGGGCGTGTAGCCGCTCGTAAACCCTTATTAAGACCAGTTAATAAGACAAAAAGGTTAAACTGGGCTACAAAACATAAAAATTGATCAATCGAACAATGGAAGAACGTCCTTTGGACAGATGAGTCAAAATTTGAACTTTTCGGTTCAAAACGCCGTGTTTTCGTTCGAAGATATGCGGGAAAAAGTTATTCTGAAGAATGTTTGGTACCAACAGTAAAACATGGGGTGGATCTGTCACTGTTTGGGGATGTTTTGGTGGAGAAAACGTTGGAATTTTACATAGAATCGAGGGAATAATGACAAAAGAAATTTATAAAGACATTTTAGAGCATCAAGTACTACCATCTGGTGAGAGATTATTTTCCAATCAGTATGTTTTTATGCATGATAATGATCCAAAATATACCAGCAAAATCTGTAAAAACTATTTAAAAGAACTTGAAGTTCTTCAAGTTCTAAAAATAATGGAATGGCCACCACAGTCACCAGATCTTAACCCGATCGAGTTACTATGGGAAGAACTTGACAGAAATGTACGAAAACAGCAGATGTCTTCTATAGAAAACCTTTGGCACATGTCGCAAGTAAAATGGAACGCAATACAACCCGAAACACTGCGTAGATTAATTTATTGTATGCTGAAGATCTGTTCAGCCGTAATAAAGATTTGAAATTGTTGATAAAAAATGTTTAATTCATGTAACCATAATAATTAAAGTACAAATTTGACTTGAAAAGGTTTATTTATTTAGCTATTTCTAAAAACTTAGTACCTGTCTCAAACTTTCTGTCGGTAGTGTATATATAAACTTACGAGGTAACGCTTGGAGTCCTGTGGTGGAGGGAGCCAGTACTCCTATTTGGTGAACTATTGGAACCAGAATTATGGATAGGTTCACACATCTCATCAGCGGCTTCTTCGTTAACACATTGTTCCTCTACAATTAACTGTTGAGAAGATCCACCCTTTGGACTATTAGAACCAGCTTTATCTAGAATTTTTAAATATATATTTAAGTATTTTTCCTTTCAAATCCATCATCAAGATTTAATACATATGTTTTTATATAATTTTTGTTCCCTAATCTAAGCTAAATCTACAAGTACATTCTTTTGATACCCAATAATAAAATACATATATGGAGGGCTAGAAAAATCGTACTCGTCTAACAAAAACACTAATAGCCCGACTCGAAAATAAATATTTTTAGTGACAACATAATAATTTCAAATACATAATACTTGATAACAATAATAACAATTTTTAATAAGATAAATTTTTAATTTCTATTATAAAAAATTCACTGATCAAAAATTCCTGTTGTACTATTCCGGTTCACACCAATGTACATTACTTAGAATTTTTTCAGATTTTTAGTTTAAACCATCTGGGCTACAGGGTGTGGGACAAAAATATTTTTGCACAATTTTGGCAAAATCGCTTCAAAATAATTTATTTTGCAAAAATAAAAAATTGATCTTTAATCCACGTACCAAGGGCTTTCATTTGATACCCTACTCAGAATTATAAAAAAATATATTTTTTTTTCGATGAGCACATATTTGTTTATATTTTTAGGGGGATATGTTTTTTAGATGTTTTAGTATTTTTCCTATGTGCGGGTCAATTAGTTGTATAAGCATGCCAAATTTCATCTCTCTAGGTTTAGCCGTTTGTGTACAATTTTTACCGAACAAACAGAGAGACGACAAAATGACGGTATAAGGGTTTTTTGGTCATACCTACAAAACCCTAAAAACGGCATCCTCGTCAACAATAAGAAAATTATAAATTAAGAACTATAATGGACATTTAAAAAAATCCAAAATATTTATGTGAATTTTAATTTTAATCGCTGTCATTTATTTCAATAAAATTTTCTAAGACGTTATAAAAAAATTTGGATGTTGAAAGCCATTCAAATGATACCGTTTGTCCTATTTCGACTTGCAACATAGAGCTTTCCCATGTTAAATTTTCCATTGCATATTCTATCTCTGAAGTCCATTCTACATTATACTTTTTTCAATACTATCCAACTCTGACGTCATTTCAACTTTTGATACTACAGAATAGAGTGGGGGAAAAAATAAGAGACAGTGATATATTTTATACCTTCCACCTCTTATTACTTTGCATTGCCTACTTAAAAATTTTTAGGCATATTTTTTTATGAAATTGGGCACTTATTTTGGAACAAATAAAATTCCTAAATCGGACACTTATTTTGGAACGGAGGGAGTAGTACATTTAACACATACCTGATCTAATTGACATAGAAGAATCTTTACGAGTTAACAAAGAATGTTCCGCATTTAGGCTGCCATCATCATTCATGATTTCATCGGAGCCATTAGATTCTGGAGCAGTAGCTTCATATTTGAATATCTGCACAAAAATATGTAATTAATTTAAATATTGTATTATTCTAAATAATTAAAAATTACCCTGAGTTTCAATGTCATGATAAGTTTGCCATCACCACCACTTTTCTGCAAAGCAAATGGTTGTTTCTTAACTTCCAAATTAGCCTTCGTTGATAACTGAGAAACGTTGTAATCCAAATATCCTAATTCAGTGCTAGTTTTTTGATCCATAACCTGTAACATAATTATAATAAAGATATATAGAAGTGTTTTGATTTTTTTAAAGCCAATTTTGTAATTAATTTACCTTGAAATGAAGTGTATCGCTTTCCGGGTTAGTAACAAGGAAAGAGAATCCTTGTTCAAACACGGGATCATCCTTTCTCATCTGGACAGCAGTTTGTTGAGAATTTTTACCAACGGATACTATTATGAAAGGATCTGGTTTACTACTGGATCTTGCTTGCTAAAATTTTCAAACAAATATATAAACAAAGAAAATAAAATATAAAATCTTTAGTACGAACAGTTTAGTTTCACAGTTGGTAATGTGTGTAAAGTGATCCTTTTATTTTCAAGGTAACCAATACATTTTTCAATTACCTGACAAAAAAATTGATCAATTTATTCATCAATAAATTGAACTGTGTAAAACCAACTTTAGATTCAATAAGGCGTAAATAATTATTTTTAAACTTTACTTTAAAACCACCTTCTAAATTAAACCAACCTTTATGCCAATCCTAGGAGAACCCGTAATTTTATTTTGGACAGTCCCCAGACCCGAAAGGAAAGCGGGTAATACGGTTGTGTTTATTCATAAGGCCAAAAATTATAGTTAAGATTGTTAATGAACAGATGAGTATTATACACCGATAAACCGATTTTAATAAATATCATATTTCTCGTTGTTGCCTAACACTGATCGTAGCGCCCCTCAATTCCACGACTAAAACCACTACAGAATTAGTATCGTTCAACCGATTATGTCGTAATTAGTCTCAAATGAATATTCAACTTGTGTAGAAGTACCGGTTTCTGAGTTTTCAGAGAGACCTAGAATTTATCGATTTTTCTAAATAATCCTAATGCATGCGCAATGTTAACCTAATCCGATGGAACTGAAATTTGGCACATTTTAATGCTTCATACTAAAATACAACATGGGGAAGGACTATATAAAATAAAGTAAAACTTCGAAAACAAGGACCATCCTTCACAGCTGAAAATACCAACTTAACAAAAAACCAATCAGATAACTTCGTTAGTCCGAACTCATCCGAGGAAGAACGAAATTCTGGTGCTAACTTAACCGCTCTACCCATACGAACGTACGTGATACGTCCGCTATATTATCGCCCGAACGCAACAAGCCGTATCCCGTACGTTCAAATACAAAATAATAAATGCATGACTATTTATTTTTGTTTTTCATTTACCGGTCGTGTATAAATATCTGCAATTTTTTAGTTATTGTCATCTTCTGTTTTTGTGTATATATGTGATATTTTGTGACTTTTTATGTTTATGTTTATGTACTTTGTGTTTTATCAAAAACTGACTTGCAAAGGATACAAAAAAGGGTCATAAATGGGTCTATTTTGTAAAAATTGTGTCTGGTATATTGTAAACAAGAGTTGTTATTGAGAAATCTGATGAAAAAAAAAAAAAAAAAAACCGACGATTTTTTACCAACTTTTTGAATAATAACCCATAGGTAGGGCGGTTAATATCTGTTATCAACTCATTGGCATGTATAGAAAAACTGTGTTCGTTTAATAATTAATTCGTTTAAGGTAATAAAAAAAAAAAATGTACGCCTATGTGTACATGCCTTGGAAATAAGTTTGATAACTAAATGTTTCTGTCAAGTATTGCATATCGTTCAAGAATTAATGATCGCACTGTACTTACTGGTAAATTCTTGGCTGAATCAATATACACAATCAAAAGAGCTGTACTCATGTTTGTCAATCGAAGCTGTTGTGTTTCAACTAAAGCTGCTTTCAGGTCATTGTAATCTGAACTTAATTTCAACCAGGTCATTCGAAGATGTACCATTCCATGTTTCGCTTGTTCTAATGTTAACCACTAAAAAAGAAAATAGAAACATTAATAAAATAGCAATGTAAACATATTTATATATTTCTTTCTCACTCATGCTTGCAAGACATGTGCGATTATCTGGATAAAAGATAACAGACAAAAACACTAGGATACTACTCATCAAATTATCTAGATACAGATACCGAATAATATGATGCGTTATCTAGTTAACAAAAACAGATAACGAATCGAAGTAAAAAACAAAAAAGAAGAAAACAGATCAAAATTAAGATCATAAAATAAAAAAATATAACTGTTATATTTTATCTGAAATGTTTAAATTTAAATAAAAAATAAAAGACAATAACACTAGTATCTAGATACTTTTTCAGATATGTTTATCTAGATCAGTGGTATTTAATCTGTGATCCACCGAACCCTGGGGTTCCGCAACTTCAATTAAATGGTTTTATTCTGTTTTTTATAACTCTTTGTTTGGATACAATGATTTTGGTAAATTTTGAAAATTGAATAACTTTAAATCTGACAGTGCTACAAATTTCTTAAACACCATTTTCGTCATCAGTAGGTATTATTTATTCTAAAACAATTAATTTTACTCGACAAAAAGTTCAAATTTGTTGAGTAGTGATTATTATTTACTTCTTATATCACCTACCATTTAAATATGTACTGTATTATTGGATTTTATATTTATAAATTACAATATTACTTTGATTTTATGTTGACAATGATTGCTAATAAATGTTTATAATAAATAAATAAGAAAGATTCAAAACAGCATATCGCTAATTATTCGATTCAATTCGATATTTATTTATAATTTGCATCAAAAATTATATTAGGTAGGTACTGCATTATTTAAAAAGTAAAATAGTATATTATATCTACATTTAAAAAATATAGAAATATAGTTGGCTATAAAATATCAATTTATTAAGACTAAATTCAATAATAAACATCTAAATTATTATTTTAAAACGTTTGACATTCAAATTAAAAAAAGACAGCAAATTGTGGTTTTTTGCCTTGGGGTTCAAAAGAAATACTATTTAAACTGTAGGGTTCCGCAGATGTAAGAAGGTTGAAGACCACTGATCTAGATAAACTCAAACTGGTGCCGCGAGGGGGCAAAGGCATTTAGGAGTTCACCGAATCTCTAAATGACGATTTTTTTTGTCTATAGCTCTCTAGACACAGCTGATAAAAATACCAGGGAGCAAAAAAAAAATCTGCGTTGGGGAAGGACAAAATACTCCAATGTACTAAACCAGTGCTTCTTAAACTTTTTGATGTCGCGGCTCCCCTGCAACTCAAATCTATATCCCACGGCCTCCCTAATTTTTTTTTTTGGAACCAAGATTAGTTAAAATATATATAATCTGTCTCAATTTGTAATACGAAACTAAATCTGGTTACTTTGGTGACTGTTGTGGTGTAAATAGACTTTTTTGAAACCATGTAAACTTGTAAATCTGGCTTTCACATTTTTGGTGAAGTTTCATTATACTGAGGTTATATTCACTCAAAAACTACATGTCAGATACCAAATTGACATGTCAAATTCGTGATTGACATGTCTAATATTTTGAATTATATACAAATATTTATTTCATCTTATTTCGCTTATTCATAATTTCTGTTCTGGTTGTATAAAATATATTTCAAATACTTGTCAATTTGTGTTTTATACAATTTGTGTTAGTAAGTTGACATATAATTTAATGTCATAATGGACATTGTCAAATATTTTGAAAGATGGAACTTCAGAATTACCACCTTAAGATGATATTTTAAATATAAAACATAAAAAATGAAGTTTCCCTGTTAGTTTCGTATTACAAAATGAGACAGATAATACATACATATAGTTTTTTATCCTCATATCATTCAATAATCTATGTATAATGAAGAATAATATTTATGTAGCATTAAAGTTAAAGCGACATATCATTTTTAAATAATAAAATAATTAAGTGTTTTATTTGCGGTTCTTCGCGGCCCCCTTGTGGGAACACCACGGCCCCTTAGGGGGCCGCGGCCCACCACTTTAAGAAGCACTGTCCTAAACAATGGTAAAAACTATAGACCAGCGGTCGTCAACCTTTTTACATCGCGGGCCGCATTCAGTAACAATATTTTTAATTTTTAAGTCGGGGGCCGCTTTTTTCTATTTTTTACGAAGATAAGTTCTTGTTTACGCGTATTTATGTGTAAACGTAAAACGTATTTACGTGTAAATGTAATACGTAAAAATAAATACGCCTTGAGTGTGTAAAAATAAGAAAAGTTAATTAAATTTTATTATTGGAGGGCTGCACAAAATTGTTCGGCGGCCCAATTCGTGCTACGATCCGCCAGTTGCGAACCCTGCTTGAAATAGTACAAAAACCGCGTAACAGATAGTTTTTCTGATTTCTCGACATTAGACTTATTTTCTCGAGAATTCTCGAGAAAAATAATTATATAATTATTAGAATATACATCTTTTTTTAATGTTGAAAATATTGTAGAGGATAAAAACATGTTAAAATTATAATCACCTTTAAAGTACTAAAGTAAAGGCGTCGAGCAAATTTTACATTTCTCGAGAATAGAAAAATGAGAATTTAAATTTTTTCTCGAGAAATTCTCGAGAAGAATCACTAGTAACAGAAAAGTTGCTCGAAATTATATTGGGTTTCGATTTTAATTCAAATAAATATATTTTAATAATTTTCTTACCATATCAGCTTGACCTTGTTTAACGATGCTGCTGATTTCCACCGTAGCTCTATAAAACAAAACATATTAAACAAATGAAATGTATGTCGATATGTATATTCGATATGATGTGAGGTGCACGTGTTAAAGCAAAGTGCATGATCGAAACAAAATAATAAGCATGCTGTACATATTTACATTGTTCAACATTGAACTAGGGTTAAGCTAATTTACTTCCAAAATTAATATATTATTTGTGATGGGTAATTTTCTATTAACTGTTAAACTAATTTTGCAAATGCTCAGCTTTGGTATTCATATTTTACAGAGCCGTATAAATACAAAAATAAATCACTATATAAAGTACCTACTGAGAATTAAAAAAAAAAAAAAAAAATACATACATCCAGTGATTTGATTCCGGCGGAGCGTTAACTAAACCATTTTTTCCTTTTTTTTTTTTAATGTTTTCCTTTTTCGACTCAAGTATTAGTTATTATTATTGCTATTATTAACATATAAGCGTCCCACATTAGCTTAAGATGTAATCCTGAGCTAAAGTCTATTTACGGTAAAATTATAGTTAAGCAATCAGTAATCAAATCTAGGCAACCGAATAGTATCAGTCCCCTAGGCATTTCACGGTAAAAATAATCTGAACGTAGCGTCTTTTACAAATTAATAGTTGGCAATACTGTACTGCTGCCTAGTTGTTCTGACAGTTAAGCTTTCATTAAATATATGTTATTAAATTATACATTAGGTGCTTTCCAGATAGGTGTGAAATACTCTGAACTACTCCGAACTGTTCTACTCCAAACTACTCTGAAAATTTTTGTATGTGGAACACTTTAGTTGAGTATTTAGTGGAAAGAGGCTCCGCTATCTTACGAATTAACAAATGTCAAAGAAAAACTATCCTAAATGGACAAATTATTTTAAATTTTACATATTTATGATAAGATAAATGGATTTTATTTAATATTAAAAAAATACACAGTTATAAATACGGGATAAATCTTTAACAAGTTTGAATTGCATCAACTGTTTACCCCCACTACAAAGGAACTCCAAGTTCTAAAATATAGGTATGTACTTCAGGGGACGGGGGAAGGAAATTCTGTTACTCTTTACAGCAACCTGGAAAGCGCCTATTATGTCATAAAATCATGCGGGTATAATATTTTTATATCATACCCGCTGAATACGCAAGTCTTAACTGAAAATGTCCGTGAAGAAGCTCATTTTAATTTTTAAAAACGTGCCAACGTTTCACCACGTGATATTATTACGTAATACTAATTTTAACATAAATAGACTTTATATCATACTAAAAAACGAAAGATGAAAATTTCAATTTATAAGAATCCAAGAAAATAATTGTTAGAAATAAGTTTTTTTTTTCATCTTTTTTAAACTACTTATTTTACTTTCAGGCGTATCACTCTTTCTCGTAAGTAATATACTAAGTGACAAAAGTGCAAAAGGGACAAATATTTCGATTTAACTTCAAATGTCGCAACTTTTGCAAAGAAAATATGGAAATCCATTTCAAATTCGGGTTTTGGAAGACGATAAAATGCCGGACATAATGATTTAGTATGGCGCTGGAGAAGAGTTGTAATGATGCGGCGAGGGCATCTACATAAGCGCTAACATTTTCACTTTATCAGAACCGGCGGTGCCTATGTAAAAACGAATGAAATTTATCGAAATAAATTAAATTTATTGCTAACCATTACTACACATAAGCGACACTGTCACGAATTGACACTGACGTATTCTATGTAGCGGGAGAGTTTTTTTTTTTTTTTTAATATACATGACAATAATCGAATCAAAATAGAAAGATTTTTAAAAACAAATTTTTGTTTCGTAATCTTTTTTGCTCGAATTTTTATTTGATATTCCACATTAAATTTTTAAAATATAATTAATATATTGGATAAAATAATAATTTGGTGGAAAAAATATTTTAATCAAAAATTCCGAATGTACCTACTAGTCCGGTTCACAGCACTTAAAATTTGAAAAACAAGTTTGTTTTTCGATACATACATAAATGTAATACTCCGTCCGTCCGAATATATGGTATACATTTTGATTTTTTTCTTGTCCGAAAATATGATATACATTTACTTTTAATTAGAATGATTTTATTTATGAAATAGTTACAAAAATCTAGTAAAACAAAGAATAACACAAAAAGTTTTAATTTAACAAGGATGTGGCTGTTCCACAGCTGTATGGAACATGATAATGTTGTTTGTAATCGTCACTTACGATGAAGTTTTGCCTTATTAATGTGCGGAATCTTATAGGAATTCCCTTCTTTTGCTCTCATGGTTGCTTCTAGACAAGTTTACAATCTTAGAAAAACATTATCAAGGGTTTGTATGTTTAATGCATTAAATGCATTTTGTACGCATTCAATCAGTTCATCGATTGTATTCGGTGAAGCTGTATGTTGTAAGAATTGTATAGAATTGAAAAAGCCAAGATCCAATACATTAAAATCGGGACTATTTGGCGGTTGTGATTTAAGTCGATTTGGAACTTCTTCCTTGCAATTCATCACAATTTTGATCAAAATTCGCCATTTTGTTAGAACAGCGGGTGTCACTTTAATTTGTCTAAAATACGCGGTTCTTTTTCTGTGAATTACAGTCTGTTCCAAACGGTTAGGCGGAACTAAATGGGAATTTTGTTCTTTTAGGTTGTCACGAGAAGGGACCTTGCTAGGGTTATTTCATTTTTCACGTTGGAATGTCAAAATCTAAAATTCCAACAATGAAACCATGGAAACGAAGTATATATGTCAAAATTAAATTATTTTTTTTGTATATTTTAATGACAAAAATATAAATAATTGGGAAATTTGTAATAAGAATGACACAAAAAATTAACATATAAAGAAAATGACATTTTAAAATGATGAAAAAAATCAGCAAAAAATGTTTATTGTGAGTATGATTTACAAAGCTTAAACAACACGCCCAAAAAGCACGATTTAAACGATGAAAGTAACTAGATTGCAAAATCTAGTTCCGCTTAACCGTTTGGAACAAACTGTACTTTTCACACATGCTAAACTATTTGCGCGCTTTTTGTTTATTAGTTGCCTAGCAATTACTTCGAAATAAAAACAAAAAAAGATGAAGATAATATTACTTTCGAGAATACCATAATTTAGTAATGTATACCCTATTTTCGGACGAAGAGAGTATTTTTTTAGTGATATATTTTTCCACGTCTTAGTATTTTTGCCAAATTTCAACTCTCTAGATCTAACCGTTTGACCACAATTTCTGGCAAACAGACAGTCACATTAGTGGTACTACCAATGTTTCTTGATTATACGTACGAAATCCTATAAAATGATCGCTTATTTAACATCACAAATTTGACCTAACTGCGAACGCTCCGCCCCCAAACTGTATGTTCTAAAACTAAAAGAGATACCATCCAAATTAAATTGGATTATAAAATATTCAAACTGATATATTACAAAAACAATACTATTTCATTGGTTTAGATTATTTATAATTTTTATTTTAAAAAATGTTTTTTGCAAAATAAATATCATTTCATAGCGAAAATATTGTTTAAAAAAATCAATTAAAAAAAATAATAATATGCTAGTAAAATAGTTTTGAAATAATATAAAATGTCTTTATGAGTTTCGAGCAAAATTTTCCAACGTAATCTTGCGAAGTGATTTCAAAATGATTTTTTAATAATAAATTTGTTACCATAAGTGAGCAATTCAATTCACCACCAACAAAACTTTGAAAAAAAGACAGTACAGATAAATTTCGTGTATCAAAATTAAAATAGAGATAGATAAAAAGTAAATTCTACCTTCCGAGAAAGTCATCCTTCCCAGTCTTATCTTTATCAAAGAGCCAGAAGCGAGCTCGTGACCCGCAAGCGTCCTCGACCAAGCACTGCGCTATCAAATCACATGTTATACCAACACCATGCCAGAACTATATTATACGAATAATTGTCAACACACTGTTACCAACGTTAAAAATAATACAGGGTGTGCGTTCTACAAACCAACCTCAATCAAAATCTCAATATTCACCTCAATTCACACTAAATAAAACACTCGAAAGCTGTTCATATGTACAGTGCGTCCTGTCACATGATGTACCTTTCATAAAAATTGTTTCGTAAATATAAAAACAAACCATAAGATTTTCACTCGTTATATTGCTGGTTATTAGTTATTATCGATATCTCGATCTGTCCGATATTTTGTTATTATCGATATATAATATAATTATCGATATATGTTAATATCGTAATTAATAATTCACTTATGGATATAGTTTTTACATTTACAGATTTTTTTGTACTTCTTAATTTTACAATAATAATGTTTAAAATCAAAAAGAACAGGGACAACCAACAAACTTTTCAACAATACTAATTCTTGGCTATCTACATTCTTGGCTCGCAATGCAGCACGAGATGACCAAGGTACAAATTTTCAAAAAGGTTGCAGTTCCATTTCCTACGGATCCGAGTCATTGACAAGAAGTAAAATGAACTATCGAGTGGTATAATGGATTCTGCAACTCAACTAAAATAAAAGAAATAAAAATCTGTTTTGTGAGAATGAGTTGGAATACAGTATATAAACACAGTCTTGGAATGCTTCCCATAGAGCAGAGCTGCCCAACCAGTCGACCGCGATCTACCAGTCGATCGCAGCGTGGTTTTAAGTAGATCTTTAGTTTTCTCTCGCTTCCATGTACTTAATATTTTTTTAAAATATAAAGTAAAAATTAATTGACGATTTTCTTTGGCGATCAATATGTTAATCGTCGGATTAAAAGTGCAGCCTTGGAGGGCCTATGAAGAATCTTCATTACCTTTTTTTTTTAAATTCGTTTTGTGAATTAGTTTCTTTTTACATGAAAAACTGCTTTAATACGGCAATATGTAATGCATATTTTCAAAATTTTCTTTCCTTAAGAGGACCCTCATACCCAGGAGGGCACTAGAACACATTCAAAAGCAGGGCTTCGAACCGTTATTTTTTTCGTTTCGGTTTTCGTTCCGGTTCAATTAAAAAAATATATATCGGTTCGGTTCCGGTTTTCGTTCCGGCAAAAATAACGGTTTTTTTCGGTTTTCGGTTCAGTTCCGAGTGATAAACTTTTATACTCTATCTCCGAAAGACTGATAGTAATAAAATTTATTATTTGTAAAAAGTTATTTTATTATCACACAGAAGCGGTAAAACAAAAGCAACAAAATATGAATAGTTCGAAACGAAATATTGTTAAAAACAACCGAGTGTGCCGCACATATTATATGGGAATACGAACTAGGGTTAAACACAATAGGCCATAAAAATTTGACACTAAAATTTTGAGGAAAAATATGGTCACAGGGGTGTGTTTATTGATATGATAAATATGGTCACAGGCGTGCGTTTAATAAAATGATAAATAGTAATATAGAAATACACAAAACCAATTTAAACGTGTGTAAAATGTGCACGCCACTGGTAACTACCTGACTAAATGATTTAGTACTATTAGTCTTTCAGAGACAGAGTATAAATGCTTTTATTTGTATTAGAAATTTATTTTCTACTATAATTTAGAAGAACATTTTATTCCTTATTCTTTGATAATCATACATAAGGTCGTTGCCGTGGGCGGGAGGGGGGGTTCTGGGCGTTCAACCCCTCTCTTCCGAAATAATAGAAACGCATTTTTTTTTACTTATCAGTTAAAAAATTACGAATTACGATTTTTTTCTGCTCATCAGTTTAAAAAATAATCTTAAATAAAATGTATTTTATATTCATTCACATAAACATTATCTGAACCGAAATAAACCGATATTTTTTTTCGGTTCAGTTCCGGTTTTCGTTCCGACAAAAATAACGGTTTTTTTCGGTTTTCGGCTCAGTTCCGGTTCGAAGCCCTGTTCAAAAAAGGCATAAAAAAAGGGTTTAAGATTTAAAAAATTTAAAATTTCAATAGTACAAGGTGGACAAAAGTTAAGAGGACTAAATATTTAGACTGCCATCTTAATCGCCAACCGACTCATCTGGCTGATAAAATAGAACTAAAAACGGCATTTCCTGGGCTAGTAAGTCGGAACGTAATTTTGTTGCACAACAACGCTAAGCCGTAGGTTGTAATTACTATTCAGCAGGCCATATATAGTTGATAAATTCAACAGCACGAGGTAGATAAAAGTTAGGTGAACCATATATTTAGACTGCCATTTTGGTCTGGTGTGTATCTGTTAATAAGTACTGTACAGTTGAATAAAATACACGTTGCCAGTTTATAATGGAGTACTACACTGTTCAACAAAGCATTGTTACTGTGAAATTACCAAAACCAGTTTTCAGTTTAAACGTTTATAATGTTACAAACAGTTTAAGATACCGCTTCAAGTTATAAATCATTACAACTGACGAAGCACATTTTGATGTTAGGCTGTATGAACAAAAATAATAGCCGCTTATGGCTATTGACAACCTAAAATTGATACACCAAAGACCTTTAATCCACGCAGAAAATACACTGCGAGAAATGCCAGTAAGTTTTCTTTTTGAACGTTCCTACTGAATATAATACATTTAATAATTGATAGATCAAAAGTTGCACGCATGGGGGATTAATAAACAAGGATCGCAACGGAATAATTATATACCTCCAATTCCAATAAACTGTACATCGACGACAATAAAATATGCAGGAGGGATACTTCTGCTATTTGGGAAGCATGACAACAAATAGGGATACAAATTATGACGTTGATTATAAAATACAAAAAGCGCTCCTAACATTTTCCTTGCTCCTCATTCCAGTTAAAAAACAATTGTAAAATTAAGAAGTGCAAGTAGCAAAAATTAAATTCGATAGCTTTCAGGGATAGAGCCAGTTTCTGAACTGCAATTTAATTACTATAAGATTTTTAAAAAGTTGAAATAAATTCTATTATTAAATCTGTAACTTCTAATAAATAGGAACTGCATAATATTACTATTATATTGGTAACATGCAGCGGTCACCAAAATGAGCCCTGGGTCAAATTAGATATTTAGAATAATTAATATATTCTCCAGCTAGATAAACATATGGGAGTTCCTCTTTCAAGGCCTGAAGTCTCATTATTTCTAAATTGGTAAGACCTTATGTGGAGCTATAGTCCGTTCAAAGGTGAGTATGCAGGACAGAACATATGGAGTAGCTCTTTTTCATACTCTCTAATGGGTTTATACAATGACGCTATCCTTTTCTTGCTTGTCGACGTTGCCAGCTCTAAAACACGCTGATCTGTGAAGACGCAGTATTCTACAAATGGTCATTTGTTTTTGGTGAGTGTTATTTTGAGTTTTATAAGAGTTGATTTTTAAAAAATCATACGATTTTTTCATATTATTATAATTGACACATTTGACACTTTTACAACATTTGGCAATATCGCTCCCATTTGCCATAAGAGCAATACTGCATTCTCACTTTTGAACGGACTATATATAAGATAAGTCGTGAACAGTGCTTTATTAAAATCTTCAAGGTTTTTGTCTTTTCTGGCTAGATCCCTAGCAGGTTGTCACAAAATGCAGGGATAAAAACATTATAGGCATATAAATCCACAGATGTCCCATATGATGTCCGATTGCTGAATAAAAAGAAAAAAAAAATCCACTCTTATCACAACATTGCTAAATATTCCACATGTTTATCCATCAATACTCTCAAAAGCTGATGCAAAGCAATATGACTCTTTGCTGTTCTTTTTTTTTACAAAGCCAATTTTCATGACTAATTTAGAAGAATCTATATGTATTGCAATGAAAATTTACAAAATGACGAATTTTGATAAATGTACAAAATGCCATAGTTGAATACTGAGAAGGATGTAAAATTTTCAAAATGTAATGTTTTGCAACTAATAAATTAAATGATATCGCCTCGTTTCATCTTGCTAGATATAGTTTCATGATATCTAAAATACGCCTTATTTGCCATAGGAACCTTATAGAGTAAGGTACAGACAAATCGCAAGTAGAAAAAAAAATATCCAGAGAGACCGAAAAAATGCAAACTTGAAATAGAAAAATTGGTAGAAAAGTATAGAACAGATATAATAGATAAAGCACGAAAATAGATAAGAAAGGAATTAAATTGGACAGGTAAATACCTGTCCCATAAAATAGAATCTGAAAATAATTAGTGTAGATAATTCTATTATTATACAATAATTTCACTGGCATGGAAAAGCAACACGTGATTTTAAGAAGTAATTAGAAGTATTAGTTACACTATCGTGTAAAATCTGAGGTGACATGTTAAATGTATATTACTACTTTTCCATTCTTCTAATTTTGGTATAGGCATTTCTCTTAAAGCATCCCAAATGGTCCAAGTATATATGTACATCTTGTACGAAATGCGTCCTGCCTTTTATATATATTATTAATAGTCTTTATCAAAAACGATGAATCTAGCAAGATGACACACATAATTAGTTTGGTGATTTGGTGCATGAATTTGTATAATATTAAAGTATATACAACTTATATACATTAATAGTGACTCCAAACATTGAACACTTTAATAATCATTATGAAACTAATTAGATAGTTTTAATTTTAAGATACCATATTGTGTCTCACAACACTTACAAACATTGGTTTCGACGTTTTAAAATCGGTAATTTTGATATCAGTTCGAAACACTTAACAACACTTCGGAACACCGTGATAATTGAAGACAGATGGTTTGTAACAATTACTGAATGGCAATTCGTCACAGCGAGACGCGGAATAGCAGGAAGTTAATCAACAAACTGTTTCGAGACGATTGCATGAGATGGATAAATTATAAAGCTCAAAACATGGCTACCACATGAAACCGGCTCAGTACATACATTTCGTTGCTTGACAGGTTACCCTGGCTGATAATTAGATTATGTACAACAATCCTAAACGTATACATTACATCCCGGTCAGCCATCAAATTCAACAGTAAAACCGAACAGTCCTAACAAAAAGGTCCTTCTATACATCTGGAGGTGTCCTTCATTTCATGAAATTTGTGCTGTTTTACGATCTAATCCGGCCGAGATAAACGATTACTACCGAACGCAATAGTCGGCAACCGATCCATCTGGCTGACAAAATGGCACAATATAGGGCAGGGGTTCTTAAACTTATGTAGCCCGAGGACCCCCTTTCTAACAACATTTTTTTTTTGCGGACCCCACCCAACCCTAGGCATTTTACGTCGTTCTTGAGACTTAATTTCTGGCACAATAATCTCATAGGCACTTCGTTATAATAAATATTGGTAAAACTGTATTGCTGGTTATTTTAATAAAAGGTCTTTATATGGATGATCATTTTTATTAGCATAAAGAATATCAACATAAAATTAATGAAAATAGTAGTAAAGAGAATTAAAAAAGTTACAAATTATAATACGTTAAACTCATACAAACATTTCTTGGTCAAATATTGGTCAAAATAGATCTTATTATCAATAGTCACAACAATGCAAAAAATTGCATTGTTTTATTTATTATTCCGTACGCAGATGAATAAAAATAATTAATTTTTTACTAATTATTGTTTAGTTATGTTAATAACTAGTTAAGTAACAACAAATACAAAAAGTCTTTACCATGTAGGATTTTTATTAAATGAGTTATTTGAATAAAAGCGAAAAGTTGGGGGATGTAAAGTTAATGTCAAAATTGTTTCACCGACCCCCAAGGGTCCGCGGACCCCAGTTTAAGAACCGCTAATATAGGGCATTGCCTGAGCCAGGAAGCCGGAAGGTTATTTTGATGCACAATAACGCTAAGCCGCATGTTGTGACTATTACCCAGCAAGCCATCTTTAATGGCTGATATCGGCGATTAGTCTCGTTGCAGAAATAGGCCGATGTAAAATAAATAAATAAAAAAAATTTAAGGGCTGATAAATTCTCCAGTAAATAGTGTATTCATTCGAAGTAGCAACTTCAGATTATCACTTATTCCAAACTGATAATATACAGTGAATTTATTCTTTTATGCAACATGTACTATGTCATTACCATGGATACAGTTTTTGACAGCAATATAAATCGTGTTCATTGCAACATTTAAAAAACCATATTTATTAGCAAAATCAAAATATTTTATTGAAAATACAAATTAAAATAATAATAACAATAATAATAAATAAATAACTAATAAAAACTTATAATAAATGTTCAAAAGTTTCTCCGTTTACTTGCATACAAAATGTTAAGCTATCAAAAATTATTCAAAACATTCAGCAATTGCTCTTGAGGTATATTGTTGGATGCTTAAACAATTATGTCTTGCAGTTTAGCAACATCCCTAAGTTCTCCATTATAAACTTTGGCCTTTAAATATCCCCAATAAAAAAAATCATTGGGTGCCAAATCCGGAGATCTCGCTGGCCAATTCATCGACCCTCCTCTTCCAATCCAGCTTTTTGGGAAAGTTCTATGTAAATATTCTTTAACTATTCTAGAATAATGGACTTGTGCGCCATCATGTTGAAATCATACTTGTCCATTAATATTCAGGTTTCAAAAGGGCTAGATATTTTGCGGCATTAAGGTTACCGTCAATAAAAAAAGGCCCTATAATATTGGTTCCTATTATCCCTGCCCAAACATTTAATTTTTGCGGATTTTGAGTTCGGGAGGAATGAAACAAATGTAAATTTTCTCGACTCCAGTACCTAAAATTTTTTCTGTGCACTTCACCATTTAGAGTAAACGTTGCTTCGTCTGTAAATAAAATTCTTTGAAGCATTGTTGGGTCGGAATAAATTTTTTAAAACATTTCCAAACAAAAATCCATACGTACTGCTGCATCCCTTTCTAACAATTCTTGATGATTTTGAAATTTGTATGATCGAAACTTTTCTTTTTTTAAGAAGTTAAAAACAGATCCAGTACTGACACCAACGGTTTGTGCAATTGATCTTAAAGTATTTTGATTGTTTTCTTCCACTTGTAATAATATTTCCAACTGCTTCTCTTCTGTAAGCACGTGGGATGTTGTTCTTTTTTTTTTATTATGTTTTGACTTAAGACATCCTTCGCGATGAAATTTATTAACTAGTCTAGAAATTGTAGAGGGATTTGGTATTGGCCGATCTGGATAAGTTGCACAAAATACAGCAAAAACTTCTCTTAAACTCATTTGGGAGTTATACCAAGTTACCATCATTATTTTTTCTTTATCTGTATATACATGTTGATTAATTTTTAAATCAGTAATGAGCAAAAGTATACACACTAATTGTCTATGTTGCAAATGAAAATGAACACGATTTATATTGTATCCATGGTAATGACATAGTACATATTGCATTAAAAAATATATTCACTGTATAAATGAAAATGGTGTTTTTTCTATTGCAATGTTAACTTAATTACACTTGGTATTTATTATCATTGGCGCGACAGCCCGAGGTGATCCTTGGTCTCCTGTTTCCAGGCTTGAAGACCAATAAGAGGAACCAATAAGATCGGTTCCTCTGAGCTCTTTGCGCATGTCGATTTTAGTTTGAGACAGATGATATGTTGTCTTTCTCAATCCTTTAGGTTACGTAAAATTGGCGTTATTCCTTCTCTATTAGTGGTTCCTATGAGATTACAATTTGGTGACCTCAGTTTGGTGCCTAAAATGACCGCTAGTCGTTATCATTTTGAATAGACATCCAGATAGATAGCAAAAGTTTACTGAAAGCGAAGGCAAATATTTTGATGATTGAGACATCGAATAGTTATGAGCTTCGCCCGAAGTATGGATATTTTTTAATAATACCTCATATATTAGCAAATTCTAAAGCAAATAAGTTAAAATTAATAATGATTAGAAAAGTTATCAATAATTTACGAATCACAAAAACTATGATGTGAGTATTAATGGATATACAGAACTTAAAATTCATAAAACTCCAACTGTAAAAAGAAATTCAACATCACAAAAGCAATTGTTCAAAACCGCAGAACCAAACCAATATTCTACCTGCCAAGAAAATCATCATTCATGACTCCTGGAAAACCGGGATCCCAATCCCAGAGTTCAATCAACAGTTCTTGTCTCTTTCTTGAGTTTACCTCCGCCTATTTACACATAACTACGATACAACTTATACGAATAACATTAAGAATAAATAACATTTATCGACACATTTATAATTATAAATTTACCCCTTCGTGCAACACCCTTGCAACATGCAACACAGCACAGGCAACATGCACAAATAAAATATGAAGATGAGGTTTTTTATGATTTTATTTTTGTTTTTTTATTTTACTAATATAGGTTTATATTTTGTTTATGTATTCTTTTCTTTTGTTTTTTATTAGTTTCATCAAGATTAAAAATGAATACTGTTAGCAAATTATTATGTTTTATGTGAAGTGTGAATTTGCACACATTTCAGGGTTTTGTAGGTATTTAATAAGTGTAAGAAGTCAACAGTATGCTGGATGTCTAAGACAATATTTTTTCTATACAAATCTTCAGCCCATAAACGTCCCCCAGAAGTCTCACCAAGCCATAGTTTTCATTACCGTACTGCTACTTTATATTAGGCACGAGCCTTTCATTCTAAAGAGTGTAGTTTCTACAACTCCCACGGTGAACTAATCCGGGTTGGGAGTGCTGATAAATTTATGATGTGATGCATTTTTTAATTTTTATTTTTTTAAAATTATTTTTAAATGAGGATGATGTGATAAGGATTAATACAAATATCCATGCCCTGACCGAGATTCGAACCTGGGACCTATAGGACGAGATGTAGGGTCGTTACCTCTGCGCTACCAAGGGCGGCATTTTTTAAAAAAAATATTTATTTTTTTTATATATAATCACATCAAAATCAATAGTTTTTTATGACATTTTTATTTGTTCTTTGTGTACTAAGATCTTCCATTTAATTTTCGGAGTTAGATAATAGATAGATATTGTTTGATATCTATGTTTACGGACTGTAAAAACAACTGCTCGTATGAAAAAATTATGTGGTCTGAATCTTCACACATTTCAGGGTTTTGTAGGTATTTAATAAGTGTAAGAAGTTAATAGAATGCTGGATGACTAGGACAATATTTTCTCTAAAATCACATCAAAATCAAAAGTTTTTTAACACATTTATTCGTTAATTTGAGAACTAAAAGCTTTCATTTTAAACTAATAAACGTATTTCTCATTGTTAACAATATGTTATTTGTTTTATAAGTATTTCACTAATATGAATGATTTATTCCTCTTTGATGCCTTAAAAATAAGACAGTAACAGTAGGCGCTACGCCTATTCATCGAGTTCACTTGTGTAAGCTCCTAACACACATGAACTCGATAATCACTTGTTAATTTTTTTATTTCTTTATTTCAAAAAAAAAAAATCCTATGCCAAAAATACAAAAAAATCCATAACAGCAAGAGCCGTAATTTACCATGAATTGAAATAAAATAAATCGAATGAAAATAATTAATATAGTCAAAAACTGCAATATTTTCCAAAAACGAAATCTGTTAAAAAATGCTTCACGTACGTTTCCAGTTTAGATTATATATTACGTAGATTTATTCCAGATTTTCAGTTGAACGCCTTTGCGTTAAAGGGTACGGGAGAGTATTTTTAAAATTATATTTTCGAAAAAATGGGTTAAACCAGTGGCTCCCAAACTTTTTCAGCTCCCGGCGCCGTATAGTATCAGAATTTTTCAGCGGCGCCCGAAGTTAAGACATTGGTCTAACTAACGTTGTTGGAGGAATATTGGAACGTTTTCGCGGCGCCCCTGTAGCCCAACCACGGCGCACAGTTTGGGAGTCGCTGGGTTAAACTAAAGAAAATCTAAAAAACTATTTTCCACAACATCTTTATCCACGTCTTAAAAGCTTCCTTTTAATACAACACAAAAAAAAAATAAAAATAATATATTTTTTTAAATATACAAAAAATCTATATATTTCTAAAAACTGATCAGATTGATCAAAAATTCCTGTTGAAATATTCCGGTCCCCATGTATGTACGTTATTGAGTTTTTTATCAGATTTTTAGATCAACCTCCGAAATAGGGTTGGGACAAAAGTTTTTTGACATAACTTTGGTAAAACTCCCATAATTTTTTTTTTTTGTTCTCAAAAATAAAAATTTGCTTGTTCATCCACATATTAAGATGTTTCATTTGATACCCCACTCAAAATTTTAGAAAAATATTTAAGCTTTTTGACATACTTCTGGAGAAAATCCCATAAAAAAAAATATTTTTCAATAATAAAAATTTGCTTGCTAATCCACGAAGATTTTTTTTTTTTTTGTTCTAAAAAATAAAAATTTGCTTGTTCATCCACATATTAAGATGTTTCATTTGATACCCCACTCAAAATTTTAGAAAAATATTTAAGCTTTTTGACATACTTTTGGAGAAAATCCCATAAAAAAAATATTTTTCAATAATAAAAATTTGCTTGCTTATCCACGAAGTAAGATTTTTTTTTTTTTATACTCAAAATAAATATACAGTCGATTCCGCTTAATTAGGACACATCGGGACTTAGGCATTTTGGCCCAATTAAGCGAATTTCACATAAAATTAAACAATGCATATTTTTCTTTCAATAATTTTATTTTATAAACTCTTGGACAAAACTATAAATTACATATAACCAAAAAATATAAACTTTTAAGAAAAAATAATAATTAATTCCAAAATAAAATAATAAATAGGTACATACAATTTAATTCAATGCAAAAATGCGTCAAGTGTAGTCTGTGTTTTGTTTTTGTAACATTTCACTTCTACAAAATCAGCACAGGTATTCAGTGCGGATGGTCATACGTAAATGAATGTGTTGGGAATAAAGTTCACAGCGCGCGATACTAGTGTAATTATATTGATATTTGCTAGTTTTTTAAATATATTTTTTCATCTTGTGAATCAAAAAGATATGAAGCGCATCATATTAAATTCTTTGTACATATTTTTTCTTGAGAAGGGCTCCCTTCATTTCCTTCCTGTATAAAATAACGCTGTAATATTAAATTCTTTGTACATATTTTTTCTTGAGAATATGTGTAACATAATATGTACTGTGATCGTAAATTTACTGTCCCAATTAAGCGGAATGTTGTCCCAATTAAACATGTAAATTTACTGTTGGTTCCTTGGTTTGGTTTCTGTTCTTTGAGATTTGGCCCAAATAAGCGGCTGCCCCAATTAAGCGGTGGCCCAATTAAGCGGAATCGTCTGTATATATATTTTCATTAAATGTATTTTTGTTTATAATTTTTTAAAAATACATCTATATATTCATAACCGGCGGAAGCGGGCATGCAAGGCATGCGGTGCGCCGACGAGAGGGGCGCTGACGTGAGATTTAAAAGGGCGCCAAATGCCAAATGAAGAATTTTGGAAGTGAGGACCTTTTTTTAGGTCGGTCTTTACTTGAAATTTAGAAGTGAGGACCTATTTTTTTAGGTCTTCATTTGAAATTTAGAAGGGAAAACCTTTTTTTTTAGGTATTCATTTGACATGCTCGAAAGAAGCTAGTTAATAGCCCTGTCTACGGGCGCTCAATTAAATCTTGCCTACGGGCGCCACAGACCCTCGCGCCAGCTCTGTATATATTTATCTAGTGATGTGTTTTTTGAATTCTCTAAAATTTTACTATAAGATATTTAAAATCCGCAATGTAGTTTTATTATATAATTCTCCAATAACCCATATTCCAACAATGTCCAACTATTTTTTCCCTACATGCGACATAAAGATTTGTATATGCATGACAAATTTACACTCTTTAGTTCCAACCATTTGGACACAATCTCTTCCGTTCAGGCATAAGAGTGACAGTTTAAGGATTTCTTACCTACAAAATCCTAATAATAACGTACAAAATCAAATTTCTATTGAATAAAATTCTATTTTTTTTTAAACAAATTTCTATTGAACAAAAAACAATATTTAATTATAATGTTGATGAAACTAATATTATATATTTTTTAAATATATACTATTTTATATTTCTGGTTGGCTATCAACAGTAATAAATCTTTCAAAACCGTAAATAACATTTTTTGGACCAACCTTTTTATAACCTTATATTATAAAATACTTCATAAGAAGTATTATTTTTATTAAACTGTAGAGAAAAAATCATACCTTCCAAGTAACTCGTCGTCTTTAGTTGGTACGTCATCATGGTCCCACAGATGAATATAGAGCTTCTGTCCGTTTTCCTCCAGGACCGTGAACTACAAGCCACACCACTCAACACCGTAACAACATACAACATCGCACAGCAACGACAGTACATTACGAGAGAAGATCTTTATATTTTATAAGATAATACAATCGAAGTAATAAAAATAACATGGAATAAGTCAGTCACAGATTATCAAATATTTATTTATTTACAGAATATTATTTATACATTTTTATGAGTGAACGACTAAAATTTTACTCGTCCGTATTTAAAAAGAATATGTCCTGCTATCGAAACTTATTTCTGTTTACGTTAACATGACTCCGTTAGATGCTAATTTATTTAGTGATCTAAATTCTAGGAACAAATAAATATTATCTAATTTTGAAAAAAAGACATTTAAAATAAACAAAAATACACTATTGTCTATGCCACGCAGGTCATTATTCAGTCAAAATTCAAAATGACACTACACAAGAAAAACAAGAGTACAAAGAGAGGACAAGTGTACATTTCTATAAAAATAAAGTCAGTTTAAGATAATTATGAAATTACATAACACTTGGTTAATAAAAGTTTGTTAGCGAAAATAGCGTCAAAATAAAAGATTTTTAAAAATGAATTTTTATTAATTTGGGCTACGAAACCGTTTATTTTACCCAGTATTATATTTATAAAAATTAATATTTTTCGAACAATACAAAAAATAAATAATTATAATACTTTTTTTAAATTTGAACAAAAATTCCGGACATTTTATTCCGTTTCATATCATTTTACAAAACATTTAATTTTTATTTTAAATTTTTAAACTGGCCCCTCTTGAAAATAGGGTGGGAAGCAAAAGCTTGTGTGCTTTTTGCACATATTTGACATAATCTGCGTCAAAATAAAAATAAATTCGTTCGATATTTTCTTTTCATTTGATGTTCTACTCAAAATTAAAAAACATATATTTTTATATTATTCATTTCTCAACTTCGTGCAAACATTTAATGTGACTTTTAATGAATGAATGGGACTTTGAGACCGATTGTTTTGACGTAGCAAATCGGGCTTTGTAAGACAATTTAGATTAAAAATGTCAGTTTTATTAGGGCTTAATTTTTAAATAATAAATGACATATTACTTTGATAACTGCATAACATAACAATATGACATGACAATTCAAATAAAAATTTGATATTTGAAACTTAAAGTGACATATTTTGGGTACATTAGACATTTTAAAAAAATCACTTAATATTTGAATCGAATTAGATCCGCACGAAGCAAAGAAATATATAATATGTATTTTATAATATACAGGGGTGTATCAAGATAGAGGGAATACGATGTTTCTCGAAAACGCGATGTGGGAGCAATTTTGGGAAAAAATTTACCCAAAAAATCGAATGGTAGTATTGAAATTTTCCGGAATAAACCGGAAGTACATAATGACTTGAAGGTAAATAATTTTTATTTCCAAGTCATCAAAGTACGTTCCATTTATATTTAAATACTTTCACATCTTTATGCTCGAGCTATCTGTAGCTTATATCAGAGTTTGTTATACCGAAAACGTACCACGGACCAATAAAATATTTAATTTTCTACCACGGACCAAAAAAAAGAAATGTACTATTTATTGTATATGTACTCTACATATAATATCTCAGTAATAAAAAATCACTGAAAAATGAACAAAAATCACAGAAAATTAACAACAAATCATATGAAAATTAACAAAAAATCCTTTTTGCCTTTCGTGGACCACTAATATTTTCTAAGGACCGCCAGTGGTCCGTGGACCACCGGTTGAGAAACAAGTCGTACTTGAAAGTAAAATTATTTCTATCGTCTGTCACGCAAAGAATATAAATGTACAGTTATCCTTATCCTTATAAATGTTTAAATCGAACTAAACGGAAATTTTATTTTCTTAAATTGTCATAAGCTCAGACACTAGGTTTCAAAATCTAGTTCCGCTTAAACCAAAGAAATAGCCTATATAAATTAATTACATTTTATAAAACATACTCCTCTTAACTAAAATTGTATCAAATAATGTTCTGTAAGTAAATAATTACTTATGAAAGTGACTATGACAGAAAGATCGAAAATTCGCAAAAGATTTTAAGATTTTATTTAAAAAGCCAGCTATCTACCTATTTATTAATTAAACTTTATAAAAATTATCACAAAATGAACAATATTTTATATACCCAAATTAGTAAAATTCTATTTACAATGAATAGATTAAGACAAAACACATCTAATCCTATATTAAACAAAGATAGTGTCAAAATTGGAAGAAGGGTATTTAAATTGGTACAATTAGTAGTTCCTACAGTGGCATAACACAAAGGTGTATAAACAGGGGCGGATCGAGGTATTGAACAGTTCGGGCGATGTGGATGATTCGACCCGGGCTCACGGGACTGGTTGACCATTTATAGGGAATGTTTAAAACGCTCGAGTCCTCGGGAATAAATAAAGAGCAAAGTATATTTAAATAAACTTATTTAATTTATATTTTTAATTATTAATATAAATAAAATGAAAATGATATATAATGAAAATAAAAATACAGTCTCTAAAATAATGAAAAATATGAGTTATTTCTAAAATAATATCATAGAATTGAGCATAGGTATTTGAGTGGATAGCAGCCATCGCATCGGCCCAAAAAGCCATCGGCCCATGGGGCGATGCCCGATCGCTAGGTCGATCCGCCCCTGTGTATAAATCACGTAATTGTGTCTCGGACTCGCAGGGGACTTACAGAAATTAGACAATGCCTACTAAATTTTCAAGTTGTAATGTGAAAATCATTCTTGAAGACATTTCTCAAATTGCATTACGCATGGGGCCTCCAATTGTTTAATGCACCACTAGACAACGAGCTATATTAAACCACTAGTAACCTATTTGTAGTACTTATAAAATATTGTCCATTTTTAAATGTTTTACTAAACTCTTTCTAATACCTCTACACTGTTTATTAAAATATTTATTTAGTTCTTAACTAATGACTATTATGAATGATTGATGATAATTTTTTTGTCTATTGTGTAGCGTGAAATCTGAAGATATACTTTTGGCGCCTCCAGCCATTCACTAGCACATTCTAATACTAATCTAGATAATTCTGTGCCAAATGAATCAGTTCTGAATGACTTTGTATCATGCGTCTATGAAATATTAGCTTTATTTTCACCACCAATTCCAAAATAGTTACGGATTAAAAAACTCATAAATAGAATAATCCTGGGACAAAATTGTAAAAATTTAAAACAATCTGCAGATGCATATTGTCGGGTTACTGCTAAAACAAGATAACACAATTATTTTCATTTTTGAGTAGATTTTTGAAGTAGACTTTCATACATATAATTGTATGTAGTACGTTCTAACAAATTTACTGCTAGCTTGAACGATTAAGACATATCAACAGAACTTTTATTTTCCAATATGATTTATTAAATCTTTTCAAATCTAAAAATGTTAATAAAACTGCATTCAAAGCTTCTAAATTAAAAAACTATACGCTGTGAGTTATGGATAAATTTGATTACTATTTTGACTGTTTTAACGTTTAATGACAGCGTTCACAGCTATGACAATTAATGCGTAACGAATGTTGAGACATCTATGTTTATCTACGAAGAAGTAAATGCATTTATGTGACTTTTTGCGAACCTGCCATCGGCCTAATCATTATATTTTAATAAGAAAATTGTAGCCACAAACTACAGCAATTCTTTTTCGTACTACGATTTCCGAAATTTGTTGATATTTGTGCGACAACATTTTTTAGGTTATGTAAAGTCAGGTAGCTAATATTAAAACAACGCATTAAGCTTAAGTTTGGAAATACATTAAGCTTATGTTTGGACATCGTACGGTGTATTAAATTAATAGCTGTGAATGGTTGCTTGAGTTACCACATGATAAACCAATAATCAGGATTTTAAACCATAGCTTATGAGTTTTGGGACAGCAAAAGTTTTTTGACAGGTTTTCAATAAAAACTGGTATCAAAAATAATTTTTTTCAATACAATTCTATTGATTAATCCACGCATCAAGAGCCTTCATTTGATACTGCACTCAAAATCTAGAAGACTAAAAAAAATCGAAAAATACATATTTATTATTATTTTTTTTACTGTACTTTTTAGGTGGCTCAATAATATTTCTATATGCCGACCGAAGATCTGTGTATATATGTCACATTTCAACTCTCTAGGTCAAGTCGTTTAGCTACAATGTCTGCCGTACAGACAGACACAAGAGTGTCGGTATAAGGGTTTCTTGGATACATCTACGAAACCCTAAAAAACGATATAAAAGTAAAATGACTATACAGCACACATTTTAGTCATCCTGAAATATATTTGCCCTAAGAATTTAATTTTTGAAGAAATTTTGTGTCATCAAATTTAATAATATTTGATTTCATAATTTTGATGCTTATAGCAAATGAAAGCTGTTTGAAAAGAGGGCTGTATATAACATTTTTAAATATATACCGGACAGGAAAAGATAAATATTTTATAGGTTTCTAAAACTATTTCAGAATATGTTGATAATCATAAAACTAATCATAATAAATAGTCATTAGTTAAGAATTTCTATTTTAAGCTGACTGCAGTAGAAAAATACGAACAAAGCATGCAAATTTTAAAAAATTATTTGCGTGTCTTAGCTTTTTGGCAGGCACGTATAAAATAACCCCAAAAAAAAAATAAAAATAAAAACAATTAGAAATTAAAAACCAAACATCCGACGATCGAACCACGATTATTTAATAATATAATAAATGGTAACAATAAAACTCACCTCGCACCAATAGTCCCATTTGGGGTCTACGCTATTGTTTATTGTCTGTGTACGGAACTCTTGGGCTCCAACGCTGATTACTGCGTATGGATCGGATTTACCTTTACCTAACATGCCGATGTCCTTCTTCATTAGATGTTTCGCTTCTACTACATGAACTCGTATTAAGCCCTGCAAGTAAATGCATGCGATTAGATATTAAAGTATTTTTCAAAACAACAGTGTAGTTTTTCATATTACAACATAGAAAATATTTAAACATGAATTTAGTAAATATAAATGTACAATAGAGAAGGTTAATTCGACCTTATCTACTGTACATTTAATACTATTCGGAAAAATTTCTTAACTCAGAAAATGGATATCGCATAAATTAACTCAATAATTAGAAGTGATGATGGCCGACAGACAAAAAGTACTACTATGATGTGCTAACTGAAATAAATGTTGAACAGCCTGTAAAAAATATGTTTTTGTAAACTAGCAGATAAACACGACGGTGCTCTGGAGAAAAATAATAATTTATCAAAAATATTTTAATTCGGAAAAATAAATAATTGCTGCACAAAAAAAAATCAAATTATTTCAATGATGGGTTAAATACCAACATACGTTATCTTCAATTTTAGTTTAAGTTATTTAATTTAAGAACGTTTAATTTATCAAAATAGTTTTATGTAAGGTTTTAACATTGTACGATCTCTCATCAATTGGTACGTGTAACGTGTAAACAGCACTCATTTGGCAGTAACAATATTTTTACTTTTAACGGTTTCAATGTTGCTTAGGCGGATATTCTATTACGCATGCCAAAAACAAATATGAGAAATGATAAGCAAAAGATTTAGTGTAATCAAACACAATATTGGAGGAAAGTTTCGATGTTAGTATTTAATATAATCAATACAATAATGTACAAATAACAAATAATCAAAACACAATTTAAAATTTACTTCAACTAAGCACAACTTGAATATTAAACCAGCAGTATTCTTAACCCACCGGCACCCCACTCTAACGATAAGACTGACCTGAGTAACGTCTACCAATACACGCATCAGATTAATTTATTTACTATGATGTTCTTTCTATGATTACTTCTGATCTATAAACGATAGGTAAATCGGTCAAAGGGCTTTTTTTTCGTTAATAAATACTCTTGCCGTTAAAGTAATTTTTCTTCGTAAATCTTTAAAGGTAACGACGATATTCCACAGCAAACTGAGTGTTATAATTTTCGCGGAAAATTAAAACTAATAAATGATAATTGTGAATTATCTATTGACCTGCGATATATGCTCTCGCGGACTTTTTTGTAGTAACATTAAACTTTAACTGTCTGTCATATACAGGGTGTTTGTTTGAAACGGGGCACCCCGAAAATTTCCTTTATTTGTAAAGATACAAAAAATTTTCAGAACAATAGTTAAACTAGACAAAAAGGCCCATCTAAAGGTTACTATAAGAATTCTGAGGCACTTCCGGTTTCACCGGAAATGATGTCAACTTTTGATCTGGCATAGGGAATCGATAATTTTATATTTTTTCCTAAAAGTACATTAAATTAGCTTTACAATGACACCAAAAAGTCATATTTTTATGTTAACCATTTCAAAATGGCGACCATTTATTTACAAAATAATAATCAACATAAGTTTTACAAAGTTGAACGTAGCAAGCTTTGAAAACTATTATTTTGTAAATAAATGGTCGCCATTTTGAAATGGTTAACATAAAAATATGATTTTTTGGTGTCATTGTAAAGCTAATTTAATGTACTTTTAGGAAAAAAAATATAAAATTATCGATTCCCTATGCTAGATCAAAAGTTGACATCATTTCCGGTGAAACCGGAAGTGCCTCAGAATTCTTATAGTAACCTTTAGATGGGCCTTTTTGTCTAGTTTAACTTTTGTTCTGAAGATTTTTTGTATCTTTACAAATAAAGGAGATTTTCGGAGTGCCCCGTTTCAAACAAACATCCTGTATATTTTCGATATATCTCTTACAGTTTAGCCGTTAACGATTTTAATGTTCTGCACGCAAGATTTTGTCCAACTTATTTCCGTCCGTAGGCCCGAAAATCATGTACATAATTAAAAAATCGATTATTTTTTTGCACCATTAACTGTGCAAAATTTGGTCTAAATCGGTTAAACAGCCTAGTAATGTATAGCGAACAAACTGTGAAGTATCACCCAAAAAATGTGACGATTACTGTGGATACGGCACGTTTTGAGTAAGGCAAAATGGTAAAGAGGATCTGGGACAGAAGATGGCACACTTATTGATCAGCAGATTGAGGAGTCAGCTAACTAAAAATCTAACAATTATTGGTCATAAAATCGTAACGAATCGCTTAGATCACTCGAGAATATGTCTTAGAATTCAGAACCTCACCCTCTGTGCATTTTAGCACCTTAGGAACATTTAATAAATTAAGAGATTCTAGAATTATAATAGAAAAAATAAATAATAATAACAAATTACAAAAAGTAACTTCAAACCATTTTCAGCATTGTTCAAAATGATTTTAGTCATCAAAATTGTTTTTTAATAAATTTAACACTGGCATATCCACGGGCAATTTTTGGATTTTAATTCCAGCAATGAATATTAAACGGCCGTCTACTCAAGACAGTAATCAGATCTCTTCGGTTCGGTTCGAAAGAAGCAGTCGGGAATTTCTGAGATGCCGTGTTGATATCTGGTGATCAACTGAATCTCGTTTTAATCTAAATTAGTATATTTTTGTTTTTTAAAAATTTTAAACTTATCCTACACTGAATATACTTAACGTTGTGTAACCCTTCTTATTTAAAATCCAAGTGTTCAGCAACCCAGTTCGACTACACGATGCCCGATACGCCGGTTGGTAAATACCAAAACATATCCTTTAATTTACCTATCATAATGATGAATCCTGGATAACACTCACGCCCTAGTACCCGAACTCCTTAGTCAAGAATATAATTTCACTTTCAGATTATCGTTCTTACATTCTAATTTTTGGATTTTATTACAAAATTGTTTTTAGACACTGACTTCTGGTTCAATGACTCCGTCCGTATGGCACGAAGGCCAACGATAGTGTGGTAATGCCACATCGGAGGCTTGATCAGTAAACATTTCAATATGTTTATATTATATCATAGACTCGCTACATATTTGATATCAACGGTGATATCAAGTCTTATATCAGTAGCCCGCTACAAAATCATTAGTGTTATAAAGTTTATCTGGAATAATAATTACCTCAGGTTCAGGAGTTTTAAGTTCATCAGATTCCACAACATCACTGAGCTTAATGGGCCACTTATTTGGTAACACCATCATTGATGCTACTAGCTCTACGATACTCCTACGAAGCATATCACTAAAAACACAAATTTAAGATTAGTCATCGGGACATATTATGTCCGACAGAAACAATTGCGGGTAAAACAAAGGAAATTCAAACAAACTGATGAGTAAACGGAAAAAAAAAAGGGGGGGGAAACACATAAGCTCAAACTAGCTGTTAAACAAAATTAAATTAATAATTCAGCTCTATATAAAAATTGTATTTTCTTACCTTAGGCCAGGCATATCTAAAATATCAGCTACTCCAACTAAATTAAAATCTATTGTAGGGTTATTTAAGAAGAATACTTGTAAGCCACCAACTATTGGCATTACTGTAATTAAGGGTTTCATAACCACACGCACCAGGCCGTGCAGTTGCAAATCTTTGATTCCACCCTTAATTCCTCCTTTAACGGTGAATGTTATATCACAATCACCAGCATAACTGAAAACAGAAAAAGAAAAATAAGTAATGCATTAGGAGAACATAATTAGATATAACTTACAATATATCTAAGTCCATAATGATTTCATTTCTGGAAATATTTCTATCATATACTTTTACTCCTCCTACTCTAGGGGGCTGAAAAGAACAATCAAAATTAAAAATGGGAATAAAAAATTGATGTTAAGAATAAAAATCAAAACATTCCTGACTTAGTAAGTATTAATAAGTAGCAATATTTGTATATATTTTTAACTGTAATTGTGTAAACATTATTATTATTAGTGCCAGGGCAAACACGGGGTGCACCGCATCCGGATGGCAAATTTTTAGAAATTGAGGATGAAAATGAGGTAAATATTCTTATAAAATTTATTTATTTTTTCTTTGTAAGGGAAGTAATCTTCGTATTATTTCAGAAATAAAATTTAATAACTAAATTCAATATAATCATCCAATTACTGTAAAATATTAAAAAATGTTAAATGATAAAAAATAATCTATTGCTTAGAAAGGGCATTTAAGATAGGGAAACACTTGTTTATTATTGTAACTTAAGACTTTTGTAAACTTAACATGAAAACTGAATCGTGGATTCTTAACAGATAACTAATGTGTCAAAAATATATGCCGACCATATGCACATAAATAATAATTAATCTTTGTCTGAAATATAAATAATAGTTTGGTTACTTATCTGAGTTATCACCAATAAATTGTGGTATGAGTTTTTTAAGAAGGACAGTCAAGAGGTTGTGAAATAATATTTTACAGATTGGGGCAATGTAAGCCGCTCAGGGCAGTCATCAGAGTAGTTGAGTCTAAAGAATGAAGATGTTAAGTCGTATTTAAAAAGAGTTGGTTTTTAAGAGTCATGAGGTCAAGACGTATTTAAATAAGGTGACCATTTTTGTCAAATATAAAACCAGTACATTTAAAATAGCTCAAGTACAGGCGCGTGCAATAGGAGAGGGGTCCTTGGGTTCTGAGCCCCCCCCCCCCCCCTGGAACTATAAAATCATATCTTTATATATAAAAATGGATATTTGTGGCTATGTCCGGAAATTCTAACCCACTTCCAGATACGCTACCGAGTTGAAATTTTGCATACAGGTAGCAAATGGCTTCATCATAACTAGAAAAATCGAAAATCTCAAAAAAGTCCCATCAGAAACGAGAAATTAATAATTTTGTTTTTAATTACATTCGACCATTGGTATATCTATCACATATGCAGTGACCGGATAGGAATTTTCATTCAATAGTTGACTGTCTAACTGTATGAACATCGTGAGTGTTCGCTAAATATCGGAAGTGTTCGGCCCGAGAATAACCTTTATCAGGAGGTAAACATTGTAGAAAATAAAACCGGTGTTTGGTTACAGCTGATAATAAATTGTTATTGTTATTTAGCAAAACTTATGGTTCGTGTATGTAGAGCGAGACATAAGCTGAATATCTATTTTCTGGATAATTATTTTTAACGGAGTTTTCTTAACTTATTTTTATTATAATTATTTTTTTTTTCTATCTTTTTTTTACGAATATTGATTTAAATGCGATTGATAGCCATATTTTTTCAGTGTGGGCTACTTGCTCATTCTTCTATTTTTGTTTAAAAACATCTATTTTCTGTATCTATAAAATAGAAAATATTCGGAAATTGTAACCCACATATGGTACTGAGTTTTTATGCAAATTTGATGAGTGTGGAAATTTGGTTTACAGGTAGAAAATGCCGTCTGTATAACGATAAAAAAAATCACATTAGAAACGATATTCATGAATTTTGTTTTTATTTATATTTGGGCATTAACATAGTTTTGAGAAATATTTAGTTGGATGGCTTTAGTGCAGCTTCGGACATCGTGCATTTTCGTGCGTAATTGTTATAACCCGAAGCCTGAGGTTGCATTTAGTTTACAGTCAGTCTAACCTAAACAACTGTTGCGAACGGATGTATGTTTATTATCTATCTATCTATCTATCTATCTATATATATAAAAGGCAGTGTCCTGACTGACTGACTGACTGACTGACTGACTGACTCACTCACTCATCACCGCCCAGCCCGTACCCCTGGGCCTAGAAACTTGAAATTTGGAGAGCATATTCCCTCCATGACGTAAGCACCCACTAAGAAGGGATTTTTCGAAATTCAACCCCTAAGGGGCGAAAAAGGGGTGAAATGTGATTTCACAGATTCTTTAATATCTCTTCGGGTCGATGGGATATCGACTTAGTTTTTGCTTACAAAGATTGCCCAGACAAATGCCGAAAAACTTATTTCAGGATTTTGTACTAATCAACCCCTAAAGGGGTGAATCTACAATCGGGGTGAATTTTACATCCCGTTGTATTTCCTGTGTTTGTTGAGTTATAAGGTTTCGTTTTGGCACATAGGTGTCTTTTTATAATACCTCGAAATGGTTTTGACAGTTTTTTAAAATTTAAACCCTAAAGGGTGAAAAGGGATGATATGTGATTTCAAGGATTCTTTAATATCTTTTAGGACCAATAAGATATCGACTTGCTTTTTTCTTACAAAAATTACCTATACAAATTCCGAAAAACTAATTTCAGGATTTTGTCCTAATCAACCCCTAAAGGGGTGAATCTACAATCGGGGTGAATTATATATCCCGACGTATTTTCTGTGTTTGTTGAGTTACAAAATTTATTTTTGGCACATAAGTGTCTTTTTAAAATATCTGGAAATGGTATTGACAGTTTTTTAAAATTACGTCCCTAAAGGGTGAAAAGGGGTGAAAGGTTAATTCAAGGATTCCTTAATATCTCTTAGGACCAATAAGATACCGACCTGGTTTTTACTTACAAAGATTACCCATATAAATGCCGAAAAACTTATTTCACGATTTTGTCCTAATCAACCCTTAAAGGGATGAATCTACAAACGGGGTGAATTATACATCCCATCGTATTTTATGTGTTTGTTGAGTTATAAAATTTATTTTTTGCACATAGGTGTCTTTTTAAAATATCTCGAAAGGGTATTGACAGTTTTTTAAAATTACATCCCTGAAGGGTGAAACGGGCTGAAATGTTAATTCAAGGATTCCCTAATATCTCTTAGGACCAATAAGATACCGACTTGGTTGTTACTTACAATGATTACCCTTACAAATGCTAAAAAACTTATTTTAGGATTTTGTCCTAATCAACCCTTAAAAGGATGAATATACAAACGGGGTGAATTATACGTCCCGTCGTATTTCATGTGTTTGTTGACTTATAAAATTTATTTTTTACACGTAGGTGTCTTTTTAAAATATCTCGAAACGGTATTGACAGTTTTTTAAAATTACATTCCTAAAGGGTGAAAAAGGATGATATGTGATTTCAAGGATTTCTTAATATCTCTTAGGACCAATAAGATATCGACTTGCTTTTTTCTTACAAAAATTACCTATACAAATTCCGAAAAACTGATATCAGGATTTTGTCCTTATCAACCCCTAAAGGGGTGAATCTACAATCGGGGTGAATTATATATCCCGTCGTATTTTCTGTGATTGTTGAGTTACAAAATTTATTTTTGGCACATAAGTGTATTTTTAAAATATCTGGAAATGTAATGGACAGTTTTTTAAAATTACGTCCCTAAAGGGTGAAAAGGGGTGAAATGTTAATTCAAGAATTCCCTAATATCTCTTAGGACCAATAAGATACCGACTTGGTTGTTACTTACAATGATTACCCTTACAAATGCTGAAAAACTTATTTCAGGATTTTGTCCTAATCAACCCTTAAAAGGATGAATATACAAACGGGGTGAATTATACGTCCCGTCGTATTTCATGTGTTTTTTGACTTATAAAATTTATTTTTTACACGTAGGTGTCTTTTTAAAATATCTCGAAACAGTATTGACAGTTTTTTAAAATTACATCCCTAAAGGGTGAAAAGGGGTGAAATGTTAATTCAAGGATTTCTTAATATCTCTTAGGACCAATAAGGTACCGTCTTGGTTTTTACTTACAAAGATTACCCATACAAATGCCGAAAAACTTATTTCAGGATTTTGTCCTAATCAACCCCTTAAGGAGTGTATCTACAAACGGGGTGAATTATACATCCCGTTGTATTTCCTGTGTTTGTTGAGTTATAAAATTTCTCTTTGGCACATAAGTGTCTTTTTAAAATATCCCTAAATAATATTGACAGTGTTTTAAAATTGCACCCCTTAAGGGTCAAAATGGGTGAAATGTGAACTCAAGGATTTCTTAATATCTTTTAGGACCAATAAAATATCGACTTGGTTTTTGCTTACAAAGATTACTCATTCAAATGCCGAAAAACCTATTTTAGGATTTTGCCCTAATCAACCCCGAAAGGAGTGAATCTCCAATTGGGGTGAATTATACATGCAGTCATTTTTTCTGTGTTGGTTGACTTATAACATACCTTTTTGGCACATAGGTGTCTTTTTTAAATATCTCGAAATAGTTTTCACGGTTATTTTAATTTCCGCCTAAAGGGTTAAAAGGGGTGAAATGAGATTTCAATGATTTTCTAATATCTCTGAGGACCAATAAAATATCGATTTGGTTTTTGCTTATAAAGATTACTAATACAAAGGCCGAAAAACCTATTTCAGGATTTTGTCTAATTAACACCTAAAAGGGTGAATCTACATTTGGACTTAATTATACATCCCGTCGTTTTTCCTGTATTTGTTGAGTCATAACAATTATTTTTGGCTGATAGTTGTTTTTTTTTTTTAATATCTCGAAATGGTTTTGATTTTTTTTTTTTTAAATTGCATCCCTTAAGTGGGAAATGTGATTTCAAGGATTCCTTAAAATTTCTTAGGACCAATAAGTTATGAGCGATTTGATTTTTGCTTATAAAGATTACCTATACAAATGCCAAAAACTTATTTCAGTATTTTATCCTAATCGACCCCTAAAGGGGTGAATCTACATTCGGGATGAATTATACATCCTGTCGTATTTCCTGTGTTTGTTTAATCATAACATTCCTTTTTGGCACATAGATGTCTTTTTAAAATACCTCGAAATAATTTTGACAGTTTTTTGAAAATTTCACCCTTAAAGGGGTAATGGGTATTTTTTATTCGATAGAACGTTTTTTGGACATAAATACATGAAATTCGCAAAATATATTCCACTAAGAAGTGATTTTTCGAAAGTAGACCTCTAAGGGGGTAAAAAGGGGGTGAAATATGATTTCAGGAATTCCTCAATATCTCTTAGATCCAATCAGATATCGACTTGGTTTTTGCTTTCAAAGGTTACTCATAGAAATGTTAGCAAAAAAAATTCAGGATTTTGGGTGACATGTTAATTCAAGGATTTCTTAATATCTCTTAGGACCAATAAGAAACCGACTTGGTTTTTACTTACAAAAATTACCTATACAAATTCCGAAAAAGGAACCTTACATAGGTTTCTATTAAATAGAAACCTACTTAGCTTTCCTTTTGAAATATTTAGTAAGCGTGTTGACATTTTTTTTAAATTTATCCCTAACGGGGTTCATTGGTATTTTTTATTCGATAGATCGTCACTTGACATAGAGACATGAAATTCGGGAAATATATTCCTTCCATGGCGTAAGCACCCACTAATATTAAACTTTTCAAAATTCTAAGGGAGTGAAAAGGGCTGAAATTTGATTTCACGGATTCCTCAATATCTCTTAGGACTATTGAGATATTGACTTGGTTTTTGCTTACGAAAGTTACCCATACTTAGTTAAACTTAAACTTATTTTAAAATGTTACCCTAACCAACCCTAAAAAGGGTGACTCAGCCTTCAGGGTATAGAACCCTTCGTATTTCCTTCGTTTGTTCGTAAGAACCCACTACGAAGGGATTTCTTGAAGTTCGACCTCTATGTGGTGAAAAAGAGTAAAATGTTTTTTCACGGATTCCTCAATATCTGTTAGGACAAATGAGATATCGACTAGGTTTTTGCTTATAAATGTTACCCATACACATGTTTAAAAACAAACTGAGTATTTTACACTAATGACACTAACGAGATCGTCAATATACCGTAGCGAAGCACGGGTGCTCAGCTAGTACTTAATAAAAACTAAGCTACTGAAAATAAAATCATCTCTTTTGTTGATAAAAAACAAATCATAGTCAAAATGTTAATAATTAACATATAAGACCACCCCGCCCCGTAAAGAGGCAATAATAAATTTTATATTATTTAACGGATATTTTTTAGAAATAGACCCCCTATCAGTTAATTTTTCTAGGAGCGCGCCTGCTCAGTCAGCATGAAGAAAAGTGGCTATCGTAGAATATATATTAAAAAAATATTGCAGAGTAAGCTTAGTTTTTTTGCCTCTAAGGCCCAGTTTTTCCACCTTCAGATAAAGTTCCAGGTAACTATCTGACAGATAAGGTTATTTTTAACTTCATCTGCTGAGTAAATGTCATCCCTTCTTTCTATACAAGTGTATCTATCAGATAGTTATCTAACGGATAATGAGACTGACGTATTGAATTCACTGACTGGTATTGACATTTTATCAGCAGATGAAGTTACAAATAACCTTATCTGTCAGATAGTTACCTGGAACTTTATCTGAAGGTGGAAAGACCGGGCCTAAGTGAAAAAATAAAATGTACTACTTTTATTTATATTGTAGATTAAGAAGGTACATTTGAAAAGGCCGCTGACTGCTGAGCCGTATTTTGTGTTTAAATTACGCGCGTACTGAAATATGGAATGATTACTCGATCTTTTGAAAAATTAATAATTTTTGATTTTGTGTCCCTAAACTGTACTGGTTATATTTCACGACTAACCAGGACCAATGACCAAAAAAACAGTACAGTACTGGTAAAACCAGTACGAATGGTCACCTTAATTTAAAGAAGTACAGTTTAGACGGTCATAAGATGAAGACAATGTTTAAGAGTTGGTTTTTAAAATTCATGGGGTTAAGACGTATTTAGGGGAGTAGTTTGTTCATCATGGGTTAGAGGTATTTAGTTTTCGGCCGAGTCGAGTTAAAGTAACAAGTAATTCCGTATGAACGTTAATGTAGTGTCAGGACGACGTTAGTCAGGACTGTGATGTCCAGTGGTTAAATTAGTGTTTGGTGTAAAGTATGTCTAGTGTGTGTGAACGTGTGTCTCATTTGGATTTAGCTGTATCAACGTAATTAATTGTAAGTCTAGTGTAAATAATGTAAATATTTAAACCATGTCATAATTAAAGTAGATTAGTTAAAATGAGGACTTAATTGAACAACCCTTAACTCCTTCCTGAGAATCATAGCAACTAGCTAACGAAGCTAGAGAGGGGTCCAGACTTGATTCGCTCGCATAAATGCGCTGTATATGGGTACTTGCCTGTCGTCCAAATTAAACAAGCAATTTTCTGTAATTTTAGGTTATACCTACGATTTGGAAAAAATAATACTGAACACTGTCTGTAAAGGCATACAGGAGGAAGCTATTTGGTTGATGCAAAAGTTCGTCCTGTTTTTAGCGCTAGATGACTGACTTCACACGTGTTAAGCTTTGAGGTCATTTGATAGATAACGTGAGAACACCGAAAAAAAAATGTTATTTGGTTGTGTGAAGAATAGCAGAAAATAAGGAGCATTTTGAACATATTATGCTTTTTTATTTTCGAAAGGACTAGACTGCTTCGCAGAAGCAAAAATAAATATATGCTGTGTACGGTGAGGGTGCCGTTGACGATTCCACGTGCCGTAAGTGGTTAAGCTTTTTATTTTTATTTTATTTTTTTTATTGTACCGTTAATTCGGAGTAATACTGGCCACAACTAAGTGAATTAAAGTGGGCAAACGACGAGAAGCGGCCCGAATTAGCCAACAGAAAAGGCAGCGTTCCATCCAATGGACAATGCTAAACCACACGTGTTTTTGGCCTCCCGACAGAAACTTTTACAGCATGGCTGGGATGTTTTGGTTCATTCGCCATACTCTCCCGACATTGCACCCTCAAACTACCATTTATTTAGATCGGTTCAAAACAGCTTAGATGGTAAAAACTTTACTTCCTTGGAAAATTTGAAAAACCACCTGAATCAGTTCTTTAGCTATAAACCTCAAAGCGGGATTATGCAGCTACCGGAGAGATGGAGAAAGGTCATTGAACAGAACGGCACATACTATATAGATTAAATGTAACTTTTAAAATGTTTCTTCAATTTGTGTCCAAAAAAATGCAAACGGTTTTATATTGATTTGATTAACCTATACCATCAACTACCCGGAAGAAAATGTGAGAAACTAAAATATCTGGGTCTGGTCATATAGAATAGTTAACAGATAACAATCCAACAAAAACCACCTCCAAAAAAACTCCTATAGAAAAAAAAAGCATAGAAAGATCTAAGAAAATGCTTATTTGGGGCTGTAATGTCAGAAATGATGATAACTTACGAAACCCTGAAAATATCGAATTCTGTAGAACATAGAAGGAAAAGTTAAAGGGAAAGACACCGAAAAAAAAAAATATTCTGGTTTGTTATTTTGAGGACATGATTCAGTCACACAAATCGCATGAATATTGGGGTCTTTTGTATAAATTTAAAATATACACTTCTATATAGCTTTCTTTATTTTTTGCCACATGGTAAAATAAAAGTGTAGGTAAATAATAGAATACTTAACAGTAAAAACAAATAATATTTTAGTTACAAAACAATCTACATTTTACTATTACTTTATTTTCTTTGGAAAATGTTTTTGTCAAAATTCCAAAAAATATACACTTATTTATTGTCGTTATATTTTGGGCTAGAAATATTCAAAATATTTTTATTGTATGAAAAATAAAAATAGTCTACACCCACTTTTTTTTAGAATTTATTTAAAGTTAAGTTTAAATTATTAAGATATCATTTTGTGTTAAAGAAAGTATAGAAAAAAAATCTAGTATACATTATTTGTTAGTCAGGCTGAAAATAAGTTTATTACTGAACATAATTTAGTTACTCATTTTCTAAGAACTTAGTCATTTGTTTGGCAACATGTGATTTAATTAATATCCTCAACAAAGTCATTAGTGGCAGTCAGAGACGTATTTAGGGACAAAAATATTCAAGAGGTATAAAATGTAATGCTGATATGTAGACTAAAATAAAATAAAGGTGTAGTTCGACGCCTGCTGGATAATAAGAATTCAGATAGGATTATAGCATACGTCATCTTGCAATCTGTGATTATGGGGCATCGTGATTCATATAAGCTGCAATCAATAGCGGATCCTATCGTCTTATAACTGTTTTACTCTTCACCTCTAGCCAGTCCTGGATGAGATAATAAAAGACATTGATCAAAATTACGGATTTAGAGGCCTGGCGCCATTTTAGGTTGAGTGCCGTATTTCGGCAGTTGCGTCATTTTCAGGAGTCTGTTAGGAACATTTTATTAGTGCTGGAAACCGAAACCGTTGTATTTTTTTTTGTCATCACTTTTCTTGTGGATTCCCGGTTCCGAATACTTTTTCTGCTCATCACTTTTTTGCGGATACCCGATTTCCGATACCAGGTTCCGAATACCCGGTCCAAATACCCGGTTTTAGATTCCGGTTCGGAACCGAATAATCTCTGAACCAGTTTTTTTTTTATGTGAATAGGTCATTAAATCAGACCAGTACTAGGTGGCTAGTATGGAAAGTTGAGCGTTATGAAAAAATGAGCATTGGTTTGGTTCTAATAATTCCTATATTATCAACGCGAACCGAATCAACCTAGTGTCATTCGATAGCAGAGGAAACAATACTCAGCTCCATAAAATGTTAGGAGCAAGGAGGAAGCTTCGGAATATAATGAAGAAGAATGAGGAAGAAGGACCGCTGAGGCAAGCCAGGGATGCAAGACAGTAAATCCAATTCTAGTCTATCGCCAAGATGTAAGGTTCAAAGAAGGACAGTTCCTTGGCGGACCAAGAAGGTAAATAGGGGTTTTAGTCGGTAGGCCACACTGTAGAGTCCGACACTACCGAGGGAGTAGACTACTCCCTCGGCACAACAAATCACAAGAGATCTAGTGAATATAGAAGATACCTAGACAGGCCTGACAGTTAACAGAGTTAAGATAGTACAGGTTACATAATGTACATTTAAATCATTATTCTCATCATGTTTGATGATCATCCTACCATTAATAGCTTTCCAACTCCGCAAGTAGCATATGGGGCAACGAATTCTATTTTTCTAGTCCTGTGACACTATATGGAAAATTCCGACCATTCCTATTATCCATGTATGCAGGTAACACATAATTATTATCAAATATTTACTGAGTCGACGTCTGAGCTGTTATTCACAAAACCAAAAAGTGAAAATTCCAAAGTGGTGTCTGGGATTTGTGTCGACGTCCCTATTCTTTGTAAGAAAACATCTTACCACGGAGCCAACGCGACACAGAAGCCAAAATAATAACGATTTCATTTCACATATATATTATTTTTATTAAGATCAAACTTTAAATATGCACCGTAGTATGATAACCTTCTTTGTAAACAATACTTGTAAAATAAAACCGGCAGATATCTATTTGATGATAGTTTAAGAATGTGTCTTAATTTACGACCTATGACACACTATGACGTAATGTTACCTTCATAATCATGATGTAATAACCTCGCTACTAATAACCATGTGAATAAAAATGAATTATAAAAAATTGTTTACAAACAAAACAATAGTTAAATAATAAACATCACCGGCAGATATTTTGAATATTCTAACAAATTAGATGAAATTCCGTAATTTGAGACAGCGGAACATATTAGAGACAAAAAAAATAATTTTACGTAATGGACTTTTATTTCCGTAATAGAATAGATCTATGTATTAAATCCATAAATAAGAAATTATAAATAATCTGATTCAATTGGACATTAACCCTCTAACGCCCCATTTTATTTATATATTTTTTCTTGGCCAAAAAATTACAGTAGGCCAAGGGTCGGCAAACTTTAAACGCTAAAGATCCAAATTCACTCTTTACGGCATCTGGAAATATTTTAAAGAGCCACAATTTAGTTTTAATACATGTCTATTTTTTAACATCATTTAATAAGTACTGCATAAATATGTTTTATTTTAGTCATTGGTATTACTACTGATACGCTGCATAAAAATGCATGAACTTTTCCGTGAATATTTTCTAAATTTTATTCCTTATAAACTTAATTTGAAGAGTCACACGTATATCCTCAACGAGCCGCACGCGACTCGCAGCATTTTGTCGACCCCTGCACTAGGCTAATGGAGGATTACTAATGCTAAATTTGTATTCAAGTGTAACTTATTACCTGTAAAACTATAAACGGTAAGAACTATATTACGATCTTAATATCGAGTCTTAGCGTTAGTTTTAGTTGTTGTCTTAAGCGTAATAAATGAGTACGAGTTTATACAATGATTTAGTTTTAACAAATAACAAATTAAACGCTGAGTTTAACGCACGCGCATAGTGTGCTCGTTCAGTGTTGACGAACAAAGCTTTATATAACTAATATTTGAAACGTCAAAAGTTAAAATCTTCGGTTATAGATAAGGATTAAAGAAATAAACATTGTGAATAATGATGGTCCGGAACAAAAACAATAATAAAATTGTTAATAGTTCGTAATATATAACCTGCACATTTTATGTCAGTGTGAGCGCATGCGCATGTGCGGTTTTAATCTTAGCGCTAAGAAAATATGAATGTTAGTTATATTTCAAGGTCAGTTTGAAGAACGTTAAGACTAAAACTAAATAAATGTGTTGTATAAACTTGCTCGTAGCGATATGATAGTTTATTTTTTAAAGTTAAAACTAAGACTAAAACTAAATGTTGACTAAACCCACTATTAGTGTGTGAAAACGCGCATTTCTGCCGTTTTGGTTTTTGTCGTAAAAAAAGATAAAATATATTTAACTTTCAAAGTCGGTTTTAAGATCGTTAAGACTAAAACAAAATACTGTATGAACTTACACGTAACAATATGATAGTTTTATGTTTTAAAGTTAAAATTAAAACATAGGACTAAACCTAAAACTACGGCTAAATGTTAAATGTATAGCTAAAACCACCATAATTTGGAACAGATGGACTGCTTGACTGATTAGTATTTGTTAATTACCAATTTTGATATTTATTTAATTCAAATTATTAAAAAAACAATGTTACGATGTTTGGCTCTCGATATAAAAGTGTTTTAAGCAATATCTGGATATTTTAAATAACTAGAATAGTTTTTTTTTTTTATGACAGCTACCGACGTACAAATCAAAAAACAATGAAATTCTACAAACAAATTAGGCAAAATGCCAAAGTACAAAATGAAAACATAATTGCCCTATTCAATTGCACAGGGCAGTGTTGCGTGTTATTGCACAACAGTATAAAATATAAAATGACAATGTTATCGTACTTATATAATTAGCTAGCGTGTGTTTGTGATCTGGGTAACACTGTGGCGTCATTTTTCCTAACGTTCACGTTGGCTCTCTTGGGACTCTCGAGGTTTCTTGATTGACAGGTATTTTGCAGATTTATTCTCTAAGAATTTACGATTATAATTGCATATAGAAATGTGTAGGATTTCGTAGGCATAAACCAGAAACTATAGATACTCCTATATGATTTGACCGATATGAACAACATTTTGCAGATTTATTCTCTAAGAAACTGCGAATAAAATATCATATAGAAATGTCTAGGATTTCGTAGGCATAAGCTAGAAACTCTAGATACTCCTATATGATTTGACCGATATGAACTATATTTTGCAGATTTATTCTCTAAGAAACTACGGATAAAATAACTAGGAAATGTCTAGGGTTTCATAGGCATAAAAAAGAAATTCTAGACAGTCCTATATCCTATGATCGATATGAAAAATATTTTGCAGATTTATATTCTAAGAATCTACAAATATAATTATTTACAGAAATGTCTAGGGTTTCGTAAGCATGAACAAGAAACTCTAGACACTCCTATATCCTATGATCGATATGAAAAATATTTTGCAGATTTATTCTCTAAGAAACTGCGGATAAATTTACATATACAAATGTTTAGGGTTTCATAGGCATTAAAGAGAAACTCTAGACACGCCTATATCCTTTAACCGATATGAACAATATGTTGCAGATTTATTCTCTAAGAATCTACGAATATAATTATATATAGAAATATTCAGGATTTCGTAGGCAAGAAAAAAAGAAACTTTAGACACTCTTCTATCCTTAGACCGATATGAACAATATTTTGCAGATTTATTCTCTAAGAGTCTACAAATATAATTAAATACATAAATATCTAGGGTTTCGTAGGCATAAATTAACGTCTCAAAATATTTTTAGTTTTTACAATATAAATGTAATTTACTGAGTAAAAATGAATCGTTTTCCCATCTTAAAAAGTTCCTGAATAAATTCATCTAACTATATAATTAGCAAGTGTCTGCATGTAGTGTCGGTAACATTATGACGTCAATTTTTCCTAAGGTTCTCATGATTGGCTAACTGGGGACACCCTGTTTCTTGATTGGCTGACAGGTGACAGCCTCTCTTGTGATTGGCTAACTGGTGATATCCTGTCCCGTGATTCGATTACCGGCGACGAAATTAAGACACGTTAAAAAATAAAACCAAATACACATACAAACAATTGAAATTTTTATATTATAAATCCGTCAGTGTTGTCGGGTAATAACCTAGTACTAAAATAATCATACTTACTATACTACCCAGGATAACTCTCTCAAATTTGAATCCATATCCCGACAGGGAATCCTTAATGCTAGGTTCAATTTTATCCTTGATTAAATCTCTTGCATAATGATTTACATTAGGCCATACTTGCCGCAAAATCTGCAAACAATACAAACATTACATAATTATATATTGGTTGTTATTGTATTAAATATTTATAAATATACAAATAAATTTAAACAGTTTGCTAATTTGTAAAGCTAATTATCTTTTGTTTGAAGCTATAAAATGCATGTATAATCTTTGATTCTTTTGTTTGTTGCTATGTTATCTTTATGTCTGGTCTAACAATAAAAAAAATGAAATATTGACACATGTTCTTAAATAAAAATAATAGTTACAACATTTTGGTTTCAGATAACCTATTTTGACACCAGCAAAATAGCTTCGCCCAAACAGTAAATAAGAACTATATTTTTATTTTAAATACGGTAACTACAGTAAGCGCCGTTTGTTGTGGGCACTGGTTATTAGAATCAAGTTTAAAAGGACCGATTCAAAATAGTAAAATTCACTGCCTTTTTGTCGTTTATTAGAATCAATTTAAGAAGAAATTCAGATATATATTTTTGTATTTCTTAACATTAAAAAGACAGCTGCGTTAGAAGAAGCGGGTAGAATATAATGGTGGAAAATGTATATATAGACTTTATAATATGAATACAAAACAAACGAAAATAAAAGTTTAAATAATTTAAAATTATAACCTAAATTTCTAGTTTTGGTTAATTTTCTTGATTTGGTAGTCAATAAACTCTAATTTCGTTCTTTATAAAATTGTTTTTATTTTCTCATTTACAGAATAAATTATATTTCCGATTTTCGGTTATTAGAATCGCCGCTTAGTAGAATCAGTATTTAATGAACAGTTGTGGTCACAGAAAATTGATGTGAAGTGCGAATTTTCATTACGATTGATTGGGCGATTGTGAGCAGCGACCGTAGTGATCCGAATCTGGATCGATGTAATGTTGAACTTAGCGAGAACTCGGCTTGTAATGTATTATCATAAAGTGTATTTTGTCATCAATTTGTAGGGCAGTCTATTTGAAACTAATAGGTCTTTAACATTAGTCTGTACTTTCTTAAAACCATACTATATAAAAATATTGCCCAAATCCCAGATGTCCGATATAAGTGCAATAAACATCGCCATAAACTTAACACAGCTGGTTTAAAATAGAATAAACGTATTGAATGAACGACCGACAACTGGCCGACCTGTGTCTGAGCGACGTTCTACCTACATATTGCAAATCAACAACCGTGTTGAACGAACGACCGACAACTGACCGACCTGATCTCGGGAACATGTTTACTTAGCCGGATCACTGAGCCGGATCAATGAGCCGGCTCAGCAAACTGAACGACCTCCATTGATCCGGTTCCGCAAACTGAGCCGAAATTCCCATCTCTAGTTAACAATATCTGACTAACTGGAAAATTGGATAGCTGTACCTGGGCTTGATGCGCGTGCATCTCGTAATTAAGTACACTTGTAAGTCTCTACATGGACGTGCGTTTATAATTTTTTCAAAAGTTTATTTAAGTTATATATTTTATGATTTTTAATATGTACCCACAATTTGTTACTTGCTAAATACCTACAAAACCCTGAAATGTGTAAACATTCACACCTGACATCAATTTTTTTAAAGTATAAGGAGCTAAAATAAACAGTTTTCTTTGAATGTCTTCGTATTAGTCCTACATTATTCTACAAAAAACACGCGCTAGCCTCTTGAAAATAAGACTATTTCAAAATTGGACTAACCAGATGATCCCTTAAAGTCATAGTAAATAAAATTTATCTAATCTATATCACAATTTATCGTTATCAATACAAAATAGCGATTTAAAAATTCGATCGTTAAATGTAAAAATGATTTGAAGTGTTTTATTTAATCATGATAAGATAAAGTTTGAAATATATAAACACTTACCCTATTGAGCCATTCAGCACGCTCGACATCTGGGAAAAATACCTGAAAAATGATAAGCATTAAACCTCAACAATTCCATGTAGTAATATATATCAAATATAACATGGATTATTTTTTCCAATAATGTTATTTCATACTTATTGTGCAACCTAAGTTAGAAATAGATCTTTAGCAATATTTGTCAAATGTAGTAAAGGCTGTATAAACGATGTCCGTAGGGCGCTAGGAAAGTTTTGAGAAACGGGCTTACTTATTTAACTTTTTCCACGTACTTCCCATCGCGTTCAACACACTTCCTCATATACTGCGTGACATTAAAAAAGAAACACCCAGTATTTATGAATATATCGCAGTAATTTTCTGGATTCATGTTTGTTTAGGTTAAATCAAGAAACGATCAATTTTTCACCCATATCGGTACACTGGTTTTTGCCTTAACAAATTTTTGTTTTTAAAACATAATAGGCGAAAATGGACTTTTGTAGGTACAGTGAGCATTTGATTTTCGTACAGTACATTTCTAAGAGTTTCTTTGATCTGTTCATTATGCCTAGAATGAAGAGACACGCAAATTTTCATCAACTTTGTTAGTTTGATTGGGGGCGAATAGTACGTCTGCGAGAAGCCGGTTTAGCCTTTAGAAATATTGCCACTAGGACGAATAGGAGTCTCAATACTGTGGTGGCTTGTTGTTGGGAATGGTTCCAGGAAGGCCGAACACGAAGAGCAGGAGGTATAGAACGTCGTCGAAAAACCACAGAACGCGAAGATCACCGCCTTACACTTTTGGTTCTAAAGGACCACTTCATTTCTACAAGGGTAATTGCGGACCAATGGTTCACAGAACATTGTAGGCCTATTGGCATGCGAACCGATTATCACCGCATAAGAAGTTTTGAACTGGAGTGGTGTAGAGAACGATTACAATGGAACCCGGAATGGAATACGGTAATCTTTAGTGACGAATTCAGATTCTGTTTGGGTATGCATGATGATCAAGCAAGGCTGCGAAGGCGACGTAGTGAAAGAGGGGCTATTGCTTATGGCAGTAAGTACCCTTTGTTCTTTATCAGAGGCAACATGAGTTAGTTAGTTAAAATTTTTGGCGCACAGCAACAAAGGCTATTTGCGCCTAACGCAGCCCATCTAAATGACTAGACTATATATTAAAAATAATAAATAAATAAATAAAATCATTAAAAATACGCATACTCAATAAAAGAAATCTTGCACTGACCAACACAAATAAATAATATAAAAAGTCTCAGACTCAGGGTGATGGTAAGAGGCTGTAAAGGCCAATTACCATCGAATATCACAGTCAATAACTAGAAACACATTAAAATAAGGTACAAGACTTCACACATAAAACAATAAGTTCGATTCTCTCAGGAAGAGTATCAGCCTGTCCACGAGTACCCTATCGTCACCTAAAGCAACTGACAGGTCACAGCACAGGAGAGGCAACATGACCGCCCAGCATTACATTCAGGAAGTTGTGGAAACACAAGTTCTACCCTACTTCAGGACCCTCTGCAATCCACTGTTTCAACAAGACAATGCTCAATCAAATGTAGCCAGTGTTGCGTTGGACTACTTTGAGCATAATCAAATAAGTTGTTGCTTTGGCCACCAAGATCTCCCGATCTTTCACCCATTGAACACGTATGGGACATTATGGGTTGAAGATTGCTAATTTTATCCCGTCCCCCACAGACTCTAGTGGCATTTTGTCATAAGGTACAGGTAGACGTGGATGAGATACCTCAGGAGGAAATCGTTTACCTAATTAGGAGTATGCCCAGAAGTGTAAATGAGTGCATAGTGCACCAGGATGGCTCAACCTATTATTAATTATTTTTCAGATTCTAACTGTCCGATTTTCTTCAAATATTTTATCGTTTACTTAGCTTGCCTTAACAAACATGTGTACCAAAAATTATTGAAATAAACTAATTATTACTGGGTGTTCTTTTTTTAATGTCACGCAGTATACGTATAAACTATGTGTTAAAAATGTCCGCTCACTTTTCAGTTAGTATTTCTGCACAGCTTTGGTCCAAGGCTGCTAGAAGCTTATCGTCGCTCTTAAAATGGCGGCCTTTAAGCTTATCCTTGATGAAAGGGAAAATTCCAAAATCACAAGGAGCAAGATCTGGACTATACGGAGGATGTTCTAACACTTGTAGTCCAGAATTATTAAAAAAATCTTTAGTTAATTGAGCTCGAAGCGCGTTTGCAGTAACTTTAAGGTGCCTACAGACGGTGTGCCAGCGTTCGCCAGCGCTAATTGTCACGCTGGCCGTAACATGTAGCACTGGCAGACACTTGTACTTGTGTACCCTAAAGTCACTATATTATACAAAGTAGCGCAAGCCTTTGAAGAAGCCGACAGACCCCAGGGTTTGATTGGCAACACTGGTTTCCCCTATTAAGCAAACTAAAGCAGTAATTTTTACGTTCTTAAGTTTGCGTCTGCGCTGTCAAATCTTTCTTTCTCGCTCTAATTTAATAACCTCCTTTGTCAGCGGTTTGAATATTTAATAATAATAATAATAATAATAATATATTTATTTAGCTAAATGCTAGTAATAACAATTTCAAACAATAAATCTAAAAAGGTTAAGGTTAAGTTTCATTTAAATTTATATATTATATCCATTTTATTTAATAAAAATAAAAAAAATAATTGAAATTGTACCGCAATTTTGTTATAGTGCAAAAAATCGTGATTACAATGTTTCAAATAAAATTATTGGTAGTACTAGTTTTTTATTTTTGTATTGTTGGAATCACTGAACATCATTTGTGTTGGCGACATTTTTAGCCCCAGCATGGGCGCCGTTGCGCTACTTTGTATAATATAGTGACTTTATTGTACCCTACAGATGATGTGTCAATGCTGGCCAATTAAACAAAATGGGCAAAAATTTTAGGTAATGAAAGCACATAACTAATCAATGGTTGGATTATCTTCAGCAAAACAATACATAAAAAGAAAAACAAGACAGAAATCCAAACATATATAGATGTTTAATTTAAAAGAATGTTTATTTTCAAAATAATTGAAAAATGGAGTGATATAAATTTATTCTGCCTATTGTTTAATACAAGGTGCCTCAAAAGAAATTTTATATTTAGTGGATCGATTTAAAAAAAAGTAAGCCGTATATAGAAAAAATGTTTATTAATTATTAAAATACACTTTTTGGGGATTTATTTCTTAAAAATAATATCGTCTAAATGTAGACCCTCGCGTTCTCGGGACTCATTTAATCGAACAGTAAAATTACTTATGACGTCTCGGCAGGTGGACTCAGGGATGGCTGCCATTTCGTGACGGATATTTTCTTTCAAATGCGCCAGTGAAGTCGGTTTATTGGCGTAAACTTTAGATTTAAGATAACCCCATAGGAAACAGTCCATAGGGGTTAAATCTGGACTGCGTGGAGGCCAATTTATGTCACCTCTCCGGGAGATCAATTTGCCTGAGAAAATTTCACGAACACGTGGCAGAGACATATTGGACGTGTGTGAAGTTGCTCCGTCCTGTTGGAACCATGTTCTTTGGTTATAGCCAGGAAAGTTTTACAGTTCAGGTACCAAGAAGTTGTCTAACATCTCCACATAACGCTCTGAATTCACTGTAACTGCACGCCCCCTTTCGTCTTCAAAAAAGTAAGGGCCGATAATTCCTCGCGCCGACATCGCAGCCCATACGGTCACTTTAGGCGAATGTAGGGGTTTCTGATGTTTGCGTTTCGGATTCGTTGCACTCCAGTAGCGACAGTTCTGTTTATTTACGTGGCCATTAAGATGAAAATGAGCTTCATCCGAAAACAAAATGTTGGTAAACGTTGAAAATCGCTCAATCACCTGATTTACGAAATTAAGCCTCTGACTGGTGTCTTGGGGCTTTCATTCTTGCACCAATTGAATTTTGTAGGGGTGCAGCTTTAGGTCTTTGTGCATAATGCGATGTAATGATGATCTATGCACATTTAAAGCACTTGCGCGCTTCCGAATTGAAAGGTTCGGGTCGTCACGAACAGACTGATTAACATTCTCCACGTTTTCTACCGTTCTTGATGACCTAGGTCGCCCGGATTTTGATTTATCCAGCGTTGTACCAGTCTCTTCAAACTTTTTAACCCAATGTCGAATTAGAGGAATGCTTGGCGCATCATTTAAGTGGCGAAAACCTCGAATACTGCAGAATTTTCTACGCGCTACAGTCGCCGAATCACAGTTTTTGTAAAACTCTCGCACGCATAACGCGCGGTCTGCTCCCGAGAAACGCTCCATAGCGACTGAATTCCCAAGAGCCAGGCTACCGATTGACATAACCCCCGCGCCCCTCGGATACGTTGCGTTCACGCAGTAAGCTAAATAAATATAAAATTTCTTTTGAGACACCTTGTATTTCTTATTAAAAATACTTGCACTTTCTCCATTCAACCGAATCTCTATCTATAATAATAAGCGAGATAGTAGTGGGAATCCTGTATGAATTTAAAAAATATATTTTTGCTTTTGAAAAGTGTCCCGGAGGATATGGGTTGAGCACCCCTGATCTAATAGATAGCAAGCACTAGCCGGATTATATTTGCTAAAAAGTTGCGGTGAATACTAAGTAAACAATTTTATTGTGATCTAAAAATGAATATAGATTTAATTTTACTTACCCAAGCTGGTAGGTCATCAAGTCGAGCTAAAATAACTTCCTTCTCGCTGCTCATCGCTGTGGCTTTTGCAATGTTGCGCTTTAGCTCCTTTTCTTCTCTCCATTGGTCTCGTAATGTGTATAAAATTACTGGACATATGAACCATGCAATGGACCAGTGCATATAACCAGCGAAATACACTATGCCTACTGTTCCAATCTGAAATAGACAAATAATACAATTAATAATAAGGCGAATAATCTTCTTTTGTTTAAATTTAATTCAAATAATTATTATAAAGATTAATTATTATATAATATAATTATTAGAGACCGATCACTTTTAGGCTAATCTGCACTAACGACATTATTAATGACATAATATCAATAAACGTAACGTAAATATAAAAAAAAAAATATCTTATTAATACAAATACTACCTACTACATATGTTTTACCATAATGTGCATTGTTGAATGCAATATCATTGTGAGATGTTATCATTGTTAAGAAATGTTATTAAAGAAAAACATTTCTTTTAATGCAAACGTCAAATACATTCACACCTGTAATATTTTGAACCGTTAATTAATCTGTATAAACTTTGCAAATCCTGTCAACTTTAATTTTGAATCTGAACTGTGAACAGAGCTGAACAATAATTCTTATAGGTATTTAGATTTAGAGCATATACTTTCAAACATTTCTTGAATATTCACTTTTTTTACAATAGTAATAATTATAGCATTTCTTTCTGAAAGAAAATTTTATAGGCATTTTTCTTATTATTTCTATTTATATATTTATTATTTTAGATATTTTAAAATGGCAGAATTACATTTTTTACAACAGATTTTAACAGAATATGGATTCACTGATCATTTTCAAGTTATTAACGAGAAAGATTATTATTATTATTATTATTATATTTATTTTACATCGGCCTTTATTTCTGCAACGAGGCTAATCGCCGATGCCAGGGGCCGAGCTCCTACACCTGGATGAGGGGTGAATGATTGTGAAAATGAGAGTAATGTAAATATATTATTCTCGCCCGAATAATATCACCAACGAAGCAGGCTCGAACCACCGGCCGCCTAGTCACGCCTGTTTCTAACAGTCTAAAACCGCACGACTTAATGCGCTCGGCCACTCCGTTGGCTATTAACGAGAAAGAACAATTTTGTATACTTTGTAAAAAATGTATAATATGCACAAAAATAAATCTTTAACTCAACACGTCAGTGGAAAATAGAACTAACGTCGAGGGATTACAAGATAATTTTAATACCGCCCGGCGTAGCGTAGTGGTAACACATGCGCTCTGCATTGCTAATGTCTCGGGTTCGAATCCCGTTCAGGCATGGAATGTTGCAAAGAATAAGAATTGTCCTGGTTAATTGCAGAAGCAGCAAATGCATAAAAATAAAAAAAAAATAAAAAAAATTAAAATAAGTATCTGGAGACTTCGGCCTTTATTTAAATAATAAAATTGACGCAGTTCTTCAGAGAAATCCAGACCTTCGTATATTAACACAAATTTATAAAAATATCGAAATTATTTTTGCAGAACCCCCGTCGTTACTTATTAGGATAGATATAGCTGGAGTCGAAAGAACTTTTTCAAGATATAAAAATAATCTTACGCCAAGCAGAAGTAGTTTTTCTAACGAAAATTTAGAAAAATTTTGCATCATAACTTGCAATTTTGACAAATTCATATAAGTTCATACAATTACCTTTTTAGGGTTTTGTAGGTATGAACAAAAAACCCTTATACCGTCATTTTGTCGTCTGTCTGTCTGTCTGTCTGTCTGTTCGGTAAAAATTGTAGCCAAACGGCTAAACCTAGAGAGTTGAAATTTGGCATGCTTATACAACTCTTTGACCCGCACATAGGAAAAATACTAAAACATCTAAAAAACATATCCCCCTAAAAATATAAACAAATATATGCTCATCGAAAAAAAAATATATTTTTTTACAATTCTGTGTAGGGTATCAAATGAAAGCCCTTGGTACGTGGATTAACTCGCTTAGTGAGTTGAAACTACTGTAAGAAACTGTGTTCGAATCCCGTCAATTTTTATTTTTTCATTTTCTTTTTGCATTTTTATTTTGTTTAAATTATTTTGTCAAAATTCTAGTGATATTTTGGTAAATGTTGCATTTAATTTTTAAAAGCGTAAATTTAATAACCAGTGGGAAGTGTTGAAATTATAATTTAATTCTATATTTGAAGGTATCAGAGGGCGAGGCTTATGATTTAAGCAACCAATGGAAGCCATAGGCGCAATTTTCAAAATATTAATGAACCTTGCTATATAAAAAAAATACTGCACATATTTAGAAACTTAAATAATGGTATTAGGCATTCGAATTAAAATTCATAAAAAAATATTTTGACATAAAATTTGTTTTGGCATCCCAAATAATCATCACACAGTTAATAAATACCTGCGAAACCCTGAAATGTGTGAAAATTCACACTTCACATCAATTTTTTTATTAGGTGTTTTTTTTTTCATATTTATTCTAACATTTTCTTTTTGATCATCTATTTTTATTAATATTTTCAAGTTATTTCAACTATGTATGAAAAACCTCAATACGGTAACTATGGTCGGTGTACTAACACAGTAATTAGCAAAGTCCGGCAAAAATATGCAACGGTACTTTAGTTAGGTGTTTTTCGATAAAAAGCGGCACATCTGTAGAAATAAAATGTAATTATATATATTTGTAATGTGCCCTGCTGAAAAATAGTGTAGCGTATAAAAATTTAAAATTTTATCAAAAACTGACCAATGGCAAAGGAGTGACCGGAATACCTATCTCGGATATAATCCCAAAATAATGAGGTGTCGTTATTAGTGTTTCTGATTTCTCGACATTAGACTTATTTTCTCGAGAATTCTCGAGAAAAATAATTATATAATTATTAGTATATACCTTTTTTTAATGTTGGAAATATTGTAGAATATAAAAACATGTTAAAATTATAATCACCTTTAAAGTACTGAAATAAAGACGTCGAGCAAATTTTACATTTCTCGAGAAATGGAAAATGAGAATTAAAACTTTTTCTCGAGAAATTCTCGAGAAGAATCACTAGTCGTTATTAAGGCTGCTTATAACCCCCGGAGGTTACTAGTTTCTTATACAAAACTAACAATCTGAAATAAAATTAGTATCAACCTATACATCAAATTTTGCACCGAATTTGTATCTATCTAATATGATAGTTTTAATTGTAGAAACATTTATAGTAAAAATATTATCGCTCAATAACTTAAAAATAGACATAAGAGATATTGTTCTGTAATTTTTTAAATCTATTTGTGGGTTTCGAATAACTTTTATATTTATATAGTTTTGTGTAGAAATGTTCAAATAATACGTCAAATTTTTTTTCGACTTGATTACTAATAATTTAGAGCCTTCATCGAAAACTATTATACTTAAAGATAATAGAATGCCACTTGGTACACGTATTCTTCACGAAAAATCATTTTTACCCGTAACACCAATTTTGAAAACCGCGGCAGATTCAAGAGGGCGGCAAAAATAGATTACCAAGTACAATAACTATAAGTAATTTTCACAATACAACAAAATAGCTAGAATCATATTTGTAGAATGAAGCTTTAGGTACAATTTGCCGCATCGTACGCAAATATGCGTCGATTGGTTTACAAGATGGCGTCTATAATGCAATTTGCTTATTTACAACTACCTGACAGTTTTTTCTACAATTAAAAATATCCTATTAGATAGATAAAAATTCGCTGAAAATTTTGATATATAGATTGTTATTAATTTTATTTCCGATTATTAGTTTTGTATAAAAAACTATTGAGGACTATAGGGTTGTGCGCCGCCTTAAGATAAGAATTCATTGCGGTACAAGTGTTTTATTCTTTTGTTTTTTGTTGGTTTTTTGTTAAAAACAAGTTTAAAATAGCACGCCTATGGCAAAAGTACCGTTGCATATTTTTACCGGTCTCTAATAATTAGGGTCTTCACAGTTAAATTTAATTGGAATGCAAGAGATTAGACTCATTATAAGTGTATTAAAAATTGATAAAGTACGAGTCTCGGTTTTGACAAGTACTGCACATGAACAAAATTTAGAGTTTTTGTTGAAAAAAAAAAAAAAAAACCTGCCGGTCGCAGGCGACAGTGTCGGCTTAAGCCTAGTTATGTCCTAACTAAGGTAAAATAAATTTATTATACGCTTTTATTAAATATTGTATTTGAGTGGCAAATAGAGAAAAGCATAAAACTGAAATAAACCTATTATAAGAAATATGCACAATAAATTTTATATGGACTTTCCTGCGATAATAATGTTACTTTTAATAACTAATTTACTTTATGTATTATAAAAATTTTATTTTGCAATTAGATTATTAAATGTTTTTGGAATATGGATATGCATACATGGAATATATCCAACATTAAATAATTAAAAAATATGTCAAAATGTTTGGATAATTGATCATTAGTACAAATATGTTGAAAGAATAAAAGAAAGATGGCCAAAAAAGATTTTTCCAAAGGTCTCCAAGAGGAAAGAGAAGAGGAAGACCAGCAGTAAAGTGGAAAATACACTTAACAACTTAATGCATGTAAAAAATCTTTCTAAGGGAGACTGGAATGATAGAAGTCAATGGCACTAAGAACGACAAACCTATAATTGAAAAATATTATACCCAAACTATTGAATTAATAAAGACATAGAATTAATTTCCAATCATTTGTTATTGATATGCTATTATTATTTATATGGATTTAATATTCATTATATTCCGAAAAAATCAATATTTTTGATCAAGCTTATGTAACGAATTTTGTGTGCAATATACACTATAGGTCAAAAGCAGAAGTTACTAAAAAATATTATTGGTTTTATATTTTAAACATAAAGTTACACAACTTAATGCTGTTACACAAAATAATGCTGCAGATCAAAAGTAGAGAAACAAAAAATTACATAAAAAAAAGCAAATATAAATTACAAAAAATTAGCAAAAATGAGTAGAATATTCCTTTACATTTCATCCAATTTTAAGATCAGCAAAGGCGTGCCATAAGGGTTCATTCTCTCTCCACTGTTATTTAATATCTACGCGGAATATGTATTGGGAAAATCACTAGATGAATAGCAAGGTGTAGTTATTGGTGATCGTAGAATAACTAACCTACGTTATGCGGATGACACCACGCTCATTACTAAAGATGAAGAAAAAATTGGAAACATGCTAGTAAAAGTTAAGTCGGCAAGTGAAGAACTAAGTCTACAACTAAACATATCAAAAATTAATATAATGATCATTAACCACTAGTTCACTTCTAACGTTACTCATTTGCTTGGTATAGACATCGTGGAGCGTTTCAAATACTTGGGATCTATCATTTCTAACCAGGGTGAATATACAGAGAAAGTAAAATACCGTGTCGCTCTACCAATTTTCTAAAAATCGTAAAATATCGTATTATATATATATTTCGTATGAAACAAATACATTTACATAATTTACGTAACAATAATAATTCCATTTCAATAAAATTACAATGATCACAATGTAAGGAAATTGGAAATAAATTTATAAACTATTATTATAAATTTATTTTCAATTTCTTTAACCACTCTATCGCTGAGGGCGTTAACAAGTTTATGTCGTCGGGGTCTCCTTCATACCGATGTATTGGACATTCTGAAACGATATGATCTACTGTCTGCATTTCTGCACCACAGTCGCATCTCGGATTTCTGCATATCCCCAATCATGCATTTGTTTTCCGCATCTGCCATGGCCAGTACGTATACGATTCAATTTGGTCCATAGTTGCCGGGGAAGCTCGAAACCAGGTGGCTTGTCGTTGATGTTTAAGTTTATGGGATTTCGGTTGGTATTGAAATTCTGCCATTCTTCAATCCACGACTGTTGGAGATCGAAACATCTATTCATGGACGTATATGGCGCTCGTCGCGATTTCAACCTTGGTGCGGGTATGTTGCAGAGATCTTCATGAATCGGACGGTCCGTGGTTTGGTCTATAGTACGTTGGAGTTTTTGTAGAGCGCGATTTCTGCGTAAATTTGGTGGTGCTATATGACTTAGTATTGGTAAGTATTCTAAGGGGGTAGATCGAACTACCCCGCTTATCATTCTTATTGTGGAGTTTAGTTGTATATCCACTTTTTTTACATGTCTACTGTTAAGCCATATAGGTGCACAGTATTCAGCTGTCGAATATACTAATGCCATACTGGCCGTCCTCCGCGTATCCGCAGGCGCGCCCCACGTTGTGCCCGCCAGTTTCTGGATAATGCTGTTTCTAGTCTGGAGTTTAGCAGCTGTTTTTTCCAAATGAGTTTTAAATGTCAAAGACCTATCAAGAATGACACCTAGATATTTCGGATGTTGGTTGTGGCATAGTATGGTTCCATTAAAATTGACTGACAATGTAGTATTTGCTTTACTATTGTGCAGATGGAAATATGAAACCTCAGTTTTGGTAGGGTTTGGACATAATCTCCATTTTGTGAAATATGAATGGAGTATTGACAGGTCTTGAGACAGATCGTGTTCGGCACTCTCAAAGTCTCGGTGTTGTATTGCGAGAGCTATATCATCTGCATATATAAACTTTCTGGCATGTGTGGTCGGAATGTCGGAGGTATAGAGGTTGAAAAGTAGTGGGGCCAGTACAGAACCTTGTGGTAGACCGTTATGTAGCTGCCGGGTTTTACTATGCCATTTAGACATACTCTAAATAACCTATCTCGTAACATGCTACTAATCAAGTTATATAATTTAATGCAGGGTATTGCTCTTATGAACTTGAACAACAGGGCTTTTCTCCATACGCCGTCATAGGCTGCGGTCAGGTCTACGAATACGTCCGAGGTTTTTAATCCTTTTTGAAAGCCACATTCGATGTAGGTTGTTAAAGCTAACACCTGGTCCGCACAGCTTCTTCCCGTTCTAAAAGTGGCCTGTTCTACTGGAACTATTTCATTTATTGCTGGTGCAATTCTGCTGTGGATCAACCTTTCTAAGAGTTTATACACAACACTAAGAAGCGCAATAGGTCTATAGCTTTCAGCCTCGTTAACTGGTTTACCAAGTTTTAGTGTCGCTATAATTTTGGTTTTCTTGAATAAAACAGGAAGTTTGCCAGTATTGAGAATGTTCGTACAGAATTTAGTCAGCCATTCTCTGGTTTGTGGTCCGCAGTTCTTAATGAATTCGGGGAAGATGTTGTCCTCACCAGCGGCTTTCCTACATTTTATTTTTGCGATTGCGATATCCATCTCTTCCCTTGTAAAGGGGTTCGAGAATTCACTATTCGCATTTAGATTTTTTAATGCTTCCTTTAATTCACGTTGTACCCATCTCGTATGTTGTTTATCTGCCGGAGCTTTAGAGAGAGAGAGAGGCGAGACGACTGGCTATCTTGTTATCGTATTGTATCGGAAATAAAATATCGTGTCGCTCTAGTCTTGTATCACCAAACTAACAATAATATGGAAAGAGAAGAACATCATGTTGAAGACAAAAATTAAACTAGCCCAATATCTGATCTTTCCAATTTCCCTCTGTACTGCGGATTTCCGGACATTGAAAATAATAGACAAGAGAAAACTAGACTGGAGGCGTATGCTGCAAACACCGTGGACGAAATTCAAATTCAAACCAAACTTTCCATGCGTGTTCAGCAAAGAATCCTCCAGTAATTCTTCATTTTTATATTTTTGCACCCAAATTTTTGTATTAATTTCTGTTATTTATCTATCAAGTCTGTTTCATAACATACATTTAATTATTATTTACATGTTTATTATTACAGCCCTATTTTAAAATCTTATTTTTGGCAACATAAATAAGGATGTTTACGATATTTTACAGTTTATAAATTAATTTCAAAAATGATTTTTACGAGCTTTTTTTGTAAATGTCAATTTTCACACATTTCAGGATTTCGTAAGTGAAAGAAGCCAGTGAAAGTGCGTCCGAATATCGGATTTCTGGAACATGTTTTGTCGCTAGTATTTCAAATATTTCCATATTATTACAAATATTTCCCTAATATTTCTAATGATTCCCTAGTACAGGGCTTCTTAAAGTGGTGGGCCTCGGCCCCCTAGGGGGCCGTGTCCTTCCCACAAGGGGGCCGCGAAATTCCGCGAATGTAAGACTTGTTAATTGTTTATTTACTTAAATTTATATATTGCACTGTAACTTTAAATATGCTATTACCATGTACCCGTATTTGGATTCTTTCTGTAGGAGGGATGTAAATTTAAATATATAAATAAAAAATTGATGTGAAGTGTGAATATTCACACATTTCAGGGTTTCGCAGGTATATAATAAGTGAAGGCGGTATGCTGAGTGTGTAGGACAAATTTTACTTTGTAGTAATCACGGCAAAATGAACGGTATTTTTAAAATAATTTATCGTCTGTTAATCATATAATAAGACTGGTTATTAAATTTACGCTCTTAAAAATTAAATGCAACATTTGTCAAAATATAACTAGAATTTTGACAAAATAATTTCAACATAATAAAAATGCAGAAAAAATAAAATTCACTCCGTACTCGAACTCGAAACCCTTCGTTTCACGCCAGTGCTCTAACCCATTAAGCTACCGCACGCCTTGCATGTGAGTGGCTTACATTGGTATAACTTTTGTACTTTGTGAACCAAAAACCACAAAAAATGCGTTATTTTCCGAAAACATAATCTGATCAAAAAATCCTGTTGTACTATTTCGGTTCACACCAATATACATTACTTAGAATTTTTTTAGATTTTTAGTTTAAACCATCTGGGCTACAGGGTGTGGGACAAAATTTTTTTTGCACAATTTTGGCAAAAATCGCATCTAAATAATTTATTTTGCAAAAATAAAAATTTGATCGTTAATCCACGTACTAAGGGCTTTCATTTGATACCTTACCGAGAATTTAAAAAAAATATTTTTGTTTTCGATGAGCACATATTTGTTTATATTTTTAGGGGGGTATGTTTTTTAGATGTTTTAGTATTTTTCCTATGTGCGGGTCAAAGAGTTGTATAAGCATGCCAAATTTCAACTCTCTAGGTTTAGCCGTTTGGCTACAATTTTTACCGAACAGACAGACAGACAGACAGACAGACAGACGACAAAATGACGGTATAAGGGTTTTTTGGTCATACCTACAAAACCCTAAAAAGGATAAGTAGCTTTAACTTTAATGTTACAAATTTTTTATTCTTTATTGTGCATAGATTATTGAATGATCTGAGCGTAAAAAATATATGTATAAATTAAACAAAAAAATATTTTTTTTAAAAAATATGGGTTTCAAAAAATAAATTTAGGGGGGCCGTGAGTTATCGATTTGACTTTAGGGGAGCCGCGACATCAAAAAGTTTAAGAAGCACTGCCCTAGTACATATTTTAAATATTTCCCTATTATTTCAAATATTTCTCTAGTAAAAATTTCCCTAATATACATACATATATTTAAAATATTTCCTAGAATTTAAAATATTACCTAGCATTCCATGTATTTCCCTAGTATTTCAAATACATATTAATTCTTTTAAATACTTTATAAAAATTTTTGATATTTCAAATACTTGGTATACTAGATATTTGGTATTTAAAATACTTTTACTGAGTATTTTGCCCAGCTTTGATAATAAGTTAGGGTAAAAAAAATCTGACGTAGACGCCAACTGTTAACAACGAATGTATATAGGGGAAACTTCCTAAGCGCCCTAAAATCTGGTGGCGATTTGCGGAAGATACGAGAGTGACATTGTTTTGTTCAATGGAGAAATACGTGTTTTTTTTTAATTTAATTTTTTTATTATTATTGTTAATCATGGCAAAAAACCAATTCATTTTGTGTGCCGCAATGTAAATCGTGGATAAAAAAGAATCCCACTTTAACATTCCATCATTGTCCTAAATCGGAAACAATATCAATTGAAACGACATAAAGTGGATCGTAGGTCTCTATGGATCCAAAAATTAATAATAGCCAAATATCCAAGCCCATGCATGCGCGTTTTTTCGTTGCATTTTATGAAAAATCATTTTTAAGTGCAAGAAAACACTTAAAAAACGCACTTACTCCACCCAAAATTTGCCTAAATCACCGGTTGATATATTAAAAGGCCCTTCCACTTTTTCAGGCAGAGATTTTTATTTTTTACTAATATATTTACCATATTTTTGTTGATATTATATTGACAGACTGTCAAATAGAATTAAAAATACAATGAAAAACTAAAAATTTCCTTGAAATATCTTTAGAATAGTATATTATTACATATCTTGTAAATCGTAGATAACCTTTAAATAAAAAAAAAAAAAAAAAAACACAAAAAAGTTCTGAAAATAGGAAAATACAACTCGTGTTCATTTTGACCATGTAAACAAATACATAAGCGACAGTGTAATGTCACACTTGAGTGTTCCAGCTTTTGCCGCATATGGCACTGCGATCTTAAAGTTTCCCCTATTTGAAAAAATTGATGTGAAGTGTGAATTTTCACACATTTCTGGGTTTTGCAGGTATTTAGTAACTGAACGATGATTATTTGGGATGCCAAAACAAATTTTGTCAAAATATTTTTTTATGAATTTTATTTCGAATGCCTAATACCATTATTTAAGTTTCTAAATATATGCAGTATTTTTTTTATATAGCAAAGTTCATTAAGATTTTGAAAATTACACCTATGGCTTCCATTGGTTGCTTACATCATAAGTCCCGCCCTTTGATTTCGTCACACATAGAATTAAATTATAATTTCAACACTTTCCAGTGGTTATTAAATTTACGCTTTTAAAAATTAATTGCAACATTTACCAAATATAACTAGAATTTTAACAAAATAATTTAAACAAAATAAAAATGCAAAAAAAAAAAACAAAAAAATATCAACAGGATTCGAACCCTAGTTTGCAAGTTAAGTTATATTATTAAGCGTACGACAAATCCAACCACGCCACGAGAGCTACTGATCTGGTATGTTACACAACGTATTAAATAGTTAACATATTTTAGTTAAAAACACAAAAAATGCGTTATTTTTCGAAATCATAATCTGATCAAAAATTCCTGTTGTACTATTCCGGTTCACACCAATGTACATTACTTAGAATTTTTTCAGATTTTTAGTTTAAACCATCTGGGCTACAGGCTGTGGGACAAAAATTTTTTTTCACAATTTTGGCAAAAATTCGATAAAAATAATTTATTTTGCAAAAATAAAATTTTGATCGTTAATCCACGTACTAGGGGCTTTCATTTGATACCCTACTCAGAATTTAAAAAAAATATTTTTTTTTCGATGAGCACATATATGTTTATATTTTTAGAGGGATATGTTTTTTAGATGTTTTAGTATTTTTCCTATGTGCGGGTCAAAGAGTTGTATAAGCATGCCAAATTTCAACTCTCTAGGTTTAGCCGTTTGGCTACAATTTTTACCGAACAGACAGACAGACAGACGACAAAATGACGGTATAAGGGTTTTTTGGTCATACCTACAAAACCCTAAAAATCGTCTTCTGATAGCTTTCTCACAAATGGCATTTGTCCACTTACAAAATACAAGCGTGCGAGTGTATTTTTCAAAGGGTGTATAAGGTTTCTTGGATATTCGCACGAAACCCTAAAAATTTTAAAAATGAATTAGAATCTTCTTGGAACAGTGTAATTGAATGCCAGAGTTTACATTTCGATGATTAAACTGGTGACTAATATTTTTTATCTGACCCTACATATTTCACATGTTTAATAAATGCCAATGTAATTGATTAGAAACTGCTGTAATAATAATTATAAGTTACAAAGAGAAAAAATTTCAAGGTTGATTTAGAAATTTGGCCCAAAAATATAGTTATACTCATTTATCTCTGTTCAGGAAATTGAACTATTTTTAAATTGTGATTAAATAAATTTTTATATGACTAGTCTGTTTTCTACATCTGAGAAATTGCCAAATAAAATAAAAACATCAAAGTTTTTGGAAGATTTTATTTATATATAATTTTAACTGTAAAAGATGAGAGATATAAGTTGTTTTTCTTCATTATCCCATGAGGATTGGACAGTCCCATGAGGATTGATGGAAGGGGGCTCAGAAAACTTTTTTTTTTTTTCTTAAGGGGGCTCACGTTCAAATACAAGACAAATGTGTCCCTTAAAAATGTGTTTTTTGAGTGCTTGGGAGAGCAAGCCCGTGACCCCCCAGGGTGCGCAACTGGGCAAGGCCTTCTTGTTGAACGTTAGGCCCAGAAGGTTTCTTTTTAAAAGAATTACTTTTATAGGTACCAGTTACTACAGATTAAATACGTTAAAAGTTACTATCTATACATGTTTTCTAGAAAAACATTCATTTTTGTATAAGAGTACTTATAATGAAATGAAAATGAACTAACTTTCAGACTAACCAACAATCTGCCTTATTTCGAACAAAAAAATAAATAATGACAGACAAGGGCAACAAAAAGGTTTATTTTTTAAACCACAAACTCAAAACTACATATTGTTTATTATAAATGCAGGGATTAATTATTTTGTTTAAATTCAGAGTAGGGTCAGTGTGCAAGTAGTCAGCCTGTTCCAGTAGTCGGCCTTTTTAAAATTAAAACTTAAATAATAGTTTAATATCCCAACTAAATATTTAAAATTTTATATGCCAATATTCAGCCGTCTTTCTTCTTTTCGATTACTTTCAACCAATAAGAATAGATGTCTCTCAACATTAAATATAAATAAAAGAAGTCAACCTCAACAACATGTCTGAACATATACTCTGTGTTGAGTCCAGTTATGGTTAGTGAGGCGGTGTATGATTCGAATATTGTACGAGGTAATTATTGTATGTTTTACTATAAATTTATTTAGGACAAATATTTAGAATATTAATTATTATAATAAAAAAGTTTTTCAACATAGATGTTTTCGATTTATTAAATACTTAATGAGGCTGACCACTGGCGAACAATTTTTGGAAAATTCTGGTAGTCAGCCTACGCGGCTGACAACTGGGGTTTTAGAAACTGGAATATTTTATATCTCTCTTAAATTCAGGAAAATAATATTTCTGTTTTGCTCGGATAAATTTATTTCTTTTTCCATCATTAATTTAAAAACCAGAAGTCAGCCTGGCTTTTTAGGACCTGCCTAATGAACATTGAATACCAGTAGTCGGCCACCAATTGTTTTTACATTAGTTTTGGATAGGAATAGTAGAATTTTCTTCTTTCTCGTTCCATTTATACCATTTTCCGCCGATATTAATTGTTTTGTATCCTACGGCCATGTGGTTACCTTTTCTCTTTCTACTTTCGCCACATTCCTCAGTTTTCCCTGGATCGTCCTTTCTCTTAAGATAAAGTCATGATCTATGTATATCTTTTTTTCCTTTAATTTGTTTTTACTTGCCAGGATCTTTTGCTTTTCTTCCCAATTTTGCATCGCCACACTGTTAAATCAGTCTAATTTTTCGTAATTATTTTATAAGATTCTTTGTTGTCAACATCCACTCCCAGCTGTTATTATGAATGCCTTCGTGTTCAGGTTATTTCTTCCTATATTTCCTTTTATAATGATATTATTTTTCCTCCTTCTTTTTTCTTGTTCTTCCTCTTTATTTTCCAGTCTTTCGATTCTTTGTATCATACTTTCTTTTTCTATTTTCCACATTTCTTCTTTCTTTTTAAGTTCTCTTATTTTATCTCTTATCTCTTCTTTTAGTCCATTAATTGTCTTTATTAATAGTCCATTAAGATTTTTGATATATATATATATATATATATATATATATATATATATATATATATATATATATATATATATATATATATATATATAACATATGTATATATATATAACCATATTACAGATGAAATTCTTTAAAATGTTTATTCTGTGATTGATTAATGTACCTAATTCAATGTAAGTAGTAACAAGGCTGACTACCAGCACCTATGCGGCTGACTATTAAACATTAAAGGCTGACTACTAGTAATTTTGATACATTTTCACATTTTATTTTTTATTAATTACACAAATATGCATTTTTGTAAAATAAAAAATGAACAATAAAATTAAACATTTAAATAATTAAATATGTGTTTTTTAATTTTTAATTACTACAAGTACGATATTTGCGACGTGTTGAAAATCATGATGTCCTTAAATGGCTGACCACTAGCACAATGACCCTATATCTTTTTATTTCAGTCTTATCGGTGGAAGATCAACCAAAAAATAGCTCCGGTATTAAATTTTGCAGAATTCATATTTATAAAAATAAATACACATACACACTGTAAGAAGGCAGCAGGCGTTTTAAGTTTGCAATCTTTATGCAACCTACTGGCTTCTTATGGGAATAAACTTAAACTGCATGGGCAGCTCGTCAATGCGCAGGCATTCAATGTAAGTAGTGTGTTTGCAAACTGAATGCAAACCTACCTGCTAACTTATATTACGGTAAGAGTTTAAAAAAAAGTATTTGGTGTTTTCGTAAATCAGTGTTTCCCAACCGCCGGTTCGAGAGGTTTTTTTGCCGGTCCGCGAGATTTTTTGCCGATCCGCAGAATTATTTTTATGTGCAAGTTTATAAAACAAAAAATTATATTAATTTATAAAATACAATAATAATTACTGTCCACAATAAACGACACATATATCAAAAACATGATATTAGTGGTACATTTTATTACCTTTAGTCTTGTAAGGGTTAAAAAGAATAATTGTAATCAGTGCAATAAAAAATTAAAAACTTTTGCGATAGACATTACTTTCTAAACATGCCGGTCCGTGAATTTTTTGTAGGTTGCTTGCCAGTCCGCCATGAAAAAAGGTTAGGAAACGCTGTCGTAAATTATATATTATAATGAATATATGGCATTGAGTATTATTATTATGAAACATTAAATATTTTTTTCGTTGTGTTTTTGATAGTTACAATAAAAAAAAAATTTTTTTTTTTATTGGATAGGTCAAATAATTCTATAACTTTTGAAAAAATAAGCTCGAATTCAAAGTTCCAAGTGTACCTATTATTCGGGTTCACATAAAAATTTTCAAACATTTTTTAAATTATTAAAATACATACAAATAATTTTTTAAACAATGTATTTTTTAATGTCTCAGTATTTTTTCGTATATGTAGGTCTAAAAGTTATATATGCATGCCAAATTTCAGTTCAATAAGTCGAACTTTTTGACCACAATATCTATCGTATGACAGATTGACAGATACATGTCTGACGGTATAGGTGTCTTTTGGTTATAATTACGAAACCTAAAGATATGACGGGAAAAAATAAACGTAGAATGATTTACGTAAAAAAAAATACCTACAATTATTTAAAAAATCACTTCATGGGTTCTATTTTTATGTGGATAATTATATGTGAAATAAAATAAATTAAAAATACACAACTAAAAGCCAGGGTTAAACAATTTTTTTAAAGGAAAACATGAAATATTTTAGAACTAATTTAAATAAATTGATAATCTTGTTGAGCAAGACCAATATTAGTGTATATTTTGATGAAAAAACTTGTTATAAAGTAATAATATTATTGTTTTTATATTAATATGAAACACTGCATGAACTTTATTTAAATTTAATAAGAAAGACTGCTAGATATTTGATTGCCTACTACAAGTAAATATTTTGCAATTCGTTCAACTTAAGCGATAAATCTTGGAAGAGTACCAAAATTATAATTTTTATATACAATTTAGACGGTTTATATCAATAACCATCAGTATAAATAACACTTCCAAGATAAACAATCTAATAATAATCTTTAAGAATTATCAATAAAAATATATAAAAGAATTTCAATAAATTTTAAAATCTATCAAATAAAAGAACCAGTTAAACAAGTTTTAATGTGCTGACATAAACAATTGAACGTGTACAGTTGTTATTTTATGCAAATGTTTCAAAACATACCTTTTTAAAACAACTCCAAATCATGCTTCTGACACTAACACCTCCAACACGTCTCCGAAGTATTCCCTTACTTTCTTTCTTTTCTATTTCTGCCATTCTGAAAATCTAATACAGAATAATTAAACAAACATCAAAACAATATTGATTTTTCAAACGTGTAAATAATTTTATAGGTCAGTCAGTAAAATGTCATACACACCTAACCTATTAGCTGACAACACAAAAATATCAAAATACTTTGGGATTAAGAACACATGTATTTTAAAATCGTAACATCCACATCACTAGAAAGTTCGCGACATACTGATCTTCACATATGCGCACCCAAGATATCCTAATTAAAAATTATGTCATAGATTATTTATAAACTTCGATAACATCACAATAGTGGTGGGGCGCCAGGTGTATGTACGTGGTGGTATTTTATGCTAATTTTTGACAAATACGAAACAACAGACAACAAGTCTCATTTCTATATTTGGAATTTGCATTTGTTTGAACTTTCTGTATCTTTATTTAACTCAGATATGCCTACTAAAAAAGATTTAAAAATACTTTCTTATTTATTTAGATTGGACTGTTCTATTTGCCTGACGGCGACGATTCAAATATGATTCGAATTTACAAAAAATTATGATTCAGAAATGCGAGGAATATTTAAATTACACATTTAGCTGAAAATATTAAAACTAATACGTTTATAACCAATATTTTTAATATAGTTCATTTTTTCTAACTGTTATCGATTATTATCACAAAATAATTACAAACAGGTGATAACGTTACATATGAGATTAACACCCCCAGAGATTACAAGTTTCTTATACAAAACTAATAATATGCAACGAATTTTTATCTATCTAACAGTATATTTTTAATGTAGATAAAATTGTTGTAAAAATGTTATCGTTCAAGACTTATCAGACAGATTTCTAATAATAGATGTCAGTGTCTGATATCTAATAATAGGCAGAGGTAGATTTATCATGACGCTAATGACACTACCAGTGTCGGGCCCCGGAAAGCTATGGGTCCCCTAACCCAAAAGCAGAGCTGTGCGAAAGGGGTGGACAAAGGGGCTCTGCCCCCGGGCGCCTTGACTAGGTAACGACTATATCGTCACCATCTCGGACATTTCGGGAGTTAGGAAGGGCGCTAAATTCAGGCTTTGCCCCAGGCGCAGATTTCCCTTCACTCGGTCTGGCCCAAAAGTGCCCGTTGAATCGTCTTTCACACTTAGGCCTGGCGCGCACGGGCGTTTTTTCCCACGCGCGGTTATTTTACAGCTACCGCTGAACAAGCGCAAAATATATCGACGTGCGCGCATGAGCGTTAAAAAAACGTTAATATTCATTGGAAGTTGCAGTTTTCAGCAAGAGTCGAGATGGATTGGCAACAAAAAGCTGCCATATGTGGTTTATTAATATGTTTGCGGAAGAAGCGACGAAAGAAACTGTGGGTTCATCCTTTTACGAGGCAAAGTCATTTAAAAGGGCAATTCACAAAATATATTATGATTTGTGTACGAGTTCTAGAAAATATTTTCAATATTTTCGGATGTCCAAAAGCTCATTTGATGAAGTACTGAATATGATACGACCCTATATTACTTACAGCGATACAAATATGAGATTGGCAGTTACACCGGAAGAAAGATTGGCAGTAACATCTCAATATTACTTAATATAATAGTAATTCTTACCTCAGTAAGAATTACTATTATATTAAGTAGTACAATATTTAAAAAAGCCAAAATTTTACTTATTGAAAATATTAGATTATAAAGTACTAAACTATAAATACAGTTTATGAAAAAACACAAATTTTTATTTATAAAAATAATATATTATAATTAAACTATATGAAAAATTTCGTTATTTGAGCTGACACTTCCTGGAGACATAATAGGTGTGGTGCGTGTAGATGATTGAGTCGTCCGTGAAGATGAAAATTGTGAAAAATACTGTGAAGCAGTTGAGTACCGAGGAGAGATTCCTTTTGTTGAACTGCAAGCGGTTGAATATTATATGCTTGTGGAAACTGAGAAAAATTTTCACAACTACTTCATTCAACACTTCGGTTACTAATACAGAAATGCCGTATATTTATCGCTAGTGCGCTCACTTGCATGTTTATACATGTTGCAGATAAACACCTGCGGTGGATCTACCGCTACCGCAACGCTCAGTGAAACGGACAAGTTTCGTTTTTAAAAACGCTGCGCAGAAACAAACGCACGTGCGCGCATATTGATAACATGGTATGAGTCCTATTTTTGCGGTGAAATTGCCGCCGAGTATAAGCGGTGAAAAAACGTCTGTGCGCGCCATGTCTTAGGTCTGGCGCGCACAGACGTTGTGAAAATTTTTCTCAGTTTCCACAAGCATATAATATTCAACCGCTTGCAGTTCAACAAAAGGAATCTCTCCCCGGTACTTCAACTGCTTCACGGTATTTTTCACAATTTTCATCTTCACGGACGACTCAATCATCTACACGCACCACACCTATTATGTCTCCAGGAAGTGACAGCTCCAATAACGAAATTTTTCATATACTTTAATTATAATATATTATTTTAATAAATAATAATTTGTGATTTTTCATAAACTGTATTTATAGTTTAGTACTTTATAATCTAATATTTTCAATAAATAAAATTTTGGTTTTTTTTAAATATTGTACTACTTAATACCTCAGTAAGAATTACTATTATATTTGTATATGGCTGTAAGTAATATGGGGTCGTATCATATTCAGTACTTCATCAAATGAGCTTTTGGACATCCGAAAATATTGAAAATATTTTCTAGAACTCGTACACAAATCATAATATATTTTGTGAAATTGTCCTTTTAAAAGTCTTTGACTCGTAAAAGGATGAACCCACAGTTTCTTCCGCAAACATATTAATAAACCACATATGGCAGCTTTTTGTTGCCAATCCATCTCGACTCTTGCTGAAAACTGCAACTTCCAATGAATATTAACGTTTTTTTAACGCTCATGCGCGCACTTCAAAATATTTTGCGGTTGTTCAGCGGTAGCGGTAAAACAACCGCGCGTGGGAAAAACGACCGTGCGCGCCAAGCCTTATACATACATGCAGTGCTGTCACCCAACCGGTTTCCGGAAAAAGGTTGTTAAAAATTAAGGGTTTCTGGAAATCCTTATAGAACTATTACCAGCGCCTGCTCTAGCTTTTACGCCGCCCCGGACAAAAAGACAAATTGCCGCCCAGTTAAACATATACTTTTTAAAAATATATATCTTTATTTTAAATAAAAATCAAATGGTTTTAAATTATAATAAAAACGTATATTTAGAAAGATACATATAACATAAAATTAATAGTCAAGTAGTACAAAACAGTAGAAATAATTACCTCTTTAATACTATTACAAAGATGTATTACTATACAATCAAACAAATTAAACTTATATCATGTAAAAATTAAACAAAAGCAACATCAACTATGCTAAAATCACAAGATTTTTTTTTTTTTTTTTTCTCATTCTCGTTCTGCAAACTTTTTTATTATATGTTTTATGTTTATTGGATCAGCAACTTCGTGCTCAATCGCCAAAATGGCCAAATCATTAAGAGGATTTTACGTGGTAGTGGAACATACAAAGTTCTTAATTTTAATTTAGAGAAACTTCTTCCTCTACTTGCTACAGTTATTGATATAGTAAGCAATATTCTTAAGGCAACACTAAGGTTTGTGGCAAAATTTAACATTGTTATTAATTTAAGTATCTTGTTTGGGCTTTGTTTTTTGCCCAAAAGCGCAGAAACCACAGACATTTCCTCTGTTAATTTTACCCCATTTATGTCAGCAGAATCGCCATCAGTTAAAGTAATTTCCAAATCCTTGCAGTGTTTTAAAAGCCTTTCTTTAGACATGGTTTTTAAATCGTATATATTATATAAGAATTGAAAATAGTTACTATGGTGACTAAGTTGTTCGAATCTAGCATCTAGTGCGTTATGTGCTTGATCAATTGTAAAATAAAAATTCAGCTGTGGCCACCACAGTACCGACCGCCATCATAAAGTACTTATATAAATTACATTCTATTAGAAATAACTTGACCTAATATTTTCTAACAGAGATATTATCTATCATGACCATGGAAACGTTACATATAAGTATGAAAAAATTGAGACTTGGAAAAAATTTCGAAAAATTTTACAGAAATTATTCGAAATTTTTCGTTTTATCAAAAAACGTCTCAAATAAAAGTTATTAGTTATTGCTTTTATAGCAACTTTTGTTTAATACATTTTTTCGAGATATATTTCTGTTGTGAAATATTCGCAAAAATCTTAAAATCGACACGACCAACTCCCATTTTTAGTCAACCGATTTTTACCAAAAGTTGATCAACTCGTATCATTGATGGCAGAAGAGCTAAATATGAAGTTTCATAAAAATCCTTTCAGCCGAATTTGCTCTGCACGTGTACACAGATAGACGGACAGACAGACGGACAGACAGACGGACAGACAGACGGACAGACAGACAGACGGACAGACAGACGGACGGACAGACAGACCGACAGATATCATGCTAAAAATAGTCAAAACGTTATGTAGGGACCTCAATTCGTGGAGATCCATCGAAATCTCGAAACGTCAAAATTAAATAATAAATAATAAATATATATTTTCTAGGCAGAGAGCCAATACACATATCTTACATGAAACATAATAACTACATATATACAAAAAATATAACAAATTAATAAAAAATAATGAACTATACAATTTGCACTATACAATTTGTTTAAGGTATTCTTTAATTTTATTTTTAAACAGTTTCACATTTGTAGTATTTTTTATTTCATTTGGTAATTTATTATATCTTACAATTCCTTTATCAAAGACAGAGTTCATAGTTGACTTCTTGTTTTTGGCTGAAATAAGAATGTTATGTTTTCCACGCGTATTATAACTATGGATCGAATCTCTCTTAATATTTATATTATCAAAACAAGAAGGCAACAAACCATGATCTAGTTGATAAATAGTTGTAAGTACATTTATTTCTATTTTATTCTTAATATTTAACCAATTTAACTGATTTAACATACTTTGTATATGGGTATCTTTCGGACACCTTAAGATAATTCGCATTGCCTTATTTTGCAACACTTGTAGCCTATGCATTTCTTTTTCGGTAATTGCATATAACACAGTATTGCAATATTGAAAATGCGGTTCAATTATAGTATTATATACTAGTGTTCTTGCATAAGGTGATAAATTTCCAGATAGTCTGTTTAACATACCTACTTTTTTCCCAATTTTTTTAATTAAACAATTTACATATGCACTAAATTTAAGTTTATTGTCAATTACAACGCCCAAATATTTAATATCTTCAACCCAGTCTATATAAGATTTATCCATAATTACCCTATTAGAAGCATTAGACACAACACAATCCCATTGATTATTGCTCCCAATAAACATACATTTAGTCTTCCCCACGTTAATTTTCAACTTATTAATAGCAAAATATATATTCAAAATCTCTAGCTCCATATTTAACTCTTCAATCACTTTACTAGGATTATCCCCATACATATATATTAGCGTATCGTCCGCAAATATCATAATCTTACACTTTTTAAGACATTTTACAATATCATTTATATATACAATGAATAAGAATGGTCCAAGCACACTTCCCTGAGGAATACCTAATTCATTGCATATAGTGTCTGACAGTATATTATCCCAAAGTACATTCTGCCCACGATCCTCTAAGTAGTTTCTTAGAAGTTTGAGTGCACCTCCTGTAATTCCGTACGACTTGAGTTTTTCTAATAAAATACTCCTATTTATAGTCTCGAAGACCCTTTTAAAATCTATAAATATAGCACAAATACATTTATTATTGTCTCTAATCAGTTTCCAATCATTTATTAACAGCTGTAATGCTGTCTCACAAGAATGACCATGTCGAAACCCAAACTGGAAAGGCGTTAGTAATGCTTTAGTATTGAAATAGTCCAGCAGTTGCTTGTACAGAATCTTCTCAAGTATCTTATCGCAAGCGACCAATAAGTTCACAGGTCTAAATTCTTCTGCTTTTGATGTACCTTTAACTTTCGGTATTGGAATAACGGAAGATATTTTGAACTCATTTGGTACACTTGCGCTAGATATACATGTATTTATTACATTCAATAATGGGTAACCAACTGCTGGAAATATTTCTTTCAACAATTTAATATTAATATTGTCTGGACTTCCTTTATTCTTCATTGGTATGATCACAATACCTCCCTTATATATGTTGGCGGTCGGTAAAAAGTCTAACTTATATTTTTCTTTGGGATCTTTGATTGGTTCATCTCGTGCTTCTTATGGGAAGTTGGTTTTCTGTCTTCTTACACGATATCGTGATATTGTTGATTCAAAATTAGAATCAACGATAGTTTCGTCAGCCAGTTCTCTTGCATCAACAATAGTTTCTTTGAAGGACTTATCCGATCGAAGATCCCTAAAGAATTTTTTGCAGTTTTGTAAAAGATCAAGTGCATATGCTAAATCGAACTCTTTTCTTTGCATCATCTTGCTTATTGGATTAATACAGTTTAATATTTTATGCCAAATACTTACCTATTGAACACAAAAACTTAAACTGTTTAATACAATTTAATAAACCTGAGGCTTCGTCTCTTATTTTATTTTATTATTAAATTATCAATTTCATGGATACCTAGCCTTTTTACCGTACGTCAACATATATAAGGGAGGTATTGTGATCATACCGATTTTGACATTTCGAGATTTCGATGGATCTCCACGAATTGAGGTCCTTACATAACGTTTTGACTATTTTTAGCATGATGTCTGTCGGTCTGTCTGTCTGTCCATCTGTCCGTCTGTCTGTCCGTCTGTCTGTCCGTCTGTCTATCTGTCTGTCTGTTCGTCTGTCTGTGTACACGTGCAGAGCAAATTAGGCTAAAATGATTTTTATGAAACTGTATATTTAAGCTTTTAACAACAATGGCATATAGGAGTTGATCAACTTTTGGTAAAAATCGGTTGACTAGAAATGGGAGTTAACTCGTGTCGATTTTAAGATTTTTGCGAATATTTAGCAACAGAAAAATATTTCGAAAAAATTTATTGAACAAAAGTTGCTATAAATGTAATAACTAATAACTTTTATTTGACACGTTTTTTGAAAAAAACGAAAAATTTCGACAAATTTTTGTAAAATTTTTTAAATTTTTTTCCAAGTATCTGTTTTTTCATACTTATATGTAACGTTTCCATGGTCATGATAAATAATAATCCTGATAGAAAATATTAGGCCAAGTTATTATTTGTAAGTAAGGCCAAGTCTGTATGATGGCGGTCGGTCCTGTGGTGGCCACAGCTGATTTTTTGTTATTTAATTAAACATGCAACTCTTTTATGGTTGTTTTCTTCAGAAGTAAGAATTACAAATATTTTTTTTTAGCTTTTGAGCAAAAACAGTAATTACGAAATGTAAATTGCATTGTGATTTTAGCTCAAAAAAGTATAAATTTCGAAAATTGGGTATTTAACTTATCAATATTTTGTCACATTAACAGCCAAAATGTCGCCCGTTAGATTTTCCGCCCTGGACAAATGTCCGGGTTGTCCGCCCCCTAGAGCGGGCCCTGCTGTTACGGATAATAGCGACTATGGTGATGATAGCCAACATTTGGAATGGATGCGGCAAATGCAGAAGAAGATAGGCACGGCGTCACTTATACCTAGCTTATATCTATTATAGATAATGTTGTCCACTTATACCTATTATAGTTAATATCTGGCATATGAGCACCAAGAAGTTTGCCACCCCTGATCTATACAAACATATAACAGACCTCAAACGCCTAAATGTTATGCAACTTTAATAACACGCGTGTTTTGCATATGCCTATACTCACAAAATTTTCTACGCACAAAAGATAAAATGAATAATTGTCATTCATACATTCCTATACATTATTTTCCACTTAACTGTCAATTTGAAATGCAAATATTTATTACAGAACTGTACTTACCGATTTAAGATAACTCTAGTGATCAAACAAATTCCCATAGCAACAAATAAACAATGGTTTTAACTGCGATTCTTTGACGGATTTTTTTTTGGGTAATTTTATAAAAATGGCTTGTCGGGTTCCTCCTCTACCTTATTTACCAGGATTTACTTTTAATAATACGGTAAAGTAATACAACATTAAATTTGATATGGTATGGTATGTATAAATATTTAATTTTTGACAGATCGGTCAAACAAGATTTCATCGATCTCAACATTTCGATTACATTGATGGGCGTATTCCATATCTTACCAATAAAGCAAAACCAGGTATTGGAGGAGTATTGGCAGGAAAAGGTTTGACTCGATTTCCCTCTATCTACCCGAGAGGAGAAGTTGCAGAGTTACCAGCATGGATTGCTTACGATAAACAAGTACGATGAAAATCTATTGACTCTGAAGTTAAGGTAGCTCGAAGACATATAATTCTGTTTTAGATTTTGGTATTTGAAGCATTCTTTCAAGAAACGTTACAAGAAATGAGAAGTTCTCCATTTGTTATTAGAAAGTGTAAAATATTTTTTTATCTTGAAGATGGAACAATTAAAGTTACTGAACCGAAAGTTGAAAATAGTGGAATACCACAAGGTACTTAATCTTAACGTCTGTCTGTATGTCCATCATGTTCACAAATTCTCCACCAGGCAACCAGGGCAGCGCTAGCATTTATAATCTGGGGGGGACAGGAAATATTTGAGAAGGCACAATTTTTAGGGTTTGTAGGTATGATCCCAAAAAAATCTTTTTTTTTATGGGGTTTTTGTCAGTATAATGGCAAAAAACTTTTGTCCCCCACACTATCTCCCAGAGGGTTGAACTAAAAATCTGAAAAAAATCTCAATAATGTACATTGATGGGAACCGAAATATTTCAACAGGATATTTTGATCAGACTGGTTTATCGCAAAATATTGATTTTTTTGTGTCGTTGAAAAAAAAATATTTTTTTCAAATTTATTGTGTGGTATCAAATGAACGTTCTTAAAACGTAGATAAAGGAACGGGAAGTAGTTTTTATTTTTTTTTTTTTTTTTTTTTTAATACGGTTTTTTCCAAAAAAGTACTAAAAAATTAGTGTCCCGCACCTTTAAACCCTAAGGGATTAAATTAAAAATCTGAAAATCTGAAAATGTGTATTGCTATGAACTGGAAACGTACGAGAAGAATTTTTTATCCGATTTCGTTTTTGGAAATATTACAGATTTTTTGTTATTGAAAAAAAAAGCCAACGATGTCGGCAAACTGATATCGAATAAAAATCAATATAAGCAGAAATCAATTAATAAAATTTGCATGATTCTGCGGATATTAACAAAACAAAAACGTTTCTTGATTATACCTAGGAAATCCTAAAAAGCCGCTTAATGCGTGTCGTTTAAAAATTAGTATCGGGCCCGACACAGCCCGCGGGCAATATACTCGACATCAATGGTATAGCTGTTTCTGATTATACCTAGGAAATCCTAAAAAGCCGCTCAATGCGTGTCGTTGAAAGTTTAAAAATTAGTAACGGGCCGGACAAGGTCCGCGAGCCATTATATGTTGCGTAACATCAATTCAGCATACAAAACATGCCCTTGACACAACGTTCTTCAGTACACCGACATGTACTCATTGCAGACTGCAGAGCTCTTGTCTCGGTAAGCGAACTGCTTGTCGGAGTATGTCGTTCCCCACCACTCAGTTCGTGACCGAACGCATGCCGCAAGATCCGCTAGCACCCAGGAACTTAGCGTTACGGGACGACAGATAGACAGACAGACACTTGGACTTTTAGATATATAATATCATTTAAATTAAGTAAAATAATTATAAAATGTTATTATATATATAAATTCAAATAAATTACGTAGATATTGCAAAACATAATTATATTATGGGCGCATAGAATACATAAATAAATAAAAAATAGATAAAACATCCTGTGCATCCTGTCCTGTGTTGTTAACAGGTAAAGTTAAAAAAAGAAAAATAGAAACACTTATAATTATTTGAAATTTCTTCTTCTCTTTCTTCTAGTGACTATCCGTTTAAACCGTAATTTATTCATCGTTGTCGGAAAATTAATCACCTGTATCCATGTATTCTGTTAAATTGATAACACAGCCCAACAGACATTTTGGTGCCTGCGAGTTTTTAACTGTCTCTAGGTAATTTTTGGGCACAGAATCCAAAATAGCCGTCAGATTTGATCTAGTTTTTGAGATACGCTATATTGGCCTCTTTTAAAATAAAATATCTTATTTCTTAACTTATGTATTATTCACGTTATTACTGTTACTATTTGCTCCAAATGCCAGTTACAAACACAAAAGAGACAAAGTAAAGTATTTATTTCACAAAGTAGATAAATATGCATTCATCACTTATCACTTAAAAATGTTCTTTTGAACGACTTTCTAGCATGGAGTTTACCAGAACAGTCTTTCTGAAGACAGTAGTAGGCCATCATGTGGCTATCTTATCTTCCTTGATATCTATCTTCCATAGTTTTATGTCCTGATGGAATCTTTCCCCCGGTTCTTCACTAAAATCATACTAAGTGGTCATAATACAACCGAGAATATTAAAGTTGGAAATTCTCTGCCTTATGATTTCCAAGAAAATTTTGTACTGCTTGAATAAATAAACACCAAGAATTAGATTCAATCTCGTTCGTTGATGCGGTTGGATTGGATTGTGGATTTTCAGTAGGTTGCCTTATCTGAGGACCATCAGATATTCTGGCTTTCAGTTTTTCAGAGTTAATCCCAGGAAATTTACGTGTCAAGTAGCCTACACAAAGTCCATCTCGATTTAAAGCCTTCAAAAATTGTTACGTAAGTCCAAACTTGATATGCAAGGGTCGAAATATAATTTTCTCTCTCGCAACCAAATGTTCATTGACAACGTTTTGTTTTTCTTGAATTATGCCATTTCTTAATGGAAATCACCCAATTTCTGTTAACCCAGTGCTGGTCCTTAGCTCTGCTGTCCCAAAGACATAGAAAACAAGGATATTTTGTTTATCCACTTTGCTGTCCAAGGAGGAAGTTTACCGTTTTTAGATAAAAAAAAAACTAAAATCAATTAGTCTGTATCTCAAAAATTAGAGCTGCTACGGAAAAGATTCAGGTATTTTTGGAATCAGCACATCAAAAATATCCAAAATCAGTTCTTACTTTTCCGGCACCAAGATAAAAACATTATTTTGTTTGGCAGTGTAATTAATTATACAAAAATGTCAGTCCCATTTTAATTTAACAGTGTTATTAGAGATCAATGGTAGGGATTGAAGGACATTAAAAACTAACAAAATAAAAGTTTCACTGATCATTGCCCCAGTGATGGGCGTGTTACATTATGTAAGTTACCTCGTTGTTGACGCGTAAACAATAGATGTAAAGTAAACACAAAAACTCTTGTAAACAACGTAAACAATGATTTAGACATACGCACTTGTTTTGAATTACAGAACCTCATTTTCAATACAAGCCAATATACATAGGGTGACCAGATTTCAGCGAAGGGAAACCGGGACACAGGGAAAAAAAGAAGGTCGTTGTTTCTTCCCAGATTCAAGTGAAGAGCAAAAAAAAGGTCCTCACCTCCCCAAATATAAAGTGAAGAGCAAAAAGAAAAAAAAGGTCCTCACCTCCCCAAATTCAAACTAAAGAGCAAAAAGAGTCCTCACCTCAAAAACCGGGACAATCGGGCGTTCAATCCCGAGAACATTTTTCCGGACACCGGGACGGATGGTCACCCTAAATATACATATTAATAAAAATCGAATTTGCATCATTATACAGGTGTTACATACAAATTAGTAAATATGAATATGAAAAATAAAAAACTTTTTTCTTTAAAAAATTCAGTCTAATTTTTTTAGTAACAAAATACATTTAATTTCACCTTTAAGAAAATCAGCCTATATTTTTTAATAACGAAAAGATTCATTGCACATTTTGCATAACGCCCTATATTTTCTTTCATTTTCTTTAATTAAAACAAAACCTAGTTCTTCATAACTATTCCCACCATTTTATTAATAAATTTATTGTTTTGAACTGAATATACTTGTTCATTAATTCTCTATTATTCGTATTAAATAACTAAAACTAACCTCATTATTTGACAGTTTACAAAGTTTACATTGTTTACATTGTTGACAAGTTTACCAATTGTTTACATAAGTTTACACGTAAACGTAAACAATTAAAGTTTACGTGTAAACGCCCATCACTGCATTGCCAAAAACTTTATTACTTACATAATTACTTGATTTATTCATTTAATTTAATTTTATTTATTAATTTATTTATTTGACGTTTCAAAGTCAAGTCGAACATACAGAATGATTATTTAATGGCGAGACCACGTCACTGGAAGTTTTAATAATTTGCCGTTTCATACACATCGTAGCAGGCGATTATGCGTGCATTTTTTTCTTCATAATCAAATTTTAGGTTATTATAGTCATAGTATTCACCAGTATTTCTGCTAGGAGGCACGTAAAATTCAGTGACGTCGTCTCGCAATTAAATAATCACTCTGTATGTTTATCAAAGAAGAATTGATTCTTTTTTTATATTTTTCTACTCCTAATAAACAAAACAAATTTTTTTTTTTCAAATGGGACTCTTATTTTCGGGCAGAGGGAGTACATTAATTTGTATTCGAATTGTATTTTCATCCAAGAACTTATACCAACAACCAACTTATTTATATATTTCTGTCTCACACATGCCTTGTAAGTATGAGTGAGAAAGAAATATATAAATGTTGATTGTTGATTCGTTTATTTGTCATTGAACAGACTTCTTTAAAAAACTGAACTTTAAATATTTTTATAGGTACTTTAATAAGTCGCCAAAGAATTCCTATGCCGAAGCCTAAAGATCAGTTCTTCTATGACATCGTTGATTTCAACATTGGAAAAGAAATAGAGTTTTTTGGCAAAATATTCAAACTAACAGACTGTGATTATTTTACAAGAACATTTTTAAATAGATTAGGCGTTCCAGTGCCTGATCCTATCACTGCGCCCGCAGATCCTTATCACACGGACAGAGACAAGGTATTTTTTTCCTTCGTGAGTTGTTTCAATTCTTATCATATTAATTATTTTTAGTGGTTTGATGCTATTATGCCGAAAAAACCGAATACAAAAATAGATACATTCGGCCAGTTTCTCGCTTTTGACAGAAAGGTGTTAAGATTTTATGGTTACTGGGATGATAGACATACTGAAGATGGCACCTTACATCATATTGAACTGAATTACTATTTGGCTGATGACACTGCGGAAGTTAAAGAAGCCTGGACTGACTGTGGTGTTGAACGAACCAGCACGTTCACTAAACGAGCTAAGCTACCAAAGGTAAAATTGATAATTCCTTGCCATATAGCTTTGATAGTCTTGCTATAAATATTGTTTCAAAGTTTTCAGTTAAATTCCACAAGTTTCGTAGAGAAAAGTGTTTCTCCACGACCACTAGTGAAGGAATAATTATTCTATGCTCGTTGCCAAATGTTATTGTTCACTATTTATGCATCCCTCCGCGCTGAAAAGTAGTGCAGACAGTATCTATGGCGTATGAATACATTAAATAAATGCAAGGTTTTTAAAAAAAATAAACTAACATAACTTACTAAAAAGTAATAAAATAGTGGCCAATGTGCGGCAAATTAAACTAAAATTAAACAATAAATAAGTAAAAAAATAAGTTTAAGTAATTAATTAGTTTGTTATGTAATGCAAATTATTTGTTAAATAAAGTTTGTTAAAATAATTATTTGTAAAATTTCTTTTTTTTTTTTCTGGTGGTCGTGGACTGTACAGTTCGTTAAAAAGACTCCTTTCACGAATGATTGAAGAGATGGTAGAAACTTAGGAAACTCTTTTAAGAGCGATGTTATTTTTTATTTATTTATTTTTTTTACTAGGAATGCTTTCTGAATTTAAACAGACGTTGGCAGCGAGCTAGAGCTGTTTTTTGAGGAGTCTTAAATCAAATTTCTTTCCCTCTTCTATAATGTGTATTAACAGTTATGTTTATTAGTTTTATTCAGATTTACCTGCACCTGGGCATGACAGTAACTTTACAGTACTGAACGTGTTGGGTTCTGGTCTGCAAAGTGGCCGCTATGTAGTGGACCCTCTGAACTGCGGCAAGAGTCATCAGCAGTACTACAAATCTACAGATCTAGCAATTGGTGCTGCAATCAATGTATATGGACGAAAAGTTGTTCTTACAGACTGTGATGCATTTACCAAAGAATATTATCGTGTTAAACATGGATTAGGTAAAAGTGATTTACTAAGTATGTTTAAGTGTTTCAAGTTGCACTTCCGTACAGTAAGATGCTCCAAACAAAGTTCTTTAGCAAAGCTGATGCAACAGGAAAATGCATATATTGCCATCCAAAGCCGATAATGTCGACCTTGCCAGAAATATACTTATTTTAATTTTTAGATGACTTTACACCAGTTGAAAAACCAAAAGTGGAAGAGAATGTCATTAGTGTTCCACTACATCAAAGGAAACTTCCTCCTTGGAACGGTTATGGCACATTCATTGACTCTGCGCAAAATTGTGTCACTGTGGAACCTAAACAAATTTTCAGGGACTTCAAGAAATTCTTAAAATTAGACAGGTATTATAAAACATGCACTGAGTCCTAGGAGGAATCTGTCAAACTTCAAGAGTGTATTTCATAATTAATTTTAAGCACAAAAAAAAATGCAAGATATTAAAGTTAGTAAATATTTTTGGTGCACTACAACAATGGCTATTTGCAGTCAGGGCCGGCGCTAGGATTGGCGAGGCCATGTGCCAGGACAGGCGCGAGGCCATGTGCGAGATTGACAAGAAAAATTTATATTGACGCGGTGGTCAAAAAGGGCTGATTCAATAATGATGGACTACGCAAAATGACGGAATGAACGAGATACATCAGTCAAAATGTAATTTTCCTTACCTGGTGCTGCCCGCTACCACGCTATGTTTACATATTAGATACTCATTAGATTTTTTTCTGTGGCATCTATCAGTAACAACTTTCGGCTGTGTGATTTTTTCTCATATTCGGGGAATCACACCGCTTCACAGCTGATGCAAAGCACCGCACCCGTTTTCTTCTTTCTAATTTCAGTGCGCTCGAAAACTACATATACAATTTAAATGGGAGTTTGGTGTACGCAAGTACGCGCGGTTCAGAAAGTTCGCACCATGCGCGAGGCCTGTTGGCCCGCGAGGCCATATGCCACCGCACATGCTGCACATGCCTAGCGCCGGCCCTGTTTGCACTTAATACGCTGCTAGTGTTCATTTTAAATTGCTGACCATTGCTATCTCGAGAACTATAAGAGTAACAAGGATTTTTAATTTAGAAAAAAAATACTATTTTACAGGCAAAGTGTTGATGAGTGAAGCAATTTTTTATTTCGACCAATGTTCTCAAAGTACGTTGTGTAACTTTCACATTTTAAATAGGAACATACATTTTATTTATTCGATAGAGTATTCTATTCTGATTTCAACGATATAAACAAGCCTTACATCACAAAGTAATCGAAAAAAACACAAATTGATTTTATTTGAATTTGACTGAATCTCGTTGAAACAAGAGGGCTATTAGACCGGGAGCTCATGACAGTTTATGATCTCCGATTTTATACAGCATTCCTTTTGGAGGAGAGAATATTTACCCTGTGACAACAAAGAAAGGAGGTTATTAAACCCTTGCACGCTTTCTGGTTATATGGAAAATTGTATTTCCACTTCCAATATTGTGTTTTTAAGAAATTTAAAGTCTTAAGAATTATTGGCATGCAATTCGCAGGGTCCCAAGTGCTCAAACGGTCACGTCATCTTGGAATAAAAAAATATGATTTTCCGCGTTTTAAAGTTTGTGTCATAAAGCCCCTATAAAAAATAAGACTTTAAATTTGTTTTAACTTTTTATCATAAAAGGGCAAGCATTATTAAATCAGAGAAAAACACAAAATTTTGTGCAAGTGGAAATGCAATTTTCCATATAACCGAAAAAAGTACAGGGATTTAGTACCCTTCTTTCTTTGTTGTCACAGGGTAAATATTCTCTCCTCCAAAAGGCATGCGGTATGAAATTGGAAGACCATAAACTCACATGAGCTCCCGGTCTATATGAATGATACCAGTTGAACGTTCTTATTTTGTTTCATTACTTGTTGTAATTTGTCAATACTATTGGTTGTGTTAGTATTTCGAAAAGAAAATGAATTAGTGACTCTAATCTGTATTATTATTTATTATTTTTTCAGGCAAGGATTGGATAGTCATATTCTTCGTTTTCAAGCAAACATGATTTCAAAAACACCTGACAACTGTACTAGACGATTTATAATCTGTTATTATTTGAGTGACAACTCAATATCTGTTCATGAGATGACTGAAAAACATTCTTGCTCTACGTTCGCAAGGAGAGATGAAATAAAACTGCCCTTCCAAGATGAATACACGAGCGAGCCTCCAGAATATTACCAACCTCAACACATGTTTGTTGGGGCGACTATAAACTTAAATGGATTTATATTTGTGCTCACTGGTGCTGATGAGTATGCTTTAAGATATATGGAATTACATTGTCATGCAGTGAGTACTTTTAAATATGTTACTTAATTAAAATATTTCACACATAGCTACAATCGCTATTGGCACCAATTCATTTGATTAGAATCGCTCTTCTCTGGGCCTTGCCAGGTATACAGGGCGTTTTTGGGATTTGATTAAGCATTGTTTACTTCTTTACTATTGAGAAGTGACATTACCGTTGGCGGCGCTGTTTTTCAAGGCAATATGGCTGAATTGTCTAATATTCAGCTGTCAAAATGCTAACAGCGAACAGGTTAATTTAAGCACAGTACATTTTTATTCTATGAAAATGTATCTATGCATTCTAACAAAAAATGAACACTAGATAATAGAGAGTTATTGCAACCTCTGTTCTACTGATCTTTTAATAAAGTTTTCCTTTATTTGACATGTGCGCATGCGCAGTTGATATATCCTTAATTTCTTTCTTTTATTAAAATACAGGCAACCTATATTTAATTTAAATAACGGCAAAGCATTTTTTATTTAAAGCGCCTTAATTTTGACAGGTTAACCTCAAAATTAACACCGGAGTAAATTCGAACATAAAATTTGTTGACTTTTCTTGTGAGTAATGATGCAAGCTAAAGATAAAAAACGTTTACGATTTAAATACGAGGACGATGTTATTCTTCTCCGAGAAATTGCGTCACGAAACCCTTTTGCGAATGGTTGTACCGTATGGGAAGAAGTTAAAAATAGTCTGCTGCAGTTAACTCATATAAGAGTTGCAGTTAACTTCTATATTCATTACGATTTCGATCTATCAATTTGGCATATTTGTCAAAATAAAGTATGAAGCAAGAGCACCGTTGAAATAACACTCTTTAAAACATCATGAAAAATTTTAATACAGGATACTTTATTAGAGGTTTCTTTTAATAAAGTCAGTTTTTTTTTTCATCTTGCAATATCTCTCTATTATGTAATAACTAGCTGAAAACCCGTGCTTCGCTACGGTATATTGATGGTCTCATTGGCATAAAATCCGCAGTTTGTTTTTAAACTTGTGTATGGGTAACCTTTGTAACAAAAAATCTAGTCGATATCTCATCTGTCCTAAGAGATATTGAGGAACCCGTGTAAAAACATTTTACTCCTTTTCACCAGATAGGGTTCGAACTTGAAAAAATCCTTTCTTAGTGGGTTCTTACTTCATACTGAAAAATGTACTCTCCGAATTTTTTATTTTTAAGAAAAAAATACTAATTTACGCTTTAGGAGTGAAAGAAAACTGTCAAAACTCATATATGCCAAAATCGAATGTTATAACTCAACAACCGCTGGAAATACAAAGGGTTCTATAATTCACCCCGAATTTAGATTCACCCCTTTAGGGGTTGATTAAGATAAAATCCTGAAATACATTTTTCGGCATTTGTATGGGTAATCTTTATAAGCAAAAACCAAGTCTATATCTTATTGATCCTAGAAGATCTTAAGGCGTCCTTGAAATCACAATTCCCTTTTTTTCACCCTTTAGGGGTGATATTTGTTAAAGGTAAAAAATTGTTAAAACCATTTCGAGACATTTTAAAAAGACACAGGAAATACGACGCGGTGTATAATCTACCCCGTTTGTAGAATCACCCCTTTAGGGGTTGATTAGGACGTAATCCTGAAATAAGTTTTTCGGCATTTGTATGGATAATTTTTGTAAGCAAACACCAAGTCGATATCTTATTGGTCCTAAAAGAATTAAGGAATTACTGAAATCACATTTCACCCTTAAGGGGTGAAATTAAAAAAAAAAAGTCAAAATCATTTCGGGATATTAAAAAAAAAAACACCTATGTGCCAAAAAGTAATGTTGCAACTAAACGAACACAGGAAATGCGACGGGATGTATAATCCATCCCGATTGTAGATCCACCCCTTTAGGGGTTGATTAGGACAAAATCCAAAAATTGGTTTTTCGGTATTTGCATGGGTGGTTTTTGTAAGCAAAAACCAAGTAGATATCTTATTGGTCCTAAAAAAATGTTAAACAATCCTTGACATCACATTTTACCCCTTTTCCCTTTTAACCCTTTCGGGGTTAAATTTAAAAAAATTGTTAAAACATTTCGATACATTTTAAAAATACGCCTATGTGCCAAAAAGAAACCTTATAACTCAACAAAAATAGGGAATACGACAGGATGTATAATTCACCCCAATTGTAGATCCACCGTTTACGGGTTGATTAGGACAAAAATTCTGAAATATATTTTTCCGTATTTGTATGGGTAATCTTTGTAAGCAAAAAGCAAGTCGATATCTTATTGGTCCTAAGAGATATTAAGGAATCCTTGAAATCACAATTCACCGCTTTTCACCCTTTAGGGGTGAAATTAAAAAAAAAACTGTCAATACTATTTCGAGATATTTTAAAAAGACATCTATGTGCCAAAAATTAATGTTGCAACTAAACGAACAGAGGAAATACGACGGGATGTATAATTCACCTTGATTGTAGATCCATCCCTTTAGGGGTTGATTAGGACCAAATCCTGAAATAAGTTTTTCGGTATTTGTATGGGTAATCTTCGTAAGCAAAAAGCAAGTCGATATCTTATTGGTCCTAAGAGATATTAAGGAATCCTTGAAATCACAATTCATCCCTTTTCACCCTTTAGGGGGTAATTTTAAAAAAATGTCAAAACTATTTCGAGATATTTTAAAAAGATACCTATGTGCCAAAAAGTAATGTTGCCACTAAACAAACACAGGAAATACGGCGGGATGTATAATTCACCCCGATTGCAGATCCACCCCTTAAGGGGTTGATTAGGACAAAATCAAAAAATTGGTTTTTCGGCATTTGGAAGGGTAGTTTTTGTAAGCAAAAACCAAGTCGATGTCTTATTGGTGTTAAAAAATATTAAACAATCCTTGAAATCACATTTCACCCCTTTTCGCCCTTTAAGGGTTAAATTTAAAAAAGTCAAAACCATTTCGAGATATTTTAAAAAGACGCCTATGTGCCAAAAAGAAACCTTATATCTCAATAAACACAGGGAATACGACGGGATGCATAATTCACCCCGATTGTAGATCCATCCTTTAGGGGTTAATTGGGACAAAATCCTGAAATACATTTTTCGGTATTTGTATGGATAATCTTTATCAGCAAAAAGCAAGTCAATATCTTATTGGCCCTAAGAGATTTAAGGAAACCTTGAAATCACAATTCACCCCTTTTCACCCTTTAGGGATGAAATTTTAAAAAACTATCAAAACCTTTTCGAGATATTTTAAAAAGACACCTATGTGCTAAAAAGTAATGTTGCAACTAAACGAACACAGGAAATACAACGGAATGTATAACTCACCCCGATTGTAGATCCACCCCTTTAGGGGTTGATTAGGACAAATTCCTGAAATAAGTTTTTCGGTAATTGTATGGATAAACTTTGCAAGCAAACAGTAAGTCCATATCTTATTGGTCCTAAGAGATATTAAGGAATCCTTGAAATCACAATTCACCCCTTTTCAACCCTTAGGGGTGAAATTTTAAAAAACTGTCAAACCCGTTTCGAGATATTTTAAAAAGACACCTATGTGCCAAAAAGTAATGCTGCAACTAATGAACACAGGAAATACGACGGGATGTATAATTCACCATGATTGTAGATCCACCCCTTTAGAGGTTGATTAGGACAAAATCCTGAAATATATTTTTCGGTATTTGTATGGATAATCTTTGTAAGCAAAAAGCAAGTCAATATCTTATTGGCCCTAAGAGATTTAAGGAAACCTTGAAATCACAATTCACCCCTTTTCACCCTTTAGGGATGAAATTTTAAAAAACTATCAAAACCTTTTCGAGATATTTTAAAAAGACACCTATGTGCTAAAAAGTAATGTTGCAACTAAACGAACACAGGAAATACAACGGAATGTATAACTCACCCCGATTGTAGATCCACCCCTTTAGGGGTTGATTAGGACCAAATCCTGAAATAAGTTTTTCGGTAATTATATGGATAAACTTTGCAAGCAAACAGTAAGTCCATATCTTATTGCTCCTAAGAAATATTAAGGAATCCTTGAAATCACAATTCACCCCTTTTCAACTCTTAGGGGTGAAATTTTAAAAAACTGTCAAACCCGTTTCGAGATATTTTAAAAATACACCTATGTGCCAAAAAGTAATGCTGCAACTAATGAACACAGGAAATACGACGGGATGTATAATTCACCCCGATTGCAGATCCACCCCTTAAGGGGTTGATTAGGACAAAATCAAAAAATTGGGTTTTCGGCATTTGCAAGGGTAGTTTTTGTAAGCAAAAACCAAGTCGATGTCTTATTGGTGTTAAAAAATATTAAACAATCCTTGTAATCACATTTCACCCATTTTCGGCCTTTAGGGGTTAAATTTAAAAAAGTTGTCAAAACCATTTCGAGATATTTTAAAAAGACGCCTATGTGCCAAAAAGAAACCTTATATCTCAATAAACACAGGGAATACGACGGGATGTATAATTCACCCCGATTGAAGATCCATCCTTTAGGGGTTGATTAGGACAATATCCAGAAATATATTTTTCGGTATTTGTATGGGTAATCTTTGTAATCAAAAAGCAAGTCAATATCTTATTGGCCCTAAGAGATTTAAGGAAACCTTGAAATCACAATTCACCCCTTTTCACCCTTTAGGGGTGAAATTTTAAAAAACTATCAAAGCCTTTTCGAGATATTTTAAAAAGACACCTATGTGCTAAAAAGTAATGTTGCAACTAAACGAACACAGGAAATACAACGGAATGTATAACTCACCCCGATTGTAGATACACCCCTTTAGGGGTTGATTAGGACAAATTCCTGAAATAAGTTTTTCGGTAATTGTATGGATAATCTTTGCAAGCAAACAGTAAGTCCATATCTTATTGGTCCTAAGAGATATTAAGGAATCCTTGAAATCACAATTCACCCCTTTTCAACCCTTAGGGGTGAAATTTAAAAAAACTGTCAAATCCGTTTCGAGATATTTTAAAAAGACACCTATGTGCCAAAAAGTAATGCTGCAACTAATGAACACAGGAAATACGACGGGATGTATAATTCACCATGATTGTAGATCCACCCCTTTAGAGGTTGATTAGGACAAAATCCTGAAATATATTTTTCGGTATTTGTATGGATAATCTTTGTAAGCAAAAAGCAAGTCAATATCTTATTGGCCCTAAGAGATTTAAGGAAACCTTGAAATCACAATTCACCCCTTTTCACCCTTTAGGGATGAAATTTTAAAAAACTATCAAAACCTTTTCGAGATATTTTAAAAAGACACCTATGTGCTAAAAAGTAATGTTGCAACTAAACGAACACAGGAAATACAACGGAATGTATAACTCACCCCGATTGTAGATCCACCCCTTTAGGGGTTGATTAGGACAAATTCCTGAAATAAGTTTTTCGGTAATTGTATGGATAATCTTTGCAAGCAAACAGTAAATCGATATCTTATTGTTCCTAAGAGATATTAAGGAATCCTTGAAATCACAATTCACCCCTTTTCAACCCTTAGGGGTGGAATTTTAAAAAACTGTTAAACCCATTTCGAGATATTTTAAAAAGACACCTATGTGCCAAAAATTAATGTTGCAACGAAACGAACACAGGAATTACGACGGGATGTATAATTCACCCCGATTGTAGATCCACCCCTTTAGGGGTTGATTAGGACAAAATCCTGAAATTAGTGATTCGGTATTTGTATGGGTAATCTTTGTAAGCAAAAAGCAAGTCGATATCTTAGTGGTCCTAAGAGATATTAAAGAATCCTTAAAATCACAATTCACCCCTTTTCACCCTTTAGGGATGAAATTTCAAAAAACTGTCAATACCATTTCGAGATATTTTAAAAACACACCTATGTGCCAAAAAGTAATCTTGCAACTAAACGAACACAGGAAATACAACAGGATGTATAATCCACCCCGATTGTAGGTTAACCCCTTTAGGGGTTGATTAGGGCAAAATCCCGAAATTGGTTTTTCGGCATTTGTATGGGTAATACTTGTAAGCAAAAACTAAGTCGATATCCCATCGGCCCTAAGAGATATTAAGTAATTCGTGAAATCACATTTCACCCCTTTTCATCCCTTAGGAGTGGAATTTCGAAAAATCCCTTCTTAGTGGGTGCTTACGTCATGAAGGGAATATACTCTCCGAATTTCAAGTTTCTAGGCCCAGGGGTTCGGGCTGGGCGGTGATGAGTGAGTCAGTCAGTCAGGACACTGCCTTTTATATATATAGATTTCAAACAGTACTACAGTCGCGTAGTACAATATTTGACCACCAGACTGCGTATCCGAGCGTGTCAGTTCTCAATAGAGATACGAAAGAAGTTAACCCTTTACCGCATAGTGTGCCATATATGGCACATACCGATTTTTATTTCCAATTCCTAATGCCCATGAATTATTTCAGCCAAAAATAAAAATTCATGCAGTAAAGAGTTAAATTAGGAAAGATCAAATAGTTTACTCTACAAATAAGAATATTAAATTGGAACAATAGAACGTCAAAAAACGAGTCATTAAAAAAAATGTACTCTGTATTTCTTTAGTCTAGCGCATAAATAATGCAATTTTATCTATTTTGCATTCATAAGACAGTCATTATGAAATGAGTGTTATAATGAGTTTCATTATGACACTAATTATTTTATTATTTAGTAAAATTGGTACAATAATCTATAAATCTTAAAAAACATAAGTGATAGTTAATTTCAAAATATAAAACTGTCAAACCAGTCCAACCAACAGCTACATTTACAAACCAAATTTCATAATCGGGGATGTTGTTTGATTTTATAATTGTAACAGTTGCACTACCAGAATTATTTTGATAATAAAGATATTATTCATAACAATACGTAGAGTGTTTATGCAATACATAATATTGCTATGTTAACAGTTTTATCATGAAGGTTAGACAGAATATAAATAATAACATTAGCAAATTATGTGTAGTATAAATAGGAATCAAAATTTATTGTTAGGGACTCGGTTCCTGGCTGTGGTCTGGTGTATATGTAATGCATCAGATCCAGTTAAGAGCTGAGTCGGTCGACCACGTAAGTTTTATTTTTTATATTATATTGTTTGAATTGTTGTTGACTCGGTTCCTGGCTGTGGTCTGGTGTATATGTAATGCATCAGATCCAGTCAAGGGCTGAGTCTGGTCGATCATGTAAGTTTTATATTTTATTTTTCCTATTCATTCTGTTTTAAAATGTTTTGTCCTCATTTGATAGTTACGCAATTAATTTATAACTTTAAATTTTGTTTTTCGTTTATTTAATTTTTTTTTTTGTTTGTACAATGAAATACTACTATCCATTGTGCCCACTTGTTTGACTTTAAAATTCCCATCAACAGAGAAGCAGGTAAAATTAGTTCACATTAATTTTCTTAGTTTTAAATTAAACTAGGTGGTGGCAGTCTTCCCCTCCGTATTTACAGTTTGGTAAATTCACAGCCCCCCCCCCCCCGCGTTATTACAATTTGGTACCAGCGGTGGAATTTTTAATTAAGAGATCTTGTAGTAGTTTTTGCCTGTTACAATTTGGAGGAAACGGTGGGATTTTTAATTAAGAGACCTTGTAGTAGCTTTTGACGGTTACAATTTGGTGGCAGCGGTGGGATTCTTTTAGCTTTTTTTGACTGTTACAATTTGGTGTCAGCGGTGGAATCTTTTAGTAGTTCTAGACTGTTACATAATGCAAATTTATTAATTGAAAATGCATAAAAACTTGTCGCTTCGTGATTCGTTTCCAAATTTCGACGCGTGCGGCAAATAAGGCCTTAAAAAACTTTTGTTTTAATATATTATTTTTTAATAAATCATAAGACAGTATGGATCTAATCCAAAAAGTTCAGTCTCCATTAATAAACAGAAACCTCTCTCTCATATCTTAAAAATCGATAAATGTATAAACATTCATCATGTATTTAAAAATGAATGTTGACAATATTTTAACTTTTAACACTTTTTATACGTACCTACGAAATCCTATAAATTGAAAGTGTATATAAACTATAAAGCATAGATAAAAAACGTCACATAACATAATAGTATAAATAGTATTTTACTAAATGAACATGCGTTTTCATACTGGATTAACTTTCCTCGGAAAGTACGCAAACAAAATATGCAATTAAAATAACTCTTTGAACCAGGTTATGCATTTTACACATGTAATTTTAACTTGGCACTGTCGTGAATAAGCGAAATATTTGTGTTTATTAAAATATCACAAATTTAAATAGTTTATAACTAAAGTTATTATAATTTTTTTGCCAGAAAAAAAATCTGTGTTATGAAGAATAATAATTTATTTTATTTCATTTTTATTCACGATTTTTTGAAATTTTAATTCAAATTTTATTTAACTAATTTTTATTTATATATAATTTATGCTCTAATTGCACAAAAAAAAAATCCATTTGGTACAATTGTCCAGTAACAACTTGAATTTCTATCACGTTGTTCTTCAGACGAAATGTTTGTTCTATTCGCTATTACTTTTGAACGTCAGAAATATATAACGTGAATTTCGGCCAGATTCCTCTGTCATATAAGTTAGCGAGTTGGGTCGGTTGGGTCCACGCGATTGCAGTAAATATAAGGTAGGGAGAATGACGATTATGATAGCACCAACGAGGTGATAACTCAGTTACATTGACGTCATATAAATAGACACAGCATGCTCTATGCCTTAGCATTATTTGTTATGAAGCCAAGAGCCTGCGGAGACGAAAGGGGGATTTGCCCCGAGAAGTATAACAAGTTGCCTAATTTACATTTTTGTGTCATTTTTTCTATTTTACTATTTTACCTTTTCATCATCTTTCAACTTTTAATAATATTGCCGTAAATTGCATTTTACGAGTTGCGAATTGTATTTCAACTACGTAGTATTTTAAATACTAAAAAGTAATGTTTAATTAAAATGTTACATATAGTTTTTCCTTTAAAAAAAGTATTTGTATTCAGTATTTCGAATACATCAGAAAAGTATTTTACCCAGCATTGATTATAGATATACATCTTTATAATTTGTCAGGTAAATTTTAATTTATCATGGAATAAATGATGTAATATATGCCCGTTTTAAACTTAAAAAGTGTCTGAAGCATTGCTATGCAATATGATCGAGAAAAAAGGTGTCTAGATAGACATGGAATTCATTTATTTTTATATTAACAGAATTGTCCACTCTACATTTTAAATTCAGGGCCTACTAAACTTTTTTTTTTTTTCAATCATATTGTATTTTAAATGTATGTAATTTAGAAACCTACTAATTATCTTAAATATATACTAATAAATTCAGGTTAATTTAATATTATTTATGAAATTTATTTTATTAAAATTTTCAGTTTACAGCATTAAAAAAATATATTTTTACTTTCAATTCTTATCGGCAAAACACTAATGTATGCAAACTATAAAACTCCTCGGGGCAACCCCCGTTTCCCCGCCTAAAGAGGTGTAGGCTTCTGTTGTAAGGCCTACCATGTTGCGTAGCAACGGCAACGAGAATGATTAGACAGTTGACAAATAGAGTTATTTGCTAATAAATAATTTCTAGTGATCTGATTATATTAATCCACGCGACATAATAGATTTGGCGACGAGGATGTCTTTTGACGCATCACAACTAGCGCAAATTTTAAAAGAGCAACAAAAACAATTTGAAGAAGCTCAGCTGCGTCTCATAGAAACTTTAACAGGTAATTCCAAGAACCCATTGGAAAACGAAGCATCTACGAAGCAGATAGAAAGACTAGCAAATGGTATCGCAGAATTCACTTATGACCCAGATGCAGGCTTGACATTTGACTTGTGGTTTGCAAGATACGAAGATGTTTTTCGGGTAGATGGCATAGAATTAGACGACAGCGCTCGTGTAAGACTACTCACTAGAAAATTACACACCACAGTGTATGACAGGTATGCTAATTTTATTTTATATAAACACCCTAGAGAGATATCATTCGATGAAACAGTACAGCAACTAAAAGAATTATTTTGTGCACAATCGTCACTTTTTAATCAAAGGTATCATTGTTTCAAATTGACAAAAGAGTCTTCAGAAGACTATATCTCTTTTGCTGGTAGAGTAAACCGAGAATGCGAAAGATTTAAATTGAATTCGTTAACAGAAGACCAATTTAAATGTCTTATTTTTGTTTGTGGTCTCCAGGACTCAACAGATAATGATATACGCAAACAAATTCTTTTCAAAATGGAAAAGCATAGCGATATCACTTTGAGACAAATGGCAGAAGAAGCTCGAAAATTGGTTTACCTAAAACACGATGCATCTATTATAGAACAAAATAAACAAGAAATTTCTATTAATAAAATCAATTTTAATAAAAAACAAAATTATGACAAAACAAAGCCACCTATTCCTTCTTCACCTTGTTGGCAATGTGGTGCAATGCACTTTGTCAAAGAGTGTAATTTTAGAGATCACAGATGTGCTGACTGTAATAAAATAGGTCACAAAGAAGGATATTGTTATTGTCAAAGAAACAATACAAAGAAATTTCGGCTAAACAAATCAACTGCATCAAATAGCACCTTCACCGTGTCACGAATAAATTTTCACGATAAAAGAAAATTCATTGTAATTAACATTAATAACGTTCCGTGTAAATTACAAATTGATACGGCATCCGACATAACAATAATTTCTAAAAAATTATGGCATGAAATAGGGAGACCAACTTATATCAATACCTCTCATTCAGCACGTAATGCATCGGGCGAACCGATGTCACTTGTTGGCGAAATGCATTGTAATTTCTCGTTTAATAATGTTAAAGCCGATGGTATTTGTTACATAATAAACAACTCGAAACCAAATTTATTAGGTATAGATTGGATTGATAAACTTAAGTTATGGGACGTACCTATCAATTCAATTTGTGAAAAAGTCTATTCAATAAAACATAAAGAAAATACTCAACTTAATGCCCATAAAAATCCAGATAAATTTCTTTCTGAACTATGTCAACAATTTCCAAATACTACTAAAGAAACAGGTCTTGGACGTTGCACTCAAATGGTCGCTTCTTTGAAATTAAAACCAAATTCTAAGCCCATATTTTGTTCCAAACGCCCTGTTCCATATGCAGCACTGGAAATTGTCGATAAAGAGTTGGACAAACTAGAAGATCTAGGTGTAATCACCAAAGTAAATTATTCTGATTGGGCTGCACCAGTAGTTGTAATAAAAAAACCAAATGGTTCTATAAGAATATGCGCGGATTATTCAACAGGGCTAAACAATGCCCTTGAACTTCATACGCACCCTCTTCCTTTACCAGAAGATATATTTACAACACTAAATGGTGGACAATATTTTTCAAAGATCGATCTTGCAGATGCTTATCTTCAGATTGAAGTCGATGAACAATCAAAAAAAATTATTAACTATTAATACGCACAGGGGATTATATGTTTATAATCGCCTAGCATTTGGCGTAAAATCAGCTCCCGGTATTTTTCAATTATTGATGGACACGATGCTAGCAGATTTTCCCAGGGTAACTGCGTATCTCGATGACATAATAATAGTGAGTTCTACCGAACAAGAGCATAAAGAACAAATATATGCAGTTTTACGACGAATAGAAGAATTTGGACTTCGTATTCGTTTAAAAAAATGTGAATTTTTTATGTCTCAAATCAAATATTTGGGCTACATAATTGATAAAAATGGTCGCCGGCCAGATCCAGATAAAATTAAAACAATCAAAAATATGCCGGTGCCTAAAGACATATCAACTCTGCGTTCATTTTTAGGTATGTTAAATCATTACGGTCAGTTTGTACCCGAAATGAGTGACCTTCGAGCACCATTAGATTGTTTATTAAAAAAGAATTCTAAATGGGATTGGTCAACAGCATGCCAAAGTGCTTTTGAACGTAGCAAGGATATATTGAGCTCAGATTTACTTTTGACTCATTATGACCCGCTAAAAGAGATCATAGTTGCTGCTGATGCATCTAACTATGGAATTGGGGCAGTGATTTCTCATAAATTTCCCGACGGTTCTGAAAAAGCTATTGCGCATGCAAATCGAACCTTAACAGCAGCTCAAAAAAAATTATAGCCAAATAGAAAAAGAAGCCTTAGCTCTGATTTTCGCAGTACAAAAGTTCCATCGTATGATACATGGTAGAAAATTCAAATTGCTCACTGACCACAAACCATTGTTAGCAATATTTGGGTCTAAGAAGGGGATCCCTGTTTACACGGCTAACCGTCTCCAACGCTGGGCCTTGATTATGCAAGCATATGATTTTGAAATTGAATATAGACAAACCTCTCAATTTGGACAGGCAGATGTTTTATCACGTTTAATTTCTGAACACACGATACCAACGGAGGACTTTGTTATTGCCTCTATTTCATTAGAAAATGAAATTCAACGCATATATTCTGATTCTGTTCGTAGGCTACCTGTAACAGCTCAAGCCATTGAATATTCATCTGCAAGAGATCCAATTATACAAAACGTACTAACTTATATGAAAAATGGCTGGCCAAGAAAATGCAACGATCCAGACCTAAAACAATTTTTTGATCGTAAATTATCACTTTCAGCACTTAATGGATGTGTTTTATACCAAGAAAGAGTAGTGATTCCCAAAAACCTGCAAAAACAAGTTTTAAACCAATTCCATGCCAGTCACCCAGGCATAAATAAAATGAAATCACTAGCTCGAAGTTTTGTTTATTGGCCTGGTCTTGACAAGCAAATAGAAGAAATAGTAAAATTTTGCCCAAAATGTACATCTGTTGCCAAAATGCCAGTGAAAACTAAATTATCATCCTGGCCCATATCTGATGAACCATGGAAAAGAGTGCATATAGACTATATTGGACCATTTGAAGGATTAAACTATTTGATTGCAGTAGACTCATACTCAAAGTGGCCTGAAATTTTCATAATGAAAACAACCACAACATCTGCTACAATACTACAATTAAAAGAAATTTTTTGTAGATTAGGTATGCCGGATACCCTAGTCTCTGATAACGGAACTCAGTTTACTTATACAGAATTTTACAATTTTTGTAAATTAAATGGAATTTATCACCTTCGTACAGCGCCTTATCATCCACAGTCAAATGGACAAGCTGAAAGATTCGTTGACACTTTTAAACGTGCTTTGTTAAAACTAAAAGGGGAAGGTACTACACAGGAAAACTTACAAACCTTCCTGTTAAATTATAGAATCACACCAAATTTAAATGTACCCAATAATGCAAGCCCTGCGGAAGCCCTTATGAATCGAAAATTAAGAACTTCGTTTGATTTACTTCGTGCAACAAAACAGTCGTCCGTTCCCATTAGAAATGAAGCCATGGAAACAAATTTTAACGTACGACATGGTGCACGCGATCGTTCATTTGTTATTGGTGATCATGTCTTCATACGAAGATTTAAAAATGGAAATGGGTCCTGGCAACCAGCTACTATCAAAAAAAGAATTGGAAACGTTCTCTATAAGGTGGAAGATAATGGTCGTCTGAGAACTTGCCACGCCAATCAAATTAGAAAGAGATACGTCAACTCTTTTGAAGAAGACAACAGTGTAGATACACTCTTAGATACTTTTGATATCGCCCAGGAGCCCAGAACCAGTAATTTTGAATTATTAACAGAAGGAGACCTTCCAGTCGCTGAAATTCCTGATTTGGAAGCTGATCAAGATATAGCGGGACCAGATAACGACAATCCTCTACCGGAGACAGCTGTTAGAAGATCCGGCCGAAACCGGTCACTAACAAAAACATTAATTGTAGATCCGAAGAAAAAGTCTTACACGTCTTACATTAGTACTTCTGCCAACCAATAATCAACCTAGTTCCTGACGGGCGGCCAACTGTCTTCAGAGGGAAGATGTTGTAAGGCCTACCATGTTGCGTAGCAACGGCAACGAGAATGATTAGACAGTTGACAAATAGAGATTCTGACATTTATTGATGTATCGTTATTTGCTAATAAATAATTTCTAGTGATCTGATTATATTAATCCACGCGACATAATAGCTTCATAACAACTCGTCCTCGTTCAGTCTCTATGTTATACTACATCATTGCTCAGATACTATCGGTTGTTAATGCCACGAAAAATGCCGGTAGCCAATGCAGAGGTAGTGAGAGTAGCAGGAGGTTCGTCTAAAAATACTAACATCCTATGCGATCGATAATTTTTATAAGGCACCAGCCACTTCTCATCTACTTGACACGAATCTGGAAATTGATTTGCCCTAAGGGACACAGCTTGCACCAAATAATTAGTTTTTTAATTAAAAAATTGTTAAAAAATTTGCATTCAGCAAAAAGACTATAAAGAGAGGTATTCCGTCCTCAATTTTATTCTTATTATGACGTAGTTTTATGTTAATTTATATTTCTGTTTTAGTTTCCCAAATCTAACATTGAATCAGTATTGAAAAAAGTTCGAGTAAAACTGCAACCAATATACAAAGATTTTGTAGCGCAGAACTTACCAAAAGAACAACCAGTTATTCCTTACGAACATCTAAGGTATATTTTTGAACCAACACAATGACAAATCGATTGTTGGATAGATCAACTGACCGACATAGTTCCACACTATCAGACCGAAATACCTTACATCGAACAGAAAATCAATTTAACACATTTTGCGCCAAATAATCACCGTTGGGCGCCAAGTTTCTACGGAAATTTCCATTGATGGTCATTTGGCGTACAACGTGTTAAATTGAATATAAGTGAAGTTAAGCTATATGTATTTTTTTAAAGGATGAAATTATGTCGAATAATGGGCGACGACTGGACAGAACATGAAATGATCACACTAGCCAGGGCATTTTCGGCGGTCTGTAGAGAAAAAAGACATGATCGCAAATTCATTAGGTACTTTGAACACCATAATTAATATAGCTGTAGTCAGGGCTGAAAACCGTAATTTATATTTGTTCAAATTTAACCGGTTTTTTTTATTTTTTTATTTTTAAAATAATTTCTGTTTTATATATGGGCGTCCTTACACGATCTCAAGTTTTTATCGCGAATTGAGTTTAAAATGGCACAAAGGCCATATTGTAACTATTACTAATAATATACATGTGACATCGAGCGAGTGGCGCAGAATGTATTGAAACATCCAATGCCACATTTCTGTGATAGAAATCTGTGGTCGTGTAAGGAGGGTTTATAAACAACCTTTGAAAATTATGTGCATTCGTTACTTCCAATTTGTTACGACTACTTGCTAAAAGTTAGATCAGACTAAAGAAAAAACAAAAACAAAATTGTCTATGATACTCGCAAACTGCGAGTGGAATTTTTGAGGGTTGATAAAAAATATGTACAGTATTCAGTGGCGCACCCAGCGGGGAGCCCGGGGGCCCAGGACCCCTAAGAAGGAAGGAAATAAAAATAAAAACACACAAATTCAGATGAGGACCTTTTTTTTTAGGTTGTCACTTGTATTTTAGAAGTGAGGACTTTATTTTTTATGTCATCATTTTGTATTACCTTTTTTTTAGATCATCACTTGAAATTTAGAAGTGTTAAATAATTTTGTCTTCCTGGTCACCCCTACAAAAATTCCTGGGTGCGCCACTGACAGTATTTATAACTTTTTTAACTAATTTAAAAACAAATTTTGGTTTTAGATTTTAGTTCCTGGCGAGTTCAGAGAATCCAGTAATATACTTAGTCAGGGGAATTGGTTTTCAAAACAGTGGTGTTGGACAAAGTTTTGCGGAACTCTTGGAAATTAATGGGATGAATAGATCTTGAGGTACTGTTTTCGAGATCACATTTTGCGACTTAATTTTTTTGCCGGAAATTTCATAAAAACCTCGAAAAACGTACCCCAAAAAATGCTTTATTGCAAATATCTCAATTTCATTGCAAAATTCGAAAAAAAATGTCTATACTGAATTAAAGAGGATTAAACTATCTATAATTTAGCTTTCATCAGTTCTTTTTGTAGGATGAACGGTTTCGCCGCTAAAACACCGCAAAGTTAAGTAGACTTACCGGGGCCTATTTCACGTCATCTCGCACACTGGTTCCGTTTCTATCACCATTTCTTTTTTTTTTCCTCTTCCTCTTCAACGAGATTTTCCAGATCGTCTTATTTATTTCTCTTTAATTCAGTATAGATATATATTTTTAATTTTACAATGGAACGTAGATATTTGTAAAAAAATACATTTTTTGTATGTTTTTTTTTTCTCGAAATTCTGGCAAAAAGATTTAGTCGCAAAATGTGAGCCGAAAATCAGCACCTCAAGGCCTATTAATCGCACCAATTTACAAAACTCGCAAAACTTTATTTCTAAAACTACTTATTTGCTGGACTAACTATCCAAACTTTTAATATACGAATATCACTTCTTTAGTAAATGTTCTGTGGACAGAGAAGTAGGGTAAAACTATAGACGTGTATTAACTACTGACTGCAATTTAAAAGATTTTTTTTTTTATTTTTTCATTAGGACGTTTTATTTGTAATACATGTAAATTATAGAATAAAATACGGTTAACCTGTTTTTCAGAACAATCGGCTAAAGTTTACCAGTAAATGTTCTGAAAAGATCGGTTTCGGTTACAGTTAATGAAAAAGTTACAAAAAAAAAACGACTAATCAGTTTTTAAAACCGATTATTTTTTACCGGTTTCCAACCATTGCTGTAGTATTTTTGTAGTAAATACATTTATTACCTGTAAATAATTTTTGTAGGTCTTTGGTGTTAACTGAATTGAAGAGAAATCTGTGGGACAACATAGAGAGATGCAAAGAACATTTTGCCTACGTCGACAAAGATAAAACAGGATACTTACCTCGAAAAGAAGTGTATACTTTACTGAGGGGTCTTAAATTGCCGATTGATGTTATGCTACTTGAGTATATGTTGGATGAGTAAGTTATTTGTAGTCATATGAACATTGGCGGCGTTAGCGAGGGGTCCGCCCCCCCTCCCAACGTTGCTCTGGCCCCTCTAGAAATGCTTGGAAAAAATTGTGTGCCCAACAAGTTTTTTAAGGAAGTCATCACTTATATTATTTTAGAAATGAGGACCTTTTTTAAGGTCATCACTTGTGTTTTCACCTGTCCATTAATGACGATAAAAAATGTCCTCCTCAGATATTTCCTGCCCCCGCCCCCAGATTTTACTCAAATATTTCCTGGCCCCTCCAGATTTGAAGAGCTAGCGCCGCCACTACATATGATCATAAATTTTTATAAACTCCAATTATTACAGACTCAAGAAAAATGACAAGTGTGAAATAGATCTATGTGACTTATTCAAATTTATCGACAGAGATGTTGATCCAGTATCAGATATTGTTCCTCTTAATATAAAGGTAATTTCAAAAAATTTATATCAAGTGTGAATTTTTACAGGTTTTAGTAACAAGAAAAAACTCGATAATGCTTACATCTATCAACTTACAAGTATACTTAACTAAAAGATGTGCTCGCAACAAGCCAGTTGCCCAGTTAAATAATATTAGCACGGTGTTGCAAAAAACTCAATAATTCTCGAAAAAATAATCAGATCAAAAATTCTTGTTGAATTATTCTGGTTCACGTGTGCATTACTAAGAATTTTTTCTGAATTTTAGATTAACTATTTTTTACTCTTTCATTTTTACCGTGCGTACCGTCTAAATATTAGTCCTGTTTATAATCAAATTCTTAATCCTTAATTTTGTTTAATTTTTAGCGAGAAATTTGGTGGGCATCTGAACCTGAGCCAACTGCTGGAAAGTTAATTGACTGGTGCGCATTTAACAAAGCACTGGATCTTGAAAAATTATTTGAACAACAGCCTGTTGTAAAAAAGACAATTACCGTACTACCAGAATAGAAATAGTATGTTCAGAAAATTTAAATTTTTATTTTGATACAGTTCAATCAAAAGTTACTCCACAGTGAATTTCTAAATTAATTAAAATACCTCCTTTTATAAAATTAATTTGTTATTTAACATCTTCATTACATGCATATACTTCACGGCATTTAAAATCTTGTAGCTATTCCTCCTTCCAAAGATCACACGAACAAATGACGTACATTATTTTAGTATAGGAAAGTCTGTTCAAGATAACTATGAACTGACGACACACTTGGTTAATTTAACTGCCAACGTTAGAATGTAATGTACTTAACATGCAAGCATTACTCAGTTGTTACCCTTTTAGCCCTTTCCTACGTAGCCACATCTTTTCCCGTCGTATTTTTCTTTAATTTCTATTTAACCCGTCGTATTTCTGTTCGCCATGTGAACGGGCAAGGTTAAGCTCACGTTTTATTTTTAATTGTGTCAAATATTATTATAATAAAAATGCCGAAAGCTTTTAGTAACCGTACCCAAAAGCTGGTTAATGTTGGCTAATTTTTAATGATTCTTACATACTGAAATTTTCTCCTTATTTTATTTAGATTTGTACGATATTAAGCATTATATTATACAGGTACATATACTCTGTTCAAAATCAAAAAGTAGTAATCATGCAATGTTCACGTGGTAATTTTGTCGAACTCTCGTCGTTCGTTAGCTGTTGAGCACTTAAATTTATGCGACAGCCAGTAGGGTAGCGACTTCAATCTTTCACGTGATATTATTACTATTTCTGTATTTTGAACAGGGTATAGTATAATTTAAATCATAAATTTCGCGACACTCTTACTACTGACTCGCGATACAACGGTTGGAAAGCACTGCTCTTTATCATAATTCACATTAGTCCCTTTATTACCTGGGAAATGTAGATTTTCAAAACCGTTTTGGAAGTGGTTGGATATAACCTAACTTGTTTGACATTTCTAAGCAAGTACAACTGGCAACAAAACATATTTCTCAAGTGTGACGTCATTTCATTGTTATCTTGAACAGACTTAAGGATTTAAAAAGCGGGAATTTTAAATAGGGATTTTAAAGGAGTTAAGGAATTAATTTAGCAATAATATTAATTAAAATTAAATTATTCAATATACACACACACCTGATGACGAATTCGGGAGCATAATTTTCAATATTATTGTTGATAAATACAGGATGCAGAGCACTAAATACCTATATTAAACTAGACAGACGTTAAGCAATAGATAATTGTAGACAAAACAAAGAAATTTGCAGTACGGCACCCATGCAAAATTTTCTGAACATATGATTCTTGTAGCTGCGCAGAAGATATTTCGTACACAATTCGTTTCTTGGAATAAAATTTTATACTAAATGGAGTAAAATCATGATTGACGTTTCGGTCAATCAATATTGATTATCCGGTATATTCGATTTAATATTTCAATGGATATTTACTTGTTCTAATTTTGCATATTTGTTCTTTTTAAAATGTATTATTATTAAAACTCTATTATTTATAAAAATATTTTGATAATGAGATGCTATAATTTAAATAATTACGCACACGCAATCGGTGTATACATTGTTTACATGAGTTTTTTGTAATTAACAAATATAGTTAACATATATCGTAATGCGAATGCTCTTTGAACACTACACGAAGCTAGTGAGGAGAGGGAGCATAATTCAAATAAAACACGGCAATCCAACAGTCATGTGCGCGCCTTCTTCTATTTTCATTGGTTTCATTTTAACAGCTAGCTGCCGGATCGCAACATACGAGGGGCAGTTGAAAGTAATCGGCCTAGGCAAGAAAACATAACTTTTTCGGCAAAACTCAATTTATTTTTCAACATAGTCTCCTTTTAGAACTATACACTTCGTGCAACGATCCTCTCCGATTCTTTTCGATGCCCTCCGAATAATACGATTTCTCAAAGCCTTCAAAATAGGCCTCTGTTTTAGCGATGACCTCTTCATTCGACCCAAATCTCTTCACCACCGAGCCATTTCTTCAAGTTTGGAAATAAATAATAGTCGCAGGGGGCGAATATGGTGAATGAGGAACCAATTCGTCGCGCAATTCATAGAGTTTTGCCACTGCGACTGCGCACTTGTGGATCGGTAGGTTGTCCTGGTGGAACAGCACTTTTTTCTTCGCCAAATGAGGCCGCTTTCGTTTCAAATCGGCGTCAAATCGGTCCAACAGCTATGCATAATATACGCCCGTGATCTTTTAGCCCTTTTCCAGGTATTCGATGTGAATGATACCATGTTGCGCATCCCAAAAAAACTGTGGCCATGTCTTTGTTGGCCGACAGGCCCACCTTGGCCTTCTTCGGCTTCGAATCGCCCGGAGCAGTCCATTGTTTCGACTATTCCTTGGTCTCTGGTGTGCTGTGATGGATCCATGTTTCATCCACGGTTACGAAACGGCGAAAAAAGTCCTTTTTATTGCGGTTGAACATCGCCAAACATTGCTTTGATATGGTCAAACGATCACGTTTGTTGTCGATTGAGCAAATGCGGCACCCATCTGACAGAGAGCTTCCTCATTCCCAAATTCGAGCACCCGTTCGGTTTATATGCCCGCAACCTCAGCTATGTCACGCTTCACGTCACTCGTTGATTATCATTTCATGGATTTTATCGACCATTTCTGGTGTGGTGATCTCTTTTGGACTGCCTGGACGCTCATCATCAAAAATGCTCTTACGACCCCGTTTAAATTCAGCCATCCAATATTTAATTATTGATATCGAAGGTGCAAAGTCCTCATAAACATCGTTCAATTCGGTGTTGATCTCATCGTTCGTTTTCTTTTTAAAAACAATCACTGCACGATATTCGATTTTATTAATTTTTCTAAAAATGCAAAAGTTTTTCGCTTTCAATGACTGTCAAACATAAACTAAATGACGCAATTGGTTGGAAATGTTACAGTAGTCATTTGTAGATTGGGATTTACGAAAAACAACATTGATTTGATACTGGTGGCGCCATCTCTTGCATAGGCCGATTACTTTTCAACCGCCCTTCGTATATAGAACATGTAGGGTATGTTTTGCTGGACCGGCATAACACTATGCGCCTTAAACCGGCTCGAAAACCGGACGTGGGCGGTAGTTCTTACACAAGCATATCTAGGAAATTCTTTGTTCCACATTTTCACTATGGAGGATTTTTGATTGTACTATATTAAAATCGAGTTATTCGTGGCATATTAAAAAATTTCTTTTTATTTTCAATACACAAGGTGTTTAAAAATAATTTTGTTTGATTTACTTAAGACTATAAATTAACTTGTTAGATATTATACAAAATTGACACCTGTTTATGTAAAATTTATTGTCTAAATAGCATAGTAATAAATGTTTTGCAGAATTTTAAATATAAAAAAATATGAATTAATTTTTGATTACATATATGAATATTATTTTAGTGGCTTTTAACTTTTTTTTTTAGTAAATAAAAGATAAAGAAAAATATTACTTGAATGTCTTTTACAAAATGATTGTGCACTGCCATTAAAAAATATTTTTCTTTTGTGTAATAAATGTTTGTGAAAATATTTTATTATTATAAAAATATTCGTATTAAAAATAATAACATTGTACATACTTTGTATTATTTTGTAGTATATCTTTAGCACCTGAAGAAGATAATTACTTAGAGCCGGTTTCTGAAAGCTTAGCCGAGTTTAATCTTTTGGTTAAGCTCGGTTACAATGTAACAATCCCATAAGTAACCATAGCCACCATTTTCTCACTCTTTGGTTATAGTTAACTAAACTTTCAGAAACCGGCCCTTATTGACGAAACGTTGTTTCTAGAAAAAAATAATAATAATTTGTGTCCAAAATAGCTGAACTACTTATTTTTGCAATCAGTAATACTGAAAATAGAAGAAAAAAAAAAAAATCCATCGCAGACTTGTGTAATTGAAATCGTTTACCATCAAGATAAGTTATTTAAAAAAAATATGGTTGGGAAAACTTGAATAATTCAAGTGTAAATATTATTTTATAAATATTATTTCTATAATATAATTGACGGGCTCAGGGGAAAAGTAGTATGAGTGTTTAAAGTTACTTTCTTCTATTCTAAACATTGAAGCGGAACCAAACGGAATACGTATTACAAAATGAAATACATATTAGGGCCGAGAGTTCCAGTTGCTAATAAACTGTCCAATAAGTTTATTAGCAACATAATTTTTTTTCCGAGAGTTCCACCCCTAAATAGTTATTAGGTTGCTAATAAACAGGCTTATTTGTCTAATAACTTATAGGCAACATGAAGTGCTTAATAAAGTGACATATAACCAAAAACAAGTTCGCAAAATGTGTTAATATTTCAATTTTAATTAAAAACCGTATAATTTTAAAAGAATATACGAATGTGTAGTTTTTAAACATTTATATAATGGTGATTTTAGTGTTTTATATACATTTAAGTTGTATTTTGGCGAAATCGACGATCTGTTTGGGTGAATTTATAAATTATGGACAACCGTTTTTAGAATATTTTGGGCATTTATTGTAAATGTGATATATAAAGAACAATATATAAATATATATTTTTAAATAAACATTGTCTTTTATTTTTACATATGTATTTCTTTTAATTACGATTACAATACATTACAAATAATACTTTAAGCATTACTATTTATATAAAAATGATAGAGAATAAGAAGACAGACGCAATTATTGGCAGAATAATAAAGATGTGTGGCTGAAAATTGCTGATAAGTTTAATTCATATTGTTTAAGGAATGTAAAATAAAGCAAAATATGGCTGTCTTCTTATTTTCAGTCACTTTTGTATTATAAAATGCTATTTTTATTAACTTCTCTTCTATCTATATTGTCCTCTTTTTCTGTGATAAAATTTGTTGAACGCCGTTTAATTGTCATTTTAACAGTAACACAAAAAATATACGTAATGTCATTGAATGTCAAGTCAAACTATTTATTGTCAAAATATTTAATGTCAAAATATTCAGTGTCAAAATTTCATCTCACTTTAGCTCTACAAATTTACGTATAGCTCTATCCCTCTTGCACCGTGTTACTATCTTCATAAGAAATACCAATGCAAAAACAAAAAATGATGTTGCTAATAAACTATTGGAAGGATTTTGTAACTTGGAAATCACCAATAAATTTATAAGCTTCATAAATATATTATGTGTCAAATAACTATTAGGGAGTTTATTAGGAACTGGAACTCTCGGCCCTTAGTCTGTTTCTTTGGTTTAAGCAAAACTAGATTTTGAAATCTTGTATCTTTTATCGATTAATTCGAGCTTTTGGCCATTTTGTTTAAGCTCTGTAAATCATGCAATAAATATTTTTAAGTTAAGGTGAATATCATTGTAAAATGTCATTTTCATTACATTTCGATTTTTCCACAAATTTAAAAACGTATTAGGTATATGTTTTATTTTTTATAATAAATGTCAACATGAAACATGAAATAACCTAGCCAAGCTCTGTTTTCGTGACAAATTAATACCAAAACGCCTGTTTAGTTCCGTTTAAATCAAAGAAATGAACTATTGGTTTAAGCAGAACTATATTTTGAAATCTAGTTATTTTTAATGATTGACTGTGACTTTTGACCATTTTATTTAAAAAAAGCTCACTTTAAACGTTAGAGGGAGCTTGTGACAACGTTAAAAAATATAAATTCCGTTTAGTTCCGCTTAAATTTTTGGAATAGACTATAATAAAATACAAATGCATCTGTTTTTAAAAAATATAAAAATGTCACTTTTACTTCTTTTCCGTTGAGCCCTTGAATTATTATGGAAATGGAAAAATAAAAAACGTATTTGAGAAGTGTAAATATTTAAAATTTATTGATCAATATAATAAATATCTCATACAGTACAAATCAAGTAAGAATAACAACTAATTTGTTCTCTGTAAATCTATCATATTCAGATTAATATTCTTATTTAAGACAAATAGTAAAAGTACATTTAACATTATATTAATGCAAGAATGTTATATCATTCTAGATAAAAACGGGAATATATGTTATCAACTTGAATAAAATGGTTCTTGTCATGCTAGCGTGGTTTTATAGTTCATAGTCCACTTGATAACAGTATTCTGGCATTTGCACAAGCCTGGAAAACTATGGCAACAGAGCACTGGGCTTGGAAAAACTTAATCCAACGGTCTAAGAAAAAAATAAGTTAATAAAAGAGTTGTGTACTACTAAAGTCTATTTACATTAAAATTACATTTACGCAATAATTACTTATCAAATCTAGGCAACCAAACAGTATCAGTCCCTGGGCATATCACGGAAATAATATAAACCTACTGTCTTTTACAGATTAACAGTTAGCAATCCTGTAGTTTTGCCTAGTTGCCCTGGTATTTCAGCTTTCATTAAATGTTATTAAATTGTACTAAAATATATAATTGTATGATACCAATAATATATTTTTATCCGCTGAACACATGTCGCCCATTTGCTGCAACAATGTCATTACTCAAAAATCGCCCTTATTGAGTTCTGGTATAGAAGGAATCGCTTCAAGCCCAGCGCTACGGTGGTTAGTATTTATTTTCATACGGGACATACAAAATTGTTTTGTGCAGTTTTTACACAACTGTCTAGCTAAAATTCTAGGAATAAATATATTTTATAATATTTTATGAATCTGTTTTGTCATTTTATCAACAAATAAGTGTATAAAAATGTTTAAATAGCATATAATATTACAAAAAAATATCGTCTATCGTAGTTAAAAATTGACCACCGTAGCAATTGCGGCGTTGGGATTTTAAATTTATTTCTCTATGGTACTTTACAAACTTTAAATGCGTTTCCTGAAAAATCACAAATTTTGAGTTAAGAAACTCTTGCAGCAAATAAGCGGTATGTGTTGAATGATACTGCTCGAAAAGGAGTACATTTTTTCCCTTTAAAAAAACGTGGCAACATTTAAACGTGGTCACATTATTTCCCAATTATAATTTTAACATAAATAGACTACACACAATTTGGTAAATCAAAATAAACCAATGTTGCCGTATTGAACGATTAATTTATACTTATAAATTCCACGTTGGCATGACATTAAACACTGTGTGTATAAAATATATTAACTTCTTGTATTTAGAGGCATTCCGAAGCTGCATTAATAAATTAAATTAAAGTTGTCCACATAACTACGAAATATAATAAAAAAAATTACGTCCCCAAGTGAATAACTATATATGTACATGGAAATGTAATTTCAGTCGGTTTACACACTAGTTTCTATTTTCTGATTATGGTTTGGTGCACAAGAAAGTTCTTGTTATGCGGACATTACTGCCTTCAGTTAAAATGGGACAGTTCAAAACGTGATCACGTATAGAAATACGAAGTGTTATTCGTTTTGTCTGGGTAAAACATGTCCCCTTGATACAATTCATTTAGAGTTGATAACTGTATACTATCTGTCAATTGTATCAACAGTGAAAAATTAAAAAATAAAATATCGTCTAATTCTAGCCATATCTGTTATGAGCAAGTTAACTAAAATATGGACTGATAGGAACATCTTGTTAAATACAAAAATTACAGAATCTCTAGTTACCGACCTCGGTAGTGCAAATGTAGCGACCCTGCTTTTTGTGCCATATATCCCGTGTTCGAATCTTGGTCAGGGTATGAATGTTGTGTTCGTCTTTCTCACCCCATTCTCCTTAACCCCTTAAAGCCTGAATTCATTTAAAGATTTTTTTTTTATAAAAACATATTTTTAAGTTTTTTACTGTCATAAGTTTTTTACTGTTATATCTTATGGTTATATCTTTAGATAGGAATGTACTAAATACACTACACCCGAGCATAGCACGAAAAATATCTTCCTGTGGCGGATACAGTTGTAGAAAACGTCCGTCGCGAATTTGCACTGTTCGGCGTTAAGGGATTAAAAAGAAAAATAGCTCCAAATCAAAGCATCAACAGTGGAGGTCCGAAAAAAAAATCTCTAGTTTAGTGATTTTCAACCGATATACCGATAAAGGACCACTGGTGTATCACCAGTCAGTAATGTAGCATCAAAATAAAAAATAAATCCTTTAACACCAATTATCATTATTTTTGCAAAAAAAAAACTGATTAAAACCTAAGATATTGAACTTTTTAAGAAGTATAATCTTGAAAAACAATTTATAATTATAAAATTTCTGATCATAAAAACTTATGGTGTGAATAGACAATTTTAGCACCTTATGTGTACAGTCAGTTAAAACAAGTTAAAAAACACTTCTTAGAGCCTTGTATCATAAAAAAAATTGTAAATTTTGTAAAATGTTAGGAAAATTAGGTAATTTGTGATTTTTTTAATGGAACAAAAAGAAAATACAAATATTGCTCAAGTGTTATGGTGACAGATGTATCAGTCTGCGTTGACTTTAAGTATAAAAGTGACAAACTGAATTCAATTTACAACGAAAAACAAAATGGAGTATATTTTTGCTAAGCATAACTACAGACACTGTGTACTATGGCAGTATGGTCAATAAGGTGACAGTTTGGCCAATGAAGTGACTACTGGCAGGTCATTAGGATTCCAGATAAGTGAAGTAGCGTTATTAGTTTCTAACGGAAAAATAAGATTATTATTACAGAAATAGTAATACACTTAGGCCCCGCTTTGCGTCGTTTCGTTTCGCGTATTCACAGTTTCTCATACAAAATGTTTATTCGCTTTGCGTTGTTTCAGTCTACGTCGCAAAATTTTGTACCGTATCTACGACGCAAAGTGGGGTCTAGGTGTATTCTGTTTCTGCAAAGTTTATTTTATTTTTCCATTTGAAACTAATATTTATTTGGAACCCTAATGGAGGCCCTGTCACCAGTCACCTCGTTGGCCAGATTGTCATAGTATACTGTGCCTGTAGCATGAACTAGTTCAAAAAGAAAGTGACGTCTTGCTTGGGATCTTGTTGAGTTTGTCTCGACTCTTCGTCAACCAGAAAGAGAGATACCTGAAGAAAAAGTAGGAGTAATGAAATAAGGTGTTTGAAAAGACATGGAGATGCACCACCTTAAAAAAAGTCAACGATCAGGAAAAATCGTGAAGTAAGCTGAAAGCATTGGCCAAGAACATAATCAGACGGACAAGTTTCGTGGAGGCACTATGCTCATTGAAGAAGTTCTTAGAATTAAATCGATAGATTCAGTTGTAGGCTCTCGTTGAAGCTTATTGAATAACAGGAATAGATAATAAAACACTGGGTTAGTTTCAAAAATCATGAAGTTACAGCCGCATTTCATAATCAATTCACTCCAAAAAATAGTCATTAATAAAATTGATCGCAAGGATAAAGTGGGTTTTACACGATTCAATTAATTGAAAAAGTTGACATTCAATTAATTGATGTGTGTTAAGTGTATAAATTTCGTCAATTAATTGACAAAAAAATTGATCAATTTATTTTGAAAATAGAACAAGTTCTATTTTTCATCAATTTTTTAGAGAATTCTAGGTATATTTTTATCTGTTAAGATATTGCCAACTGTTTAGTTGTAGCATAACCTCCAAATATATATTTTGTTTCGTTTTCAAATGTGACATAACCTCGAACGTTCTAATTTACCATCATCTAGGTTATTTCTTTTGTTTTTGTTTACAGCTCGTAACTTTGTGAAGATTTTTCATTCTGATAAATATGTCAACATATTTTACAGTTGGTAAAGTAAAAGTTTTCAAAAAAATTGATAAATAAATAGATGTGTGTAAAGTTGTGCTTTTGTTTCCAAGGTTACCAATAAATTTTTCAATTAATTGACAAAAAACTTGATCAATTTATTGATCAATTAATTGAACTGTGTAAAACCAACTTAAGTTGGATAAGAGTGGAGTTTACCAAATCAACTGTAATAATTGCGATTTTATTTACTTTTATTTCAGAAACTTTATATAAACCTCTAGATCTCATCGGAATGCCGCTAATTAAAGAAGAATAATATACATAGTTATAATTGAAATAACGATTGAACATTAATCAACGATATTTTATTTTTTTAAGTTGTATCATAATAATTTCCACAAATAAATTCACAAATATTGAAGATAAACCAATACAGTACTCTCAATTTTCTTCACCATTAGGTGCTAACATATTCTTCAATATATGTACGAAAAATGCTTTTTAAGAAGTTAAAACAAAAATCACAATAACCACAGCACTATACCTTCTAAGTATTCGCAAATACTAATCGTACTAATTATTATAATGCGCTATAAATATAAACTCTAGTAACTCATCTTAATATTACAATCACAAATATAACATACAGACTTACGAGTAACCGAATTCGCGGTTCGGTAAAATGAGTGGAGCGACTAGAGTCCAGCCATAGAGGACGATACATAACCAGCTAGATATTGCCTTCACCCACATTGAGGCGGCATTTGCGTTCAGGCTCTTCAGGCTTGAGTTTGGTCTGAAAAATAAAATATTTTGTGTTTATTTCTGCTTTGAATATATTCTATCGAAAGCAAGCCTATGGTCGCAAGCGTTAAAACGATTGTACCTGCTGTTTGTTCGCTAAGCAAGGATATGGAAGTGAGTTCAACTGCCTGTCAAATAATTGTGTAAAAAATATTTATAAAAATTACACGTTTGACTTAGCTGTTCGAAACCGGCTATAAACTGTAGGTGCCTTTCTGTGTACAATAAAAAGTGGACGTATTACTCCTGAATGTACACAGATTGCAAGTATGGTCCAAACCTTTTGTGTCAAGAGCTGGGAATATTTGAAATAAAGTATCTAAAAAAGTATTTGAAAGAATCCGGAACGTCATTTTGCTGCACGACAACGCTAAGCCGCATGTTGTTCTTCATGTTCAGCAAACCATCTATAACTTGGGCTGGAGAGTACTTATAACCGGGCGATATGAAAACGGATTGATGATTCCATTGCCCCCAATCTTTTTTCGGATTTTTTTACAGGAACTAGATATTTACACCCAAGAGGACAGTAGATTATAGAAATCGAACATATGTATTTTTTATACTTTGCGTTCACAATATCACTGTTACCCTGAATACAGTTTAACAATTCGCGACTCAAACTAACGTTGGCGGCGCTGCGTACGACAGTTAATGGTCGACGAGAAGCGTATATGCCAGAAGTTTTTTCTTAATATTTATATGTTCAAACAATATTTCGGCAAAAAAAGCACTGTATTTAAGTCACTATATTTAAAAATACATCTTAATTCACATAAACTGCAGCACAACACACTACAAATATTATACAAATATACACTTCTGTTTAATTTACCAAGCCGCCACCAGATGTCTTACTCTTATTTGGAGTCGCGAAGAGAAGCTGTTGTTAAACTGTTTTGGTGACTTTTTGTTTTGTGAGATTGGCAGTACTTATCGTTTACGGCGTGTCATTGATAACCTCAAATATTTTAAAATGTTTAATACAATTTGTAAGTATTTCCATGTCAGATAATTATTTTATATTATTATTAAGAAAATTCAAATACATTGTTGCTATGGTGACCGCATTTCACAATAATCCCTAGATTGTATTCCGATATTTATTATTGAGAATAAACATTACCTATAGAGGCGCTGCTGTCGCTTACAAAATGGTGGCTAGGAATAGGATACTTTTGGCATTTGCCATTTGTATAACATGCGAACAGTGGTAGTGTTCACAAAAATAAGGATGAGGGTAGCTAATAGCGAAATTTTTCGATTTCTGAGTGCTGAAATTACTTCTAGAGTTATAATTGCAGTTAAGTAAATAAATATAAACGTTATATTTCTTAAGATTTATCCCGTTTTAATCAATTGTATTAGCTGAACAGGTTCTAAATGCTGGCTATATTATTTTATGTGGAATTTTAGAGTAAAAGAACGTTATATTAACTATATTTGCAAGCAAGTGCACTTACAAGTACACCACATGAAATAAAAATTAATTTCAAAAGTTGCAATGGCCAAGTTGAGGTTGAAGATAAAGTTGTACTTGCAGAGCGGATAAAAGTAAAATATAATAATTAATTCATAACTATTTTCTTGTAAAATTCCTTATAAACGATTGATACTTGACTAGATTTGTTTTAATATGTTTCATTTGTTTTTATTTAATGTGCTTATTTTTTTGTCCCACTTAAATGTTACTTCATTTTTATAACAAATTTTAAAAATCGCTACTAGCTACTTTTCTGTTTTGTTCATTTTCAATTAATTTTAGGCAGTTAATATTCTGTCGCGATTTTAGAGACATTTTATTAACATTTTATTATTAACGGTTAATATTTTATTAACTTTTTAGACACTTCTCTTCCCTTTAACACATACAAACAATGGGTTCAATTGAGTTATTCCCAACACTATCATATTCCTAGCAGTTCCAAAATATTCCGCTAGGCGTCACTTTAGTTATTGTCAGTTCTCAATAAATGAAATTTTAAAATCTCTATAAAATATGTGATGCAAAGTATAAAAATCGTATATTATGCTCGTTTTATACGACATATTGTCACACTTGTTACTTTGGAGCACTCCAACTCGTGTAAACAACTCGTGTGACAATACATCGTCTTATCAAATTCGTGTAATAATATACCAAGTATTATATGTTATGAAAATAAAGCTAAAATGTGCGAAAAGAACCTATTCCATATATTTAATATATAACTTGTAATATTAGATGGGCTGTGTTAGGCACAAATAGCCATCGCTGCTGTGCGCCAAATATTTTAACTAACTAACTAACATAACTCGTAATAAAAAGATACTTACTCATACCAGTTGGTGAGAGTCATCATAATATAAAGAGTAGCCAAAGCAAACATTACGTGGAAGAAACTCCAGTTGTACGCAACACCATCTTCTTCGTTATCCCATACTTGATGGTTACGTCCTCCAGATTCACCACCATCTGTGCTACCAGCATCTACAAAATTTATATATTTTTAAACATAATTTCTACCGTACAGGCACAAGAGAGACAGGTTTCTTACGTCGGATTTACACTTGTTTTGTAACTAAATCACGCAGGTAAACTATACACTTTTTCTGTTTAGTATTGTCTACACGCTATTTACATATAACTGATTAGTACATTTAAAATGGCAGGTCATTCAGAACGTAATATAATCATAGCAGTCCTACGAGTATTATTTTGTATTTATGTGAAAAAGTAGGATAAATATTTATAAGTGACTTGAGTAAAAAAGCGTATGTGGGTCAGAAAATTGTTATCTCGAAGGAAAGTACTCGGTATTTTGCCTAGGTTACTGAGAGATTTTGCTGATGAAGATGTTCCAACATTTTCCTCTTCTCTACATGTTTTTAAAAAATTTCGTTATATTTATCTTAATTTGAATTTGAATTTAAATTCTCATTATATTTATTTGCTTAACTACGCATTTAAAAAAAACTAAAATAAAATACCGTTTGCAACAGGTTTACTAAACAATTTTAATAATCACTTATCTACCCGTTTACAATAGGGGATAGGCATGATTTTTTTTATATATTTTATTATATTCCTTTTGTTGCATATAAACATAAAAAAGTTTTTATTTTATTTTTTTGTAATTTGAAGGCTTAAAAAAATCATAAATGTATGTAGCGTGCGAAAACGACGTGTGACGTCATACCCCTTCTAACTGACGTATGACACTACTAGCTTACCGGCGTACATAGTCTGTTGTGAACTTATTTGTTTGTATAACTTTCATAGGTTATGTAAAGTTAGAGTGATTTCAGTTAAAATAAAGTTTAATTCTATAAAAACAATTTATACATGTTTACCGAATTAATATTTATATTAAAATAGATAACTTATATTGCAGTATTTCAATTATGCCTCTAACGTTTTGTAACTTCATGTAAACAATGTAGTAAAATTCTGACATCTAAATTACATAAATATTTACAGTTTACAGAGTTGCAGCGTTTGTTTACATAAAGTTATAGAATATAAAATAAAAATTACTTTGACACCACGTATTTCTTCAGCACTGTAGCATTAATTATGTTTCATATATTCCATGAGCATAAATGCATCAATGTTGGGTAAATTATCACTCTGAGCCCTAACAAAATCTTTATCTGCCATTTTAATAATAAATGCGTGAAAAATTGCTTAAAAACAAATACAAAACTCTCGAACAATACAATACACACACGTGTAAAGATTATGTTGTAACTGTATCTGTGATGTGAAACCCCTATCGTTTGAAGTCATACTCAGTCGTTTTACTCGGCAACCTTCGCTCCGTGGTCGGCTTATTTCAAATTTACAATATTTTAATTCAAAAATTTGGCTATAATATTAATTAAAATGTAATTTTTGTTTTGTTAGGTGACATAACTAACATCAACATATCAAAATAATGTAGTTTTAAGGAAATACAAATTTTATGCGTATCCCCTATTGTTTAGAAAGTGGCGCGATCCTGAAAAATAGCGGTGGGGGTAGCTATTTGATCAAGTTCATATTAAATACATTCTACTCACTTAACAAAATCATACTAAAGGCGCCTACAGACGGTGTGGCAAGTTACGGCGAAATGTTTACATTTGTCTAGTTCCGCGGATCGTGTGTATGGCAACAATTCACAGTCAACGTACGCTGAGCTTGGCGCTGGCCGATGTTCGCTTCCGAGGCGGTATTCTTATCACAAGTTAAAGGAGTTTGTCCAACATTGGTGCAGACTTATATATGTATGTTAACACCGTACACACGACACGCACACACTTGTCATCGCATCATTCGAAAGTGTTGTGCTCAAAAGCAAGGTATACCACTAAATCGAGTACTAAAGTAAATGGTTTACATTATTCAAGTTACTGAATTTTTAGTTACAAAACACGCGCAAATCCGGTATCAGTTATGCATGTGAAAACAAAAAATGCAAATACTAGACTGTAGCAGTTAAAGGTATTATGCGGCACGTGACCTGCAATTTGGCCACATCTGAGAATGACAAAAATTAAAAATACTTAAGCCCGGTCTTTCTACCTTCAAGTATACCTCTACGTAACTATCTGACAGATAAGTATATCAGAAACTTCATCTGCTGAATAAATGCCAATACTAATCAGTGAATCCGATACATCAGTCTCATTATCCGTTAGATAACTATCCTATAAATTTTTATTGAAAGACTGGATGACATTTATTCAGCACAGAAAGTATCACATAACCTAATCTGACAGATAGTTACCTAGAGATTTACCTGAAAGTGGAGAACTGGGCCTTAGAACTAAACCTAAAGGCACTTCTCCAATGCGAATTAATTTGTTAATGAACAGGCGTTTACGAGAATTGTATCGGTAGATGGTATCAGGACACATACCCCGTGAACAAATAACCCCTTTTTTTTGTATCAGAAATTTTAAAATGGCGAGAAAAAATCATTTATCATTAATTTGTTATTAGATATATTTTATGTTGTTTTAATATTAATTGTTATTCTATTTTATTCTGATTATATGCCATGTTTAATATTATTTAAACTATTATTTACATTAATTTAATTTTATAAGTAGTACGTAATGAGGAAAGAATAAATAAAAAAATAAAATAAAAAAACCAAAAACAACAACAAAACAACAAAAACGGATATAGCCTCTAACTTCTTTACAATATTTTGATCAAAGGTCCATATTCCCACGTTGTAGAAAAGATTGGAAAATATATAGAATCTTAAATTCTTCGATAGACATATTTAACGAAATATAAAATACGAAAACTTATTGTCATAAACTTTTGAATTTCTTGCCAGAACAGTGTGCTAAACTGCTTTTATCGACGTCATGGGCCGATCTTCAAATCATCTACCTGGTTAAAGTTCATTCAACATAAGAAAAACACAGGCGGATGTTGGCGGCTCCTATGTGCAAAAACCAAATTTCGTTCATCAACAGTTAAGCACATTTGAGTGGTGTTCCTTTGATTTGTTTTTGACTACGCGTATTATCCGATGTTGTTTGTTTATTTCTGTTAATATTATTTATTTCTGGTACGTTTCAAAGTATACCGTGAACTAATATGAGTAAGAATGTATTTGAAAGACATAATTTTGTTTGTTTGGTATCCACAACAATTGTTTAAAACCCTTATGTACCATAGCCGTTTTCGCAAACCTCAAACCGATCGCGTATCCGATAAATAAATGACGTCACAAAATTCAATCGGATAGAATTTATTAGATTACTGTTTATCAGATAAAGTCAGTTTGCGAACGAATATTAATCGCTTGATCCAAATAACTTCTTACGGACCTTTGCGGACAGGATTGTTTAGAGTTTAGTGTTCTATTGTCTAGATGGCAGCACTTACGACTTTATTTCTTTATTTAAACTTGACGATTAGTAAGATCTTAAGGAATAACGATAAATAATATTTTCATGTTTTCCACTGTAATTCTTTTCTTTTTATCTTTGCGGTTTAAAAATAGCATTACCATATTATTTTCGTCAGTATCATCATAACCATCATCATCGAAAAAAAGAGCGTGTCCAATAGTTATAATCGGCAAATTTTTTTAGATTAAAGTCAAAAACCCAAAATGACATACACATCAAATAATTTTTTAGATTATTTAATCTGAAATGAATCCTACTATTTTGTAGGATTGAAATATTGCTATCCGATCGCGTTTATCAGATAGTTATTGTAGGTTTGCGAACGTAGATAGTTTTGTATCTGATCAAAGAAAAAGTTTGCGAACAGGTTCGTAGCTATCAGATTAAATCAATGACGTCATATATGTATCGGATAGGGTTTGCGAAAACGCCTAATATGTCAGCTGTTTTCTCGCATAGAGTTGATGACGTAATTTATAATACCCTGTGTTTTTCTTATGTTGAACGATCACACGATCACCGAAGGTATTTCCGAACGCAGTCGGTGCCACCGACATAATTTTCATAAACACTTGATAATTTTATGTAACATTAGGTTAATTAATTTCTAAACATGGTACGAAATATATTTTCATGCAATTTGTTCAATAAAAAGCGAATTAATATAAACCAATGAATTATTTGGATTAATTTTAATTGCTTTTATTGAACATTTTAATGTGCAAATCATTATGCAGCCCAAATGTTAATACATTAATAACAAAACAAAAATAAGTGTACAATAGCGGAACAAATTTGTTGTGAATATACTAGTATTCTTTTCTATTAAAAATACGAATTTAAACTAAACATTAATGATAAAAATGATGAAAAAACTGTTAACCACCATTTCATATGAACAAAAGATCCCAAACTACGAAGTAGGCGCCAAAAATTCAACTATGTTCCAAAGGCGGTAAAACAAAACAACAGTAATGTCAGGTAGCGCCATCTAAGAGTGGGCGAATATAAAAGTTTCTCCAGCTAATTTACGTCAGGCTCTTGGAGACACTCATTACAGACACCACCTTGCTTCGCATTCTTCATGAGCACCTTCACATGAATAAGGTGGGCGCAAGATAGGTGCCTAGAGACGTTTTCTTTCGTAGTACAAGTGAATAAAGAGAAAACTGAAAATTATTTTCACTTTATTTCAGTTCAGTTGAGAAATCACAAATGTCACATCAGGGTTAACATAGCCATTTGTTTGATTATTTAATGAATGTTAGAAAACGCATATTGCCCGTTTTGCATCTTTATTTGGTTCTAAAGTATATGTAATTTGTTTTTTGGGCGACCATATCAATATCAGCTCTTTTTTATCATCTAGTACTGGCCACAAAGTAAATCTTTTTCGGCCTAGGCCGATTCGCTTATTTTTTTGGCCGCTGGATGCTCGAGCCATGTATGTGTCATTTCTTAAGTTACAAGATCTCTAGGGTTACATTGAAACAACTGACAGTCAAATATTTCTAATTGTAATAATTGTTCAGGAACCATACATTATCCAATGTACGTGCTTAAATTTAATTTTTCTAATAAAAATTGCCTTTGATCGCCCAAAATTTGTTTTTCTTCATCCAATAAATACATCTTTTCAGTGTTAATATCCATTGTGTAGACGTTTATTTATTTTTGAGGTTAACTGAAAATTTATTCAAGTAAGTAAACGCAAAAATTATGTGTTCTTGAGAGGTTGAGAGAAAGCGAACCGCATTCACTTTATTCAGGTGGTGGGGAACTGTACGAATTTCGTAGAACAAACTAAAAAAATTATTTTCAGTTGTGTTCAGCTTATTCAGTACCAAAGATAATGCCTGATACTTCAGCCAGCAGTTCAAAAACAACAAAACGTGACGGCCACGGTTGCCATGGCTGTTCCACCCAAACCTTGCCCCCCAGTGACTATTTACTCGTTTCAAAATTCTAATGCTCACTTGCAAAAAAGTCTTTATAAGATATAATCTAAAATTCGATATAAAATAGAAAAATACGTAGCAACGCAATGTGTTGCTGGGTAATTTTGTACTTTAAATCGAGTTTTAGCTTGTATCTAAATAGTTTTAAGACTTTTATGATATTGGGCATAAGAGTCCTTCGAGGTAGAAAATTTAACAGTGATTTAAGGGTTGCAGGAAACAGTTTATGGAGATTTTACAAACAAAACTACTGATTTTTTTTCTAAGGGTATTGAAATGTTAATTTGGAAATGTACGAATTGTGTTGAAGTACAAGGCGACGATATTTAAAAATGACGTCGATTTATTTCTATTAACCGTGGAACATAATTAGGTCGGGAACTTTTGGCGTCTACCTCGTATAACCAAAATATGCGGTAGTTAAACCAACACATGCAAGTATGTACATGATTTTTTCTTTTTGTTTTCTATAAAGCACGAACATAAAATGACGTTGTTCATACCTGCATTATCAACCAAGGTGGCGTTTCCACTGTTTGGCACTATCATGAAGAAAGAAAGACAATTAGTAAACGTAAAAAAAAAATCTTATTTAGGCTACATAACGCGGCAAGCAAACAAAACGTGCAAAAGCATAACATACTGTTTTGAGATTTTTCTTTAGTTTCAGATTTGTCATATTTTTTATTATCCGACTTACTCGTAGCACCAGTATCGTGAGCCAGGACATGTTCGGACATTGTTATCTTGGATGATTTGGAAGCAGAACGTAGAGATGAGTACAAGACACAACACATCCAGATTATCAGACCAATGATGCTTTCCTTATCGAACGCCATTTGGGACTGGTGCTTGGTGTCGCCTGCTCCTACTATTGCAAGGAAGCCCGGATTGCAGTCCTTGTCTGTAAAAAAAAATAATAGTAAACATCGTAAGATAAAAAATTTAAAAAAAACTATTAATAAGTGCTTGAGTATTAAGCACCATTCATAGCTCATGTTTTAATATATAGTACTTAATTCATAGTGTTAACGCATAAGCGTAAGAATGTTTGTTCTATACAAATTCAAATACAGATTGTTACTTTTGTAACGGATGCTGTGTACTAACAATGTAATTTTATATATTTTAATTATTTACCGAATAAAATTATTTATATACAGAATTTTACGCTCTTCTTATTTCTTTTTTAATGGTGATACTACAGGTCAAAAGAAAGCGAAAAACCTTAAAACACCTTAGTAAAAGTTTTATAATAAAAGAGATATTAATTTTTTTACTTTTTTATTTTTGAAGTTTTTCCGCCATGACTCCCAATATTTATCCAAAAATGCATTTAGATAAAAGATTTGTCTTCTTATTCTTAACAATATTTGTAATATAAGTTTTTGATGTTAAGTTAATAATAAGGGAGTAATTTAAATTTTTAATTTTTGGGGTTTTTCCGCCATAACCCTCCAAATATTTATCCAATCAAAAAAATGCATTTCGATAAAAGATTTGTTTTCTTATTCTTAACAATATTTGTTATAAAAGTTTTTACTGTTGGCAATAATAAGGGAGTAATTTTAATTTTTAACACCAAAAATTAAAAATTACTCCCTTATTATTGAGTAAACAGCAAAAACATATATTACAAATATTGTTGAGAATAAGAAGACAAACCTTTTATCTAAATGCATTTTTTGATTGGATAAGTGTTTGGAGAGTTATGGCGGAAAAACCTAAAAAGTGAAAAACTTAAAAAACTAATATATCTTTTATCATAAAATTTTACTAAGGTGTTTTAAGGTTTTTCGCCTACGGTTTTGACCTGTAGTATCACCCATTAAAAAAGAAATAAGAAGACCGTAAACACCATGTATATATATCTTCAATAATAGAAAAGTTGTGCAATGGGTACTGAAATTTCAACCAGCCCGTGTAATGCTAATAGCGTGACTACGTCTTAATTGTTTAATTATATTTATATTTTCAATAAAATAAATTACCTGGAGAATTGGAAACTGCAGACCAGGTGAGATAAACCACATACAGGGTGACCACAGACGATTGCAGGAGGCCTGACCTTGGCTGATGTTCTTGAACAGTTGGTAGAATTGATATGATACTCACAATAATCGTCAGAATTAAATTGAATGATATGAAGAACTTATTCAATGAACAGTCGTCTGGCTGAAATATAAAACAAAATAAAATATTATAAAGCAAATTAGGACCTCAAAAATCATTTTGAAATACTATGTATGTAAGTTGAAAAAGTGGAGTAGATAACTAAAAAATAAAATGTTCTAATGGCTACAATTGTCAGTACACCTGGATGAGGGGTGAATGATTGTGAAAATGGGAGTAATGTTAACATATTATTCTCGCCCGGATAATACCACCAACTGGTAAGCTAAGATAGCTTATTAGCAAACTTAGAATATTCAATGTAATAGTATATTCTGTAACAAGGTTGGAATGAGAAAATTCGATGCGAGTGGAACAATCCAAGCGCGAGCCGCAGGCGAGCGTGAAGAACCACGAGCATCGAATTATCTCTTCCAACCGAGTCACAGGGTCTGTGAATCGGTTGGAAGAGAAGGACTTTCTCCATGACCACGACCAGAGAAAAAAAAAAAAAAAATAACAAATAATTATTTTAACAAACATTTTATCTTACCAAATAATTTATATTACATAACAAATGAATCAATTAATTAAACTTATTTTTTTATTTACTATTTGTTTAATTTTAATTTAATTTGCCGCACATCGGCCACTATTTTAGTACTTGTTAGGAAGTTATGTTGCATTTATTTAATGTAAACGTTGCATATATCTTAATGTAACCCTACAAAAACAAAAGACAACAAGCATGGAATAGTTATTCCATAAAAAGTGATGGAATGAAATACAGGCAAAATGCATAAGAAGATAAGTGCTTTAGAATAACTTTCCAACTCTTTTGTTAGAATATTAACTTTCTGTAGTTAAAATTGGTTTTAGAATTGGTAAATTCTATAGTGGTCGTGGAGAAATATGATTTATAACAGCTTACACAAAATGTCTAAAAGCCCAATTCAATGGATAAAAGTTACAACATTTCTAAATATTGTTCCGCTTAAACGTTTGGAATAGACCAAAGAAATTCTACCACCCAGCGTAAAAAAATGTACTATATTTCCAAAATTTACAATGAGCATATAATCACTTCACTCTGCACCGAAAAAATGAAAAATTTAGTCAAAAAAAGGTTTAAAAAAAATGATAAATATAGTACAACTAGCAGACCCCGTTGCCAACAACGTTGGCAAACTGATATCGAATTAAAATCAATATAAGCAGGAATTAATTATTAAAATTTGCATGATTCTGCGTATATTAACAAAACAAAAACGTTTCTTGATTATACCTAGGAAATCCTATAAACCGCTTAATGCGTGTCGTTTAAAAATTAGTATCGGGCTGGATACGGCCCGCGGCCCATATGCTGGATATCAATTTTATAGCTGTTTCTGATTATACCTAGGAAATCCTAAAAAGCCGCTTAATGCGTGTCGTTTAAAAAATAGTATCGGGCTGGATACGGCCCGCGGGCCATATACTGGACATCAATGGTATATCTGTTTCTGATTATAACTAGGAAATCCTAAAAGGCCGCTCAATGCATGTCGATTAAAGTTTAAAAATTAGTATCGGACTGGAGACGGCCCGCGGATAATTATACGTTGCGTAACATCAATTCAAAACATGCCCGTGACACAACAACCTTCGCTCGAGTCACCGTATGTACTGCAATGCTCTGCTCTAGTGTCTGGTAAGCTATCTGTTTGGTCGTATACGTCGCCCCCTACAACTCACTTCGTTACCGCCCAAACCCCGCAAAACCCATTCACACCACGCAACTTAGCGTTACGATAACACACAGAAATTAGGGCTTTTATATATATAATGTAGAACAGGCTTTAGACAAGTAAAGACTTCTGATGATTTGTCTTATTACGATCATAACAGAACAGATACGACGTAAATCCGAGGTGTACTAGTTATGATTTCTAAAAAAAAAAAAATTTGGAAACTGCTTAAGTGCAATATTCTCAAGACAAAAGTGTCTTTCTAAACATATAATACAAATTATTATTTTTTCAGTTTTGTACAGTAATATAAATACCTGTGTGAAGAAAATGAAGAGCAGCACAATTCCAGTGATAGCAAGGGCAAAGTTAAGAAACGTTGCAGCTAACAATGCAGCATACCATCCTCGGGACTCATTTTCTTCATAATTGCCAACCCAGGCTTCAGCCCACGAGTGTGCAAAGTCAACAATCAGAATCAACTGAATTAGAATGAACATGAAACCACCGATCATCCCGAAATACATCCATGTTGTTCCAAATGAACCTTGCGGGATGAAAAAGGCCCCAATGATGCCACCTATTATTAAAAGGAACTTCGGACCCCAAAATCTGAAAAAAGCAAAATACATTTTATTTATTTATTTATTTTACATCGGCCTATTTTCTGCAACGAAGCTAATCATCGAGGCCAGGAGGCGAGCTCCTACACCTGGATGAGGGGTGAATGATTGTGAAAATGAAAGAGTAATGTAAACATATTATTCTCGCCCGAATATCACCAACGGAGAATCGATTTATTTTTTTGTTTAAGAGTTGCTTCAAAATGAGTCCTAAAGCCCTATAGAACCTCAGGATTTCAAAAATTTCAATCACAGGTCTCTATCTCATGTAGATTTTGAGATACGGTCTTTCGAAAATGAAATATTTACAAATTTTCCAAACCACACGGATCAAAAAGTCGTTAACAAAGCAGCGCCCTAATATTTATCTAGGTAGAAAAAAAAATAGTAATTTCAAAAATTCAAACCGCAAGTCCCTATATTTTATTGTTCTAAAGTTATGATTTTTTGAAATTTTAATTGAAAAATAAAAATTTCACAAAAAAATTATGTTTGGTTTTGTTTTTATAATGTCCTGAGACCATTTTGGACCTCGATATTTCTAAAATTCCAACCGCCAGTCCCTATCTCATGTAATTTTTGAGATATAGTCTTTCGAAAATGAAATATTTACAAATTTTCAAAGCAACAAGGATCAAAAAAGCTTTAACTAAGGAGAGCTTACAATCCAAGTAGTTTTTTTTTAATTTTATGCCCCTCGTCCTCAAATGATTTTTTGTTTTTAATTGCTGTTCCATTCAATTGATTTTTAGAATTTTTACCTCCTCCATCCCCAAGTATTTTTTGCGCCCTTTCGGCTTCAAGTTGTTTTAATTCCCCCCTTCGCCAAGTGATATTCTGAATTCTGGTACGACACCACCCTTGGTGGGTACCACAACTCCAGCCCAAAACAGGCTGGAGCGGGAAGTAAAAACGTCCCTTTTCTTCCGCTGAGAAGCCACTCTTGTTGCAAACGTATCCTTAGTTCTCATTGAACAGCGAAGGGTAACTGCCTAAAGTTGACGATACAATTTATAGGTGATGTTGGGAGATTATTTTTCTAATGAGATTATTCTATCTAAATTATTACCGATAAATTGTCATACAAGTGCTGAGATATACCAGATGGCCAGGGGTGTTATATGACATTTAATCAGTCAGGCAATGTGAGGTCTCAGGGAAGTTCTATTTAGAAAGACATGGGTTAAAAACATATTTAGAGTGTTCCGTTAAGTTAATAGTAATAATGGAAGTGTTTGGCAAACGCAACTGTTGAGTAGCAGCGCAAATCTGTCTATTTGGTGATTACAGTCAACTGTTGCAAGTTCACTAAACGAACAGCAATTGTGAATATTAAGAAGAAATATTTGTTTACCCATTATGTATAGCAGCTCGATGATCCTTAGAAGACTTTACTCCAATCATTATCAATCCCATCAAGAAGAAGAAACATGTTATAATAAAGCAAATACGGTAGACAGCTAAGTATCCAACAGCGCCTTCACAATTAAATGTAAACTCGCCCGGAACATATCCATTTTTCGTACTATTAGAACAAAAGGGCACCTGAAAAAATAAATATTTTTAAAGAAATAAAAGAAAACTATTGCCACAATTTCTATTATTGTGGAAATTTACAAATAAGAAAATATTTTATAGTTAATTAAAATTTTGGAGAATGGAAAGTACGCAAGATATATAAAATAGGATAAACAATAAATTTACTTTATGTCAAAACAAATATGGAATAGTTTTATCTTCACAAGGCCATAGACAAAACAAACGTTTAAAATATTAAATCTTGGACAACTGAATCCTTAAATATTAACAATAAAATTTTCTACGAATAAAAATATTGTTACTTACTTTCCGTAATGAATCTTGTAACCCTGGTGATAGGGTAATACATGCGACAATTGTTCCGACCAGCAACATAAGAGCGTACATAATTCGAGTAGATGTTGAGTTGCGACATGATGGACAAGCGCTGCAGCATAATGAGCAAGCAGTACTGCCGCAACAGCACGCCAGCTAAACAAAACATTTTAATTAAAATCAAACTTTCCTTGACATATTTAATATTTACCTGAGCAGCTGAACAAAGGCCTAAAACAGCCCCCATATTTTAATAAAAAAACGATTTCACAACCAAAAAACTACCGCATCCAATTAATGTTCGTATGATTCACAATTTTAGACTATAATTTAGCTTAAAACTTAATTTAATTATTGTGTTTTTGTGGAAATATGATTCACTTGAGATATACGTCAAAAATCTCTAATGGAAATAATCAATGCGCAGCATTGGTGCGCATGTCTTTTCTCTCTTTAACTATAAATAATGCGTATGGCTCTATCTCTTTCTAGGAGTCGTAGAAATAATGGCGTAGTGTTTATTTATTTTTGCTTGAAGAAATATTGATATGTTATATTTAGCCCTGAATATTAAAGAGACACTGAGAAAGCAGTGGGTAAATAAATGCTGCGTTAAATATTTCTTAAATTAATGCGAAAATATAAAAAATAAAATAAAAAACGAGTCGGTTATGTAAAATTATTTTTAAAAATATATTTACACTAACAGAATACCCGTTTTTCAAACGGGACAAATTCAATTACGTTTTAAATGGATAATCTAAAAACTAATACGGGTCAAAAACAAATAAATCTTAAGGTAAACATCCACTAAGCTGCGCGGCAGACGCAGCAGCCGATGCGCTTTTCACATGTTTTTCTGTGAGCGCGTCCACTGAGTCGCAATGATGCAATGCGGATATAAAACGAATCGCATTTTTTCTGAAATGAGTCTAACAAGCTACATTCTAGTATTCAGTTTGTATTTGTTAGTTAGCCAGCAAGAAAGAATTGGTTGAAATTAGTAAAATTAAATAATTTGCGTCTTAATTGCGTAAATAATTTAAGTCTTCATTAAATCAATAAGAAATCTATTGATAAATGGCTTCTGTAGCGGGTTCATATTAAACATACGTTTTCTATAAAGAGTTAAGTCCATTTTATTATTCAACTATTCACAAATTACAGAAAATGAGAAATATATATTGATTTAGATTTAACTAAATAACAATTTTGGTTATAAAGTAATGCAGCGTATTCAAACGCTCAACGGTATCTTAAGTCACATTGGCGGAGTGATATTACTAACGTAGATCACGTGCAGCAGAGGTGTTTGGCTTCCGCGGCAAAATATACCTCATACACTTCATATTTTTTCAATTTCAGAAACGTATTTCTTACTATTAACCATGTGCTAAGTATTTCACTACTATAAATGATTTATTTCTCTTTGATAACTTTAATCAGAGCCGCAGTAAGGAAAACTTGCGCTAGGGGCAGAACCGTATTTTGGCGCCCTTAGCAAATAAAAATAAGGTTCTCACCTCTCAAAATTTAAGTGATGAGCAAAAATAAAAGTTCCTCACCTCCCAAAATCCAAGTGACGAGCAAAAAAAAAAGGTCCTCACTTTCATAATGGCGGCCCTTAGTCAAGCCCGTCTGCGCCTTTTTCCTTAGTGCGCCCAGGGCCGTCGCCCCCTCCGCCCCCCCTTACTGCGGCTCTTAATAATAGGCTTAAAAACCTGATGATCGAATTCATGAGTACAAGGTCTTTAAGAAGGTGATTTGATTCTCAGCTGATAAATATTTTTTATTTATTTTCAAATATAAAAAAATGACATACAGTACCCAGTGGCGGACTTTCGCAAAGCCAAAAAAGACAATTGTCTTGGGTCCGTAATTTTCAAGAGCCCAACGAACTCTTCCTCTTTCCCTAGGGTGATCATTCGTCCCGCTTTTTGCGGGACTGTCCCGCATTTTGATTGGGTGTCCCGCATTCTAACATTTTGTCCCGCATTGTAACTTGTATTTGAGGACCTTTTTTTGCTCTTCACTTGGATTTGGGAGGTGAGGACCTTTTTTTTGCTCTTCACTTGGATTTGGGAGGTGAGGACCTTTTTTTTTGCTCTTCACTTCCGTCCCGCATTGCCTTCTTAAGAAAATGGTTACCCTACCTTTCCCCTTCCCCTTTGAACGCCTCTAGGTTGAGGGCCCAAAAATGTCTTGGGCCCGGCAAAGGCTTAATCTGCCACTGACAGTACCTTAGTTATAAATTAAAAAAATCCGTAACATTATTAGCCCTGAATTAAAAAAATAATTAATTTTGTGAAAAACTCAAACTGCAATATTTTCAACCGAAATCGATAAAAAATTCCTCTGGTACGTTTTCGGTTCAGATCAATGTAAAATTACTCATAATTTTTTCTGATTTTTAGTTTAGCCCCTTTGGGTAAAAAGGGACGAGACAACAACTTTTTTGGCACATATTGGCTAAAATCGTGTTAAAAGAAATTAATTTTAGAAAACTACTTTTCTTTCCTTAATCTAGGTTTTAAGAGCTTTCTTTTGATAGAGTACGATTCAAATTAACTTCATTACAGGCGAATATTACCATGGTAATGTCAGTGACTGCAGTCACTTGCGCAAAAACTAAATTTCGCCCATTACATTACCAAAAGTTAGCACATTTCAGTGGCGTCACTTACTTTGTACTAAAATGAGTAAAAATGTATTTGAAATAAATGATTTTGTGTGTTTGGTTTCCACAATAGGGGATACGCATAAAATTTGTATTTCCTTAAAACTGCATTATTTTGATATGTTAATGTTAGTTATGTCACCTAACAAAATAAAAATTACATTTTAATTAATATTATAGCCAAATTTTTGAATTAAAATATTGTAAATTTGAAATGAGCCGACCACGGAGCGAAGGTTGCCGAGTAAAAACGACTGAGTATGACGTCAAACGATAGGGTTTCACATCACAGATACAGCTACAACATAATCTTTACACGTGTGTGTATTGTATTGTTCGAGAGTTTTGTATTTGTTTTTAAACAATTTTTCATGCATTTATTATTAAAATGGCAGATAAAGATTTTGTTAGGGCTCAGAGTGATAATTTACCCAACATTAATGCATTTATGCTCATGGAATATATGAAAAATAATGAACGCTACAGTGCTGAAGAAATACGTGGTGTCAAAGTAATTTTTATTTTATATTCTATAACTTTATGTAAACAAACGCTGCAACTCTGTAAAATATAAATATTTATGTAATTTAGATGTCAGAATTTTACTACATTGTTTACATGAAGTTTCAAAACGTTAGAGGCATAATTGAAATATTGCAATATAAGTTATCTATTTTAATATAAAATTTAATTCGGTAAACATGTATAAATTGTTTTTATAGAATTAAACTTTATTTTAATTAAAATCACTCTAACTTTACATAACCTATAAAAGTTATACAAACAAATAAGTTCACAACAGACTATGTACGCCGGTAAGCTAGTAGTGTCATGCGTCAGTTAGAAGGGGTATGACGTCACACGTCGTTTTCGCGCGCTACATACATTTATGATTTTTTTAAGCCTTCAAATTACAAAAAAAAAAAAAATTAAAAACTGTTTTTTATGTTTATATGCAACAAAAGGAATATAATAAAAAAAATTAAAAAAATCATGCCTATCCCCTATTGTTTAAAATCCTAATGTACGTCAATGTGTCAGCTGTTTTCTCGCGCAGAATTGGTGACGTAATTTATGATACCCTGTAATAAAGTTAAAATGAACGTATTCTACTACACAATAAATTTTTAAAAAAATTTTTTGAGACAAAAAAGGGATAATATTTTTTATTTATGTGATCGATATTTTTCGAAAAACTAATCTGATCTAAAATACCTGTTTATTCCGGTTCCCATCAATGTACATTATGGAGATTTTTTCAGATCAACACCTCTGGAAGATAGTGTGGGGGACAAAAGTTTTTTTTTACATATTTTTGGCGAAAATCATAAAAAAATGTTTTTTCAATAATTGAAAAATATAATTTTTCAAAAATAAAAATGTGCTCGTCTATCCATGCATTAAGGTTTTATTTGACATCCCACATAAAATTTAAAAAATACATTTTTTTTTTTCATTAATTACACATTTGTTTATATTTATCTGTGGATGTTTTTTGAACTCGTTTTGAACGTGTTTAACCGTTCGGCTACAATTCCTACCGTACAGACAGACACATGAGTGATGTTATAAGAGGTTTTTGGTGGTCATACCTACAAAACTCTAAAAAGAGGGCAGGATGTGTCATGCGTGGGACAAAAAACTAATTAAAACACGGGGAAAAATAAAATAAGAAACAAGTCGATTATATAAAATTGAAAAAAATATATTTACAATTATTTACAATATTAAATACAATAAATATCATGTATATTTGTAAAATAATCATTGTTTTAAAATATACAAGACACAATTCAAACACACACATTAGCTAAAAACGTGTTTTCCAAAATAAAAATTATATTTTCATTAAGGCCCGATCTTTCCACCTTCAGGTAAACCTCTAGGCTTTATCTGACAGATAAGGTTATGTGATACTTTCTGTGCTGAATAAATGTCATCCCTTCTTTCAATACAAATTTATCTATCGCATAATTATCTAACGGATAATGAGACTGACGTATTGAATTCACTGATTGGTATTGACATTTATTCAGCAGATGACGTTCTAGTAACCTGATCTGTCAGATAGTTACCTAGAGGTTTACCTGAAGGTGGAAAGACCAGGCCTAAATATTTTAGCTAAATAAAAACGGAAAAATAATTTAAGCATAACAATCAACATACAACAACAAAATCAACTATTTTAATTAATATTTGACTTAATATTAAGTAGTTTCAGGTTCGAATATATTTCTTTGTGAATGGCTTGTACGATCTAATTCTTTCCTAAAGAAATCTATAGTTTTTTGTAAACCTACTTTTAATGGAACTTTTGGTTCCCAGTTTAAATACTTTTTTGCACGTGATATATCAGGTTTTCTTCTCTGCGGATCATCTTCGACTGCTGTTGTTCTTTCTATAATACTTATACCACCAACAAGGTCTTTTATTATGGTAGCGAAATCTGTAAAAAAAAAGTAACCAAAATTTACATAATCAAATTATACTTTAAAAAAATGTGAAGTGTGAATTTTCACACATTTTAGGGTTTCGCAGGTATTTAGTAAGTGAATGATGTTTATTTGATGCCAAAACAAATTTTATGTTAAAATAATTTTTTTTTGTTAATTTTAATTCGAATACCTAATACCATTATTTAGGTTTCTAAATATGTGCAGTATTTTTTTTTTATATAGCAAGGTTCATTATGATTTTGAAAATTGCGCCTATGGCTTCCATTGGTTGTTTTAAGTCATAACTCCGCCCCTCTGATTTCATGCATTCAATTTCCACTAGTTATTAAATTTACGTTTTTAAAAATTAAATGCAACATTTGCCCAAATATAACTAGAATTTTGAAAAAATAATTTAAACAAAATAAAAATGCAAAAAAAAAACAGAAAAAATAAGATTGTCTCGAGACCGGATCGAACCTTAGTTTGCAAATTAGAACGCTAGCATGCTAACCATTACACTATCAAAGCATGCTGGTTTACATAAGTTATTAAATATTTTATTTGGTCAAGCAAAAAACACAAAAAATGCGTTATTCTCCGAAAACATAATCTAATCAAAAATTCCTGTTGTACTATTCCTGTTCACCCAAATGTACATTACTTAGAATTTTTTCAGATTTTTAGTTTAAACCATCTGGGCTACAGGCTGTGGGACAACATTTTTTTTGCTTTTGTTTTAGCTCATCACTTGTATCTTGGAAGTGAGGACTTTTGTGTTCAGGTCATCACTTGCATTTTGGACCCCCCTCAAGAAAAAGTCTTGGGTGCACATTTAATGTTAGGTTAAGTCTATTTCATTGCTTCCTAAGTTGTCACGTGAACCAAGCTTGCTCAAACTATGTCATGTTTTATGTTGGCGGAAAAAATTCAAAATACGAAAAGGAAAACAAGTAACACAAACCGAACATAAAATAAATACTACTAGTATATTTTTAAATTTTTAGGCAAAAAATAATAATAATAAGATATAGGAAATTCTATTAAGAATGACACAAAAAAAAATCAAAATGTTATGAAAATGACATTTAATAATGACACGTCAGTTTAATCTAGAATATTTGATGTATATATGATTTACAAATTTCTATATAAAAATGAATTTCTGTTTGTTTGTTGTTTGTTTGTCAAACGGACAGACCAATTTACACCAAATTTAGTTATGGTGGGTAAACTATCAGTTTCGCACTCTCCGTGCAGTTTGAATTGATTACGTAGGCTAAACCTTAAGAGATATATCGATATAATGTAGATAAAAAATGTAGATCTTAACTAGATCTAAAACAGTCCGCGAGAGCATATACCTATCATACACCGATATTGTGTATTGGTCAATTTTCTGTTTTTAAATGTAATAGTTTTTGTATGATAAAGTTTGTGGGTAAATAAGATCGGAGTTTTAAAGTGATGTATCAATTATTTTAGAATAATAAATTAGAGCATTTCACGCAGAATTATAAAGTCTTTTACATTTGTATTTCACACAACATTTTTTCAATTCTTTTAGATTTTGTTAAACCTAAAATTATTAATCAACAGCACGGATTCCTTCCTAAAAAATCAGTAGAAACTAATTTAATGATCTACAGTAATTTTATATTAGAAAATCTCGACAATAGAATTCAGATTGACTCCGTATATACAGACCTTTGCAAAGCTTTTGACAAAATTGATCACTACACTTTGATAACCAAGCTGTTATTGATCGGTATTAATGGTGATCTTTTAAGATGGTTAATATCTTACATTTCCAATAGAACCCAAGCTGTATGTATTAATGGCTTTACATTAGTGCTGTCAGAAATCGATCTTGACGGAACCGGAACCGGTTCCAAAAAAAAAACCGGTTCCGGGTTTACCCGGTTTCGGAACCGGGTATCCGAAACCGGGTATCCGGAACCGGGTATCCGGAACCGGGTATCCGAAACCGGGTAACCGGAACCGGGTATCCGAAACCGGGTATCCGGAACCGGCACATTCCGGTTTTTATTTTACTTTTAAAACTGAATCAGAACGTTACTTCATGAATGTTCATATATGCCACATATACAGCAATGGATCCTGCAGTATCTCAAGTAATGGGCTGCAATAGATTTGAGGATATCAAGCGGAATTTGCACTTCAACGATAACTCTGAATTTATTGAGAAAAGACAACTAGAAGATACGACCTTTTCTTTTAAAAATTCGAGAGCGAGTGCTCTTAATCTCTAATGAAGAACACCTAGCAATTGACGAGCAAATAATACGGAATCATTTTCTTTTGTAACATAATGTAGAATCATAATGTTCCATGTATTGCACATACCCTAAATTGTTATTTTAATTATTATTTTTTCATAAAAATAATAATTAATATTTAAAATATAATTTTTTAATTAATTTTTCTATCAATAAGAACCAATTCCTAATGCTCATGAATTATTTCAGCCAAAAATAAAAATTCATTCAGTAAAGGGTTAACATTACCAATGTGTCTGTTAAAATGTTCAATAAATATTGTAAAGACAAAATTTGTCATCAATATTAATAATATGTATTGTAACAGTTTATTATATTTAACTATTTTTATATTCAACTAATTATTGTGTTTCAAGTACAAGTTTGTTTAATTACGTATTAACATAGTAATTATATAGTAGTGAACACTTCGCTGGGCCTGTCCTGTTTGTGTTCCAAACAAAATAAAATAATATTAAGTAAATAATAAATAACAGTGCGGGGAACCGAAACCGGTTTAACAGATATCTGGTCAAGTAAAACCGTGCACATAATTTTCGAGTAACCCGATTTCGAATACATAGTTTCAAATATTTTTTTGCTCATTACTTTGATTCGACTTCCTTTTTTTTGCGCACTACTTCGATCCTTCTTCTTTTTTGTTGCTATCACGTCGTTTATCTAACGAAACCGGGTATCCGAAACCGGGTATCCGATACCGGGTATCCGAAACCGGGTATCCGAAACCGGGTATCCGAAACCGGGTATCCGAAACCGGGTATCCGGAACCGGGTATCCGGAACCGGGTATCCGGAACCGGGTATTGGGAACCGGGTAATCGGAACCGGGTATCCGGAACCGGGTATCCGGGTAACGCGAAAACTACAAACCCGGTTTTACCCGAAAACCGGAACCGGGTACCCGAAAAACCGGTTTCGGTTCCCAGCACTACTTTACATCTAGTTATGTCAATATAACATCTGGCTTTCCACAGGGTTCACACTTAGGACCACTGCTCTTCTTGATTTTTATCAATGACGTTAATCAAGTAATAAAAAATTCCGAATTTCTTCTTTTTGCAGACGATTTGAAAATTTACCGAAAAATACAGTCTTTATCTGATGCCAATCTTCTTCAAAATGACATAGATAATTTTCATAACTACTGTACCACGAATAAATTATTCCTTAATTACGATAAATGCTCTATAATTTCTTTTACTAGAAATCATAGTAGAAATTTATTCAACTACAATTTTGAAGGTACTGTCATCACAAGAACTGATGTTGTAAGAGACTTGGGCATTCTATTTGACTCTAAACTGTCATTTGATCCCCATGTAAATAGTATCACAGCAAAGGCCTTCAAAATGCTGGGCTTTGTCATCAGGTCAACTAAAGATTTCAAATCAACTGCAGCCCTTAAGTCATTATACTTTGCCTATGTTCAGAGTAATCTTCAATTTGCCTCTGTCATATGGAACCCTCAGTACGATATTTATATAAATCAAATTGAACGTATTCAAAAAAAATTCCTTAAATACTTATGCTTCAAAAATAATTACAACTATATCAATTATAATATATGTTGCGCCGAGTTTAATTTTCTCACACTAAAGGATCGTCGCACTTTAACTGACATGAAAATTTTGCATAAGATTCTTAATAATCTATTATCATGTGTTGAACTGCAAAATTTAATCACTATTAATATTCCAGTGTACAATACGCGATCTTCTTCGCTTCTTTGCATACCTTTTGCGAACACGAATTCTTATCAAAATTCTCCAATAGTCAGACTCTGTAGCACTTACAATAATAATTTCTCAGATGTTAACATTACCAACGTGTCTTTTAAAATGTTCAATAAATATTGTAAGGACAAAATTTGTCATCAATATTAATAATATGTATTGTTAACAGTCTATTACGTTTAACTATTTGTTGTATTCAACTACTTATTGTATTTCAAGTACAAATTTGTTTAATTATGTATTAACACTGTAATTATGTAGTAGTGAACACTTCGCTGGGCCTGTCCTGTTTGTGTTCCGAACAAAATAAAATAAAATAAAAATAAACATTTTTACGCATCGTTTTATCACGTTGAATCTTGTCTTAACTTACCATTTATCGTGTGTTCAACAGCATTTCCTATATTTACTGGTTGACTATAATTTGAAGCCATGAGAAGGACTAAACCATCTACGAGATCTGTTACGTATTGAAAGGATCTGGTTTGGCTGCCGGAACCGTATACCTGTAAAAGAAATATCACTGTTAACAACGCAATAAGGATGTATAACATATACAGGCTGTTTTTGGGAACTGCTTAAGCATTACTAACTTATTTATTATAAGAGATAAAAAGGTGATTAAATTAGGAAAAATCGAGTATTCTACTCTGGAACTAAGAATTATATGCTGCAAGTATGTGTAAAACCATAAACACGCTGATCATAAACACGTCTGTAGGAATCGTAAGATTGAAACGGGTCCGGGGGGCCCGCCCCCCCTAAAATTGCTATTCTTCAGCTTAATTTTTAACGCCTCTAAAAATTTGGGTTCAGCTGGCTAGGAATTTCAATCTAATTTTTGCGTAATTATGCACATCTGCGGGCGCCATCTGCGAGTCTGCTCGGGGCGCGGAAGTACTTTAATCCGACCCTGATCATACACAATTCATATGATACAATTATAGAGAAGAAAAACGTTAATACATAATGATAAATAATATGAACTTTTCTTTTACAAAAATAATAAAAAATTTCGTAGAATCGCAATATTATAAAGAAGAAAACGGAATAACATTAACTTTTTGTCTTACAAAAATAAATAAATAAATAAATAAATAAATAAATAATAATAATAATAATAATAATCAATGATCATTCAGTTAAAAAAAATAATATTTGAAATTAGAAATGAAAATAAAATTAAAAATCCATGTTTAATCGACACATTAATATACACTGGTAGGCAGTGTCAAATGAAAGAATGGGGAGTTCCTCTTACGCTTACGAAAGAAGTATGACATTTCTCCATGAAAAGTAAATTAAAGAAAGTGATTAATGAATTAATTTATTGAAAAAAAAAAGAACCGAAATGAACCGTTATTAACATTTCGTTCCGGTTTCGGTTTTTAAATTGAGTAATTTTACGTTCCGGTTCTGTTAGAAATACCGGTTACTTTTGGTTTGACTCTCTGTTTAAGATATATAAGTAGATTGCGAGGTTACGATTTTACGAGCGTACATACGGTTTTATCAGAATAGACCATATTAGTAACGACGTCACAAAATGGGAATCAGTGCTACCACCTCGCGGTTGGATTCCTTTTATTTGAATTTAGCATGTTGTTTTTTTGTTAAATTGTATTTTGGAAGTATAAATTAAGTTTTCAAAGTAAGAAAATGCTTCGCATCAAAACTACAAATCAATGTTTATTTATTAAAATTATTATTTTATACTTTATAATTTAATCGTAGACATTATTTTCGCAAAACAATATTATTTTACAGGTTAATTTAAAAACATTTACGTTAATAATCGTTATTATGGCAAGTAACATAGCAATAAATGTGTGTGCCAATATCTAAATGGTTTGAAGGAACAATATGTTGTTCTTATTTCATCCATTATTGTTTTTCATTTACATCTGTCAAAAAACGAAAAAAATTGCAATTAAGAATGTAGTTGTAATGGTTACAATTGGGAGCAAAACAATAAACCATTATGCGATCTAAAACAAAATATTAATGATTACTTAGTGTTAATTAAATAAATACTAAAGATATTTCGATATTCATATTATATAAAAACGTAACCTATAAATATATCTTCGAATCCTTATTTATATATTTATAAAATCATTATTCTATAATATAAAGTATCTGGACTGTATATATTAGTATATACTTATCGAAAATTCATATTTTTTGCTCCAAAATTGAAAATATTCATAAAATTAAGATAACAAAAGTAATGTCACATGTATTTTAAATCTGCCAAAAACTTCCAAAGGAATCCGCTGTCAGATGGCAGCACATGTATGTGACGAAACACTAATATGGTTTATTGCGGCATAAATTGGAAAAACAATTGAACATCAAATAAACGAGTTATTTCAATGTTGGAAGGTTGAAAAATCTTAATCTAGCTATTAATATTATAATAAATAATTATTAATTACTTACGGTAATTGGTTCATTTTGCAATGCTTGCAAAATAAAATTTGATACAACTCTTCCGTCGTTCATATGCATTCGAGGTCCGAATGTATTAAATATTCGAGCAACTCTAACATCAACATTTTCTTGTTTCTGATAAGCGTAACTGAGCGTTTCTGACACTCGCTTGCCTTCATCATAGCAAGCTCTTGGTCCAATTGGATTTACGTGTCCCCAATAAGTTTCAGGTTGTGGATGTATGGTTGGGTCACCATACACCTCTGAAGTACTAGCTATTAATACTCTAGCTCTAACTCTTTTTGCTAAACCTGAAAAGAATTAAGAAATAAGTTTATGATAAGACAGACTATTAAGAAATCAGCCTTATGGGGCGATTCTGCTTATTCCATTAAGGCCCGGTCTTTCCACTTTCAGGTAAACCTCTAAGTAACTATTCTGACAGATAAGGTTATCTGGAACTTCATCTGCTGAATAAATACCAATACCAATCAGTGAATCCAATACGTCAGTCTCATTATAAGTTAGATAAATTTGTATTAAAAGACGGGATGACATGTATTCAGCATAGAAAGTATCACATAACCTTATCGGTCAGATAGTTAGCTAGAAGTATACCTGAAGGTGGAGAGACTGGGCCTGAATGTTAAAAGATTTCATGATTAAATAATTCTTTAAGAATCAATCTTAAAGAATTTAAGTAAATGCGACTCTGCTCATATGCCTTTAGGTTAAAGCTACGTTCACTGTTCTAAAATTAATAGACTATACGCTATGAGTTATTATTATTATTATTTTTTTAAATTTATTTATTTGGTCTTAGCAACTATAGCCATTAACCAGGATACATGTGTTTTTATTTAATTATACAATTTTAAACCTTAAAACGGGACTAGCTAAGTGGTATATTTGGTCCACTTTTATGAATAGTGGATTAACAATATAATTTTTTGAAACTCCGTAGTTTTTTATTATAGAAAAAAATTGGGGCTTTAATCGTTTAACGCGGTTTGAGATTACTACAATTTACTACTTTTTTTTAATGACTTAATTTACATAATTTATTCAAAATTGGGAATTTAAAAAAGTACAACAAACGGTTAGAGACAGCGACCTCCGGTTAGAATTTTTGGATTCTCCGTAGTTTATTTAGTCTAGAAATAATTTGGAGCTTTAATCGTCTAACGCGTTTTGTGATTACGATAATTTATTTAATGACATAATTTACATGTGAAAATTGTGAAATAAAAAAGTACAACTCAAATATGGTTAGAGATAGCGACCTGCGGTTGAAATTTTTAGATAAAACTAAAGTCACTAGATTATACGCCAGGCTTTCAAGAAGCCGACAGACCCCAGAGTTTGATTGGCAACATTGGTTCCCCTGTTAAGCAAACGAAAGCAGCAATTTTTACGTTCTTAAGTTTGCGTCTGCGCTGTCACATCTCCCTCTCTCGCTCTCATTTCATAACCTCCTTTGTCAGCGATTTGAATATTTAAGGTTAAGTTTAATTTAAATTTATATATTATATCCATTTTATTTAATAAAAATAAAAAAAAAATAATTGAAATTGTACCACAATTTTGTTATAGTGTATCTTTGATTAAAAAAATCGTGATTACAATGTTAAAAATAAATATTATTGGTAGTACTAGTTTCTTATTTTTGTACTGTTGGAATCACTGAAAATCATTTGTGTTGGCGACATTTTTAGCCCCAGTATGGCCGCCGTTGCGCTACTTTATATAATCTAGTGACTTTAGATAAAACGACCTGAGGTTAGAATTTTTGGTTTATTTAGTCTAGAAAAAATTTTAAGCCTTATTCATTTAGCGTATTTTAAAATTGATAAATTTTAATATGGCGTGATTTATAGACATTTTTATATTCGTATGGACGTACATATATCAAAATCGAAATGAAATAAAGACCTACGGTTAAAATTTTTAAAATAATGAGGTACTAAACTGACATGTAGACATATTTTAAAACAAAACAAAATTTTGAACATTATTAATTTTTGATAAATTCTAGCTAAAAAATGGTAAAGAATAGAAATCTACGGTTTGAATTTTTTATATTCCCCTACATTTTTTAGTCGAAAAAAAAAATGGGATTAATAAACCAGTTATTAAGTTTTGTATGGGCAGTAAATCCAAAACCCTTGAAAATGGACAAAAATCGATAAAATCATAAGAGGTAGACCTTAAAAAAAATCATAATTTTTAAGCAAAAAATTTGTGTCTCAGATTTTATTGAAAATTGGTACAAATATGTATAGCCATAGATCAAGTAAATTTGGTCCATTTTGAAGTTTGGGCAAAAATTTTGGAATTATAGGCAAAAAACTTAAAAAACATGAATTTTTTAAATATTTTTTTAATAATCTTCACCCCAAAATTAGCCTAAAAATATATTTTGACTAAAATCGGAGTCAAAAATTTTTTCACCAAAATTTTAAAATTTAAAGGAAAAAAAATTAATTTTTGTGGAAAATTGGTATACCTTACATTTTTAGCTTTAGACCATCAATATATGGTCACTTTTGAATTACGGTCTAAAATTTTGACATTTTAGGTAAAAAACCTACCCCCTTTTTTAAACTATCTTTATAAACTAATACTTACTTCTTATGTATCTATCATCTATAATAAAATTTTAGGTTATATCTCTTTTTTTTATTTTTTCGGCCTCATATATTGTACATGTTTCAGACTATCATAAGACAAAAAAAAATCTAGTTTTGTCTGTCTGTCCGAGATTCACGCAAAAATGGCTATACATATTTTCAAAAATAATATAGTATGATGATAGAGTAAAACCAGGATTCGAACATAGGTTATACGGCATTTCAATTTTTTTATTCTAGGGTGCGTTACAGGGTTAAAACTGTTTATTAAAAACTTAAAATGTCTCCCACATTATAGGTATACTAGCGTCGGCGAATCAGTGCAGTTACGTCACACGACGTAACAAAATATTGCATTGTTCCAAACAATACATTCGTTTTAAGATTGCAGCGCCAAAGTGGCAAAATCGAAACTAACCATATAGACAAGAACAACTTTTTGACATACGGACAATACGTTGTAATCTGACATTTAGAAAGAATTTATTAATATTTATGTCTTGGTTTGTGTTTTCTTAATAAATATCACACTTATGCCAAACAGATACAAAATCTAAAAATCCAAACAAATGTAACACGTGTGTCAGAACAATAACAAACTTGTCTATTTGGTTAGTTCAACATACTTCCGCCAGATAGAGTCTCACTTATGGCCATTTGCCTATTGGCTTAACAGAAAAATGTATGTAATAAAAATTGTTTGTAATAAGACAGCTGATTAAGATACCGAACCTACAATATTTTAGGGATAATATGTATGGAAGACTTACCTAATACATTAATTGTTCCCATAGTATTAGTTTTAATAGTTTTGACAGGATTGTGCATATAGTGCGGTGGGCTTGCAGGACTAGCTAAGTGATATATTTGGTCCACTTCTATGAATAATGGATTAACAATATCATGGTGAATTAGTTCAAAATTTTGATGACCAATCCAATGTTCGACGTTTCTTTTTCTACCCGTAAAGAAATTATCTACAACTATAACTTCATGACCGTCCATCATTAAACGATCAACTAAATGAGATCCAACGAAACCAGCACCTCCTGTAATCTGTAAACAAATATTGTTAGTTTCTATAGTTCTAAAGTCACGCTAGTGACATAGGGATATATGACCTTGGACAGCGTTCACAGTTTGTCGATGAGTTTTTAGATGGCAGTAATATAGCATAGAATACATACAGCGCCACAGTTACAATATTCAGCCACTTGAGTTTTAATTCTGAGTGTGCTCTGAGTTTAGAATTCGGAGTATGCTCCGAGTTATGAACTCTGGTTTTTTAATTTCGTGACAGTTAATTAATGTAGACAACTATTAATCGTAACTAAAAAATGGTTATGGATAGAAATCTGCGGTTTGAATTTTTTAAATTATCCTGCATTGTTTAGTATAAAAAATTGGGCTTTAATAAACCAATTATTAATTTTTGTATGAGTAGTAATCTTTGGATTACTGCCCACACACACAAAAAAAAAAACCTTGAAAATGGAAAAAAACCGAAAGGCTCGTACCTAAGGGGTAGATCTTAAAAAAATCGTGGTTTTTAAGCAAAAAATTTTTGTCTCCGATTTTATTGAAAATTGGTACGATTATGTATTTTTGGTCATAGATCAAGAAAATATGGCACAGTTAGGGTAAAAATTTTGGAATTATAGGAAAAAAACTGACCCAATTCGGCTTTAACTCAACTAGGAAAGCATGAGATTTTTAAATATTTTTTAATAAATATCACCCCAAAATAATCGGAGTAATATCTTTTTAAACCAGTGGTTCTCAATTTAGAGTACTAAGTTATATTTTTTTCAAATGGGATTATAGATATTTTGTAAACCTATTCAATAGAGTATTTTTTTCTGAATTCAACTTATAAGCTGTTCACTTCTGTAAGAATAAACTAAGAAGAAATTTTGTTTTCAATAGTTTGCACCTTTGAAACTGTATGTCATATTGGTATTAAAAAATTATAAGAAATGTCACTTTCTTAATAATTATCAAAACCAATCAAGCTAAAGTCGGTTTTACAGCGTAAGGAATATTTTTAATTAACTTTTAAAGTCCGTATTACACTATAAAAGTAACCAAAACAACTAGATCTGGTTTGTCCTTACAAAAGTGAACAGCTTATATGTATTAGTTTAATATCCTTCTATAATAAAAATATTGAAAAAAAATGCGACAAATTTAGATAATTGTTACCCACCGCCAACATATATAAGGGAGGTATTGTGATCATACCGATTTTGACATTTCGAGATTTCGATGGATCTCCACGAATTGAGGTCCCTACATAACGTTTTGACTATTTTTCGCATGATGTCTGTCGGTCTGCCTGTCCGTCCGTCCGTCTGTCTGTCTGTCCGTCCGTATGTCTGTCTGTCTGTCTGTCTGTCCGTCTGTCTGTGTACACGTGCAGAGCAAATTCGGCTGAAAGGATTTTTATGTAACTTCATATTTAAGCTTCTGCCGTCAATGGCACGAGTTGATCAACTTTTGGTAAAAATCGGTTGACTAAAAATGGGAGTTTACTCGTGTCGATTTTAAGATTTTTGCGAATATTTCACTATATATACACAATATTTTATCACAATATTTTAATATTAAGATCTGATCAATAATGAAACCTACTTCTTCTGTTTTAAGTCGAATAGAAATATGTTTAGAAAATAATGGAAATCAAATGTAACATTATTTATAAGGAGTACTTAACAATTATTATTTTTTTTTAATTTAATAATTTAACAATTAACAATTTAATTTATCACTCTTGTTTTTCATCCATAGCTTACTTCACATTAATATTAAAAATAAAAAATTATTTAATTTTAATCGCAGTTTTTTCAATATTTTTATTATGTAAGGATATTAAACTAATAATTCAGTTGAATTCAGAAAAAAATACGCTGTCGAATAGGTATAAAAAATATGTATAATCCCATTTAAAAAAATATTTTCTTCTCTAAGCAGATGTCCCCCTTGATCTCCTACAACTTTGTTCTATATTATTTTTTTGTAACTATAATAATAAAGCTAATATTGGCGGTGGTCGGTTTCGCTATTACACCCTGTATTTTTGGGAGCTATGCGACGAGCTACCTATAAACGAAGTATCTCAATTATTGTTTACTTAACATCAAAAATATATACAAAAGAGTAGTTAAAAATAAAGAATCGATTAATTGTGTTCTACTTGAAACTGTCTCATCATTTACGTTACAGCTAAATGTATATAAATATAAACCGTACGGGTACTTCAGCTAGTCTTGAATAAATTTTAATATATCATAATCAATATTATCACATATATCCATGTTTAGAATAATAAAAACTGTCAAAATAATACAAAATATCAAAGACAAACTGAAAACTAAACTTCAAAATAAAACATGCAACATTATTTATTCCTGAGATAAATGGCTATCTACCACTCCAAGTACTACATAGCTATCTGTCAGATAAAGAACATTTAACCTCTAGATAAATTTTATCCAGAGGTGGAACAACACTTTTTATATTTATCCACAGTTTGTTACAGAAATGTTACATCCAGTATTAATATGAATACACTATCTGAAGGAAAGTTTCAGTGTCATTTAATATTTCAGGATAATAATCAGGAGGCACAATGCAAAACCGACTTTATCAAATTTGTTCCAAAATCGAGATATCACGTTATTATCATTTCTTGAAAGCTATTCAGAAATCAGAAAAAATACGAAGAAAATTAACGATACCCCTTTATAACGTCGCATCGAATTGTTCAAGACAAAACAGAACCAACTCTATCCACAAGCGAGTCTGGTGCAAAATCAACTCTTTCCATTTCAGCCAATCACATCATTCCATTATTTTTTCTACTTGCGCAGGTTACAAACACATGTAGATAAACACAAGTTGACAATAACAAGTTTATATATAACTGCCGTTTTTACGTTTAGTTTTGTTATTTTTTATGTGTTTTTTGTACTTTTATTATATTTATTCTTACTGGAGTTGGTGAATTTACCGGGATTTTAGGTCATAAGAAAAAACATCAAATTATTGAATATTCAATACCGGTTTTGATAACTTAAGTTATCGAAACATAACTTACGAAACTTATTTTATCGAAAAAGTTATCGAAAGTTTTCGATAACTTAAGTTATCGAAATCGGTATTGAATATTCAATAATTTGATATTTTTTCTTATGACCTAAAATCCCGGTAAAATACACCACCTCCCGTTAGAATATATATATATATATATTCGAGGTCGTCAACGTATACATTTTTATTATATTGTTCTTAAGAACTGAGGTTGGAAGCGATATTGTGCAAAACCAACTTTATCCAGTAAAATCTCGGCAAAACCTACTTTATCCAGACAAGTCTCAGCAAAACCAACTTTTGCTGCTGTGGCCACCACAGGACCGCCATCACAAAGTACTTTAATGTAAATTTTAATTTATGCTGCTTTATCAAAAAATGTCTCAAATAAAAGTTAATAGTTATTGCTTTTATAGCAGCTTTTGTTAAATAAATTTTTTCTAAATATTTCTCTGTTGCGAAATATTTGCAAAAATCTTAAAAACGACTCGAGTAAACTCCCATTTCTAGTTAACCGATTTTTACCAAAAGTTGGTCTACTCGCGCCAGACATCATGCTAAAAATAGTCAAAACGTTATGTAGGGACCACAATTCGTGGAGATCCATCGAAATCTCGAAATGTCAAAAATCGGTATGATCACAATACCTCCCTTATATACAGTCTGTTCCAAACGGTTAAGCGGAACTAAATGGGAATTTAGTTCTTTTAGGTTGTCACGAGAAGGGACCTTGTTTGGGTTATTTCATTTTTCACGTTGGGATGTCAAAATTTTAAATGGATCCTAATTTTATGATCTATTAATAATTCAAATATTACCTATGAAATTTTATATTTTTACCTATAGAAAAATCAATCATTTACCTATAGATAATTAAAAAATGATCTATAGTAAATTAATAGTTGACCTATAGAAAATTATCAATTGATCTATAATAAACTACCTATAGACAGTAGTGACATCTGCTTACTAACCTAACCTAAGATAGTGTTTTGACATTAAACTAGAAGATGGGTAGCTCGCTTCGCTCGGCTTCTTCTAACCAAACCCTTACTAACCTAACTTAACCTAAGATAGTGTTTTGTCATTAAACTAGAAGATGGGTAGCTCGCTTCGCTCGGCTCTTCCAACCAAACCCTTACTAACCTAACCTAACATAAGATAGTGTTTTGACATTAAACTAGAAGATGGGTAGCTCGCTTCGCGATAGAGTGTAAGAGTACTTATAGGTCAAGTATTAATTTTATAGATCAAATTTTATAGATCAATAATTATATCAGTAGGTATATGATTATTTCCATAGATCTATTAAATATTTACATACAGTCTGTTTCAAACGCTTAGGCGGAACTAAATGGGAATTTCGTTCTTTTAGGTTGTCACGACAAGGGACCTTGCTTGGGTTATTTCATTTTTCATGTTGGACTGTCAAAATTTAATATTACAACAATGAAACCATGGAAACGAATGACCTATGTCAAAATTAAATTATTTTTTTATATATTTTAATGACAAAAAAATTAATAAATGGGAAATTTGTATTAAGAATGACACAAAAAATCAAAATATAAAGAAAATGACAATTTAAAATGATATTAACCTTAACCAAAAAATGTGTATTGTAAGTATGATTTACAAAGCTTAAACAAAACGGTCGAAAAGCACGATTTAAACGATGAAAGTAACTAGATTGCAAAATTTAGTTCCGCTTAACCGTTTGGAACAGACTGTAGGTTGATAATTATTTTCATAGGTCGATAAATATTTCTATAGCTCAATAATTAATTCCATAAGTCAAAAATTAAAACAATAGTTCAATTATTTAATACATAGGTAAACTATTATTTTCATAGGTACTATTCTGTAGATCATATATTTTTTTCATATAAGCGGTTCACTTTTGTAAGAACAAACTAAGAGGGAATTTTGTTTTCAATAGTTTGCACCTTTGAAGCTGTATGTCATGTTGGTATTAAAAAATGTCACTTTTTTAAAATGTCGATCCGTTTGACATATGTCATAATGAAAAATTATATCTTAATTATAGTGATCATAACCTTATCAACCTAAAGTCGGTTTTACAGCGTAAGGATTATTTTTAATTGACATTTAAAGTCAGTAACACACCATAAAAGTAACCAAAATAACCAGATCTAGTGTGTTCTTACAAAAGTGAACAGCTTATAGGTCAAATATTTTTATCCTTTAAAAATTCCAACAACGAAACCATGGAAACGAATGACATATGTCAAAATTAAATATTTTTTTAGATATTTTAATGACAAAAAAATAAATAAATGGGAAATTTGTATTAAGAATGGCACAAAAAATCAAAATATAAAGAAAATGACATTTTAAAATGATATTAACCTTAACCAAAAAATGTTTATTGTAAGTATGATTTACAAAGCTTAAACAAAACGGCCGAAAGGCACGATTTAAACGATGAAAGTAACTAGATTGCAAAATCTAGTTCCGCTTAACCGTTTGGAACAGACTGTATGTATGTTGGCGGTCGGTAAAAAAAAAAAACATTTTATTTAGACGCGAATTTTGCCAGATGTGGAAAAAATCCCATTGTAGCACAGAGGGCTAGGTCGAAAAACACGATAAAATCCAGAATAATGCGTATGATGTGAACCGGAATAGTACAAACAATTAATTTATTGAACAAAAAAGTAATAATAATAAAAGAAATGGGTTGCTGATAAAATTAATTAAAAGGTATTCTGGTGTATCAAATTAGAGATAAAACGTAGATTAAGGAGTAGAAAGCAGATAAGATTAATTTCTGAAAACTCTTCTATGAAATAATAGTGAAAGACAAAATATATAAAAGACAGCATAAATATTATATTTCTTTTTTCAAAATTTAAATTTGCATATTAATCCTCATATTAGAGCTTTCATTTGACACCCCACTTAACATTAAAAAGATTTTTTTTTGAAAAAATATATAGGCAACATTGTTTATTATAGCTAGTTTCTTTGGTTTAAACGGAACTAAATTTTAAAATGTTGTAACTTTTAACAATTGAATGAACCTATTAATATTTTGTTTAGCAAAAACCCACTTCAATCGTTAAAAATTGAGTTCGTGACAACTTAATAAAATAAACATTCCATTTAGTTCCGCTTAATCGTTTGGAATAGCCTACAGCTTTGTGTGTAACTAAATGGAGTTTTTATTTTAAGTTGTCACAAGCTCATTTTTTAAAAATTAAAGTGGGTTTTTGCTAAACAAAATTAAAAAGTCTCATTCAATCGTCAAAAGTTACTAGATTTCAAAATCTTGTTGCGCGAGAAGCTAAGAAATGTAATAGGAAAATGTACAGGCAATAAACATTTTGTACAAAGGGGCCTTATATGTCAACGGCTGTCAAGTTTAATTGTTTCCGTAGACCAATAACTTAATTACAATAATAAATATAACAATAAGTAATTACCAATATCCTCTTTCGCTCCCTATAGTTTAAAAATTTGACATCGGGAAATTGTTTAGGTATTCTTGATTCCAATTGTTTTAATTTACCTTCCAGATTAACAATTTTTTTCGATGCTTCATCCATATTTCGGTTGTATTCCAATGTAATGTCATTTAACACTCGACTGTCATCTTTATTATGGCTTTCAGCTGTTTTTTCAAACATTTTTAAATTCTGTTCCATATAAATCTGTTCCGTTTGAGCCCAATTTAAGTAAAAACACAAAACTAAAATGTAAATGGAAAAGTACCGATTAATATAACCTAACATGTAACTGTCAAAAAAATCATAGTTAACATAAAAGGTAATATACTTACATAATAAACTGCAAAGTAATAAACCCATAATTTGCTTCATTTTTCGGGAAATTTGTACCATGTTATTTAAAATTAAATAGAAAAAGCCAGGTCCAATATCTTATATGAGATTAGTTACATTTCGTCAAGGCTATTTAAGTCATGTGTGTGTCAAACTTCTATAAGTGAGAACAAGAATTTTTTATTTAAACACTGAAAGATATCAACCTAGCGTATTGCCATACTATTAAATACGTATGTTTCGAACAATAGTTCATATCTATTCTATACATACTTATCAGATGATCTAAAGAAAAAAATTGTTTGGATCACTGCGCATATCGTTGGGTTAGTGGGGTTAGTTAGCGTTTAATGTTTGTGGGTTTATTATTGTTTGCTAAAAAGATTATAATTAAAACTATACGTAAATCGCATTGTCAGTAAATTATACTTATGCATATATTGACGAATTATTGAACTATAACGGTTATTTTAGATCTCCAATAAATTCTCAAGGATAAAACGTTATTTTCGTGATTAATCAGATCTAATGTCTACCATAACAATCCGTCATATGTACGTGCCAATTGATGTAAAGTGAATTTATAAAAAAAACATGTTAAGTTTATTGATTTCAACATTCATAGTTATAAGTCTTCAAAATGTACTGGGAGATATCATTATATCCCTTCGACAAGTGAGTTTATCGTTTAAATTTAATATTCAACTTAATAAGCGAGTGTTTTTTTAAAGCATCCTCACTTGATGCCGGAGGATAGATTTAAAGATATGCCAGCATTATTTGGTCCTGATCTTCCTTATAGTTTACGAGGTTTAGCAGTGTATGCAAACCCACCAGATGCATGTACATCGTTAGAAAAACCACCGTTAGTGGAAAATAATGAGAGATGGATTGTTGTTATACAAAGATATAATTGTTCTTACGAGCAAAAAGTTCGGATGGCCCAAAATGCTTCTTACGATGCTGTTATTATTCACAACCTTAATTCAAATCAACTGGGTAAGTTATTTAATTTTTTTTAATTAGTTAATTATAGAAGCACACCTTTATATGACTGATGTCATATGCTGAATGAGTAATTTGTTACTTATGTTGTAAAAAATTTAACAATTTAGATAGTTATTGTAAAATTTATTGATAATAAGTTAAAAAAAAACAAAATTATAGGGTACTTAAAAATTTGAATTACAACCACTTTATTTTAATTTATGGCTCTTTAATATAATATATAATATACTCTATTCCAAAGGTTTAAGCAGAACTAAATGGAATTTTTATTTATTTTTTTTTATGTTACTAGCTTACTTTTTAAAGATTGAATTGGGCTTTTGCTAAACAAAATGATCAAAAGCTTCATACAATTGTTAAAAGTTACTAGATTTAAAAATCTAACCGAAGAAACCGATTATGTGAACGAAGGAAATATGATTGACGACAGTAGTACCAGGGGCGGCCCAAAAACTTCATAGCCTATTACAATATCAAAATAGCTTTAATTAAAATAATATTCATTTTTCTAATAAGTATTGTGACCTTTAGTTAAATCTAGCAAAATTTACTTTTATTTACTGGGCGGCACTTCAGGGTTCTAGTAAAGGGGGGGGGGGGCAAAAACGAAATTTAGAAAAAAATTATTTTTTTTAGTGGACGGCACTTCAGACTTCTAGGAAAAAGGGTGCGCCAAAAAGAAAATTTAAAAAAAAAAAATACTTTTTTTACTGGGTGGCACTTCAGGCTTCTAGGAAAAGGGGTGCGCCAAAAAGAAAATGTAGAAAAAAAAATACTTTTTTTACTGGGCGGCACTTCAGGCTCCTAGGAAAAGAGGTGCGCCAAAAAGAAAATTTAGAAAAAAAAAAAAACTTTTTTTACTGGGTGGCACTTCAGGATTATAGGAAAAGGGGTGCGCCAAAAAGAAAATGTAGAAAAAAATATAAACTATTTATAAAACTTGCAATAATATTTTTATTGTATTTTATTATTTTATTACTTGACGGTCGAAGCGCGGGGCCCATAGAGAGGCGGGGCCTCGGGCTGGTGCCCCACTTGCCCCCGCCTAGGGGCGGCCCTGGATAATACCTCTTTGTTTTAGCTACAAAAATATAGTAAAAAAAAGTTTCATTCTGTCTTCGTAACGCTATGAGATATGCCCGTAATATTTCGGGTTTTCGCGTATGCACGTTGCTGGGTTAAAAGAGGAGAATTAAAAGATGGTCACAACCTTTTAAGCCGTTAAATCACATTTTGAGAAAAATACTATTTTTATGCGTTGATCTTTAAATAAAATTCATTGACCTAAGACTTTTAGTCAATAATTTTTGTCATACGAACAAAAAAAAATCCAAAATTGGGCAAATTATTTAAATTTTGTAGCTTACCAATCATGCCAATGTCATTGCATTAAAAGTTTTATTAGTTTTAAAATTACCACCACACTTTATTTTGAATATCACGCATATTTACAAAAATTAAATTTTATAATAGTTATCAAAAAAATATATTTAAAAAATATATATGGGGGGGGGGGCTAACCTAATTTTGCATCGGGTTACCAGGTACCCTTGAGCCGGCCCTGAGTAGTACTTAGCCGTCAATTCGCACGTATGGAACAGGCTAATTTAAGCACAATATGATTTAGCAAAAATCCCATAAAAAACTATTTTTGGTTTATTATAAATTTGTTGGTTTATCCACACATATAGCGGTTTCATTTGATACCCCTCACAAAATTTAAAAAAAAATATTTATTTTTTCGTTCAGTACGCATTTGTTTTTTTTTCCGCTATGTGATTTTTTCAAAAATTCTAAATAGTTTTTTATACGATGGTCGTCTCAAAAGTAAGTTACACTATTTTTTTTAATCCGTGTGGTTGGGGGGAAAAGTCTCAGGGAATTTGCGTCTGGGTGTAGTGGCAGCACTGTAAAATTTCTATGCGCGTGTGTGGATCGATCCGGCAGTCAGGCTCCAGCCACTATAGATACTCCACTTGCTCCTACCGCCGATTGCGAAATTCGTGGTGTTATTCGTTTTTTGACGGCAAAAAATAAAAGTGCTACTGATGTACATGCTACGGTGTCAATGACCTTTCGAACATTTTCAACAACAGTCGAGGTGCGGGAAGTGGAGGGGCGACCGCTTCGTTGTTCATCATGTAATGTTGTTCTCCCTTCAATGAATGATTGGTGCCAACGAGAAACAATTGGCCTTGATATAACGTTTTCACCATAAACACTACACAACTCGCTATGAATTTCAGTAGCATTTTTATTTATTGCCGTCAAAAAACGAATAACACTACGAACTTTGCAATCGGCGGTAGGAGCAAGTGGAGTCTCCATAGTGGCTGGAGCCTGAGTTCCGGATCGATCGACGCACGCGCATTGAAATTTTACAGTGCTGCCACTAAACCCAGACGCAAATTCCCTGAGACTCCCAGACTTTTTCCGCCAACCACACGTAGGGCCGGATTTCCCTATAGGCTAAGTTGGCTTAAGCCTAGGGCCTCCTAAGTCCAGAGGGCCTCAATATTCAAAAAGATGCATATGGACTAAAAAATAAAAAATAAATGCTATAACTCAAGTCACATACACCATACGAAGGGTTTTATAATTCACCCTGAATCTAGTTTTGCCTTTTATAGGTTAACTAGAGCAAAATACGTTTTTCAATATAAAAAGTCGATATCTCATTGGGCCTAAGAGATATTGAGGAATCCGTAAAAAAAAGCATTTCACCCCTTTAGAAGAACTCCCTTAGTCTCATGCAGACCTCTACCAAATAATGTATAAAGAAAAAATACAGATGGCTTTACCTAACATAGAAGAAATCCTACGACTACTTCTTAGTTTAATGGTCACTGACTGCTTTGCAGAGAGGTCTTTTTTAAAACTTAAAAGAATTAAAAATGAATTAAGGAGCACAATGGCTTAAGACAGGTTATCGACTCTGAGCATTCTGAGAATTGAAAGTGATAAATTTAGAAACATTAAAAAAAGGAGGTGGTCTATTGAAGCGGCCTAAAAATTTGAGTAACCTAGGGCCTCGCGTTGTGTAAATCCAGCCCTGACCACAGGGATTAAAAAAAATAGTGTAACTTACTTTTGAGACGACCCTCGTATGTTGGTCAAAGCGTTGTACAAGTATGCAAAATTACAACTTTCTAGGTCCAGCCGTTTGACCACAATTTCTAACGAACAGACATATACATGAATGACGTTATAAGGTTTTTTGGTATACCTATAAAATTGTAAACCGCAAAATTAAAAAATTACAAAAAAAAAAAAAAATAATAATAAATTTAAAACATTTATTTTTTCCAAACTTCAAAAGTAAACTCGTTAAATACCTGTTTTTATATTTAATCTTTGTTTGGCAAATACGTTTAAAATAAGTATTACACAATGTATGGGTGACCTTGGCCTTAAACAATAGGTGCATTCTGAACAAATGTGGAAATAAGATGTAAACTATAGATTCGAAACTTTTCTAAGGCTAGGGTTACATTGCATCCGTGCGTGCGGTAACGAGCGTTTACACTCAACGTTCTTGTCCTGATCCGGGGATGGGTGGTTTCACAGTACATACGTACGACTTGCGTGCGGTTTCATTCAAATTAAACCATTTTATTTTAAATATCTGCTACTGAACAGCAAAAATTATGTATAGTAATAAAACAAATTATTTTTGTTCCATGCAGTTTTAGATGAATATTTGGGGAGTTACGGGGTTATCTTGAAACATCTCCATTGTATATGAGCAAAAACGTGTATGACACAAATTGTTTAGAATAAAAAAAAAAAACAAAAATTATTGTCCGAAGTACTTTTTCATCTGGATGAATAATAATTATTACGTGAATCTCGGAAAAAACCTGATGTCCCTTAGGCTAGGAACATACTGAAGCGGCGAGTAAAGCAGCGATCAGAGCGGAGAGCAAAGTGGTGAAATACAGCCATGCTCATATGTATTAGGCACTTGTTATTTTAATGAATAATTTTTGGAATAGGTAATTTTGAGAAAAACAAATTTATACCACTTATAATTAATTTATATTTTTTTTTATAATTACATTTATTATAAAATTAATACATCAAATTAATATTTTATGGATCCTCCTCCAGGCTTAATTAATAATTTTATTCTACGTGACATACTTGATACCAAATTTTTACACACATCTGGTGAAATTGCGTTCCACTCTTCAATTATTCTTTGCTTCAGCATTGTTTTTGAGCTGCATTTGTGTTTCCAATCTTGCACTTTAAAATGTACCACAAATTTTCTATCCGGGATAGATCAGGAGGCTGGGGTGGCCACGATAAAAGTGGAATGTCGTTTTCTTCAAACCAACGCATTGCTTCGCGGGATTTGTGGCACGCTGCATTATCTTGTTGAAAGTGATATTCCGGAGGGTCAGTTTCTACTAATTTTAATATGATTGGCTCCATAACTTCCTCTAGCATGTCGATGTACTTCCTGGAATTCATGCGTCCTTCACACAAAAAAACATTGCCGACGCCACTGGCAGACATGGAACCCCAAATCATTATACTCCCTCCTCCATATTTCACAGTAGGGATCAGACATTCTTGTTGGAAAGCTTCACCGCTTCTTCTACGAACGTAGCGAGCCCCAGGTTGACCGAATAACTAATAAAAAAATAAAGTAAAAATTAAAATTTGTTTTTTTTTTTTAAGGAAGATGTTCTTTAAAGAGATTTTTTTGAATTTTACTGGATTATTATTGCTAATACATTAGTAGAATATTAACTCAACATTGGTTTCATCCGTCCATATAACTTTAGCCCAGTCCTCTTCGGTACAATTTTTGTATTTTTTTGCCCACGAAAGACGTAGTTTCTGGTGCCTGTCAGTGAGAATTGGTTTACGTCGTGCCTTTCTCCCATGCAAATTACGTACAACAAGTCTTCTTCTAACACTACTTGCTGCCAAATTTATTCCATGGTCTTGCAGTATTTCGGAAGAGAGTTCTTTTGAAGTTCGTCCTATCTCGAAGAGATATCCGCTCCAAAATACGGTCTTGCCTTGCACTGGTTCTTCGTTTTCGACCACTTTTGGGTCGATTTTCATAAGATCCAAACTCGTTGAACCGTTTAATTGTTGTTTGGACTGCGCACCAAGAACATTTCATTTGTTTTGCAATATCGCATTGGGTGACACCCTAATTATGCAATAACACTATCTGGGCGCGCTCGCCATCTGTTAATTGTCTTTTTTTCGGCATCTTCACACTTCAACAATACGTTAAACCAAAATTTTTCTTAAATCAACACTTGCTAATTTGGATAAAATCTGTATTAGAACTGATTGCTATTGAACGAAAAACCTATCTTATATGGCATCCCCCTCCAGCTTGTTTGGAGCTTAACATATTAAAATCATACCTTCCCAAAAGTCATTAGGGCTTCTAAGAAGCACACCTGTATTCCTTAATTGCATCGAAACTTGTTAATCTGGGCTAAGTATACTAAATCATTAACAGATACTGAGGAGTTTATAAGCGAGCAAAATAGTTACAGCTGAAATATGGATTTACGGCTAACTGAAAATTCTGGACAAAAAATGTGGTATTTCTTAAATTATGCAAATAAGAAAAAAAAAAGTTGTAATTTACATTACATTAATAAAAGCAGGCATATAAATGCTGAATTTCATCATGAATATAAACAATTACGGCAAGATCCTGACATAAAATGATCCCGTAACATAAACAATTTTTACCGACCGTCAACATATATGTATAAGGGAGGTATTGCGATCATACCGATTTTGACATTTCGAGATTTCGATGGATCTCCACGAATTGAGGTCCTTACATAACGTTTTGACTATTTTTAGCATGATGTCTGTGGGTCTGTCCGTCCGTCCGTCCGTCTGTCTGTCTGTCTGTCTGTCTGTCTGTATGTCTGTCCGTCTGTCTGTCCGTCTGTCTGTCCGTCTGTCTGTCCGTCTGTCTGTCCGTCTGTCTGTGTACACGTGCAGAGCAAATTTGGCTGAAAAGATTTTTATGAAACTTCATATTTAAGCTTCTGCCATCAATGGCACGAGTTGATCAAATTTTGGTAAAAATCGATTGACTAAAAATGGGAGTTTACTCGTTTCGATTTTAAGATTTTTGTGAATGTTTCACAACAGAAAAATATTTCGAAAAAATTTATTGAACAAAAGTTGCAATAAATGCAATAACTAATAACTTTTATCTGAAACGTTTTTTGATAAAACGAAAAATTTCGAATAATTTTTGTAAAATATTTCGAAAAGTTTTCCAAGTCTCAATTTTTTCATATTTATATGTAACGTTTCCATGGTCAAGATAAATAATATCTCTGTTAGAAAATATTAGGCCAAGTTATTTCTACTTTGCTGCTAGAATGTATTTTATACAAGTACTTTTGATGGCGGTCGGTCCTGTGGTGGCCACAGCTGATTTTTTTCTTTATTTCACTGGATATTTCATCAAATAGCCTTGGACCATTTTGTTGAGTATTTTCTGATAAGTGAACAGATTTTTTTTTTTTTATTTACTAAATAATAATAATAAAATAAAAAGAATAGAGACATTTTATGACAAATAGAGTGATTTTTAATAAAAAAATTCGGTTATACCACGATTATCATATAACGCCGATTGGATTCTTCTCGCAAATCCTGAAGGATTTAAACGATTCCTCGAAAGACTGCTACTCCTACTGTAAGAATAGCTATATGTATAATAAACTATAGAAATACTACTATAATAATTATGAATAATACTGTTTAATGGTTAGTAAATTAATTTGCAGGAATTTGGTATTTATTTTTTAAAAGAATATTCGTTGCTTAATATAGTGACGTCCTTTGTCCTTCAGTTATATCGCTTAAATCATCTAGTGTGCAAGATCAGTTCCTTATCTTGGAATTTCTGTATTAATAACAAGATGTTTATAATTCATATACTGCTTTTAAAGCGCATATATCTGCTTTTAAATAAATTATTGTCTGTGTAATATGTTCGAGATTATACAGGCTGTTCATTTTAAATTTGTCCACTATTGCAATCTCGTGAACTATAACAGCTACAAGATTGGTTAAATTAAAAAAACAACAGTAGGGCGTGTGAGTTCAAGTTGTGTCGCGTCAAGCAATAAATAAATAAAATTATTTGTAAAATAATATTTTCACTGGTCGGCGTAAAAATATGGATATTTTGACGATTAGCAGTAAGTTTGGGGTTGAAAAATACCTACTTCGATAAAGTATTTTATGTTGCATTCAACGATATAAACGAATCATAGCTTTAGCTCGAGAGCTCATTAAAGTAACACTGATAGTGACATAACAATAATCTGACAGTGATTTAACGAAGATATGACAGAAGTAACGTGGTTTAAATACATCGCTCACTACCTTGATAAAATTTAGTAACAATCATATCCTCCGACGAAGACGTCTGGTTTAAAATGTTAGATATAAGTACCCGTTTTGAACTCTCGTGAACCGTAAGAGATACAAAGTCGGTTAAATTGAGGCACAGTTGCCGCGTTAGTTGGCCACTTTAATGATGTATTGTGTGCATTTTCTGGAAAAATGCACAGGTCACTATAGGTCGTATATTTTCGAAACTACACATTGCGCAGAAACGAGATTTTGACTGAGAGCTTACTGCGTCTGCGCGCACGCTAAGCAGTGGCGTGCTGTATGACTTTTTAATTTTATAGGCAGCTGTTTGTTTGGTACCTTGTTTGTGTTTCGGATCGTCGCTGGTAAAATAGCTGAAGTTCGTGCCGATTTATGACTCATTGTGTTGTTTCGAAAATGAACGGACTTATAGATGCGAGCAAATAGCTGATTTTGGTAGATTTACTTTTTGGCTTATACTTTTTTGTTTCAATTCATAAAATTCATACGAAGAATTCACAGCCGTCCTCAAACTGTTTCTAGCACGTATCATTATCGAAAAATTCATACTAACTTTCAATTTTCATATGGGGCTCAAAGTTATCTTTAAATGCATTAAATTGATTTTTTTTTCTCTTCCCTATGATATAAAACAGACCTAAATTTAAATGAAAATTAATTATTGTATATCAAAGACTTTTTTTTATGCGATGGATCCCGAACTATATGATCCCGAAACTGATATCGAATAAAAATCAATATAAGCTGGAATCAATTATTAAAATTTGCATGATTTTGCGTATATTAAAAAAACAAAAACGTTTCTTGATTATACCTAGAAAATGCTAAAAAGCTGCTTAATGTGTGTCGTTTAAAAATTAGTATCGGTCTGGATACGGCCCGTTGTACATATACTGGACATCAATGGTATAGCTGTTTCTGATTATACCTAGGAAATCCTAAAATACCGCTCAATGCATGTCGTTTAGAAATTAGTATCGGACCGGATACGGTCCGCGGGCATAACATCTATTGACACAACATTCTTTCGTCAAGTCACCGTACATACTGACTTGAGAGTTCTGGTAAGCTAGTTGCTTTGTCGAGGTACGTCGTTCCCACAACTCAGCACCAACCGCATGCTGCAAGACCCGCTAGCACCCAGGAACTTAGCGTTACGTTAAGACAGAAATTTGGGTTACTGACAGTTATTAGATATTATTGAAAATGTAAAAGATATAGATGAAAATTAAAAGATTTATATAACACATCCCGATGAAAATTCTGTAGAAACGGAAGAAGACAGTGATAATTCTGATGATGAACATGATGTTAACGCAAACCAGTTATCATCTGGATTATTACAACAAGAATGTGAAGTTAGATCAATATATACATAATGATGATTTTGATGAAGAAGCTCTATTAGATATGAATGTTTATTTATTTATTTATTGTGCGATTGTGCAATATACGGAAACGGAAAGGCGTGCGGTAAAAAAAGTAAATTTATATGCTTAAAATGTAACTGTGGATTACATCCAAAATTATGGTTTGAAAACTTTCATACCAATAATAGGCTATAAATATACTTTTATGGGTTATATATTACTTACATTATTTTATAAACATTCATAAATTTCAAATAAATACTTATTTTGCATGACTAACTTACTGCCAATTTTGTTACTATTATGCATAGAGTTCGTATAAACGGACACACCATAGCGTACGTGTTAAGAGCACAAAAAAAAATAACTGCTGATTGGCCTTATGATACACAAAAAGACCTAATTTTAAAATTAAAAAAAAAATTAAAATTTATAAATTCATGCACGGAACTACCGTTATATCACTTCAGGGCGAGTCCGGACAATTCATCGCAAGAAACTTCATCGCGGGGAACATTCATCGCAGGGAAACTTCATTGCGATAAAATTCGTCGCTAGAAAATTCATCGCAGGCAAACTTCATCGCGAGAAAATTCATCGCAAGAAAATTCATCGCTGGCAAGATTCATCGCGGGGAAAATTCATCGCAGGGAAATTACAAACGCTAAGGTCGTACGGCCCGATATTTAACCCTGCGATGAATCTTGCCAGCGATGAATTTTCTTGCGGTGAATTTTTCTGCGATGAACTTTCTTGTGATGAATTTTCCCAGCGATGAATTTTCTTGCGATGAATTTTTTCACGATGGAATTTTCCTGCGATGAATGTTCCTCGCGATGAATTTTCTTGCGATGATTTTTCCCGCGATGAATTTTCTGCGATGAATTATCTCGCGATGAATTTTCTGCGATGAATTTTCCGTAAATCCACTTCAGAGTTACTGCAGAGTAGCCCCGTGTGCGGACACAGCGTTACTAGTAAGTTAGTAACCAGTTAGTGGCCTGAATCAACCTCTCGTTCCGTTCAGAGTGGCTCTTTGCGCACAGGCAGTCGTTAGAGACCAGGTCGTAGGAAGACCAATTTTAAGGTGGGCAGAACAAGGAGGAACCAAAGTGACGATCAATGCTTACTCAGTGTGCAATATTAATATGGATGTCGAGCAAGTCGTTATGTTATTATTGTATAGTCGTTTTAAAAAAATGTTGGAAAAAGGAGAAGAAATACAGGGTACACCCTTTATTACAAAAAAGTCGTACAAAAGAAATATTTGCTTTGTTTTTTAATGACACTAGAAAATACAACGATAATTTTTTTTAACTATATATCATTAACAATTTAATAAGATATCTGTTGATCGTGAATTCCTAGTTACTGTGGTCTCCGAAGCTGGCAATTGTAGTGAGAGGTTATATTTTTTGAAAAACAATATGTTACAGTATTATGTGAAACCGAATAATTCAAAAAGAGCGACAAGCAGCACATTATTAGATACTTTAGGCCTTTATCGCAATATTTCCACTTCACCACAGGCCGACATTGTTATGTCGGCTCCCTAGTCATCTACTATTGAAACCGTACCGTTGATCGTCAACAAATTTCTAAAAAGCAGAACATATCACGGACACTTCAACGACACGGATAGTTTTTAGTTGACGATATAGAATGTGATATAATTCAGAAAGATAAATTTAGTACAAAACTAAATCAAAAAATCTACAGTCAATTTTTTTGTTAAAATAATCGCTGAAATGTGTAAAAAATACATAAGAGTGGGTAAATATTACGCATTTTTTTGTAATTTTCAAGATTTCAAACATTTTTGCTGACCAAAAAATTGTCTTACAGCTAAAAATGTTACAGAACTGAAAATAACTAAGTAAGTAGGTAATAATCGAAAAGTAAATATTATTTCAAACATGTAAAATATTATTTTAAGTTGTAAATATCTTTCGATTAATTAATCGCCAGAGTTTTACAATTCATAGCTAAACCAAGCTCCACTACATTTTGAATGTAAATTGACAGGAGAAATGACAACTTTTGTATATAAAATAACCACGATATTACTTTTAAATTATTTTAAAAACGTGTAAAATCATTTTTAAGGTATGTATGATTTTTGATTAGTTGATCGAGACAATTTTACATAAATTCTTCTTACGTTAAACCAAGACTCATTGTATATTCTCTCCCACAGTTATAATGATATTTTTTGAGGTTATTTTTCTGAGCATATATTTAAAGATTAAATTTGCTTTAATTTGCATAAAAATTGTTAAACTGCTGGAGGATTTAAGTTAATTTAATTACAGAAATGTATAAAAATACATAAAATTGAATAAGTGTTTATATTGGTTAATTTTTTTAAATGTTCTAAAAGTATTTTGAATATTTTTCAGCTATGAGATGAGACAAAGTATTTGTTGTTAAATTTTTACTTGGAGAAAAGATTAAACGTCTTTATTGGTGTATTCGAAATGTATGAAAATTGTTTTGGTTCAGGTTTATCGAATATTTGTACTGAAAAACCTATCATCAAATTTTGCCGCTGCAAAATTTTAGTCTCTCCGATAAAAACTATATGCTGTTATATAAAAATGATTACTTATGGTTTCAAAATAAAATCCTAAAACTGAGCTTTTGAGATTAGTTTACGGAACACAGTTTTTGAGAAAGATTTACTACTGATCACTACCAAAAGTAACAGTGATATAAACTCAAGCTCAATCACAGGCCGGGGGCGTAGCCCCCGGCTCTACGGAGGGCATGAAGGCCGGCGTACCGGGCTGAGGCCCCTAGTCATTTTTTATATTACCTTAATATTTATTGTTTCTACATCAAAACAATAGTGTTCATTGTTCATTACTGAATAGGCGTATTATGAACAATTGTTATTCAGTTATATGAAAGATATTATTTGATAATTTTTAACGCTTTAACCTCCATATTTTTTTAATGTTTTGTCTTTTTTTTTATAATCGGCCCAACCATCCCATTTAGTGATCGGCCCACAGGGCATTTGCCCAGTGGCCCGCCGGTTGTATCCGTCCCTGACTCATCATTGTTGTTGTCATAAGTTTTTATTGTTATATACATGCCCGGGTAACTCCTATAGCCCGTTTGAACATACAGTTTTAGTTTGCGATTCTTTCACATGGCGCTGTAGTGACTTGGTCGCTGGCTTGTTCGGATGGGGAAGAACACGTTATTACCGACTGCAACACCGTACGCCTACCGCCATTACAGAATTTTAGAGTTCAAAATAAACTGAAAATATTAGTCTACTATTTGTGTATTCGTGGAATTTAATTAATAATAAGTGACTTTATTGAAAATACAAATTTTAAAGATAAATATACGATCTTTATATTTATTATTATTCACAAATCGACGTGTTCGTTTTCTAATTACCCAATATGGAGCCTATTGTACCATTTCCAAGGAATATTAAAAATATTGTGTTCCGGGATGTTATGATATTACATCAACTAGACATCGTTCTCCTTTAATTGAAGCCGATGTTTTTAACGTGTGGGTGAATTGCATCAGGCATCCAAAATTTGAATGGTATATTCAAAAAGTAAGCAAAATATATATAAGAAAAGTGATTTAAAATGATAAAGATTCTTTACTGTTTAATATACTTTTTAATAAGATGAATATTGGGCGCTACCTATATATAAATTTATTGAAGTATCTTAATTATGATAACCACTCATCTACAGTTTATTTAATTGTGTATTATTATGTGTATAGTTATATATATATATATATACAACAAAAGCCGTACGAAGTACCCGTACATCAGGTAATTTTAATGATTATAGTATTTTTTTCTTTATAGTCTCTTTTTTCTAAAATGACATATTTTAGATAATATATGTAAAAATATATAAATATAGACTTAATATTTTAATTGTTTGTATTTTTGTTTATTTTATTTTGTACATTGTAACATATTTATACTACATTGATGTTAACAATCTTAGAAATGTATTTGAATTCTTCAATGTTATTTTAATAGAATTTGGAAAGCATTTAAGAATTAAATACATTTTTAAGATAGATAATATCAATTGTTAATTTAATTTTAAATAAAAGAAAATAGTGTAAATATTTAAATTTGCCACCCAAATTTTTTAATTTGCGGATCCCTCACATGGCGCTTTTACTGCTGCGCCTGATCTCCGTTATCAGGTTTACTGAACGAACTCTTTGACAATTATTAGTAAGCGAGTTCCTCATCTAAAAAGAACTTTTTTCTATGGTTATATAAAGCTTGCAGTAGACATTATTTTATTTTTCCATAGCCAACTCTTATGTAATTTCTTTTTGAACTCATGGTATAAGAATGTTAAATTGACGATTTCTTAGGTTTATTAAGAAAATCAATAATTGAATAATCATTGATTAATTTATTAATAATGAAGGAAAAAACGACAAAAATAGGCACCGACACCTTCTGTCTTTTGTTACTTCCCACTGCCAACTTAACAATTTGAAGTGACAGATAAAAGTTTGGTTATATTAACCAATTTATAAATATCGCTGAATTATGCTAGTTTATATTTAATTATAGTAATCATTAAGTAGTATAGTTTTATTTCCAAGACCAAATTTCAAACAATATTATTAAAAATGTCAGAAAAAGTAAGACAATACAGCATTAAAATAAACGTGACGTTAGTCTTTTTTTCAAGAATTTTTTTTCAATTTTATTAAAGAAAACAAAAATGGTTCCATTATAATAAATTGTGAAAGTGAAAATGACCTAAATAAGTTAAAAACAGAGTTGTCGCATAAACTGAGTGACAATTATATAATAAAATCAAGCGAATTAAAATACCCGAGAGTTAAAATTACTGGCCTTACAGAAAAATTTGAGAAAGAAGAACTGGAACAAATGATCATGGCGCAAAACAAATTTCAAGAAAAGGACTTATTAAAAGTACTTTATATTAAAAATATTAGATCTAAAAACTGTTATACAGTATATGCAGAAACATCACCATCTCTGTTCCATAAACTTATGTACAATAGGAAACTATACATAGAGTGGATGAGATGTCCCGTATATGAAGACTTGAATGTAACAAGATGCTTCAAATGTTGTGGATATAACCACAACAGCAAATTTTGTGATAGGGAAACCATATGCCCGTACTGTGCAGGCAACCATCTATACAGTGAATGCACAAAAAAGGTTAATGCAAAATGCATAAACTGTATAAACGCAAATCATAAATATAACCTACAGCTTGATACTGACCATACAACATATGATAACAGCTGCCCAACATTTAAACATTATTGTAAAGTCGCAACCTCAAAAATCTTATATACTTCTAATGGATAATTTTGTTCAAAACTTTACTGAAGCATCGATAAATTCGTTTGAAGTTACAGATGATCATTCTTGCATTGCTGTTCTCAGTGAGGATTCAATAGATTTTTCCATTATACATCATAATATTCGAAGTATGGATAAAAACTTCAATGAATTTCTGATCGTAATGACAGAAAATTATGATAAAATATTTGACATGATTGTATGCACAGAAACACATAAAGTAGTAAACACTAATTTATACAATATTGAGGGGTATAAATTAATATATAATGATGGAAATATAAACCGAAATGATGGCACTATTATTTTTATAAAGGACAAGTGGAACTATACTACACAGGTTATTCCAATTGGTAACATTAGGGCAATTCAAATGACTGTATCTGGCGGATTTGAAGAAAAAATGTTAATAACCGCTCTTTACAGAGCCCATCCCGAACCAACAGAAGTATTTCTAAGCAATTTTCGAGATTATCTAGCAGAATACAATCAATTTAATAATCACATTATAGTAGGAGATATGAACATTGATATTTTAAAGCAAGAAGCAGAGTCAGAGGATTATCTCAATACACTGTATGAACACAGCTTCATATCTGCGATAAATGGATACACCAGAGTGCAGAACAATAGCAAGACTTGTATTGACCATATAATGGTAAAATCCAAACTAAGTATGGATAGATTTAAATCAATAATCCTACAGACTGCTCTTACCGATCATTACCCTGTTATATTGAGTCTAGAAACCAAAACATTAAAGAATGAAGTTGAAGACAAGCATCTCAAGTTTGCAACTAAAATAGACTATATCAAAATGAAAACTTTATTATCTCAAGAAACCTGGAAAGATATTTATAGCAGTAGTGATGTAAACTATTGCACAGATAAATTTGTAAAAAAGCTACAACATTTTAGTACGTTAGCATCTATTAAGAACCAACACAAATACAAGAAAAGGAAACCATGGATCACCAAAGGGCTGATAAATTCTATAAACCACAAGAATAAGATGTATCATGAAACTTTAAAATACCCAAATGATCTAAACTTACTAAATCACTACAAGTCTTACAGAAACCAACTTACTTCATTGATAGAAAAAACCAAAAATTGCTTCTTCAAAGCCGCTATAGAGGAAAATGGAAAAAATAACCAACATATATGGAAAACAGTGAACTCTTTTATAGGCAATGATATTAAACAACAAACTGTCATTACAGAATTGATAGATGAAAACAACGAACTTGTTTCAAACAGGCTTGCTATTGCAAACTATTCCAATAAATATTTTGCAAATATTGGAAAACAATTAGCTTCAAAAATAGGCGTACAAAATGGAACAATTAACAGAGAAGTTAACGAACCTGTTGTGAAAGTTTCACTCTTTCTGTCACCTGCTGAAGAGAATGAAGTGAGAAACATCATCTCGTCATTGAAAAATAATAAAGCACCGGGTCCTGATAAAATTACCACCAGAACACTGAAAGAAGTAGCAGAATTCATAGTTAAACCACTTACATATTTAATTAACTTAATTTTTACCGTTGGAACATGTCCATCTCTATTCAAGGTGGCCACCATAGTTCCATTACATAAAGAAGGTGATAGAAGACAAATAAGTAATTACAGACCTGTCTCCCTTACTTCGTATATCTCCAAAATATTTGAAAACTGTCTAAAAAAGAGAATGTATGAATTTATCGAAAAGCACGCAATCTTAGGAGACCATCAGTTTGGATTCAGGAAAGGTGTGAGCACTGAAAACGCTATAGCAGAATTAACTAAATTAGCAAACCACGCTCTTGATAGATCCAAACCTGCTCTGGGAGTTTTCATAGACCTTAGTAAGGCTTTTGATTCGCTCAGCCATGAGTTACTACTAAATAAACTAGAAAATATGGGATTTAGAGGTGTTACACACAATATCTTAAGATCCTTCTTAACTGGCCGTCAACAAATGACTAAAATCGGAAACTTCACAAGCAACGAAGAAACAGTGGAATATGGTGTACCGCAAGGCACAATTCTAGGTCCGGTTTTATTCATTCTGTATGTGAATGACATCATGTATGTGCCCTGTAAAGGAAGAGTGCTCTCATATGCTGACGACACAGTAGTTTTATATGAAGATGATGAGTGGAACACCCTAATTAATTTAGTCAGTCAAGATCTAGCGAAATTAACCCATTGGTTCGAATCAAATTTACTAACGGTCAACATCAAAAAAACAAAGTTTTTACCTTTCGGATGTTACAAAGACAGCATTCCATATATAGGGAAAATCAAAATTCACTCCTCTACTTGTGATAAGACAGATAGCAATTGTTTGGAAATTGAAGAGTGCAATTCGACAAATTACCTAGGAATATACTTCGACAGACATTTAAAGTGGAATGTCCATACTAATAAGCTGAAAAAAAAAACTAAGATATATAATGTTTACTTTTAGCAAATTAAGACAGATCCTAAAAAAGAGCCAGTTAATAATGTTGTACCATACACTTTTTCTTTCAATACTAACATACGGAATTGTAACCTGGGGAGGTGCATACAACAATATAATAACACCAATTGAAGTAATACATAAGAAGACCCTAAAAATACTTCTTTTCAAAAAACGTACCTATCCATCTGATACGCTCTACAAAGAATTAGCTCTGTTGGACGTCAGAAGGATTTATTGCAAATCTATTGTTGTGTTCCTGACCAGGTATAATAAGTTTTCAGCAATAGAGCATAGTTATTCTTCTAGAATGAGAATTAAAAATAAAGTGCAAGTACCTAGAAGAAGCACCTCGATAGGACAACATTGTTTTGATTATATAGGTGCTAAAGTATTCAACAATCTACCAGAAGTCATTCGAGCAACAACCTACATGAAAAACTTCAAACTGTCAATACATAAATGGTTGTGTGAAGAAGGCTGTGATTATGTAAAAAAAATATTCTAATGTTAATTAAAGTCTGATTAATCTTTAAAAACAGAAAAGTACTGCATAGTTCAATTATATATTAAATACATTGTTATTAAGTTTATAAACCCACGCACAAGTATCTTCAATACTTCTGTGGGTATATTATATTTTATTTTATTTTATAGTTAAATTGTTAAATTATTTATAAAAATTGTAATTAAATTGTTTCATCATAAAATATCCATATTCAAATATTGTAATGTATTATATTGTAAAATAAAGATTATTATTATTATTATTATTAGTATTCCCGACAAAGTATTGTTACGTCAAACAAAAGTCTGACTAAATCTAATTTGAAAAGTTGGGTAGTATGTCGGCTAGCATTGAAAGTTTGAAGGAAGTATTGTTTCACGTACTATGCAAAAAGTCCGTAGTGTTACGGAAAAAATTATAATGTAGAACTTTACATGGTCACAAAAGCTGATATAGGCTATTCCAGTTATTAAACGTTTAAGCGGAACTAACTGGCATTTTTATTTTTGCAAGTTGTCATGAACACTATTTTTAGGGTTTGAAGTAGGCTTTTTTGCTAATGATCAAAGGTCTCACGTAATCTATAATAGTTACTAGAATTGAAAATCTAGTTCAGCTTAAACCAAAGAAACATGCTATACAGGGTGTTTGTTTGAAACGGGGCACCCCGAAAATCTCCTTTATTTGTAAAGATACAAAAAATCTTCAGAACAAAAGTTAAACTAGACAAAAAGGCCCATCTAAAGGTTACTATAAGAGTTATGAGGCACCTCCGGTTTCACCGAAAATGATGTCAACTTTTGGTCTAGCATAGGGAATCGATAATTTTATATTTTTTTTTTCCTAAAAGTACATTAAATTAGCTTTACAATGACACCAAAAAATCATATTTTTATGTTAACCATTTCAAAATGGCGAGCATTTATTTACAAAATAATAATCAACATAAGTTTTACAAAGTTGAACGTAGCAAGCTTTGAAAACAATAAAAAAAGAAACAAAATATCTCTAAAATAAACTATTTGACTATTTAGAAAAAAAAAAACTATTACTTTTTACAATAATTTTACAAATGTTTTTTTTACAAAAATTACAAATGTTCGATCAAACCACCATTATTGTCCACACATTTTCTCATTCTTAATAAAAACTCTTCCATCGCCCTTATACTTCGCCCTTATACTTCGCCCTTATACATCGCCGTTCAACTTTGTAAAACTTATGTTGATTATTATTTTAAGTAAATAAATGGTCGTCATTTTGAAATGGTTAACATAAAAATGACTTTTTGGTGTCATTGTAAAGCTAATTTAATGTACTTTTAGGAAAAAAATATAAAATTATCGATTCCCTATGCTAGATCAAAAGTTGACATCATTTCCGGTGAAACCGGAAGTGCCTCAGAATTCTTATAGTAACCTTTAGATGGGCCTTTTTGTCTAGTTTAACTTTTGTTCTGAAGATTTCTTGTATCTTTACAAATAAAGGAGATTTTCGGGGTGCCCCGTTTCAAACAAACACCCTGTATATATTTAATATTTATTTATTTGTTTATGTATTTATTTTTCTTTTAATAGCAAATTATTTGAAAAAATTTGATTATATCAATAATATCATTATTGTTGAGTGCTTTTAAAAATCGTTTGGATTTTTTTTTTTATTGTTTTTATTAGAGATATTGATATTCTTTTCGTCTATAAATGATTTGAATTTATTGTATACTCTAGGTAATATGAACGAAAAACAATTTTGACAAATTATATTTAGCTTTATAAGTGACATTAGCTTTGTTCCTTGTTTGGTATTTGTGAGTCGATGATTTTAATTCATTTGTATTTTAATAATATACTTATGTCGGTATTGAAAAAATATATAATTGTTATAGTTTCAGATAAATGTAAGTTAAGAAAATCTAGTGATAAGGCAAGTCGTTTATGTTTTTTATATTTTATTTTTGTTTCAGTTCCAATGAGTGCGAGTAATCCATTTGGAATCTCCATTCCTGCCGTATTTGTAGGATACGAGACAGGAATGGCCATTAAAAATAACTATTTATGGAATACTGAATACTTTGTTATTATCACTGCAGATGATTCGTTTAATATTAATACACAATTACTTATTCCTTTCGCAGTTGTTGTTGGAATATGCTTCACAATAATGTTAATATTTCTGGTAAGTATTGTTGATGCCGTCAACAAAAACGGACTTACTGCTTACAAAATAACGCAATTATTCAATGATGGATTTTTATATTTTAACTCTTTGGACTCTAAAGCAGTGGCGTAAATATGGCGCATTCCATAGTATAATTTACCGATTAGTACACTGAACACGTCAGATTACAATAACGTAATTAACGAAAACAACGGATGCAATACAAAATTAATTGTCCCTGTTTTATCACATTAAACTAAAATAATTAACCCGAAATAGAATATATCGAAAAATTAGTTCCCCCATTAGGTTTAACTTTTATTACATAATAGGAGTATGTACCTGTAAATTACTATCTACAGGTACATATTTAAGTCCAATTAAGTTGTATTTAAGTTGCAATTTTGTAAGTTTATCTCATTGTTTTGAAAATGGCGAAAAATGCCAAACTAGTTACCAGTTGTTAAATAAAAATAGTGAAAAATCTACAATATTTTTTATTTAAATCATTATTAAATATAGCTAACGGAGTGGCCGAGCTCGTTAAATCGTGCAATACTAACTGGTAAAAACTGTCTGAATTGTGAGGTTGTTGGTTTTTTTCCCCTTTGGTGATATTATTCGGGCGAGAATAATATGTTTACATTACTCCCATTTTCACAGTCATTCACCCCTCATTCAGCTGTAGGAGCTCGCCCCCTGGCATCGGCGATTAGCCTTGTTGCAGAAATAGGCCGATGTAAAATAAATAATATAATAATTATTAAATATAAAACAGTTTCACAAAGTTGATCTGTTGACCATGGGACGCACAATAGGGGATACGCATAAAATTTATATTTCCTTAAAACTACATTTTTTTGATATGTTAATGTTAGTTATGTCACCTAACAAAACAAAAATCACATTTTAATTAATATAGCCAAATTTTTTAATTAAAATATTGTAAATTTGAAATAAGCCGACCAAGGTTGCCGAGTAAATACGACTGAGTATGACGTTTAACGTATTGGTGTGAACCGGAATAGTACAACAGGAATTTTTGATCAGATTATGTTTTTGGAAAAAAACGCATTTTTTGTGTTTTTTGGCTAATAATGTACACAAGTTATAGCTTTGTAACACGCTACACTAGAATGTGTATGCTGGTCTATTGGTTATGACGCTGGCTTTTCACCCAACTAACTCGATCCGAAAGGGATCGAACCCTGCAAGAAGAGACAATATTATTTTTTGCTTTTTTTTAAAATTTTTTATATTGTTTTAATTATTATTTCAAAATTCTAGTTATATTTTGGCAAATGTTGCATTTAATTTTTAAAAGCGTAAATTTAATAACCAGTGAAAATTGTTTAAATTATAATTTAATTCTGTTTCAATGTACACGAAATCAGAGGGGCGGCGCTTATAACAACCAATGGAAGCCATAGGCGCAATTTTTAAAATTCTTAATGAACCTTGCTATATATAAAAAAAATATTGCACATATTTAGAAACCTAAATAATGGTATTACGCGTTCGAATTAAAATTAACAAAAAAAATATTTTAATATAAAATTTGTTTTGGCATCCCAAATAATCATCATTCACTTACTAAATACCTGCAAAACCCTGAAATGTGTGAAAATTCACACTTAACATCAATTTTTTCACTCCTTTCGTAAGGACAATACAAAATCATTGAGGTCTACACAAGCAACTTCCACGGATACACTTATACAGAGTGCTTTGAAAACAATTCAAATCAATTTGCAATTTGTGATCTTAGATATTGTGAAATCCATAAATATGGAATTAGAAAAAGATTCAGATATTGAAATATGTACTCCAGAAAATATAATCGGAACGGCAAATGAGACAGTGCAAAACTTATTGCCTGAAAAATCTAAAGATGTGTATTTAAAAAAATATAACTTGTTCATGGGATGGCGTAATTTAATTATTTATTTATTTAATTTGAATTTTAATAAAAAAGAAAATAAATTGTTTTACAGATCGAGTAAAATTATCTTATTTCGAGGAAAAATCAAGAAATTTTAAATCATCCACATTATGTTCCTAATACTCGAAATTGAAAGCCACATTAATTATTAATAATAATGTAGATATTAGTAATTATTCCAAGCTTATAGCTTATCTTAAACGACAATCAGTTGGATTTGAAGCAAAAGAATCACAAATATTTTCTAGAGAAGAAATAAAATAAATTGTTTGGATCTAATTTTACTATAAATTATTCCAACAACTGTACTTTGAATATTACTATTATGAAAGAAAGTTCATAATTTGTTATTTTATAAAATTATAACAAAATAAAAGGTATAGGTTACATTTAATTTTTTATTCTTTCAATTAGGAACAGTCGTAAAAAAAATATTGTATGAAACACATGCATAAAGCGTATTTTTTTCACTCTTGGGATTGGGTCAAACTTCTCATTCGTGGAAAAAAGCACTACCTTATGCACTTGTTGCATAAATAACTATTTTTGAATTAGTTGCCAGTTAAATTATTTAGAAGTAATTATTTAATATTTCCCCTTATTTAGCATTTTTGAAAAAATTAATCATGGTATTTTGCCACATTTAGAAACTTATGAAGAACGTTCAATTTTATGAAATAAAAAGACCTTAAAATTCTTGAAATTGTTATACAACTTTCATCTTTTAATAATAGGCGGATTTGAAGAATTTAGTTATTAACATTTGCTGCTCTTATAGGTTCTTCCTTTTATTTATGGATTATAAATGTGATAAATTAATCTGTTTAATTATTTCTAAATATCGCTGCTCTAAAACAATAGTGAGATATCGTTAAAAACTAAGTTTCTGAGATATTGCTGTTTAAAGTTTTATGTTTTTACATTTTATATAAACTTGGTTTAAACGAGAGTCAAATTATAATTTACCACCTATTTTTAAATATATATAATCAAAGTACGGCATTAGATCGAAAATATTTTTCTGGACCCAGTAATATACAGGCTGTTTGTTTGAAACGGGACACCCCGAAAATCTCCTTTATTTGTAAAGATACAAAAAATCTTCAGAACAAAAGTTAAACTAGACAAAAAGGCCCATCTAAAGGTTACTATAAGAATTCTGAGGCACTTCCGGTTTGACCGGAAATGATGTCAACTTTTGATCTAGCATAGGGAATCGATAATTTTATATTTTTTTCCTAAAAGTACATTAAATTAACTTTACAATGACACCAAAAAATCATATTTTTATGTTAACCATTTCAAAATGGCGACCATTTATTTACAAAATAATAATCAACATAAGTTTTACAAAGTTGAACGTAGTAAGCTTTTAAAACAATAAAAAAAGAAACAAAATATCTCTAAAATAAACTATTTGACTATTTAGAAAAAAAAAGAACTATGACTTTTTACAATTATTTTACAAAAACACAATTATTTTGTTTCTTTTTTTATTGTTTTCAAAGTTTGCTACGTTCAACTTAGTAAAACTTATGTTGATTATTATTTTGTAAATAAATGGTCGCCATTTTGAAATGGTTAACATAAAAATATGATTTTTTGGTGTCATTGTAAATCTAATTTAATGTACTTTTAGGAAAAAAATATAAAATTATCGATTCCCAATGCTAGATCAAAAGTTGCTAGACCAAACTGACAGAAATCCTGTTGTGCGGATTGTGCGGATATTTTTGCGGATATGGGTCGGTTGCGGACTTTTTAATTACAAAACCTGGGGATGCGCATCGGATACAGATCCTGGATATGCGGATGTGGATCGGATCCGCACAGGACTCTAAAAATGACATAATAAAAATAGTTATAATATAAAATAGATATTTGTCTATTTTAATAATTAAAATTAAAAATAAATATATTTGAGGGAAAAAAAAAGCATAAGGGTTTGGAATAATACACTTAAAAGTGGAGACTCCAGGGAGGGACAAGTGCCCGCCCTTTGCCCCTTATTGCGAACATCCATGCTGTTGACTTTAAATTACAATACTTATTTCTATTTCTTTATTTCAGATAGTGAAATTTGTCAAGGATAGGTTAAGGCAACATCGTTATAGGTTACCTTCATCATCTCTTAATAAAATTCCAACATGCAAATTTGCAAAAGGTGACCCCTATGATACGTGTGCAATATGCCTTGATGATTACCAGGAAGGAGAAAAATTACGGGTACTACCCTGTGCTCATGGTAAGTGATAAATAATTTATCATTTGTGATAATGATAATCATGTATTTTGATTTTTAAATGTTTGGTTCGACAAATTGGTTTATTTTGTAATCTGATGTTAGACAATCTTATCTTATTTATTAGTTAAATTTATCTTTCACTTATATTTGTCAAAATTTGATAACTGATAATAACTGATAACATTGCTATTAAGCTGATTTTAAAGTTTTTTTATTATGCAATGTATGAGTCATTGTATGTATACAGTGAATTTCTCTTATAGGCATGTTTCTAAATTCAGCTAACAATTTAGTGCTAACTTCTAGCGCTAGATGCTCGCTGTGATGCTAGATTAATGCGCTAAATACAAAATTTCAAAAATAAAGAAACGACTTGCTAGATTGTTGTTAGGTTTCAAGGAGGTTATGTAGTTGTTAGTAAAGATGACATTTTATGTAATGAAACGACTTCTTCAATAATCATCAAGTTCAGAAGAAGAAAATGATGAAGAACACTGTACTAAAGATTTAGAAGAATTAGAATTTTTCTATAATCTGTCTAAAATGACAAAAAGGGTGAAAATAACGTTGCATGTTCCTTTATCGACATTAACCGTCATGAGTGTATCGTTATATTGAAGCGTGTACAATACCAAATTATTGTTAGGAATTGCCTTATACACAAATTTGAGATAAACAGGGCGTGATAACAGAAAACTATTACGTCAAATGTCAAATTGTGATGTTTACCTCTCTAGCTCTAGCAGCTAGCAGCCTTATTAACCGCTAGATTCGTTGTCTAGCGCTAGTACCTAGCGGAAATTTAGTGCTGTAATAAGAAACAGCCTGCTAGAATTTTACGCTGAATTAAGAAACGGTTTGCTAGATTTGTGCTTTAGGCGCTAGATCTAGCGCTGAATTAAGAAACATGCAATTTTTTTTCAATTGTAGTTTATTTATTATTATTATTAAATATTATTACAATAACTAATAAACTAAACTTATTCTAGACAAGCTTGTATCTTATTAGCATATATTTGTTTTATTTTTATTTATTTTCTATTATGGTACATATTCAGCTCTCCGCTCGACGGATACGTTCGTCCGGCTAAACGGACGGTTTTCTCTTTCTAGTATATCACGATCCTTATCGAAGCGAAACGTTACATATATACTTCAGAAGTTAACCTTATTTTTGGACCAGCTATCCTCACTTAATAACCAACTGATCCTTATTCATGTGTAAATAATTATAAAACAATTACGCTTACGCTACCAAATTATGATATGCTCCATGCTCATATCTTTTTTTATAATTTGTTCTAATTAAAAATCTATAGCGGAGAGTTGAGTACATACCATTAGACTAATTTTCAAACCTATAAGGTTGATGCAAAAGTTCATCCCGTTTTTAGCGCATTTTAGATGGCATTGCAATGCAAAACTGAAGTTTTCACATGTGTTAATTTTTGAGGTCATTTGATAGAAAACATTTCAGTGAGTACATCGTAAAAAAAAGTTATTTAGTTGTGTTTATAACAAAATTTTAAGCATTAAAAATGGGAGAAAATAAGGAGCATTTTCGACGTATTATGCTTTTTTATTTCCGAAAAGTAATAGTATACAAATAGATATTTCTCAGAGGCTAATTTCTCTCTCGCACTTACCTTGCAAACATAAGTGACAAAGAAATATATAAATAAGTTGATTGTTGATTCATTTGTCATTGAACGGACTTCTTTAAAAAACTGAACTTTACATACATATTACAGATTAAAGATTAAAATTACACGGTTGGACGCCAACTTAGATTTTTGTTTCGAGTATTAAAAGTCAACCTAGATATTTAATTTTCGTTTTTGTTTATACATGTTAAGATTGAAAGAATATATATTTGCGGCAATTTCATTACATTCGAGATGTGATAGAGTTTGTTTATAGAATAGAAGCTATTTTCTCTGTTGATTATTTTTAGTATGGTATTTTGTGTTGTTTTAATTTTGTTTTGAGATATTTATTTGCCGCCTTGCCGCTCTTACGCTTTAAGATAACAAAGATTGTATTAATGCGTAATAGAAGATATATATTAATTTTCTTGGAATATAATATTTTTATAAATAATTATCTCCAGATATTTAGTTTTGTTTTTCTATTCAATAATAGTTTTATAACGACATGAATTCTTACATGAATCCTTACATAATCTTACAGTAATTATCATGGGTTGTTAATTTATCGAATGTAAATTGATTTTTATTATTAGACACAAGTAAAAATATGCAACGGTACTTTTGCCATAGGCGTGCTATATTAACATTTATTTTAACAAGAAACCAAAGAATAAAATACTTGTAGCGCAATGAATTCTTATCTTAATAACGACACCTCATTATTTTGGGATTATATCCGAAATAGGTAATTCCGGTCACTCCTTTGCCATTGGTCAGTTTTTGATAAGATATTAAATTTTTATACGCCACAATATTTGTCAACAAGGCACATTACAAATATATATAATTACATTTAATTTCTACAGATAACACATGTGGCGCTTTTTATCGAAAAACACCTAACTAAAGTAATTAGTTTGACAATAATATTACGTTAAGAGATTTGCATCTAGCCAATTTTTCATTGTCGCTATGTATTGTTGATTGATTCTTTTAAATTATACATTGCTTGCGCCTCATTAAACATCAACAGTATCATCAGCAAAATCAATTATTTTGCCAGATATATTTTTCAAATTTAATATGTCATTTAGGTATATTCGAAATAATGTGGGACTCATTATTGTGCCCTGTGCCACATCAGTATTTAAACATTCCTTCTCACTATCGTCACCACCAACTCTGTTGAAACCATTGAATAAAAATAATAAAGGTAGTCTTTCGAGAATGGCGGACGATAGTTTCCGGTTGTATAGTAGCGTAGGGACATTTATTAAAATAATTCGACCCAACCTACGCAGATCGTTGTAACTCAATATTTTATTATTTTGACTTATGTAAGTTAAATATTAGAATACATAATATTCTTTATGTGAAAAAAAATATGTATCTAACAAAACTGTACGTTATGCTGCCAAAATTATAATTTTGTGAGATACGAATTTTTTCATAGAAAAAATGAAAATATTGAGTTACGATGATCTTCGTAGAACGCGTCGGTAAAAACGGGTCGGTAAAAAAAATACCAATCTTGATATTTTCAAAAGAAGCTAAAGATAGGAGATACAAACAATCAACACTATTATACATCTGCAATTTATTATTATAGAATTAATGATTCACAAAAGTAAATAAATACATACAGAACTTATAGCAGAAAATTATGACAGTACACCATTGTCCATAAGTAACGTGTATGTTGAGATTGTTTAAGTTAAAATTTAGTTTAAAAAATCAGATAAAATGAAGTGACGAGGCAAATTTTGATAGTAAAATTTGGATATGTTTTTGCACGAACTCTTTGGACATGCACCAATTACTTTCGGATCCATTGTGGCTTATGGCTACTTGTAAACTATCTAATATACTAAATAAAAATTAAGAGATTAGGCTTGAAAAAAACACAAATTATGTAAACATTAATATATCTTGTTATTCTTTTATTTAAGCATACCACAGTAAATGCATCGATCCATGGCTAACAAAAAATAGACGGGTTTGTCCCGTCTGTAAACGGAAGGTTTTCGCGCACGATGAGCAGCCAGTTCTCGATTCAGACAGCGACAGTGATGCCGATGATACAACCCCCCTAGTCAACCCAGCTACGCGTACAACCCATGGTACATTTGCACGCCAAAACGAAAATCCATTCCAGAGGGCAGCACGCTCTGTATCACAGTTAGGTGAAAATGATGGTTTTCATGGTGAAGGTATTTTTGTCACTGCATCTGGCGATCATTCAATCAATGCTGAGACGATAGAAACAGTTGATAATGACAGTCTACAAAGCGATAATACGCGAGTTGAAATACCGTCTAATGACGTAATAACAGTCAATGTTGAGACAAATCGTGATCTGGTTGTATAATTATATATATTTTTTTAATTTTTTTAACTTTAATGACTTATGTGGAAACAGATATTGAATATATTTTATATACCTGAATTCATTTTGACTTTTGATTATCTGTTTTAGTTACCTTTAAGAAGTCAGATTACAGAATGGGTTTAAGAAATATTTCAGTTATCATTTCATATTATAGTAAGCTTATAAATACCACTGAAAATAAAATGGCGAATTCGATTTTCCTATTATATGTGATCTGACATGATAATCTTTATGAAGTGCTAAGAGAATTTTTTTAAGAAGGGTTATGCCGATAGAATCTATCGAAGAGAGTAAGCACACGAAAAATATTTGCTGGTATGACAAACAGATATTTGCCTCTCGGGCTGCAAGATTAAAAAGAGAGAGTCACTTAGAAAACCTGCTTAGCAATCGTTTAAAATTGCAATTTATGAAGTCGTGACTACAATTTGCTGATCGTCAATGCCGTTTGGCATAGTAGGTCGGCATGCCGAATTTAAACCGACGAGTGTTGGTCTCCATTAAAGGAAGCTGAGTCAAACTTTGTAGTGGGGACATGCTGATCGGCTTAAATTAATTGAACAGTGTATGCGCTATGGAGTGGTCGCAGGAGAAAGTTATGAAATTTATAGATTTATATCACTGTCTCTTTATCGCAGTCATCCTGTTTTGTAGGACTGTGGACACAGTCCAAAGAAACCGTAAACCAGTGTTGCTGTCAGATGTTCGATTTAAATCGTACTTGTATGATTATTTTTGAATATGTATGGATTTTATTGAAAAACATATATTTATATATTTTTTTAGTAAGTTATCATATCTATGTTATATAATGCGATATATTGAATATTTTAGCCCACAAGTTAAAAAGGAACCGATCTTATTGGTTCCTCCGAGACATGATGTTTATTACCGTAGGTGATCTAAATTACCGACTGAAAACATGTTTGTGCACATGTTGACTTTAGTTTGAAACAAAATATTTATCTTTCTTGTCAATCCCTATATTTTACTTGAGTATGAATGTGTGATGCTCTCTCGATTAGTAGTTCCTCTGAGACTGTACAACAAACTCAAATTGACCCCGTCTTTTCGTGTTCGTGTAGAATGTGCAATATAAAAATTTATACTTAATAATTTTCAAATTAATTACATAGTAATTTTTTTTGTACACTCATGAAAACTATTTGTACGATTTTTTTCTTGAAAATACGATCATTTTGACGTGTTTGTACGATTTTTTCTTCTTCGACATCTGGCAACACTGCCGTAAACTGACAGCGAGACATGTATTAGCAGATATAGATTTTCTGTATGGAGACACACTTATTGATTTGTGTCCCAATACTCAATAGAGAGTTTCAAAGTCAGGACTTGATATTCGGAAAAATTTTGGAATCTCACCTCTCATCTGTTCTCTTGGCCTATATTGTTCAATATCAAGTCCTGCATTAAATCACTTCCACCATTTCTTTCTAAACTTTGGATGCAGGGCCGTATCTAACAATTTTGGCGCCTAAGGTAGACCACTCTAACGGCTCCCACGCCGTATGGTATATTTTTAGAAAATAAAATTATCAATAAAAAAGTTTCAGGTGACGATATCCCCAAAAAAAATTCAATTTGTTAGTCTGTTGGTTTGTCCGAGATTTATGCAAAATGGCTGGACATATTTTCACGTAATTTGTTATGATGACAGTGCAAAACCAGGATTTGAACAGCTGTATGACCTCAAAACATTACATTCATATACAAAGTAAGCTATTTTCAGTACAGCGTACTGCGAAACCGCACTCAACAGTCAACCTGTCAGACACCACAGAATTCTATATTAGGTGGGTGCGGGAAGCAAGCTCTTAGTGCTCCGAGTCACTCCGTTTAACTCCATAGCGTTTGAGAAAAGGCTTAAACGCTTTTCCTCAAGCGGTCTGGAGTTAAATAGAGTGACTCAGAACACTCCGAGCTTGCTTCCTGAACCCACCTAATAGAAACCAACGTAGAACACTCTGTCGGTAGTCAGTATTGCAGACCCAAATGACTGAAAATGATGGTTTAAATAATAAACATGTTAATAATAATAATAAAACATTCACAACAGCCTATAAAATTTATAATGTAGAGTTTGTTTCAGTAAACTAGAAGACTGCTATAAATATGCGCAGGAACTAAAATTGGTTATTGTTGCTCGTTGCTGTGGTTACGACAGGGTAGTAGCCATTACAGTAGCGTTTGATGGTTGCGTTGTATTTTAACTTGTCATTTTCACTGACTCAGGGTGTTCTTTTCTATTGAAATAAATTCGTATCACCATTTCATAAAGAAAAATATATTTATTTATGTGAAAAATATCAAATCATGACAGGCTTCTGGCGCCCCTTTTTACCATATCTAGCTCTCCTTTTTGCTGGTAAAGTGGGATGAGTGCCTCACTTGTCTTGCCATCGGTACGGCCCTTAGATGTATCCAAAATGTACGGTTTCGATATGATGGTGCTTGGAATTTAAAATTATTAATAAAGTTGCTGGGACGGCTAGAACTTTTTCCTCGTGGAACAATTTCACGACTCAGTGCTGAACAATTGGTATTTTCGTTTTTGTGAGATCTAGATTGCTTAAGTCGAGCAGTTAAATCCTGAACATGGGACTGCAAGTGCAGGTTTGAGCTGTGCTGTCCGATCTTCACAAACGAACGGCTATTTACCAAAGAAAAAATATTGTCGTTTATTTTTGTTAATGCGTTGTTCTCCACCGAAACATTTCCTACTGCAATTTCGTAGGTAATTCTATTTAAAAAGAAGACCAGTACAGTTATTGTGTTTATTGTATATTATTTATTTGTTCACTAACCAGATCCATCTAAAATGTAATAATTATTTAGAATATTGCGTAAAAACCTTTAATGATAAGTTTTGTATGGTTATAATAACAATTGTCAAAAAACTTCTTTATTTAGAGTTTATATTTCCTGCTCCACCTGTTGAGACCGAGCAAGTTTAGCTTGCTTGATGTGATCTAGCGTAAGTTGCTCTGGACAAACGAACACTATTATATCAACTATTCTTACAAAAACGAAAGCCTAAAATGTTGCTAGACTTGCTCTAATGTGATCTAAGCAGACAAACGAACAGACCTAATGTGTAGGAAGGATTTTCAACAAATCTGAGCGGCAATGTCGCTTCTTGTTGATCGGCATAGTGTGGGCACGGCTTTCGCCTCTAGAATAACTAAAATCGAATTCGTCATAAGTAAGTTTTTATCAGATGTGATATTTTAATGTGATTAATATTGGTGCTAGAAAGATTTTCACCCATTTACTTTAACCCCACTTTTATTTGAATGTAGTACCTGCGTATCTTTAATTAATTCTAAATTTTTGCTACCTTTGACCTGAAATGATTAAATGGTTGTGGAATCTTCAAAATAAATATTAATAACAATATGTAATTTTGTAACTACGTTATAAAACCTTAGAAATGACCTTATGAAAGAAACTATTGTCGCGAGGCCATATCACGCGATAATGTTGTTGGACAAGCACCTCTCTACTGCGTGATTGTGGTCGCACAACTTTAGATTGTCGTGAAATCTGTCATTTGAGAAGCCATTTACCCATTGTTACTGGAATTGAAAAAACGTGTCTGCTGACAAAGTACTAAAACAGTGCTACTCAAATTGTGGCCCATGGACCAATGCTTAATAATTTATTATTGGGCCGGGACGAGTTTTCTCTTAATTGAGTATACCCTTCGAGAAACATTGCCGTCAGTCCAATCCAAATTAGAAAAATTAATAAAGAAGAAAGAAGTTTATTTGTATCATTAATAAAAATATATGTACTAGTTTTAAAGATGTTGTAATGGTATTATTTTTTGTAAACATAAGTGCTTAATTCTTATGGTTGGTTTATATACGGAACAAGAATAAGGAATAGGAAATAAGAATAGTACACAAGATGTTAAAACATGGCTGCGCCGTATATCGGTTTATGTAGGAATGAAATTTAACTTAAACACAAGAATAGTTGGTAACATTTAACATTTTATTCTTATTCCAAGAATAAGAGACGATAACATGCGCACAATGGTCAAAATATCGGCCGTAATAAAATTTGTCCAACAGATGTTTTCCTGCTGTGATTAGAAGGTTGGAAACAACAATATAATGTGTGCAACACAAGCAAATAAATTTACAAAATCTTCTAAATCCATATTACTGAAAACGATTTTTTTTAAAGGTTATATTAAACACAGCAACCTGTCAAACGACAACCGTTAAACACAGGCCAACGCAAGTACGCAGGCGCAGCGACGAAATGTTATGTGCGATATAAACGGTTTCATATTTTTTATTCTTGTGTACTATTCTTATTTCCCATTCCATATTCTTGTTCCGTATATAAACCAACCATTATTATCTGTTTATTAAATTTATTTTTTGTTACTCTATTTTACTAATTTAGTGTAAAAAACTCTTTATGATCGGTCTACTATACGATCATATCATTTTACGATGAGCCGTTCTTATTAAAATATAAAACCTTTTACGATTTAATATTCACATTACGATTGCCACCAATGAGACCGTGAAAGTGGGGCATTTGAATGACTGTTAGCATATGAGGCAATCACGCCGTATTTATCACGGATACACAAAGATCTTCGTTTTAAAATTATTCTTAATTAATTTCACAAAAATACTGGATTGAAACTGGCTTACGAACACAGAAATTTTGACCAGCACTGTATTTTAGTGTTAGTTGCTTGACACTGTTGCAAGCTCATGCTTTCCCAGTATAGACACGTAATATACGACAGTGTAAAAATATCAGAATTTTACGTACAAATGATGGAAAATAACCTTTTTTTCACTTGCATACAAAAACTCGCTTTAAACTAGGTTTAAAGATTGTGAGTACTATTATTTATAAACCTCTTGATTTAATATGAACAATAGTTTAATACTGAAATGTTTCTTAAACCAAGATTAAAAAACATTTTAAGGCCTAAATTAGAAAATCACGTAAAAATTGTAAATACATGAACAAAAACTGCCGGTTAAATTGGCCAATAATTTTAAGCACATTCGTCCACGTTTAAACCCAGTTTGCATTGTAGAAACTATTTAATTTAGTACACCAGTGATCTATGGTTATAGAAATATAAACAAACTGGTTTAACTCAAATTCAGATATAGAAAAACAAGAAAGTTTTTAAATATATAAATAACCAAAGTTTCTTGTACATATGCCAGTTCTTTCTACCTTTGAAACTATTCCGATTCGGTGTTCATCATGATTATATTAAATACAAATTGTTAGTGATTATAAAAACAAACATAATATAAAACTAACTAAAATTTTAGTTTTCTTGTATTTCCTTCAACTCATTCTGCTGCAGAGCCGCAGTAAGGAAAACTTGCGCTAGGGGCAGAGCCGTGTTTTGGCGCCCTTGGTAAATAAAAACAAGGTTCTTACCTCTCAAAATTTAAGCGATGAGCAAAAAAAAAGGTACTCACCTCCCAAAAGTGACGAGCAAAAAAAAAAGTCCTCATCTTCGCAATGGCGCTCCTTAGCAAGCCCGTCAGCGCCCTTTTCCTTAGTGCGCTAGGGGCCGGTGCCCCCTTATTGCGGAGATCGGTGTTTTCGTTTCAGTTTTTTGTCTCAGAGGAACCACTAATAGAGAAGGCATAACGCGAATTTAGCGTAGCCTAAGGGTTGACAAAGGCAACATATCATCTGTCTCAAATTAGAGCTCAGAGGAACCGATCTTATTGGTACTGTAGGTGAACTAAATTACCGACTGAAAACACGTTTTGTGCGCATGTCGACTTTAGTTTGAGACAAAAAATACGTATTTATATATCTTTCTTTGTCAGTCTCACTGACTACGATGTTTTACATGAGTATGAATGCGCGATACTCTCTATTAGAGGTTCCTATTTTTAAGTCTCTTTAATTTCATATTTGTTGATCACACGTAAAAATTTATGTACCTTACCGCTATTGTCCTAAAGAATTGTCTGTCGCATTTTTCTTACAAGAAAAGTGAGATCACTGGTGTTTTTAGATTCTACAATAAATCTTTCTGAAATCTGGCTAAACTTCTTAGTAATTTAAGTATGTGACTATATTTACTGAATGTGTTATTAATTATAAATTTATATTAATATATTATCCATTATGTTATGTGATTTTTATTATTTTAACGCACATTTGTTATCTAACACTGGGATTCACCAAAAAAATGTTTTAGTTTTTATTAAACAGTCGTTAAAATTCTCTAACAGTTGTGAATCTCTTGATGCTTATTTTGTTTGACAGCTGATTGGCTAGTGGTTGTAATATAAATATTTATTATTTAGTAAGTTTTGTTTTATGTAATATCAAACTAATTATAACTAATTGTAATTTGGTAAATCGCTACTGTCTGGCCTGCTGTTCGTGTGCGCTAAGTACACGTCAGCTGTGCACTATAATTATACAGTGGTGTCACCTTAATTTATGAATAACCGGTTTCCGTAATAATGGGGAAGGGTATGAACGGATCCAGGGAGGGGGCAATCCCTCCGAGGCAAAATTTTATGGAATAGGGTTATATTTACAATTTTTTGTTCAATCTGTTAAATAGGCCGCCCCCTTAAATAATTACTGGGTTCGCCCATGAGGAGGGGTCAATAAATAAATATAACTATAGATTAAAATACCGGCGGTTTATAGTAAACCGCAGGAAGAGGATTATACTTACATTTTGTTGTTCAATCTGTTAAATTTGCCGCCCCATTAAATAATTACTGGATCCGTCCATGAGGAGGGGTAAATAAATATAACTACAGATTAAAATACCGGCGGTTTATAATAATCCGCTGTATATTTTAACTACTAATTTCCGGAAACCGCTTAGATTTTAGCAACCGATTTCCGGAAACTGGCTGGTTGACACCACTGGTTATATATGTACACTATAGTGGCCATTCGTTCACCGAGACAGGTATGTAAGAAGGTCAATATAGTGACGGCGCGTAGTGAAAGAGTTAATTAAAATGTAACTTTTGACGCACGTGTGCGCCAAGATATGACGGAGAATGTTGCGATTAAACAAAAATAATTGATTTTTAAATTGCTTTTTATTTATTTAAAATAGTACCCTTCCGAATCTATACACATTGAGAGAGTTCTAAAAATAATTGGAACTATCGAGCAAGCTCCTCGATTGGTATAGCTTTTAGATTACTCGTCACAGCTCTTTGAATGGTGTTAACGTCGTCAAAGTACCATTTTTTCAGTGGCATTTTAAGTTTTGGGAGGGAGGGATCACGCGATTTCGTATTCACTGGATTTAGCTCCATTTGGTTTTTTTTTTGTTCCTGAAACTCAAAATGTTACCTAAAAGATACTATTGTATTATTTTTAAACTAGTCTGTTTACGTTAAAATTATAATTGCGTAATAATAATAGGTGAATAGGTGATGTATTTATTGCATAACTACAATTTTAACATAAATAGACTATTTATAACAGTGATTGTATTATATTGATTAATAAAATTTGAACAGTTTCTTTGTAAAAGAAGTTGCACAAGTTTGGAAAAACATAGTTAAATCAAATTTGAAGATTCGTAAAGCTATTGTAAAACAAAACAATGTTAACAAACAAAGTCTAAGCAATAAATATCACAAAAAAACATTTTTCCTATGACTGTAATAGAATTGTTACATTCAATTTACTAGTTGACAAGTAATTCCACACAATTCTAGTACCTAATTTCGCATACTTTTTTAATTTCGCGTGGTTACTATGGTAACCGTGGTAAATGAACAGTTCGTGCGCATTTAATGACTGTCAACAATATTAACATTTTTTTATTAAAATTTTGATTTATTAAAATATGGTAAACGTAGGAAAAGTGAGTGTGATAAACACGCGGAATATGTCATTAAGCGCAAGTTGCACAATATACTATTTAACTATAGTCTGGTTAAACGTTAGAATGGTAGTTCTTTTTCATACTCTCTAATGGGTTCTCCCAATAATTCTATCCATTGCTTTCTTGGTGACGTTACCGGATGTGAAATGCGTTGATCTGTGAAGACAGGGTATTCTACAATTGGTTATTCATTTTTATTCTATGTTACCTGATTTTTGTCTCCGATAGTTTTTCCTTTTAGTTTTAATGAATTGACAACAAAAGAACATAAAATGCCGTAGAATATTTTAGGTTCATTTTCATATTTAATAACATTTACAAATTTGGTAACACTGCTCTCATTTCCCATAAAAGTAGTAGATTGTACTGCATTCTAAACTTTGAACGGATTATACAATAGTTATAATGTAGTTTGTTTCTATTGACAGTTTGTTTCTAGTTGTAATCCATTGTTTTGTTATTATTCTTAGCAAATATTTTTGTCGTTGCTTTTATTTTCGTCTATAAAAATTATAAGAAAGGTTTAATGTAGTTATATTTAGTTTATGATATTACTTAATATTGTTACAAAGTCATAATTGATGTTATTTAAAACATCACATGCCTTATTAATTTAACGTCACAACATTTAAACTGACTTTGTAATGATTAGTCATGAAATAGTTTTATGACACTATCAGTAAAGTAAGTTAAATTATTTTCTAAAATATAAACAGAAAATGGATTGTAAATAAAATAAGGGTAAAGGGGCTGTGTATAGGAAATAATTACTGACACCAAAGACGTTTGCTCTTGTGTTCAGCAAAGGAAAAACATCAATTAATTATTAACAATTCTCTGAATACTTTGTGTATTTAAATAAATGTAGATATCTGTCTCATATGTATACGATTTCTCAAATTTTTTGTATTTTTATTTTAAATGATTGTTTCTTGGTTAAGAATTGGATGTTACACACTAACAGAACTCTACTTTGGTACTACAGAGGGTGGAAGAATTAAAAACTTCGATACTATTAAAAATTTAATGTACGATGGTTGATCAATAAGTAAGGTTCCCTATTTTTAGGATTTTGTAGGTATGACCAAAAAACCCTTATACCGTCATTTTGTCGTCTGTCTGTCTGTCTGTCTGTTCGGTAAAAATTGTAGCCAAACGGCTAAACCTAGAGAGTTGAAATTTGGCATGCTTATACAACTCTTTGACCCGCACATAGGAAAAATACTAAAACATCTAAAAAACATATCCCCATAAAAATATAGAAAAATATCTGTACTTTAAATAAATAAAAAAATATTTTTTTGAAATTCTGAGTAGGGTATCAAATGAAAGCCCTTGGTACGTGGATTAACGATCAAAATTTTATTTTTGCAAAATGAATTATTTTGACGCGATTTTTGCCAAATTTGTGCAAAAATTATTTTGTTTCACACCCTGTAGCCTAGATAGTTTAAACTAAAAATCTGAAAAAATTCTAAGTAATGTACATTGGTGTGAACCGGAATAGTACAACAGGGTTTTTGATCAGATTATGTTTTCAGAAAATAACGCATTTTTTGTGTTTTTAACTAAAATATGTAAAATATTTAATCCGCTATTTAACACAGTAAACGAGTGACCGTCCATAGTCCAGTGGTAACGTTCTCGCTTCGTAAGTTGCAAACCACTGTTCGATTCCCGTCAATTTTATTTATTTATTTTTTTTTCATTTTTATTTTGTTTAAATTATTTTGTCGATATTCTAGTTATATTTTGGCAAATGTTGCATTTAATTTTTAAAAGCGTAAATTTAATAACCAGTGGGAAGTGTTGAAATTATAATTTAATTCTATGTTTGAATATATACGAAATCAGTGGGGCGGAGTTTATGACTTTAACAACCAATGGAAGCCGTAGGCGCAATTTTCAAAATATTAATGAACCTTGCTATATATATATATATATATAAAAAAAAAATACTGCAAAACCCAAATAATGGTATTAGGCATTTGAATTAAAATTAATAAAAAAATATTTTAACATAAAATTTGTTTTGGCATCCCAAATAATCATCATTCACTTACTAAATACCTGCGAACCCTGAAATGTGTGAAAATTCACACTTCACATCAATTTTTTCTACATTGTTATTGACATGCTATACGCTAAATAAATGGACGTTATTGAAACGAATTGAAATTAAAAAGTACACTATTTTTCAAATATACATTTTTTTGAATTGATTTTGTCCAGTGTCAAATTAAGGTTTTTATGGGTTCCAGGCTGAGTGGATAGAATGGGTTCCTAAAGGAAATCGGAGCGAAGTAATGAGCAAAAGTCGGATTAACGTGATGAGTGGTGGAAAAAACACCTGGTTCTTTCGGGACCGTACGCCCGGCCTTTTGGCCTATATACGATTGTCATTTCACAAATAATGCACACGTTTTTTTTTTTTTTTGTTTTTTATTTGTTTATTTTTATTACAGTATTAATTTACAATAGGTCTGTTCTTTTCGCTACCCTGCGTAAATTTGTTACTGCGACTGTAAGAATTTAAGCTAAACTACCAATTCAAACGAACAGAAAATATTGACGCCGCCGTAAACCGTAGACGCAAGGTACCGAAAAGAACCTAATTTTTCAGTATAGTCTCTCTGCTTCTCAATAACCGAGTCCAAACGTTTGGGAAGCTTTATTATTCCATCGAAGACATCATCTCTGTTCGTTTGTCAAATGGTTTGGGTAACAGCAGCATTAAGCTCTTCCTGAGACCGATAACGATGTCCACGCATAGAATTTTTCATTTTAATAGCGACAATTCGATGTAAGAATGCTTGACCTCCAACGTCGAATCTTTTTTTCAGAAAGGTTGCTCAGATTAAGCGTTTCTGTTTCTGTTCAGCAGTCAAGCAGTGTCGAACCCGTCGAGCAGCAATTTTTCTCTTGTTTAAATCTTTTGTCAGAATTAAAAAAACTGACGCTGGAATCCCTGTAGTTTACATCTTAAAGAGCATTTGTCTCTAGTTTCACACTTCTATTGACGTTCATCTGTTGATGTTTTCGGCCTTCCTGGTCTTCGATCAACGTTTATGCTAACACGACCACTACGAAAACGATTAGCCTAACTTGAAACTGTACTACGGTGCACTGTTAAGTCATCGCAAATTGCACTTAAAGGTCTGTGGATTTCTATCGGGTTTTGGCCACGTAAACTTTCGATCTTATTGTACGACCTCTGATCATCAACAGTCACAATACCCGAGACTCCTACAGGCTCAATTTCTAGTTTGGGTTTGTTAAAAACATAGTAGGTTATAAATGAAAACAAAACACACGCTTTTTCCTCGAACCTTCTACTACTATTGACATAATTGTCACTGTTGCTGCGTCATGTTGAACACTTATTGCATTTTAGCCCTATACGCCTAACTATTTATGAACTATGGCAGGGGGAACATGGTTTGGTAATAAAAATTAAATAAGACTTCGGATTTCTATACGGAACCCCTAGAGCAACTGCGCATGCCAGAAATATAGACCAATGTGAGCACCAACAGAAAATTACCTGTTACACTTACAGATATAAATTACTCAGTTGGGAAAACTTATTTATTGATCATCTTTTATAAATGCTTTTACAAAGAAAGAGATTACAATCTCAATACATGATTATTAGAACCCCACTTGATTTTAATAATCTCTTTGACAATGTCAAATTTACATACTATGAAAATGTAATTATGATTTCTGTTTTTTTGAAATTCTATTATTAGTGTTTTAATTTAAATCTAAAAGAATTGTAAAATTGTTGCTCTGTAAACTGTTTGTGTTATGGATAATTGGTGAAATATTCTGGGTCTTATTTTATATTTTGGAAAATAATTTTGATATTTTTACCTGTATATTAATATGGTTTTCCTACATATAAATCATCAAATGAAATAAGGATTATCTATCTGTAATAATAAATTAATTATAATAATTATATTAGTCATAAATAAATGTTATACATACTCAATAAAATATATTAAATAATATTTGTATATATTTTTTTAATTTTCTACTAGATTATTACTCATTGGAATACAGAAAACTGCTGCTAGGATAATTTTAATAATTTCGTAGTTATAATTAAGAATTCCTTATATATAATCTGTCTCAATTTGTAATACGAAACTAAATCTGGTTACTTTGGTGACTGTTGTGGTGTAAATAGACTTTTTTGAAACCATGTAAACTTGTAAATCTGGCTTTTACATTTTTAGTGAAGTTGCATTATACTGAGGTTATATTCACTCAAAAACTACATGTCAGATACCAAATTGACCTGTCAAATTTGTGATTGACATGTCAAATATTTTGAATTGTATACAAATATTTATTTCATCTTAATTCGCTTATTCATATTTTCTGTTCTGGTTGCATAAAATATATTTCAAATGCTTGTCAATTTGTGTTTTATACAATTTGTGTTAGTAAGTTGACATATACGTAATTTAATGTCAATTATGAATTGTCAAATATATTGAAAGGTGTTACCACCCTAAGGTGATATTTTAAATATACAACATAAAAAATGAAGTTTCCCTGTTAGTTTCGTATTACAAAATGAGACAGATAATACTCGTTAACTCCTAACGCTCTAAGTTCAAGTTAAAAAAAAATTTATGTGAAGTGTGAATATTCACACATTTCAGGGTTTTGCAGGTATATAATAAGTGAAGGCGGCATGCTGAGTGTGTAGGACAAATTTTACTTTGTAGTAATCACGGCAAAATGAACGATATTTTTAAAATAATTTATCGTCTGTTAATCATATAATAAGACTAGTTATTAAATTTACGCTCTTAAAAATTAAATACAACATTTGTCAAAATATAACTAGAATTTTGACAAAATAATTTTAACATAATAAAAATGCAAAAAAAAAAACAGAAAAAATAAAATTCACTCCGTACTCGAACTCGGAACCCTTCGTTTTCCAGCTAATTTTAGCTTACGACACCAGTGCTTTAACCCATTACGCTATCGCATGCCTTGCATGTTAGTGTCTTACATTGGTATAACTTTTGTACTTTGTAAACCAAAAACCACAAAAAATGCGTTATTTTCCGAAAACATAATCTGATCAAAAATTCCTGTTGTACTATTTCGGTTCACACCAATATACATTACTTAATTTTTTTAGATTTTTAGTTTAAACCATCAGGGTGTGAGACCAATTTTTTTTTTGCACAATTGTGGCAAAAATCGCTTCAAAATAATTTATGTTGCAAAAATAAAAATTTGATCGTTAATCCACGTACTAAGGGCTTTCATTTGATACCCTACTCAGAATTTTAAAAAAATATTTTTGTTTTCGATGCGCACATATTTGTTTATATTTTTAGGGGAATATGTTTTTTAGATGTTTTAGTATTTTTCCTATGTGCGGGTCAAAGAGTTGTATAAGTATGCCAAATTTCAACTCTCTAGGTTTAGCCATTTGGCTACAATTTTTACCGAACAGACAGACAGACAGACAGACAGACAGACAGACAGACGACAAAATGACGGTATAAGGGTTTTTTGGTCATGCCAATAGTACAAACTATGCGCCATAAATTTCTCTTATTTTTTTATTTTTATTTTTTATTTTATTTTATTTAAGGAGAACCAACAGCATAAAAGCCAGTATAGGTTCCCTCTTAGATAGATATATAATCTAAAAATATTAAGTGAAGGCGGAATGCTGAGTGTGTAGGACATATTTTGCTTTGTAGTATTCACTGTAAAATGAACAATATTTTAAAAATAATTTATCATCTCTTAATCTAAGAGCTTTAAAAACAAATTTTATGTTAAAATATTTTTATGTTACTTTTAATTCGAGTGCCTAATACCATTATTTAGGTTTCTTAATATGTGCAGTATTTTTTTTATATAGCAAGGTTCATTAAGATTTTGAAAATTGCGCCAAATGGCTTCAAATTGCGCCAAATGGTTTCATTGGTTGTTTCTAGTCATAGCTCCTCCCTTTGATTTCGTGTACATTCAAACAAAATTAAATTATAATTTCAACAATTTCCACTGGTTATTAAATTTACGCTTTTAAAAATTAAATGCAACATTTGCCAAAATATAACTAGAATTTTGAAAAAATAATTTAAACAAAATAACAATGCAAAAAAAAAAATAAAAAATAATCTTGTCTCTTCTCGGGGGATTTGAACACTCATTTTCTCGGTCAGAACACTAGTACCGTAACCATTGCACTAAGAAACACGTTATGCCTTAGTGTGTTATATAACTATAAGTTTTCAACATTATTAGCAAAAAAACACAAAAAATGCTTTTTTTTCCAAAAACATAATCTGATCAAAAATTCCTGTTGTACTATTCCGGTTCACACCAATGTACATTACTTAGAATTTTTTCAGATTTTTAGTTTAAACCATCTGGGCTACAGGGTGTGGGACAAAATTTTTTTTGCACAATTTTGGCAAAAATCGCTTCAAAATAATTTATTTTGCGAAAATAAAAATTTGATCGTTAATCCACGTACCAAGGGCTTTCATTTGATACCCTACTCAGAATTTAAAAAAAATATTTTTTTTTTCGATGAGCACATATTTGTTTATATTTTTAGGGGGATATGTTTTTTAGATGTTTTAGTATTTTTCCTATGTGCGGGTCAAAGAGTTGTATAAGCATGCCAAATTTCAACTCTCTAGCTTTAGCCGTTTGGCTACAATTTTTACCGAACAGACAGACAGACAGACAGACAGACAGACAGACAGACGACAAAATGACGGTATAAGGGTTTTTTGGTCATACCTACAAAACCCTAAAAATGGACAATCGTTCACCCCATTAATTCCGTTGAACACAACTTTTTTGGAATAACGAACAAAATTTTATTTTTAATGCGAGACATCAAGACATTAAAGTGCAAAAATTAATTTTATTTTGACGCGAGTTTTCCAAAAATAGTAATACAAATTGATGTGAAACGAAATTAGTACGTTCAGAATTTTTTTAAAATTATTTTTTCGTTAAAAATTAAGTGTTTATTGGGTAAATTAATAATTAAAAGGTCTTAAATCGTAGATTAATAAACAAAAAATAATTTTTAAATATATTTTGCGCAGTTTTTCGAATTGAAAAACGAATAAAAATAAAGTATATTCAAAAAGAATACTTCAAATCGGAATTTTTGATCAGATTATTTTTCGAAACATTTAGATTTATTTTTTATTTTTGAAGAAATGTGAATTTTTACAGCACTAAAAATATTTACCCATTTACCTTCTGTAAACAGTGTGTACACAGCAGAAGTGTACAGCATCCTAGAAGCGACCAGACTTATCAAAAAGACAATAAAAATAAATTCATAATAATAACAGATTCTCTAAGTATTCAAGAAACTTACTCGAAACATCCCATGATACAAGAAACACAAGACAACATGCACAACATTAACCCAAGATAAAGAAGTAACTATCTTATGGATCCCATCCCATGTAGATATAGAATGCAACAATATAGCAGACGAAGCCGCAAAAAGGCAACAACAGCAGCCACAACAGAAATACTGGATTAAACACAAAATTAAAGAAGATTGGGACCTAGAATGGAGACTGACGAAGAACAATAAATTACCACATATAAAACAGGACACGAAGAAATTGACCCTAACCAGAAACTGACGAGACCAAATTATATTGACGAGACTACGAATTGGACACTACAGACTACAGAATTGGTGATTATAGACCGATACGTATTCCATAGACTACAACCAGTGATGGCATCCTACCGGTTCGCGCGAACCGTTTTTCAGCTAATTATAAAATGATGGGTGGTAAGTGGATGAATACCGGGAGCAACTGTACATATTTTACTTCTATACCAAATTATAACGAATATAAGAATAATAAATTTTTCTCGAAAAATTGATAATAAAAAAGTTTCCCATTTGGTACCAATGTTGGATAATTTATTTAGATACATAAAATCATTTATATTATTTTTGTTACCATATATGTTAGGTTTAACCTGTATTTATTGTTATATAGTTTAATGTATTATAGATTATGCAGGGCCGGCGCTAGGATTTGCGAGGCCATGTGCGAGAAGAGCCGCGGGGCCTGCTGTTCAGATCGAAGTGAGGAGCAAAAAAAGGTTCATCTCCATGCGCGGGGTCTGTTGTTGAACCGCGGGGCCATGTGCGGCTGCACATGCCGCGCGCCGGCCCTGAGATTATGCACAGATTTTTTTTAACAACCCCCCTCCCCTCCTATCGTGCTTCAGTAGCTAAACTCTAGTAAAATTATTTGAATCCCACCACTGCTTTGAAGCTATCTATTAAATTGCTTTACAACAAAACTGTGCAGTATATCAAAAATACAGTGGAATCGACTTATTTTAATATTAAATGCGTATTCCTGAGTTTTTTTTTTGTTGTTGTTTTGTTTGATTCATTTTTTTATTTTGCAAAAGGATAAATGATCAAATTTTTTTCTTTGTCAATTTTTTTTAGTTTCTTTTTGTTCATTCTATAGACACACCAGACTCGTATTGTCAAATGATATCCAATTTCTACAACACTTAGAAAACTGAATCCAAGAAATAGTCCTAGAAGTCCACCAGTGTTTGCTGAAAAAGAAATCTAGTTGGTTATATGGAAATAATATTGATATATCTATGGTCTATTACAAAGTAGAAAAAAGTAGATAGCGCTGCGAACCGAGTACGATTTACACTGATCAAATACAGTATAGCGGGAAATTTAAAATAAGTTACAACTAGGGCATGGGCGTAGTAATTGGGTTAGCAAGTGATTTTTTTTTAAATATAAAAAAGATTAATAAGATATTGAAATAAACAAGGCAGATATTACACTTACGTTATTTATTCGACATAAATTCAGTTTAATGGGAAATTTGAAAAAGTTAAAAAAATATTAATTTTAAAAATGATGTACTATATATAAAAAGAGATTTGTCGAAAAGAGTTTAACAAAGCAATAAAACAAACAATAGGTGTGTTCGATTTGCACATTTGCAGTTACTGTTTACTGCCGCGTTAAAAAATCTGTTCGTTTGGTCGCAGTAACTGCAAATCTGTTCGATTTGTCGTAATTTACTGCCAGTTTATGACGCTACTGCGAAAAAGTTACAGCTGTTTCTCTTGCGGATTATTTGTTACGGCTGTTACGCTTTAACGCGGCAGTAAACAGTAACTGCAAATGTACAAATCGAACACACCTAATATATCTTCAGAGCTAAAGTTTCTTATTTAAATAATTATTGTAAATAAAAATAAAAAATATATGTATAGTGCGTTCAAAGGTGAGTTTGCAGTACAGGGCATATGGAGTAGTTCTTTTTCATACTCTCTAATGGGTTTACACAATGACGCTATCCCTTTCTAGCTTGTCGACGTTGTCAGCTCTAAAACGCGCTGATCTGTGAAGACGCAGTATTCTACAAATGGCCATTTGTTTTTGTTGAGTGTTATTATGAGTTTTATAAGAGTTGATTTTTGTAAATCATACGAGTTTTTCATATTATTATAATTGACACATTTGACACTTTTACAACATTTGGCAACACCGCTCCCATTTGCCATAAGAGCTGTATTGCAAACTCACCTTTGAACGCACTATATATATGAAGGTCTAAAAATTATATCAATAACTTCTTCTTTGGGCACAATCAGCTGGGCTGTCTTTTGGCCTCACATTTGTCCTCTTTCTTGATCTGTTAATTGTCAACTGTCAAAAAATATTTATATGTCAGATAACCTAAAAAATATGAGAGAGACAGATTATATTTCCAATGTACGACACTGAACATCTGTCAACTTGGACTAAAAACAATATTTTTACAGTGTAATAAGGATGACGATCTAAACCAATTCGAAGCAAGGGAAAACAGCTCCTATCTTCTTACACACATTTTTCTACTTTGAAATAGACCCGGCACCGGGTAGCAGAAAATTTTTGCTGGGTCGCGAAAAAAATTGTAAAACAAAAAAGATTTTTTTTACGTCTGTTAATCACTAGAATAGTGTGTATTTGTGCTCTTTATTACTATACTATATTCTTTATTACTATACTATACTCTTTATTACTATTTATTACTCTTTATTACTATAAAGCTACTGCTTTAAAATAAAATTTGTTTTGTAAATAAATGTTTTTTTTTTATAAGGTGGGTCGCGAAAAATTTTAAAACCTCGTACCGGGTCGCTGTCAAGAAAGTTTGGGAACCGCTGAAATAGACCATATATATTCAGTGCCGGCGTTATGCATGGATGTTGAAGTCGTATTATGGTAAAAAAAATCTTTTATTTCGAAGTCATTAAGTTATCAAAAATCCTTCGTATTAAATGAATTTCGTTCTTGTTTTTATACTTACACAAAAATTCTGTAAATCCAAATAGTTCATTTTTTTGGTAACTTCTTATTTGGCTCGTTGCGAAATAAAAATGCATAATTATCAAGTTGGTTCTGAAAACACATAACAGTCATTTTTATGCGGCAATTAGAAAACAGGCTTACTTATCTAACACATTTCAGTTAGGTAATGGAGGTCCTTTTCACACTAGCGCGGAAATGATCTCCATATCCACACTATCAGGGCCGTGTGAAGTTCATAATTATAACAAATTTATATTAATAATAAATAAAAGTTCTTGGGTATTATTTATTTCTTAGCTTTGTGTGGAACTAGGTTTTGAAATCTAGTAACTTTCAACAAGTGATTGAAGTTTTTGATTATTTTCTTTAACAAAAGTCTACTTCAGTCAGTAAAAAGTGAGCTCGTGAAAACTTAAAAAAACGAAAATTCCATTTAATTTCGCGCGAAGGTAAGATATGAACGCCCTTTTTCAAAGTCTTTTACTGTTGACCTTCTCCATAATTAGAAAGAGATAGCATGTGTGTTTGTCGGTTTCTATGTTTTTCAGGGCGTCATGAGAAACGCCCGAGAGTTGTATAATAGTAGCTAAAAACATTGATTCTTTAATTATGTTAACGATAAATATAAATAAAATCTTAATAGAATATAAATTTGAAGTAAAGGAAAATAAAATCAAATTTAATCTGTTCATAAATTATAAATATTTTCAAATAATTTCTAAAGCTTTTCTTTTCGATATTTTTTGGTAGGGCGGCGCCGCACCGTTCTCCCAAAACCTGGTTAGACTTCGTTCAACATAAGAAAAACACAAGCGGATGTTAGCGGCTCCAATGTGCAGAAAACAAATTTCGTCCATTACGTTATCAACAGTTAGTTTAACATATTTCAGTGGCGTCACTTACTTTGATTTGTTTTTCACTACGCATTTTATGCGACGTTGTTTGTTTATTTCCGTTATTATTATTTATTTGTCGTACGTTTCAAGGAATACCGTGTACTAAAATGAGTAAAAATGTATTTGAAATACATGATTTTGTTTGTTTGGTATCCACAACAATTATTTAAAACTCTCATGTACTTCAATGTGATCAGTTGTTTTCTCGCGCAGAATTAATGACGTAATTTATGATAGCCTGTGTTCTTATGTTGAACGAAGTCTAACTTAATATGATGTTATAACTTATCACCTTAACGAACTAGTCGCATGACAATAACACTAGATGGTACCGTTAGTTAATTTTTAAATGTATGTGATGATGAGGGCCGGAGTGAGGGACTTTGGCGCCCGTATGCAAGATTTAATGGAGCGCCCCCAGGTGTGAATACCAAAAAAAAATCTTCCCTTCTAAATTTCACATGAAGGCCTAAAAAAAGGTCTTCACTGCTAAATTTCAAGTGAAGACCTAAAAAAAGGTCCTCCCTTCTAAATTTCAAGTGAAGACCTAAAAAAAAGGTCTTCACTTCTAAATTCCAAGTCAAGACCTAAAAAAAGTACTTACTTTAACCTTGGCGCGCCCTCTGGCATCAAACGCCGTAATGGCCCTAATGCCTGCATACTGCGTTCCTCCGGCCCTGCATTTGATTGCTTACCCCAAGGGATATTTTTGCACTACTTTCCTCTACTAATAATTAGAGCCCTGCGCGGATAGGCTTTTCTGTACCCGCATCCACATATCCATGACCCGCATCCGCAGCTTTTGTAAATAATAAATCCGCATCCGCAAAAATATCCGCACAATCAGCACAACAGGTTTTGCTGTCAGTTTGGAAAGAACTAATATGTTTCGCCTTATTTGGTAATCGCTGCTCTAAAATTCAACTGAAAATTTTTGGATTTAAACTAAAACTGATCTAAGGGACGCCAAAAGTTTTGGGATCTAGATGCGCTAGTAATTTTGAAATCTAGAGAGAGAGACAAAAAATTTGGGGGGGGGGGGCTAAGCGTCCTTTTTCGTATAGAGCAGGAGGCGTAGTAGTGTTGATAGTAGTGTCAAGTATCATATTAACATCTCACGTCAGTTTTACCTTTTCCAAGGTGAGGAAAACGTAATGCATCGTGGCTATATATATATATATATATATATATATATATATATATATATATATATATATGTGTATGTATATTATTAAAATTAAAAAATAGAGAAAAGTTACTTGGTAGAAGGTGCTTCATATTTTTTTCAAATAGCAACATGTGTTATTTTAAATTTTTGTCAAATTCAATTTTTAGAATAAGCAAGACTTTTTACTTCGGGTAGTATAAAACAATTGGCAGGTTACAAATTAAAATTTTCGAGAAAAATGTACATAGGTAAATTTTGATATTTAAACAAGACTTACTAATCAGTTTTATGTAAAAAAAGCGTGTATTAGATTTAAAAGCCAGAATTAGACCAAAGGTAGGAAGAATTACATCAAAAGTGTACCAAGCAACTTTTGTCCAAAATATTATTTTCTATATAGAATAATAAAAAAAAAAGTTATGTTGATTGTCTCAACACAATCTCGATCATGGACAGTTGTCTTAGTGACATAGAGTGTGAGAATAACATAGAGTGAGATACATAGAATGCTGCAAAATATCACATGTGTATACAGACAACCGAAGGTAACATAGGACTGCGTAGTCAGAACACAATCGCGTGTTTCTGCGAAAGTAACCGAAGATATTCATATGTTCACGCGGATACTTCGGATAAGCGGATATGACTTTATCCGCATCCGCATGGTTTAAATGATAATTTATCCGCATCCGCAGAAAAGTTGCGGATATCCGCGGATTTGCAGGGCTCTACTAATAATCTACTTAACCAGTGTACTACTGTTGGCATGAAACTTACACTTTATTTGTGCGATTATAATCTGCTTTTATTAAATTTGGATTTGCTATGTCTCCAAGTGTGTTGTCCTGGGCATAAGAAATTTCGTAACATCCTGGTAAACATTTACAAAATGATCTACAGAGAAATTTTATTAATTAAAGTTTATTTGAACAATACAAATACTCCTATACTATTTTTACCTTACATAACCGCTCGTTTCAATTTCATCTAAAACCAGAAAAGAGTAAATTAACAAAGGTGATTATGAACTTTTTAAATGATGTGCAACGGTCGCCCAAAACTTTTGGTTATAGTCGGATTGCTGATAGGTGACTGTTACATGTATGTATCAAGTAGTGTATTCATATAATAATCTAGTTATCATTTTTCAGAGATTTTAAAAATGTTTTTTGTTATTTGTCTTAGCGTCAGTGTCTGTTAATAATATTAATTAGTAGAGCTTGCGGCCAATTATTAAATTCACAAACTTTAATTTTAAATCTGCTGGGATATTATAATTCCGAAAAAGAGAACAATGGGCCACTTATTTCTCTATCTTGTGTCCATCAAAGAGTAGCAGCTGCCTTAAAGATTTCGGAATGTACAATTCGTAGAATTATAAAATGTAATAAATCTGAACTTCTCACTAACAAAATCACGAGAAAACGAAAGAAATTAAAATCTGAACCAGTTTATTTTATTGATACATTGGCACAAACGTATGGTCATGAAGTACTAAGATTACATCCTTATCACTGCCAGTTTAACCCCATTGAAGTAATTTGGGGTATAACAAAAAATTATTATGATAGACATATTGGTCAAAACGGATATAGTGATAACGAAGTTTTGAAAATGTGGCAAGTAGTCTGTGATCAAATTAGTTGTGAAACTTGGGCAAAATCTGTTAAAAAAAATCGAAAATTTAATAAATGAATGGTGGGAAAGGGAAAGGATTGTTGATGATATTAAGCCAATAATAATAAATACAAGAAATGACAGTGATAGTTCAGATGACGACGATATCATGGATTAGAGTGACTAATTTTTTTTAAATAAAAATAAGCATTTAAATACAACTTGTAGTAATATATTATATGAATAAATATATTTTTACTTAATGTTTTATTACTTTGTACTTTATATAAATTAATTTTATTAAACAATAAATTATAATCCAAAATTTACGTATGAGTATAAGTTTTTTCTTATTTATAATTATTACCTTAAAATTAATAATTTTGTTTATTTGAGTACTGCTGTGAATTTATTTTCGCGCTCTAATTAGTAAAGATATCTACGAATCATGCCGTTTGTTTCTAATGCTTTGTTTTTTATTAAAATAATTTGGAAGGTTAGTTGTCAACTTGCGTCACTATACGTTACTATGGGTATGCAAAGAATTATAATGATAAAGACAGAGAAAGCATATAGTATTGTATATCGATACTTGTAAAGTCCATTTACCGTAACTATGAAATGATGTCAGTTGAAAAAGTTTAGGTATACACCTAAATGTCAACCTGACAAATAACGATTGAACACTCCAATTTCAAACCGGCAACATTGAAAAAATGTACCAAAATTAAATAAATAAATGTACTAACTGAGTTTTGGATTGATGTTGAATAAAACATATCATAACGTTGGTACTTAAAATAACCAAGTGTGACGTCATCTCATATTTATTGTGAATGGAGTTTAGCAACGAACAGTCACTTATCAGCAATCCGACTATTCGCGACTATAATTACCGAAACGGCGCCACTATCGCCTTGTGAACTTTTGACACGAAAAAGGATAGTCATCTGTCAACGTATGTAAACAGTATTGGTTTATAATCAATTTTTGGTCTAATTTACGTTTTCTTGCTGTATACAGTATATTTAAATTATAACCGAGTATTAAAAAAGTGTATAAATATATGTGAATCCATTTTATGATAAAATTTGCTGCTTGTAAATGAATATTTTCAGAGGTTATATGTTGGTGCCGGCTTATACTCACAGAGAAAATAAAATGTTATACTTTGAACTTAAAACATTTATTTGAATACTTAATATCTACACATTTCTCAAGAAATTTTATAGAAAGAGAACTTGTAATTTTTTCTACACAAGAAAACTGTCAAATATTTGCAAACTAACACAGTTATGGAACACTCCCATGAAATAACAAGGGGTTTTAATTATATTAACAATAATTTACACAACATTAAACGATTTTCTTGCACATGTGAGACAGGGAAAATGAAAAATTCAACGTTAAAAACTTGTTTAAAATCATCTGAACAGAATAAATTCCCTTCAATAGAAACAAAATTTTAGAATCACTGATAATCTTTCAATCTAATATTCGAAGATGTTCTTCCTGTGATTGACTACCATACACACAACAAGGAGTATTTAATCTTTTTTTCTTAAATTTATCACTTTATTCGCTGTAAATATGGAGTGAGAATGAACAGAAACAATAAAACACATGGTGAACTATACGTAAACAATGACAGTAACCTTTTTCGAAGTGTTCGCTTTTTTGCCGCTAGAGGGATACGGGTTAATTTGAGTCACCAATACTACCAACAATGACTTATTTTTCTGCAGTCACCACTTAGATTGAGACACTTGTCATATGATGTGAGGAATTTTGGGTACTACCACCAGAGTTTTGGGTTGGGTCAGGACTGCATGGTTGATGCGAAAAAATGTCCCCGTGAAAATCGGTGGCAATAACCTTCCTCGTCATGCACGTTTGTCCTTCCAGTAATGATATATCCAGGGTATCCAAGGGGATATCCCGGAGGGTTCCCCCGGGTGGCAACCCACTGAAGATTTTTTTTAGTTATAATACCTGCCTAATCTACTTCAACCCAGACTCATGTAGTACCCATGGGCTTACGTAGTTTCCCCTCTGTTCATGTATCCCCCCCCCCCGATAAAAACATCCGCTGGGATGGTGTTGATTTCGCTTCGAATTCTCTTGTTAAATTCGATCATAGACTGCGAGAGAATTCTGTAAACTATGCTCGTTAGGAAACCCCACAAAAAAATTGTCGCTAGGAATCAAGTGAAGAATTCGGCCCGTTCTTTTTCGAAGACGATCGCGACATTTAAAAAACTAACTTCAGAACATAACATATTATTTTTCTTTTTTTACACAATTTAATTTTCTATGATGCAGATCCAACGTGGTTCCAGTCAGCCAGTGTTGTTTAAGCGCCCGGGGCAAGACCAGCCAAAATGCTCTCTTTTATTAGAATATGCAGTGGCGTACCGAAGAGGGGGGCTGGGAACTCGCAACATTCCTTCAACATATTCTTTTGATTTCCGTGATTCCATGATTCTTTAACTTACCAACTTTTCGGTATACGAACTTTTTTCGTATCCCATTTTGACCTCTAAATACGAACCGTGATGCTGTTCTTTTTAAATGAAATAAAGTCGGTCTTACATTATATTTAATTTTTTCCCTAGTACTAGAAACAGATTACTGACATGTTATTACTACAAGCAACAAATCGTTCGTGCCTCCAGGTGAAAAGTGTTGTTAGTATTCCGTTATCTATAAAAAAAATACGTGTAATATTTTACGTTTAAATACATTTTACCTTCTGGAAATTTCTGCGTTTTTGTTTGAAGAACCCGAACACGTTACAATATGCATATATGATGTTTTGAATATTTTGCAGTAGTACAAAAAAAGACTGTATACATATTTATATTCAATTTTGTATTTAATATATACGAGATTGATATAGAAATGAAAATATATTTTTTTGTTCTAAGTAAAAATAGAAAAAATTAATAAAAACTTGGAATGTTTAAGCGTTCGTCTGGGCGCCCCTAAGAGTGGGAGCCCTGGGCCTGTGTCCCTCTCGCCCCTGTCTTTCACCACTGCTAGTTCCAATTGGGCTCAACAGCGCTATGAAGTGACGCTAAGCGGACTATAACTGAACTAAGCGAAACGAGTAATAGTTTATTGTTTACATCTGGTTTACATGTGTTTTCTCGTGTAGTTTGTATTGCTTTTAAAAGTTAGTGTTGCAGTTTGTTTGTTATATTAACTTTTGATAGCAATTATTATTCTTTTTTATATTACTTTATGTTATAATGAGTTATTATAACACAAATTGGTGTGTGTTTGGCTGTCACTCTAGAAAAGGAAGTAACAAAAATATTTACTTTCACTATTTTCCAAATGAGAAACAATTTGTGAACTGTTAATAAATTTGGTGCTGTGGAAGTGATAATAACAAACTAGTATTTATTAAACAAATTAAATAAAAAACAAACACTAAATTATAAAAATCCTTCTCGAACATAATTAAATAGATATTAGGGTAGATACCCGGGTAATTTTAATGCAGAATTAGGGCAAGCGGTCTCAAATTCTGTACGCAGCTTTTCTAATACATTTTCACTGAACTTTCAGTGCCTGCTTTTGTTTTTAATCAATTTATTTAGGCAAGGAGTTTCTAACAGAGGTTTCGGTTCATACTGTTGTAAGACAGGTTTCTTAAAAGTAGACCACAGGCATTTTAAATCTGTGCTGGTTAATATTTCCATACTCAATATATTGTTTCTGGAACAAAAAGTAAAACCAACAGAAACCACACAAAAAAAAGATAAATCAAATATTTCACAATCAATCAATGCCCTGATCTTGGCTTCTTTCATTTTGGTTTGTTAACCACCTGGCACAATAGGATAGCTGAAATGTGTTTGCATGTAATTCCTGCTTTACATGTGCAGGACATATTTAAAACTTCAACATCATTACTAAATTTTAATTTCCCAGTGACTTCGTGAGGTGGTGTTCTCAAACTGCTTGTTTGTAAACATAACCCACATATGTCGACATGCTCATCATTTTTGTCCAAAATTCCGCACAACATAAGATTTCCGGTGTTTAACAACTCTTCTCCTTCAACTACACACCTAGAAGAAGGTGTTGCACTTAAAAAAATTAAATAATTTAATAAGGATAGCTGTTTATTATCCATTGCAAATCGATGATTTAACATGTAAACAAATATGGACAACTTTCACATTACTCGTTTCAATCAGCTGTTCACAGCGCTCGTAGCGCCGCCATCGGGCATTGTTGTATCCAATAAGGTAGAGCTAATTCGCACACAACAAATGCTGTGCTAACAAGTTGCGTAAGTTGTTCTCTAGGTAGTTAACCTCTGTCTGAGGTGACTTAAGGTAGCCATACACAGTGAGGATTTCCTCAAGGAATTCCTCTACCGAACCACACACGCAGAGGATTGGCCTGAAGGAAAAGGCCTTGAGGACCACAACTTAAATTACGCTTGTGCGTAATTTTTTAGTCTCTTTTCGGAGAGCGCTTCTAATATTGTTTATTTTTTTAATTACGTCATTTTTTGTAGCTTTCGCATCAACTTCTTTTATTTTTTCCAATAATTTTGCGTACGCAGCCTCCTTTTTATTTCTATCATTTTATTCTTTAGAACTTACTTGCCACAAGCAAGATTCATTTTCATACATTAGTGTGAAATCCGATAAAAATTCTCTAGACATGACTAAATAAATTCGACACTCACTTTACAAATCTTCAAGGCCGACTGTCGACAGCTCACACACGGTAGTAAGAGTCTGGCCGAAATATGAATTTAGTTCGGGATTTTTTGGACTCAAGTACCGGCCGCGGCCTCACGGACGCCGCGATACCCGGTGAGGATTTCCTCAGGGCTTGGACTGTTCAGGCCAAACCTTGAGGAAATCCTCACCGTGTATGGATGGCTACCTTTAGGGACATTCTCTAGTACGCCAGTTCCCCTGACTAGACTCCTTACGACTTTTTTTTTTTTTTTTCGCAATCTGTGACCGAATTTAAAATGAGAATTCCCAACGAAATCAATACCATTCTAAGGCACATTTTAATGCGCACAATACGAAATATTTAAATTTTAAACGTATATTTCAATGTTTTAAATCTAAATCTTTTTCAAAATCATCCAGTATCGCGCTGTATATTTACCTTTTGCTTTTCTATAACACTGCTCCTTCTTCTTACCACAAATTTTTGTACTAATATTTTCTAAAATGTAAAATTAATATTTTAATTTGTAATCTACAGATAAACTTTTACAATCCTTACTTGGTAAATAATAAGGTACACACTGACATAATGAGAGTGTGTAATTGGATTCACACTCCAGTTCACAGTTTTGTTTTGTGTATGTCCTGCAAAAAAACACAATTAGGTCAAAGCAAAATATTTATTAGAAACCGTATATAGATCAAAATTGTAGATCGTAACTCAGAATTGATCATAAATTTGTGATCTACCTAATGCTAAAAATGTGTAAGTATACCTTTTTTTTTCAACAAAATCCAATTTTTTTTCCATAAAATTGAGAAATTTGGTCAAAAATGTTTTGACTCCGATTTCAGCCAAAATATAGTTGAGTAAACTAATTTTGAGGTGAGGATTATGAAAAAAATATTTAAAAATTCACGATTTTCTTGTTTTTGAGTTAGAGCTGATTTGGGTCAGATTTTGCCTATAATTCCAAAAATTTTGCCCGAATTTCAAAATCGACCAAATTTTGTTAATCTATGACCAAAAATACATATTTGTAACAATTTTCAATAAAATCGGAGACAAACATTTTTACTTAAAAATCATGATTTTTTTAAGGTCTATCCCTTACGATTTTATCGATTTTTGGCCGTTTTCAAGGGTTTTGGATTACTGCCCATACAAAACTTAGTAATTGGCTTATTAAAGCCCAAATTTTTTTTAAGACTATTATTTAAGAGAATTTAAAGAATTCAAACCACAGAATTCAAACATTTCTATCCCTAACCATTTTTTAGGATGTATCAATATTTTCAAAAAAATTTAAAAAAAAATGTAAAATTTTAAAATTTTTGTTTTCTTTTAAAATATGTCTACAGGTCAATTAGGAGGTTAGGATTTTAAAAATTTCAATCGCAGGTTTCTATCGCATTTCGCATTTCGTCCATACGAAGATGAAAATTTCTATAAATCACGCCATATTAAAATTTGCCTTAATTTTAAAATACGCAACACGAATAAGGCCTCAAAATTTTTCTAGGCTAAATAAACTACGAAGAATCAAAAAATTTCAACCGCAGGTCGCTATCTCTAACCGTTTTTGAGTTATGTTTTTTTTTTAATTCATAATTTTCACAAATAATGTAAATTATGTCATAAACAAAAATTGTTGTAATCTTAAAACGCGTTAAAAAATTAAAGCCCCAAATTTTTTCTAGACTAAATAAACTACGGAGAATCCAAAAATATGCACCGTAGGTCGTTATCTGTAACCATTTTTGAGTTGTGCTTTTTTTAATTCACAACTAAGCAGTTATTACAAGGGCAATTATGGCATATGATCTGATTTCAGTATATTAAGTGTGCAGGTGTAGAGGGAAACCAGTGGCGAAGTGAGACCTCCGCTAGACTTATCCTCCCATAAAAATAATAAAAATAAAAAAAAAAAATTAAATTTAAAAGAGTTTTAGGTAAATCTTCAAAAATACATCAAATTATGTTCTATACAAATTTTTGTCCAAAGTTTAGTTTACAAGTTACGAATTTTTTAAAATTTTAAACTTTAATAACTTCCGTTTCCGGTTTCGGATTTTTATAAAAAACAATAGGGTTCTTCCCAATTAATAGGAGATTTTTTTAGTACCAGAACGAACTCTAAGTTACCCCGTTTTTGAGTTATCTTGTATATTATGTTATGGGTATATTATTCAGAGGCGCAGTAAGGAAAACTTGCGCTAGGGGCAAAACTGCGTTTTGGCGCCCTTGGCAAATAAATGTAAGTGATAAGCAAAAACAAGATTCTCACCGCCCAAAATGTAGATGATAAGCAAAAAAAAGGTCCTCCCATCCCAAAATCCAAGTGAAGAGCAAAAAAAAAGGTCCTCGCTTTCGCAATGTGGCGCCCCTTAGTCAAGCTCATCGGCACCTTTTCCTTAGTGCTCCAGGGGCCGTCGCCCCCTGCGCCCCCCCCCTTACTGCGGCTCTGATATTATTATTTAAAGGTCTATCTGTTAAATGTTTAAAGGCCTACATTTTTCCTATTATAGATATGGTAATTTGTATGGACGGTAAAAAAAGACTAAAATTTGGATTTAGTCACTTTTCGCAGTAAACCCACGATGTATCTGATTTATCGTACTTCAGTGGTAATCGTAACTTGCTTCCAGTTGCAAAACTTTTCCCATTTAATGTAGACAGCAGCTTAACAATAAGATTATAATAAGTTATTTATTACCTATAAAATGTGAGTTGTCTTTCTTTAGCAAATAAACACTGTCTTTGCTCAATTGGAATAGATTCCAGGGTATCGTCAGCCTCGTCAATTGTTGGTCTAACTACCAATCTCACCTCTTTTCGAGGATGTAAGAAAAAACCAAAATCTGCCATTTTGGGCGCCTCTACCGGACTGTGCAATCGTACCTTAAAAAAATATATAATTATTCGCGACTGAAACTAACGTTGGCGGCGCTGCGTACAACAGCTGATGGCAGACGAGAAGCGTATATGTTAGAAGTTTTTTCTTAATATTTATCTGTTCAAACAATATTTCGGCAAAAAAGCACTGTATTTAAGTCACTATATTTTAAAATAATTCACATAAACTGTAGCACAACAAGCTACAAATATTATCCAAATGTACGCTTCTGTTTAATTTAGCCAGTCACCACCAGATTTCTCACTGTTATTTGCAGTCGCGAATATTGACTGTATATACTTACTTTGAGTCCTATACTATTTGTGGAAGAACAGTAATAATCATCGGAATTTAAATTGACAGTTAAACTTAGCCCTAAATGTGCTCCAGCTCCTAGAGGTCTCAGTGGCCAAGAAGTGTTGGTAGCATTTGGTGGGTAACCTCTCTCTGGTGTCCAATCCACTTCGTTTGGAAGAAAATTATTCTTAAAATCTTCCAATACATACCTGAAATATACATTTATATATTAATCTAATTACCTTACTAGATGAATTAAAAACACAGAGTTTGTTAAATATTTAAAAATTAATTTTATTTCTGTTTGCTTAAGTTGGTTTTACACAGTTCAATTAATTGATCAATAAATTAATAAAGTTTTTTGTCAATTAATTGAAAAATTTATCACTTTACACACATCAATTTATTTATCAATTTTTTTGAAAATTTTTCCGTTACCAACTTTAATACATGTTTATCAAAATGAAAATATTGAAAAAATCTTCACAAAATAACGAGCTGTGAACAAAAACAAAAGAAATAATCTTTTTTTTTTTAAATTTTTTTAATGGCCTTTGCTGCTGTGGCAATTAGCCAGGACAGTTTTTATTTGCGAAAATTTCCATGCCTGAACGAGATACGAACCCGAGACCTTCGCAACGCAGAGCACATGTGTTACCACTACGCTACGCCGGTCGGTAAGAAATAACCTAGATGATGATAAATTAGAACGTTTGAGGTTATGTTAGATTTGAAAACGAAACATAAATAATATATTTCGAGGTTATGCTACAACTAAACAGTTGACAATATCTTAACAGATAAAAATATACCTAGAGTTCCCTAAAAAATTGATGAAAAATTGACGAAAAATAGAACTTGTTCTATTTTCAAAATTGATCAAATTTTTTGTCAATTAATTGATATTTCAAAAATTTTTACACTTTACACACATCAATTAATTGAAGGCGAACTTTTTCAATTAATTGATCAACAAATTGTATCGTGTAAAACCCACTTTACTATAGTTTCGATTCTATCTGAAGTCAGAAAAATTGTTATATATTAATCCTCTAGTGCAGCGTTGGCAAACTTTTTCTGTCAGACGGGTCAAAATTGAATTTGACATTTTGTAGATTCAAATTACCGGTCAATGAAAATCTGTCGTTTCAAAATGTAAATATTTGTGTGGAACCTTTTTTTTTATTTTTTAAATATAGCACTTCGACCAACTGGTTATCTCATTAACTCTAGCTGAGCTAGCGGCCTTGGGTTTGACGTGTAAAAAAACGGGTATATAACAGGTAATAGTTGAATTCCGTGAATCTCGGACAGACTGACAGACAAAAATTGATTTTTTTTTGCGGATATTGTCTTATTATCATCTGAAACGTGTAGAAACCAAATATGAGACCAAAAAAATTTAAAAAAACAGATATAGTCTTCAATTTTATATAGATTAAGGTTATCAACTTACGGATCGTAATACATGTATTTACTATGAACCCTGTTAAACGTGCAACATATCCCTTCGTCGGTTAAAGCTGAATGTATGATGTCACTACATTCCACGTCATTCGATTTCCATCTGCACCCTTCCATCATTTCCGAACAAGGTTGGCCAACCTAAAAAATAATTAAACAACGATAACTTTACTACTACGCATTTCATGCATTAAATTAACCTAACCTAACCTCTAAATCTTGGCAAAACAGGCATAACATGGAATATCTACAATCAACTGGAAGATCTGGAATATGCGAATGACGTTTGTTTATTAACAGAGAATAGTGGACATATGCAGAAGAAACTGGAAAAACTAGCAGAAGCGGCAAAAGGTATAGGACTCAAAATAAATGTTGAGAAAACTCATATCTTACGAGGAAATCAAATGAAACAGTGGGTGCACTACAGACATACAGACAAGAATAGGAAAAGCACAAAATGCATTTAACATGTTAAGGAAGGTATGGGAGGCAAAAGGAATAACAAGGAAAACTAAAATAAAATTATACAACAGTAATGTGAAAAGTATCCTGCTGTATGGAGCCGAAACGTGGAAGGAGACAAGAAGGACATATAACGTATACAAACTTTTATATACAGATGTTTAAGGAAAATCTTGGAAATATTCTGGCCCGAAAAAATATCAAATGAAAAATTGTGGGAAATAACAGAACAAGAACCAGTTAGGATGACTATAAAAAATAAGAAATGGAAATGGATAGGACACACGTTATGAAAACCAATGGAAAACATAGCAAGACAAGCGATAGAATATAATCCAAAAGGGAAACGGAAAACTGGAAGACCGACAGAGACATGGAAAAGAAGCATAAACAGGGAATATGCAGAAATTGGAATGACTTGGAATGAAATTAAAAGGAAAGCAAAGGATAGAGAAAAGTGGAGAGAGATTGTTCAAAAAATATGTGTAAATGAGAATAAATGAAACACCAACTAAAAATAAAATAAGAAGAAGTGAAGTGCGTTGGTCTAGCCAACCAACCACTTTTTTCTACCAGCAATAGAAACGCGTTTACGCGCCCTATGCTCCACGTGGGAGCTAAAAGGACAAAGAGAAAAAAGAGAGAACCTCTAAATCTAAAAAATCCGTAAAACAAATCCCTATGAAAGCTTACCTTTATCATAAACTTTTTAACGAATTCCCAGCTTGATAAAACTTTATCTGTCAAATTGCTGGAACCTACGGAATCATTTAAGTTGCAAAAATCATCAAGCAACATTTTTTCCAATTCGTCACTGAAACCGAAATAAAATTTAGAAATGAATTAGGTAGCATTCTGGATGATATTGGAAATTTTCACACAATGTATAGTTTATTTGGTTTACGTTTATTTTTTAATGAATTTTTATTGAATTTATTCGCTTTAAAAGAACTTTTATTCTGATGACGTTTGAATCACAATAATTTATTAATATGAAATATTATTATAATAATAAATATTATATTATCTTTATCTCTTGTATTTTTTTTTTTTTTTTCAGAATATCTCTTGGCCTTTTTCTTTATTTCCAGAACGCCTCTCCGTCCGTCATGTTTCAAAAGGTCCCTTGGCCAAACTAATTTCGTAAATTACTTAAAAAAGATAAGTAATAAAATGAAAATCGTTTCTGAACATCAAGAGTATTTAACCCCCCCCCCCCCCCCCATACACTATGAGACATGCATCGATTCACGGCATCGATACCGATGCATCATGAACCAGGCATCACTGACTGTTGGACACACACTACTGATGCATCATGCATCGATGCAAAACATGAGTCGACTGTAGAGTACAGCTTTGTTTAGTATACTGCTCGACGTTTGTTTCATTCAGCCCGATTCTGTAAAAAGTTACTAGGTTAGTTGCTACTGAGTAACGTTGCTACGAAATAACTTTTATAGTAACTTTCTTATCAATCGCCAAACAATTGGTATTCTCCAAGCATAAGCACAAGCAACGTTCTTATAACAAGTTATATTTAGTAACGTTGCTACAAAGAACCGTGAAGCTAGAAGCAGATTACGTTCTGCGCAGGCGAGGTATTCGTTTTTAATTGAGTTTGACAGCTATGTTGTGAGTTTCTGAGGTTAAACGAAAAATGTTTTATAAACAAAATCAGAAAAAGAATTGCAAACAGATGGAAATTCTGTTGAATTCCTGGAAAATAACCCGGTCATGGTCGATGATACGAGTGTTTAAAAAATAATTGACAGGAACGAGTGGTGGTGCTGTGGTGATGTGCTATGTGGCTACTGTTTTCTATGTGGTGGCGCGCACATAAAACATTGATCTGGGAAGAGTCCATTTCGAAAAAATATCTGTAATATAATACAAATGTATTGTTGTGTTTTTAGGGAGAGGACTGGGTTTATATATTTATTTAATTTTGATTATAATTTAATTTTTAGTAATAAAAAAGGTGATTCTTATTTGCAATCGTCGACCACCCCCTTGTGTGCGCGGCTTCTATTGACAGTCGTAGTTAATACATTTAAAAAATATTGTACTGTTATACTATTATAAAACAAATGTAAATTAACAAACAAAAAATAAATAGAAATGGAAATAAAGAACTTGATTTTGTGCTATACAGAAAATAAAATAAAAATCCTTCTATAATTATTGTCTCTATGTTGCCCTTCATTGTAAAATGCTTGAAATAATTCATTATTAAACAGAGAAATTGCGATTTTACACGATTTTAACAAGTTATTTTGAAGTTACTAAGTGTAGCAACTGCTTTCTGTTAGTTGTTATCCATAATAACTTTCTTAGCAACTAGTTACTAATTTCATAGCAACTTTTCTCTTACAGAATACGAATTTTGTGAAAGTTACTAAAATAGTTACTGACCTTGTATTTAGCAACTTTTATTATAACTTTTTCGTAGTAACTTGCTTACAGAATTGGGCCGATTGTCACCTGTTTAGAATACAATATAAACATGAATAGTGATTTACCATTGCCAGTGATAATTGCCTTAATTGGTGTGTCCCTTAAAAAATCAAAGAAGCTAAAAAGAAAGTGGTGTAAAAATTGGCTTAAGGATAAAAATATATATTCTAATTGCCGATTGTTGAGTGAATTAAAAATAAATGAACCAAAAGATTATTACAATTCTTTAAGAATGGATGACCGTCATTTTCAATACCTATTAAATAAAATTCGCCCAAGAATTGAAAAGCAAGATACACCCTTGAGGCCGTTATACACCCGCGGCAGTTAGTGTGGAACAAAGATTATCCGCAACTTTGAGATTCTTGGCAACTACCAATAGCTATGAAGACCTGAAATTTTCTACAGCAATTTTTTAGCCAGTAATTTCATCAGAGCATCATTTCTTAAATTTTTATTTGTATAGTTGGAACATTTATTGTTCCACAAACATTCAAATAATCGGTACATGTTGATAAACGTTTCCCAAAAATCCCTATTGGCCTTATCATTCATTGTATGGTAATAATTTATATATTTATAGGTTATATAAGCTTGACACTATCACTGCTGTAGCAAAAAAACAACTAAAATTGTAAACAAACATTGATGCAAGTCTACACACGTTGAAACATGCAGTCGGCATCAGTGATACGGCATCGCGGCTTTCCAACGTTGTCGTGATGCAGATGCATGCATCGATTCACGATATCAGTGATGTGGAATCACGGAGACCACCGTACACACAATGATGCTTGCATCGCGTCACTAGTGCCTCGATGCTTGCATCTTTGCCTGCGTTATAGTGTATGGGGGTTTTAGGAAATGATGAAAAAAAAAAAAAACTGAATTGATTTTAAATAATTTATAATTTCCTCAATCGTTTTTCGTGGTTACTTCCAAATTATGAAAAATGGACAAGAGACGTTTTGGAAATAGGCTCCTCATTTAATAATATTATAGAATATAACCTCTTTAAATGGTTTTTCTTTTCCAACAAAAAAAAAAACAAAAATGGTACCTAGGAATATTTGTATGGTTTATAAAACAAAAAGAGTATATTTTCATTGTCAAAAATTTTCAGGAGGTCCAGAAAGAATTTCCCACACCTGGACCTCCAACGGACTTAATATGACCCTGGAAATCTGTTAACATACTTGCCGGCGACGATTTTTTCAGCCACAACTTTCCTCGCTTGGTTCATGTTACAAATCGTTATAGCTGGAAAGGGAATTGTTGTTATGGCAGTGAATTTTGGATTAATTCCTATTATGACTGGATTGTTATTCCATCTGTCATAAACATTATTGATGAAATATGCTGCAAATGCCATCGCTGTGAAGAAGGAGAATATCCAAAATATTCTGAAAACAACAGCAAATGTTATGCCTTCCAAATTACTGTGAATGCAATAAGTAGGTTTTTATAATTTGCGTTCGCAATAATATTATTGTTACACTGAAAACAGTTTAACAATAGAAGCTATTGTTAAACTGTTTTTGGTGACTTTTTATTTTGAGAAATTGACAGTATAGTAAAGAAGACTTTAGTTGACAGATGACGGTTATTTAAAGCATATGGTTCAATGGGTGAGAACTATAGCAATAAAATTTTCATTTTTGAATAGAGCCATATCATTTGTTCACAGACAAAGCTATAAATAGAGAAAGAGATACAATTTGTTTCATTTGACAGGCCTGTCTTCCATCGAGTGGTGGGAGGTCTAAAGCGCGCGCGTGTATACTAAGGGACATACGTTGAAGTTACCATAATATAATGTAACAAAATAAGTAAAAAACTATGAACGTACGTTACAGTAAGAAGCAGACATACGTTCTTGACATCTTACATAAAACTGTGTGAAATAGATATACATTTCTTTATCGGTTCTCAATCGATCAATCTGTCAAGTAAAATCTCCTTTACTATACTACTCGTCTACGACATATCATTGATAACCTCAAATATTTAAAAATATTTATTTAATACACTTTGTAAGTATTTCCATGTCAGATAATTATTTTATAATATATTATTACGAAAATTCAAAAAGAAGGTTTGTTGTTTTGCATCTCTCAAATTACTGTTGTGTTGTGTTATCATTGAATTTTTTTATTATAATTGTTGCCATGGTGACCGCATTTCACAAAAATTCCTAGATAGTTTTTCAATATTTTTTATAAATGAAATTAAAAAATGTCTATAAAATAAGTGATTCAAAGTATAAAAAATAGTATATTATGTTTGTTTGATACGTATTATCACACGAGTTGTTTGGAGTACGACGAGCGCAGCGAGGAGTGCTCCAAAGATACAAAGATACAATATTGTCTTATAAAACTCGTATAATAATATACTATTATTGAATATGAATTATTAGATAACAACTTTAAAGAAGCTGTTTTTTTTTATTATATTTAAAATAAAGTGTTTGAAATATGGTGTAAACTTCAGGCTGGTGGACAAAAGAACATAATTCGAGAAATGCTATCTATATATTTTTACGATTTCATTTCACAGATATTAACAAAATATATTTTCCCACAAAACCACATAAGAGAATATATCCTACAAGGATAGGTCAATAAGTCCTTACAATATCTAAGAGATGGCGCTAGTTATATCGAAACATGTTTGTTTCTGATAAGTACCATCTATCAGTAGACTGCTGTCTAATTTTCAGCCATATCCATCGCGTGGTTTCATTTTAAAAATCGATTAAAGCAAACAACTTTTGTTCTTTTCCAACAATAGAAAAACCGAGTTTCGTGCAGTGATTAAACACTTTTATTTGAAAGACTAAACACCGTAGTACATCAAAGCCGAATTGGATGAAATTCATCAGCGTTTAAAACTGTTTAAAATTGAGTGAATGAGTTTAAACGTGGTCGTACATTCACAAGTGATGATCATCGTTCGGGACGTCCACTTGTTGTGACTACGCCAGAAATAATTGACAAAATCCACGACATGGTTTGAGTGATCGACGAGTCAAAGTGCGCGAACTTGTTGAAGCCACAGGCATATCCCATGGCTCAGTGGTTTCAATTTTGTACGAAAAATTGAGTATGAAAAAGATATCGATAAGATGGGTGCCGTGTTGGCTCACAGTTCGAATAAATGCAATCGTGTGGTTGATTAAATGGTTGATTTGGCACTTTTCCGTCACAATCCTAACGATGTCTGCGTCGATACATAACCGTTGATGAAACATGGATCCACCACTTCACTCCAGAGACAAAAGAAGAGTTTAAACAGTGGGTTTCTGGGGGCGATCCGACTCCAAAGAAGGAGAAGACGGTGAAATCGGTTGGCAAGGTGATGGGCATGTTTTTTTGGGATGTACGCGGAATCATCCACATTGACTACTTGGAAAAGGATTAACGATAAATGGAGAGTATTATGCGTTATTATTGGACCAGTTGAGAGAAGAAAACTGATCTGTGAAGACGCAGTATTCTACAAATGGCCATTTGTTTTGGTTGAGTGTTATTTTGAGTTTTATAAGAGTTGATTTTTGTAAATCATACGAGCTTTTCATATTATTATAATTGACACATTTGACACTTTTACAACATTTGGCAACACCGCTCCCATTTGCCATAACAGCTATACTGCAAACTCACCTTTGAACACTCTATAGATCTGGTTATTTTGGTTACTTTTATAGTGTGTTACTGACTTTAAATGTCAATTAAAAATATTCCTTATGCTGTAAAACTGACTTTAGGTTGATAAGGTTATGATCATTATAATTAAGATATCATTTTTCATTATGACAAATAAAAAATGGATCGACATTTTAAAAAATCAGCTGTGGCCAACACAGGACCGACCGCCATCATAAAGTACTTGTATAAAATACATTTTAGCAGCAGAGTAGAAATAACTTGGCCTAATATTTTCTAACAGAGATATTATTTATCACGACCATGGAAACGTTACGTATAAGTATGAAAAATTCGTTTTATCAAAAAATGTCTCAAATAAAAGTTGTTAGTTATTGCTTTTATAGCAATTTTTGTTCAATAATTTTGTTCGAAATATTTTTCTGTTGTGAAATATTCGCAAAAATCCCAAAATAAAATCCCATTAATAATATTTTTAAACAATTCTGTTACTTATCTTATTTATTAATTTTTAATGAGTATATTCCCTAATGAGCTTTGTCAGTGATAGCCATCTTGATTTGTAGATACGTGATTTTTACAAGAGGCATTGCATTTTTTCTGGCGTGTTTAGTTATTATTAAGTGGTAAAAGTGCAAGGTGTAAGTGGTAAAAATGTGGCATAGTGTGGACTTTGGTGTTTGGGCTGCATGGAGATCAATGATTGCAATGATCAATGGAATGATTGCAAAGGTATTTCTAGAAATTTTTGTTAATTTTGTAATGCAAGTCATTGTTAAGTACACGTGTACAAGTACAGTGAGTATCTCTTGATTCTAGCAGCACAATAGAAATAACTTGGCCAAATATTTTCTAACAGAGATATTATTTATCATAACCATGGAAACGTTACATATAAGTAGGAATAAATAGATAAATAGATACCAAAAAATTTTCAATTTTTTTTCGAAATTTTTCGTTTTATCAAAAAACGTCTCAAATAAAAGTTATTATTTATTGTATTTATAGCAACTTTTGTAAAATAATTTTTTTCTAAATATTTTTCTGTTATTCACAAAAATCTGAAAATCGAAACGAGTAAAATCCCATTTTTAGTCAACCGATTTTTACCAAAAGTTGATCAACTTGTGCCATTGATGGCAGAAGCTTAAATATGAAGTTTCATAAAAATCCTTTCAGCCGAATTTGCTCTGCACTCGTACACAGACAGACGGACAGACAGACAGACAGACAGACAGACAGACAGACAGACAGACAGACGGACAGACAGACCGACAGACATCATGCTAAAAATAGTCAAAACGTTATGTAGGGACCTCAATTCGTGGAGATACATCGAAATCTCGAAACGTCAAAATTGGTATGATCACAATACCTCCCTTATGTATGTTGACGGTCGGTTAAAACGGCCACATTTGGCTAAACACTTGTACAGTTTCGATGGTGAAAATGCATTACACATCAAATTATTACCGTATCACCGTATTCACCAGATTTGGCCCCCAGCGACATGATATTTGAAGAAGAAATATATATTTATTTTTAATAATATAACTATTTTACCTTTCTCCCCATGTAGTGTCGTCTAGTCCCACGTATTTGAGGCCGTGCAAGCTGGTATCTTCGCAGAATCTCTGAATATGCCTCCAAATCCTTGTACAACATGAGCTGCATTTTTTGGTTTGTTTCGGTTTTGCACTATCGTACCTGTTAGAGGCACTATCGTACCTGTTAGAGGCACTATTGGTGCTGAAACAAAAAAATATATATACTTTTATTTACATATTAACATATAGATAAAAATCAACAGATGCCAAAATAGTTCGTCCTATACCTCTACCATTGTGTGCAGTCACCTTTTATTTTAATAACTGCCTTCATCCTGTCTGGCACGGTCTGCACAAGGTTTTTGCATATTTCTGGAGTAAAGCTTTCCATATTAGCAGATTTTTTTTCACATAATTGCTGTTTAGTTCGAACTAGATGATTTCGCAACTCGCGCACCCTTTTCCCCCAAACATTTTCGATAGGTGATAAATCGGAGATATTTGATGGCCATTTCATAACGGGAATTTGTTTATTTCCAAGCTATTTTGAAATTACTTTTGCAGTATGGCAAGCAGCGCCATCCTACTTAAAAATGTACTCGCCATATTCTGCTTGAATTCGGATAATTAATGGTTGAAGTTCATTTTCAAGTATTTCTTTATATGTTTTAGTATTTACAGTTCCGTTAATGAAAAGCAAATTCTTAACACCTTGACTTGACATACGAGGTGTGTAAATTCAGTAACCGGACTGATTTATGTATTTATTTATTTATTTTTTATTCGAATAGAATTACAATTCAATATTGTCTCTCTCAAAATAACTTCCTTGGGAATCCACACAGCGCTGGAGACGGTTCTTCCTATCCTCATAGCAGTGCTGGAACTCGGATACTGGAATTTCGAGCTTTCAGCTGGTCGGTTACGGACGTATAAATGTTTTCTAGTGTCCCAAAATGACGTCCCTTGAGGTGATTTTTCAGTCTTGGGAATCTTGGGACTCAAGTCAAGCGAATAAGGAGGCTGAGGAGCCACAGTAATGTTTTTACTGGCCAAAAATTCGTTTATTCATTGGTCCTGTGAAAGGGTTTTTGGAACCATTTTGCGCATATTCTTCTCATCCTCAGTTTATTGGTCAAAATCTGATGAACGGTAGTGAGAGTCAAATTCAACTCTTCCCCGATCATTCTGAATGTCAACCGACGATCTGAACGTACAAGATCCCAGATTCTGTCGACATTTTCATCGGTTCTTTAAATGAAGGCCTTCCGCTGCGTGATTCATCTTCAATCAACTCTCTTCCTTCTAAAAATGCCTTAGACCACCAAAACACCTGGGTCCTTGACAAAACACTGTCTCCGTAGGCCTGTTGAAGTTTTGCTAAAGTTTCCGTTGCACTGTGCCCAAGTCTGAAGCAAAACCTAATAGCACACCGTTGCTTGAAATGAATGTTACTCATTTTTAGACCGCACTAGAAAAAACTGTTTCACGAAAAAAATCGCTACGGACAACAAAATTACTCTAGCGAGTTCAAACTCGTACTGAAGGCGTATCACCTGGCACCGATTTACGGAAAAATCATTGCAAGAAAATTCATCGCGGGGAACATTTATCGCAGGGAAATTTCATCGTGAGAAAATTCATCGCAAGAAAATTTATCGCTGGGAAAATTCATCGCAAGAAAGTTCATCGCAGAAAAATTCATCACAGGGAAAATTCATCGCAGGGAATATTCATCGCAGGGAAATTAAATTAAATATCGGGCCATTTTAATTCGTACAGTGAGCGAATTCCATTGAAATTGAAATCGTTTAATAAAACTGGTAATTGTTATTACATATAAGAGATATAAATAAGATAGGCAATTAATATCAACAAAAATACTTTACATAAACAAAATATCGTTTAGTTTTAATATTTGGCATGGCGGTCTTCTATGTTTTCCACAAATCTGTATTTACCTATTTCGGTAAAAGTCGATTACTTCAGAAACTCTTAAAATGTTCGGGGAAAACGCAAATATGCACATAAATTTAGATTAAAAATGTGATAAACCTTTATTCTATTTTCAGCCAATATTCGCGACACACACGCGTAATGCGTAAGTAAGTTGGATTGATTCTAATTTGATCCAAAAACACCAACTCAGAAGATGGATTGGACCTATTTGGTCCAAAAACACCAACCCTACCTAGCTGGAGTTTACCTCCTTAAATTTTTCATCAATAAATTTCGTTCCCAGCAACGCGCACGTACGTACGACCTGAGCGTTTGTAATTTCCCTGCGATGAATTTTCCCCGCGATGAATCTTGCTGGCGATGAATTTTCTTGCGATGAATTTTCTCGCGATGAAGTTACCCTGCGATGAATTTTGCCTGCGATGAATTTGCTTGCGATGAATTTCCTCGCGATGAAGTTACCCCGCGATGAATTTTGCCTGCGATGAATTTTCTTGCGATGAATTTTCTCGCGATGAAGTTTCCCTGCGATGAATGTTCCCCGAGATGAATTTTCTTGCGATGAAATTTCCAAGATGAATTTTCCACGATGAATTTTCTGCGATGAATTGTCCGGACCCGCCTGCCACCCCACCAAGTCCCGCTTCCCAAATGTTGCCAGATCAAGCGTTATGTTGCCAGTCCGGTTACTTAATTTGCACACCTCGTACATCCCCAAACCCCGAGCCATGCGGGAAATTTAACTTTTCGTAGTAAACAATCGTTATGATATGCTTCATTACGAATTCTTTTAAGCCGTTTGTGGCTGTCTCCTACACAAATCTCAAAACGCGGTTCGTCGCTCCAAATATTTCCTTAATTATACGCATATGTTTATTAAATGCTAGATGTACATCAGTACTCCACTACTGATGAGGAATATATTAGATAAGTTTGTTACCGTGGTTCTATGGATGTTGAAACAGCCGGTAGTACCCCTTGATCATAGCCATAATAGGCCTTATTAAAAGAACCATTACCAGGCCCAGTGATTTTCGGTGCTGTCCAGGACACTGTGTTCTTCCTCGGTCGCACCACATTGTCTGACCGAAACATTAGGGGCTTGTTCTTCTTCTTACTTTCCGAATCGGACACGTACAAAGTCTTAGTCTGTAACAAAAACAAAAACATACATTTTCACTGAAAGTTTAGATTTGAATGAATTTTATTTCCTGTTAAATTTGTTACACCGAAATACAAAATTAAGTTGATAATATAAGTCGGATTGCTGATAGGTGACTGTTACATGTATGTATCAAGTAATGCATTTATATAATAATCTAGTTACCATTTTTCAGCGATTTTAAAAATGTTTTTTGTTATTTGTCTTAGCTGTCAGTGTCTGTTAATAATATTAATTAATAGATCTTGCGGCCAATTATTAAATTTACAAACTTTAATTTTAAATCTGCTGGAATATTTTAAATCCGAAAAAGAGAACAATGGACCACTTATTTCTCTATCTTATGTCCGTCAAAGAGTAGCAGCTGCCTTAAAGATTTCGGGATCAACAATTCGTAGAATTATAAAATGTAATAAATCTGAACTTCTCACTAACAAAATCACGAGAGAACGAAGGAAATTAAAATCTGAACCAGTTTATTTTATTGATACATTGGTACAAACGTATGGTCATGAAGTACTAAGATTACCTCCTTATCACTGCCAGTTTAACCCCAGTGAACTAATTTGGGGTATAATAAAAAATTATTATGATAGACATATTGGTCAAAGTTTTGAAAATGTGGCAAGTACCCTGTGATCAAATTAGTTGTGAATCTTGGGCAAAATCTGTTAAAAAAATCGAAAATTTTATAAATGAATGGTGGGAAAGGGAAAGGATTGTTGATGATATTAATCCAATAATAATAAATACAAGAAATGACAGCGATAGTTCAGGTGACGATGATATTATGCATTACAGTGACTAATTTTTTAAAAATAAAAATAAACATTTAAATACAACTTGTAGCAATATGTTATATGAATAAATATATATAAATATATATGGGGAAACATAAACATTTCATTTAATTAAACAACAAATTATAATCCAAAATTTACGTATGAGTATAAGTTTTTCCTTATTTATAAATATTACCTTAAAATTAATAATTTTGTTTGTTTGAGTACTGCTGTAAATTTATTTTTCAAATTAGTAAAGATATCTACGAATCATGGCGTTTATTTCTAATGCTTTGTTTTTTATTAAAATAATTTGGAAGGTTAGTTGTCAACTTGCGTCACTATACGTTACTATGGGTATGCAAATAATTATAATGATATAGACAGAGAAAGCATATAGTATTGTATATCGATACTTGTAGCAACGAACAGTCACCTATCAGCAATCCGACTATACAAGGGTTACTTTCCATGTTTTTACAAACGACCACTAGATAGCAATATTGAAATGTGTCATTACTATATTCGTAAAATTTGCCATTTGTTACTGTGAAATTAGTGGCAGCTTATAAATTGACCGAGTAGTTTGTTGCAGTGAAAGTTTAAAAAAAAACAAGTTTGTGAAAAAATTGATATTACTCGTGAAGGTTTTCGTTGGATGATTCTTTACGATTTTAGTAAAGGCCTTACTCAACAACAATGCATAAATTCACTTCGTTCAACTGTTGGTAATGAAGCACCATCAGAAAAGACTGTTTACAATTGGTTTGCAGAATTTCGTCGTGGTCATGCGTCCGTCAGTGATAAATCTCGTGAATGTCGAACAAAATCGGTTGTGATTCAAAAAAACATCCATGCTGTGCGCAAAATGATTGAAGAAGATCGGCATGTGACTTACCGTGAGATAGAAGCATCCTTTGGCATATCACAGACTGCAATACATTCGATTTTGCATGAACATTTAGCTCTGAAAAAGATCTGTTCCCGATGGATTCCGCATAATTTGACAGAAGCTCAAAAAAAGGCTCGTGTTGATTGTGTAAGGGAATGCTAAAAAAAAATTCAACCTAGGCACAGCAAAATCCGTATACAACATCGTTACAGGTGACGAAACTTGGATTTATTCATATGAAACGGGAAGTAAGCAACAATCCACTGTTTGGGTCTTTGCAAGATGAACCAAAACCCACAAAAGTAGTTCGTTCACGAAGTACTTCCAAGAAAATGATCACTTGTTTCTTCGGTTGTATTGGACATGTCGGAACCATTCCTTTAGAAGATTGGAAAACAGTTAATGCTGAATGGTATACAACAATTTTTTTGCCAGAAATAATCAACAAAATCAGAAAAAGCAACCAAAAACGTCGCATCATTCTTCATCATGACAATGCAAGCTCCCACACAACACGTCAGACAATTGATTATTTGAAGGAAAAAAACATCGAATTAAAGTCGCATTGCCCGTATTCACTTGATTTATCCCCTAACGACTTTTTTGTTCCCCAATGTCAAACAAAAAATGAGTGGACAGCGATTTTCATCACCTCAAGAAGCTGTTGAAGCCTTCGAAAACCATGTTTTTGAGATACCAACTTCAGAGTGGAAAAAATGTTTCGAGAATTGGTTTGAACGCATGCAAAAGTGTATAAATCTTAAAGGCAAATATTTTGACGAGCAATAAAACAGTTTGTTCCAAAATAAAAAAAATGTTTTTCTTAGTTTTTGTGAAAACTTAAAAGGTAGCCCTCGTATTAAATATAAAACAGTTTACGATGTTAATCTGTTGACGTTCAATTGCATTATATGAAATCTTACCATAAATGTGTAGAGTTCTTATTATGTTAAAATATTTATTTCACCAATGAGCTGCTATCTTAACCTAAGGGTGGAATATGACTGAAGAAATGTGTGTGATATGTGATCGCGTGCGTCTTCTTTATGTGGTGTTATCAATTAAGGCATCGGGACACGTTTGTTAGTCAACCATCAGAGCGAAAAAACACTTGGGGATGACACCATGCACGGATTAAGGCAAATTTTACTCAACTCAGTATTCTGTTAATTGTTTAAAACTTAAAATTTAGTTTTAAATTAAATTGAAAGTATTAGCCAGGAAACATAGGCATTGTTAAACTATAATAATTAGTGGAACTCATTTATTGTAGACAATGCGTTTTATTCGAAGCGGATAAAAGACGACGAACGCTTAACAAATAGTTATGGCCTGCGGAAACTAGGGTTGTACATCGAAGGCAAAACATCGATGTTAACATAGGCGCTTACTATCGATGTTGAAAATACATCGAAGGAAAAACATCGATGTATCGGAAACATCGATGTTTTATTAATATTAAAAAAAGCTATTTATTTATATTATATAGGTTTTATTTAATAATGTAAAGATAAAATACGAAAAAAGTAACATATACACAAAAAGCAAAGATTTTGAAATAGAAATATTCCTTTTTAATAGTAATTAATTTCACATTAACATTATTATACTTAATATAATAATCCTAATTTGTACCTACAGTCTATTCCAAACGATTAGGCGGAACTAACCGCAATTTTCATTTTTGTAATTTGTCATTAGATATTTTTTTATACATTGAAGTTTACTTTTCCTGAACAAAATGATCAAAAGCTTCAATCAATCGGTAAAAGTAACTAGAATTGAAAATCTAGTTCCGCCTAAACCAAAGGAACAGACCTTACTATTTTTAGATTTCTAAAGTGAAATATTGGAATTTATTACAATACTAATATAGTAATCTTAATGTTAATTTTATATTATTTAACATAAAAATAACACTGTCATACACAATTATTTTTATACTTTTTTAAGTTGAAATAAAGTCTGTTCCTTTGGTTTATGCAGAACTAGATTTTCAATTCTAGTTACTTTTACCGATTAATTAAAGCTTTTGATCATTTTGTTCAGGAAAAGCCAACTTCAATATATAAAAAAATCGCTAATGACAACTTACAAAAATCCAGGGATTGGAGGAATAACAACTGGGAAAGTGTCAACAAGACTCAAAAAGAAAAAGTGTGTTGGCGTCTTTGGTCGTTCGCATTGTTTGCAACAATTAGAAGTTTCTTCTTATTTTTTCGTATTCTGCTAACTGCTAAGAAGAATAAGAACTAACACTATTAGTATTGTTATATAACAATAGATGGCGCTTATATTTTGTGTAATAATTTTAATAAAAATTAAATTTTTAAGATTCCAGCGCCTCTAGCGGTAGTTTCTGAATTTCAAAGTTTAAACATCAACATCGGTAGTAGACATCGATGTTTTATCGATACTATCGCCAGCTGACCATCGATGGTAAAAGCATCGATGTTTTTAAAACAGACATCGATGTTTTCGATACATCGATGTTTTTTTCCCATCCCTAGCGGAAACTAAGCATTGCCTATCACCTTAATCAATACATTTTATAATAGAGCATGAAATAATACTTCAAATCATTTTAAGGGTTTTAAATGAAAAAAAAAAAAAAAAAAAAACGTTAGGTCTTGCTTCTGAATTTGAGGTGGTGACTGAGACGTATCTGCGACCAGAGCTGGTGCTAGCTCTATTGGCGCCCGGGGCAAAGCTAGCCAAAATGCACCCTTTTATTAGAACGTGCATTGGCGTACCGAAGAGTGGGACTGGATTCAGCTATAGAATGTTTGCAAATGTGTAATAAAGAAATTTAATTAAATATATTCCTTTAAAAGTTGATAAAAACATTAGAAACGACCAGTAACAACATGTACTGCTAAACAATTATTTTTTATGTTAAATTATTTAAAATAGTCGTTAAACGTTGTTTTCTACACTTTTAAGATGATTATACTTAATATTTGACCTGAAGTTAAAATTTTTATATTATCCGTAGTTTATTTAATCTAGATAAAATTTGAGGCCTTATTCGTTTTCCGTATTTTAAAATAATGACAAATTTTAATATGGCGTGATATAGAGTAATTTTCATCTTCGCATGGACGTATCTCAAAAACGAAATACAAAAAGACCTGCGGTTGAAATTTTTGAAATTTTGAGTTCCTGATTGACTTGTAACCAAATTTAAAAAAAAAAAAAAAAATTGATTGATTGATTGAATTTTTCAATTTTTTTTTTAAATTTTAATAAATGCTAACTAAAAAATGAATTGGTTAAGTATAGAAATCTACGGTTTTAAATTTTAAAATTCTCCACCATTGTTTAACCTTAAAAAAAAAATGGGTTTTAATAAACCACTTATTAAGTTTTGTATAGTAATTCAAAACCCTTGAAAAATCGAAAAATCATGATTTTTGTCTCCAATTTTATTGAAAATTGCTATATTATTAATATATTATTAATTATTATAATATTTATGAAAGTATGTATTTTTGGTCATAGATCAATAAAATTGGGTCCATTTTGAAATTTGGGCAAAAGCTTTAGAATTATAGGCAAAAAACCGACCCAAGTCAGCTCTAACTCAAAAACTAGAAAAACATGAATTTTTTAAATATTTTTTTCATAATCCTTACCCAAAAATTAGCTTAAAACATTATTTTGGCTAAAATAGAAAAAAAAATTTTTTTGAAGATATTCAGGAAAAAAAAACAAATTTTTTGGATAATTGATGTATTTATACATTTTTAGCTTTAGATAACAAATATATAGTTTCTTTTCAATTACGGTCTAAAATTTTGACGTATGCGGCAAAAAAAGTAAAAAAAGACAGTCCACAAAAAGGCTCAGAGCCAATGAAATGTGAGCCTGCCCCCTTGTTTAAACTATCTTAATAAACTAATATTTACTTCTTATCTCTCATCTAAATTAATAAAATTTAATGTTATATCTGTTTTTTTTTCGGCCTCACATTTGGTTTCTACATGTTTTAGACGATTTTAAAACAATAACAGTAAAAAAATTAACAATGATCCAGTACACCCCTTACTTCCATGGGCGACCCGCGACTGTCAGCCGATTAGTTTCACAAGCTGGTACTGTGGGCTTAAAGGTCAACATCAGAAAACGAAAATCATGAAGATACAAGCAACCAGCACTTTGAAGTTCTACTTGTCAATGTCACATAGGTAATCCTAGGTCAGGATTACGACATCTAAACATTGTGACGGTCAGCTGTCTGATTAAAAACTATTCGTCAGCGTCTGACGTATGTGGCCTGATTACGAAATTGCAGACATCGCAATTTCATAATGAGGAAATATTTGTCATGACGAATGAATATTGGAACTGGGTTAAACTTTCGGTACTTAATAGATGGATGTCGAGAATATTGAGGTAGTAGGACATAGCCAACTCTGCTGCACATATTAGTCCAGAAGGTGACGACCACGACACCGACGCCAGATTTTAGTATCGAGAGGGAAGCCAAGCAAGTAGTGACCATGGGAGTGGGAGAAGACTTCTCCAGGCTCCTCGACTCCCAGATGGGTAGCCCCCGCCTCGGAGATAGGTCCAAGCCGATCCTGGCCAACACGCGGTGGACCGAAGACTTCCCGAACTCCATGGACCAATTCAAACATTATTTTGTAAATGTGATATACATATTTAATAAATTTGTTATGTTGAAACCAGGAGTTGTGTCTCAATCAAACCACCCACGTGACAATATGTAGATGATGAAGAAATAGAAGATAAATTGCTATCTAGGCACAACTATCACCAATAAAGGGGAAAGCGAAGAAGACGTGATAAACAGAATACAGAAAGTACATCAGACGTTCGGCATACTTCATAAAGTCTGCTTCCCGAGTTATATTACAAGAAAAACAAAAATACGTTAACACGAATGTAATATCTGTTCTACTTTACGCTTACGAAACTTAAAACAACGGCCAACATTTACAACAAATTCCAGGTTTTCATAAACAGATGTCTTTGGGAGATTTGTTGTATGTTTTGGTCGCAAACAATATTAAACAAAGAGCCTTGGGATATGATAAATCAGGTAGAAATAGCGTAAGAGATAAGTAAGAGAAAATGGCGATGGATTAGACATTGCCTACGAAAAGGACTAAATGAGATACCAAGAATGGTACTTGACTGGAACCCGAAAGGAAGCAGAAAAGTAGGAAGACCACAGACTACATGGACGCGAAATATTATTAAGGACATTAAGGACCACAATTACTCATGAAATGAAGTAAAGACTATTGGTTTCTTGAAACCTTTCGCTCCTGCTAGGAGCTATTGGAAGATACGTCGCGACCTTAAAATAAAAGGGTTGTATCTGACATTTTGACCATTTTGAAAAAATCGAGATCAAATATAAATCTTGTACCTGAATGTTATGAAGCCAGGCCCGCTACTTACATAAGTGCAAGGTTGTACGGTGACAACGGCGCCGAGGCACCAGAGGCGCCAAAACTCAAAAAGATAGATAATATGCTTTCTCAATAATAAATAAATAAAAAAAGAGTGTACTTTTCTTACCCTTCCAATGATACGGTATATCTAAGGTTACGCGGGAATCACCAATGTGTATACGTTTATGATAGACTTGAAATAACGTGACGGCCACACCTCTATCCTAGCCAAGTCGGGGAAGTCCCGATTTATATATTGTTTCTTAGGTCGGTCTGATTTTATGTTTTAGAGCAGCGATTCCCAAACTGTGCGCCTCGAAAATATTTCATTATTCCTACAACTGCGTTAGTTAGACCAGTTTTTACTTGGGGCACCGCGGAAAAATTCTAATAAATTAAGGGCGCCGGGAACCGATAAAGTTTGGGCACCACTGGATTATAGGCATCTAAAAATCTCCGTAGTTTATTTAGTACAGAAAAAATTTGAGGCTTTAATCGTTTAACGCGTTTTGAGACTACGACATTTCTTTAATAGTATAATTTAAAATATTTGTGAAAATTGTGAATAAAAAAAAGCACAACTCAAAAACGGTTTGAGACAGCGACCTCCGATTAAAATTTTTGGATTCTCCGTAATTTATTTAATCTAGAAATAATTTGGGGCTTTAATCGTTTAATGCGTTTTGATTATTTATGACTAATATTTTTAATGGCATTTGTGAAAATTGTGAATTAATAAAAATTACAACTCAAATAACGGTTAGAGAAAATGACCTGTGGTTAGAATTTTTGGATTCCTCGTAGTTAATTTAGACTAAAAAAAATGTGAGGCTTAATTTGTTTAGCTTATTTTAAAATTATGACAAATTTTAATATGGTGTGATTTTTAGAAATTTTCATCTTTGCATGGACATATTTCAAAAACGAAATGTGATAAAGACCTGCGGTTGAAATTTTTAAAATCTTAAGGTCCTAATTGACTTGTAACCATATTTTGAAAGAAAGAAAATTTTTGAAAAATTACCATTTTTTAAAATTTTTTATTTATTTTTTTTTTTTATAAATCCTAACTATGAAATGGTTAGGGATAAAAATCTGCGGTTTGAATTTTTAAAATCCACATAGATTGTTTAGTCCAAAAAAAAATGGCTTTAATACACCGTTTATTAAGTTTTGTATGGGCAGTAATCCAAAACCCTTGAAAATGGCCAAAAATCGAAAAAATCGTAAGCAAAATATTTTTTCCCCGATTTTATTTAAAATTGGTACAAATATGTATTTTTGGTCATAGATCAACAAAATTTGGTCCATTCTGAAGTTTGCGCAAAAATTTTGGAATTATTGGCGAAAAACTGACCCAACTCAAAAATTAGGATTGCATGATTTTTTCAAATATTTTTTCATAATCCTCACCCAAATTAGCTTAAAACAATATTTTGGCTAAAATTGGACCAAATTTCAAAATTTTAATAGAAAAAAAAAAATTTTTTTTTTGGTAAATTGTTATACTTATATATTTTTAGCTTTAGATCTCACATATATGGTCACTTTTGAGTTATAAAATTCAGGTCTAAATTTTTTACATTTGCAGCCAGAAAATTTAAAAAAAAAAACAGTTCACAATAAGGCTCAGAGCCGATGAAATGTTAGCCTGCCTCCTTTTTTTAACTATCTTTATAAACTAATACTTACTTCTTATCTATATCATTAATTCCCAAACTGTGCGCCGCGGAAATATTCTAATATTCCTCCAATTGCGTTAGTTAGGCCAAAGTTTTGACTTGGGGCGCCACGCCTTGGGGAAGTTTGGGAACCACTGTTTTAGAGTTTTGAATGATTTTTATTTTGGTACTTACGTCGGTTCAGTAGCCGCTTAGTAGTAGGTACGTAAAATGGAATATCGACATGTGCAAAATTAAAGCGCGAAAAGCTCAATTTATTTAGAAAATCTTTCCTTGTTTTATATTATAGATAGAATTGTTCTACGAAATATGATGATAATATAACAATAATAATAATATTTAAATGTATTTTTTTTCTGTGTATATTTTATTCTGTGTAATTTATAAATTTACCAAATTTTTTTTATTTTATTTTATTTTTATTTATTTTCAATAGTGGATACTACTTTACATGTTCCTTCACCCATATTTTCATATATTATATCAGCCATACAAATTGTTATAGAAAATTGGGGGCGCTATATAATATATTGCACAAGGGCGCCAAAACTGTTAGGCGCGGGCTTGTATGAAGCACATACATTACTTTAAACAATATAGCAATTCATAAAGGCATTGCAGTGGACTATTTCCTCTCCAAATATATTAAAGGTTCAATCAGATACGTGAGCATATAAATAGAAGTTTGTTATCAAAATTAAGCTTAATCAGTGAAGAAAAACGATTCTCAGTTCTAAGGTTTTTAAATAAAAAAACTTTACTTTTACCATAATAAATGGCAATATAACATTATTAGGAAGGTAGAATTATGCACATCTTTTTTCAAAAAATCTAATTTTACTCAAAATTGTAGATAGAACCCTTTTATTTTAAGGTCGCGATGTATATAATGTATTGGAAAGACTCTGCTTTTGGAAAACAGTAATACTGACTAAAGTAGAAGTTTTACTTAAATACACCCCTGTTAAAACTAGACCAGAGATCATATTATGTGATTGTGCTAATAGCATTTACATTTACTTATAATTGTACATATAATAAGGCTTTTAAATTTACATTAAAATATATAAAATTACTAATTACAACACTTCTGCTACAACTAAATATAGTTTTTAATTATACGAGGATCATGTGATAATTTCGCGACTTGTCAGCGAAACACTGTATTGTTCTTTTTGAAATTACATCTATTTTTCAAAATCGTCTCTTTAAACTCAAAATGGACTTAAACTTCTTTGGTGGTAGGAGAATTATTATGTTTCCATTGTTTTGACTGATATTTTGTTTCTAGTGTGTAGTATTGGGCTTAGTTTTCATCAGTGGTTACCAACTGATGAATAAAATTTGTGATATCCACATAGTCTTGAGAAATCTGCATTCGATGGCATTTTTGATCAACTGTTAACAAATGCAGCATAAATCGTACTGATAGCGTTACATACCTAATATCGTTAGGATATGAAATATTCGGTCATATCAGATACCTACAGCGTCAGCAATTTTATATACCTTTAATCGGCGATTATTTAAAACAATATCATGCACTTTGTTAATGATCTCTGGTGTCCTGCACTTTTAAAGCATCTACTACAGGTGTCAAAAGTAATGACATTCATTTTCTACTAGGCGTGATCAAAAATTCCCGTGCTATGGTGGTTGGATTGATAAATTTTTTTGTTGTCATGTTGCTTAACTTGTCTTTAATGGCTGTCTCAATTAGCACCCATACTGGATATGTATTTTAGATTTGACAGCTAATTAAAGAAGTTGTGTTACTGTATTTTCAGCGATTTTTTATTTTTCTTAGTGAGGGATCAAAGAATATGCATTAAATTTTGCGTGGTGAAAACCAACAGCATACTACAAGACACCAGTAATATCTTGAATAATACAAATAATAAATTTATAATCATAACAGACTCATTAAGTGCCGTTGAATCCATACAACAAATATATACCAAAAACAACCTGATCCAGAATATTCAAGATAACATCCACGAAATCCTCAGCACACGAAAAGACTTGACCATCCTGTGGGTACCATCCCACTGTGAGATACAAGGAAATGAAAAAGCTGATAAAGCAGCAAAAACAGCTACAAATTTACATTTAACAAACATTAAAGTACCTCACAGTGACATTAAGAATGAAATAGGTAGAACGGTGCTAGAAGAATGGGACAGAGCATGGAAAGAAATAAATAACAACAAATTACGAGGAATAAAAGAGGACACAAAAAAATGGCACACATTCAATAAAAGGAAACAACAGATAACGATTACCAGATTGCGCATTGGCCATACTCTAGCAACCCATAAATACATACTGGATAAATCCGATCCCCCAAATGCAACGTATGTAACACCTAACTTACCGTTAAACATCTCCTGATCGCAAGCCCAAAATATTCAAGAGAACGACAGAAAAATAAAATACCACCAACATTGAATGAAGCCCTCTCCAACAACATTGAAATAACAGAACGGATACTACAGTTCACACAAGAAACTGATCTCGCCCCACAGACATAAAACGAATAAAATATCAAAATATATGTATATACTTACTAGATACAAGGCCGGCTCACAGGTCGGGACTTCGGGGATTTTTCCCGAGGCCCCGCGCTTAAAGGGGGATATTTCTAGCAATTATTAGTAGCTAGGGCAAGTTTTTGACACCAAATGCATTATTTTCCCGAGGCCCCGCAAAACCCACAGCCGGCACTGACTAGATAAATTAATATGTATTATTTAATGTAACTATAATGTACAGGGACACTAATCACCTTTGTAGTGGATGTGTCTTAAATTGTTAAAATAAAAAAATAACAAAAATTCGCGTGAAAAATGAAATAAAGTGCTGTGGAAGTAGTAGAAATGTTGCAGAAGTCATTTGGTGAATCGAACATGAATGAACGAGCGATTACAAATGATATAAACGCTTACAAGATGGTGAATCAGTTGAAGATGATGATAAAGTTGGGAAATTCAGCACTTCAATCACCGGAAAAAAACATAGAAGAAGATAAGAAAAAATTCTTGATAGCCGTAGAATTACAGAGAAATTGTTGAAGAAATTGGTATCATATCCCAGCAAACATTCAACTAACGGCCGAATGCCGGCAAACTGCTTTTACTGTTGGTAAATTGCTGGCACCAAAAGTAAGTGCAACGCCAGTATTAATAATGTACTTCACATTTGTATTTCGCACTCCGTCTATACGAAGTACTTTACCAGCATTTTATAAGCACTCCTTATTTGTATTAATCCAAGCAAACATTTTTATATGGGCTATCGTCTCTTCTTCACTCATACTTTTTACTTAAAACTAAACTTTTTTTGAATGTAATAATTTGAAAAGTCTGATTGTACTTAGTCATAAAACGCCCTAACCGCGTGGCCTTGGTGGGCCAGTACAAGTTGATACGTGTTGGTGGACAGTTTGTCAAGATGTGTATTTAAATAGTTATTGTTTTGTGAACATTATATAGTTTTTTATTGTGATTTGTATGTGTTTTATTAGATTTAAGGACGTAGCTTACACAAACTGTTTCATGTTAAATTGTTTAATTTTTAGTTTAGCTAAATCATAGTTTTTTTCATGTAATAAAATTTTCAATTATTAATAAATCTGTTACAAGATTATAAATATGTCATTTAAAAAATATAATTTGTCATATTTTATTTTGAATAGTGACATCTTAAATATTTTGTAAATATAATACTAACCTAAAATAATACAAACTTAATCCAAAACTGTAAAGCTTTTTTTACAATATAACCCAGTTTCTAAAAGTCAGTAATACACTATAAAAATCACCAAAATAACCAGATCTAGTTTGTTCTTACAAAAGTGAACAGCTTATAGCATTAATACTTATAAAATTTGATAATTGAATTTATTTTAACAAGTATGATTTCTTTAGGTTGGCACTCTTCAAGTCAGGGGGATAAGATCCCAGCAAACATTGAACTAACGGCCGAATGCCGGTAAACTGCTTTTACGCTGGTACATTGCTGGCACCAAAAGTAAGTGCAACGCCAGTATTAATAATGTACTTCACATTTGTATTTCGCACTCCGCCTATACGAAGTACTTTACCAGCATTTTATAAGCATTCCTTATTTGTATTAATCCAAGATTATTTCTAGCGGGCCAGTGCTTATGTTTATAACTTTTTTTGAATGTAATAATTTGAAAAGTCTGATCGTTCTTAGTCATAAAACACCCTAATGGCGTGGCCTTCGAGGGTCGGTACAAGTGATATTCTGTGAGTACAAGTTGGGACGTGTTGGTGAACAGTTTATCAGGATGTGTATTTGAATAGTTATTGATTGTGAGCATTATACAGTTTTTTATTGTGATTTGTGTGTGTTTTGTTAGATTTAAGGACGTAGTTTACACAAACTTCTTCATATTAAATTGTTTAATATTTAGTTTAGTTCAATCATAGTTTTTTTCATGTAATAAAATTTTCAATTATTAATAAATCTGATACAAGATTATAAATATGTCATTTAAAAAATATAATTTGTCATATTTCATTTTGAATAGTGACATCTTAAATATTTTGTAAATATAATACTAACCTAAAATAATACAAACTTAATCCAAAACTGTAAAACTTTTTTTACAATATAACCAAGTTTCTAAAAGTCAGTAATACACTATAAAAATCACCAAAATAACCAGATCTAGTTTGTTCTTACAAAAGTGAACAGCTTATAGCATTAATGCTTATAAAATTTGTTTATTGAATTTATTTTAACAAGTATGATTTCTTTAGGTTGGCACTCTTCAAGTCAGGGGGAAAAGATGTGGTAGATAATACAAGACGAATATTGGCGAAAATTATTAGTCACCCCTTATCTTTAGGATGAAATTGGTTTGACCGAAATGGCAGAAAACCATTTTCTTAAAATTCTTCATTAAATTAATAAATTAAATAAACTAATTCCTGTTATTCCTGAAATTATATTTATTTAATATTTATAAATAAATCAATAAATTATAACTGTTAATTCAATTTACAATCGGCCAGTTTTACCATCGTTGAATAAATTTATTTAACAACTTAAGTTAACAATATCGCATCATTCTATTGACAGTGTTAATTTCTTCATTAATAGTTTAAAACCGATGCGATATTGTCAACTTTACTTGTTAAATAAATTTATTCAACGATGGTGAAAATGGCCAAATGATTATTTATTTTGCACCTAACCATTAATTTATTTTAATACTGGGTAAGTACACATATATTACATTTGAAACACTAGAGAGTAGGTATAATATAAGCACTAGTCTGTCAGAAATAAATCTTGCAACTAATGCGATTATTTTGCACTTTACCGTTGCTGGGCCAGCAACTGATACATCAATGGGCCAGCTAACGGCCACGGGGACACCGGGGTACTGGCCCAGTGCAAAATGCCAGCACTGGCCCAGTGCGAAATGCCAGCACTGGACCAATGCGAAATGCCAGCACTGGCCCAGTGCGAAATGCCAGCACTGGCCCATTACTTTCAATGCACTTTACCGTTGCTGGGCCAGCAACTGATACATCAATGGACCAGCTAAGGGCCACGGGACACCGGGGTACTGGCCCAGTACGAAATGCCAGCACTGGCCCATTACTTTCAATGCCGGCGAGTATGTGCTTTACCAGTACTGGTCCGGATAAAAATGTTTGCTGGGATGTGGTAGATAATACAAGCCGAATATTGGCGAAAATTATTAGTCACCACTTATCTTTAGGATGCAATTTTTTGGCCAAAATGGCAGAAAACCATTTTCTTAAAATTCTTCATTAAATTAATACATTAATGGCCAGTATTATAAAAACCTAACCAAAGGACCAACTATCTAGTTGCAAACTAAATTTAGTTGATAACTAATATAACAAGTTATTTAATTTCGGTATTATAAATCAGAACAGCCAACTAAGTAACTAGTTCACAACTAAAACAATTTAGTGTCAAGATTTACCGACCGAACGTTAGTTATACAACTGACCGGTAGATGCGTACCTATAATTTTGACATTGAAAAAGAATTTTGAAATGGAAAAAAAACGGGATAGAGGTAAAAACTATACAGAAATTGAAAAAAAGCAATTAGTTGATATAGTACATAAATATAAAAATGTAGTGGAAAACAAAAAAACTGATAATGTTAGTGTTATTGAAAAACTAAATTATTGGAACATAATTGCGGTAGAGTTTAATTCAATTGCACAAAATGGCAACAGAAGCAGTACCCAATTAAAATTATTGTACGAAAAGTTAAAGAAAAAAGCAAAGAAAGATAAGGCTGAAGAGAAGGTAATAAATTAAATAAAAATAAAATACAACCACAGCTGATTTATATTGTAATTTTCAGGTAGAGATTTACAAGACGGGAGGGGGTGTAGTGAAAAAAATATGTAGCGCGTTGAGCGAAAAATGTTTATCGGTGGTAGAAATAACAATGTAGAAATTGTAAATACATTTGATAGTAATGCGCCTCTGGATATTTTATTAAAAAGAGATATTCCAGTAATAATAGAAGATTCTGTCAGTCCTGATACCTTAGAAGATATTACAGAAGAGATGCCTATACCGTTCCATAGTAATTTAAAAAATACGCCAATATCCGTTAGATCTGGGCCATCTAAAATTTTAAAATCTGGTGTACCGTATTTTAAAGCAAAATGTATAAGTGACAAATCAGAAAAAGAAAATGTAAAATTAGATATTCTAAAAATAAGAAAAGAAAGAGAAATAATAACAAATGATATGTTGTTAATTGAAAAAAAAAAAAAAATTAGAGTTAATAGAAATTAAATTAAGACTGAAAAAAGAATATAATTATGAGGAAACTTCTGATAGTGACTAATGTACCTATTTTAAATTTTGTAAAATACAATTTTTCCTTTGACAGTGTAATTTCAGTTATAATATAAAATAATAATATTTATAACACATGTTTAGATATTTAATTTTTATTTTTATGTAAATACACTATTAATAATTGCAGTACGAACAGAAGCATTATTTGCAATGCTTTGAACATGTACTTCATTGTGATCATTATTGTCATCCTCCTCATCACTGTTGTTAATATCGTCGCTAAAATCATTTAGTTTTCTTGCTATATTATGTAAAACACATACAGCTATAATTATTGCTGGTACCTTTTTTACCGAGACTCTTAAACCTAATGACAAGCATGGGAATCTTCTTTTTAATACACCAAACATTCTTTCAACTGTGTTCCTTGTCGTAATATGTTTTCTGTTATATTTTTTCTCAGCTCTAGATACTGGGTTACCTAATGGTGTCAACAAATATTTACGACAAGGGTAAGCACTGTCCCCTAGTAGATACTTATCTTGAAATTCATTATTTTCAAACCTTGCTCTTATTAATGAATTGTCAAATATGTTGCTGTCGTGTGTTGATCCTGGCCATCTAGCTACAACGTCTATAATATTTAATTTTGCATCACAGATCATTTGCACATTAAGAGAAAACCAGCCTTTTCGGTTTCTGAACACTTCTGCATTATCTCCTCCAGGAGACTGCATTCTTATATGAGTTCCATCGACTGCACCAATAACATTCGGAAATCCAGCTATTTGAAAAAAATCCGCTGCAATTTGATTCATTTCCTTCTGGCAATTCGGCATTTTTATAAAATTCTCACTTAATGAGGCTAATGCACTACTGACCTTATGTATTATTCTGCCAGCAGTAGATTTTTTAATATTAAAATGATCCCCAATATTTACTTGAAAAGAACCACTTGAATAAAATTTTAATGCGATCAAGAGTTGATCCAAAGCTGATATTGACATATTTCTGTTTGTTAAGGGCTTTATTTGATTATGAATTAATTCTAAAATTGACAAAACAGTATCTTTTTTAAACCGAAATCTGTGTTCAAATTGTTCTTCGTTATAATAATTAAAGGGGTGTCTTCTTTCAAGAAATTCTCTTGGCTGACTTCTTCTTAAATTTTCATCATTATCACTGTCAGAAATACTGCTTACGGATGGTGATGAAACACTACTGACAGATGATACACTACTGACAGATGATACTGATGACATAATATGTAAATTTTGTGTTGATTATATATATAAATCTATTAATATGTATTTTTTTCTTTTATGTACAATATTATTACTTTGCAGTTATTATTATCAAGTATATATTTTAATATAAATAATATAAACAAGTTATTTCCATGTAAACAAAATGCTTACTATTTAAATTTAATACAAATATAGTTGCCAACTATAATTTAGTACCCAGAAATTCTGTCAACTAGTTTAGTTTGTAGATTTAGTTGGGAACTTTTTTAAACCAACTTTTATAATACCGAAATCTATGGGTTAAATTAGTTTAACTCTTAACTAAAATTTAGTAGCAAACTATTTTGCTTTATAATACCGGCCATAAATAAACTAATTCCTGTTATTCCTGAAATTATATTTATTTAATATTTATAAATAAATCAATAAATTATAACTGTTAATACAATTTACAATCGGCCAGTTTTACCATCGTTGAATAAATTTATTTAACAACTTAAGTTAACAATATCGCATCATTCTATTGACAGCAATGTTAATTTCTTCATTAATAGTTTAAAACCGATGCGACATTGTCAACTTTATTTGTTAAATAAATTTATTCAATGATGGTGAAAATGGCCAAGTGAGTATTTATTTTGCACCTAACCATTAATTTATTTTAATACTAGGTAAGTACACATATGTTACATTTGAAACACTAGAGAGTGGGTATAATATATGTACTGGCCCAGTGCGAAATGCCAGCACTAGCCCAGTGCGAAATGCCAGCACTGGCCCAGTGCGAAATGCCAGCACTGGCCCATTACTTTCAATGCACTTTACCGTTGCTGGGCCGGCAACTGATACATCAATGGGCCAATAACGGCCACGGGGACACCGGGGTACTGGCCCTGTACGAAATGCCAGCACTGGCCCATTATTTTCAATGCTGGGGACTATGTGCTTTACCAGCACTGGCCCGTATAAAAATGTTTGCTGGGATGGTTCGTGCGAAGAAAATTTCACTGATGTTTTGGGCATGAGGCGAGTGGCAGCAAAATTTGTTCCGTAATCGGTAAATTTTGAACAAAAAATGTGAAATCGCTCAGGAAATAGATGATGTCGTCAACGACTCAACATTGTTCCAGGTTCCAGCGCATCATAACGGGCGACGAAACGTCGGTGTATGGTTATGATATCAAGACAAAGGCTCAATCATCTGAATGGAAGCTTCCAAATGAACCAAGAAACTCACAAAATTTGATTGAATGTTAAAGTTCTTCTCATTGTTTTCTTTTCAATTATCGTGGTATTGTGTACTATGAATTTTTACCACAAGGTATTACAGTTACTAAAGAATACTATTTGAGTTTTTTACGTCGAATGCATGAAGTTATTCGTAGAAAACCACAAGATTTAAGGAAGGACAATTTTGGAAATTGTACCATGATAACACACCAGTTCATACTTCATTGCTTGTTCGAGATTTTCTGTCTAAAAATAGCACCGCAACCACCCTATTCACCAGATATTGCCCCATGTGACTTTTTTCTTTTCCCAAAGATGAAAACATGAAACAAAGGTTCTATCCAAAAAATGCAGTCTAGGGCTCTAAGTAAGATAAGTTCGTGTAAATCTTGAAAAAAAAAAAAAAATGATGCAAAGCTCATTGTTGTGAACCAAAATAGTACAAATTGATTATTTAAACAGTTTAGTTTTTCAAAAAATATCGAAGTTTTTGTATACATGTTTTTTTTTTTTTTTTTTTAATTTCATGTAAGATATTAAATGAAAACTCTTCATACTTAGACAACCAGGATCATCGAAAGACGGGGGAAGCCAGTATAAATTACCAGGGCACAGACTGCAAGTCCCGAGATAAGATTCTGTTTTTACAAATCACTATCCAATTTTATTATTTGTGATATCAGGGCTCAAAATAGAAAATGCACTAACAGGAGTACCACTTAATAATTGCTGTGCTACTAAACAATATAATAACATTATTTTTTACAGTGTTTCTAGGCCCGCGCCGCAATCCCGATTTGACAGTACTCTTTTGCATTTTTTTCTTTATAAGATTAATAAATAAAACACTCGGTAAGTTTCACAAATATCAGTTTAATATACTCTATACGTATTTCGGCAGTGACGCCATCAACAGGAGTTTCAATTACAAACTAAACTTATTTTTTAACAAATACATTTAGTGGGAACAAATATTATGGTAGGGAATACAAGTGTAAACCATATTGGCAGATAAGGGAAAAAAGAGAAAAAAGTTATTTACCGATTTATTAGGGGTGAGTTGTAAACGTCAATCTGGTCATTCATTAAGGGAATTCCAGAGTTAATATTTTTGTGAATTTCTCTGTATTCTAAAAGGTTCAGTTTAAGGCTTTTATTGTGTATGTGTAGGATTTTGAAGTCATTGACGGAAAGGTTATGATTATTGGAAATCATATGTTCTGCTATGTTGGACTGTTCTACTTTATTATTTTGGATGGCTTTCAAATGTTCACCAAATCTTGTAGCAAATTTTCGACCAGTTTGGCCTATATATATTGTTGAACAATCTTGGCACGATGCTTGATAAACTCCACTTTTGTTGTGTAAATCAGTTTTATCTAATTTATTATTAACGAGTAAATTTTTAATTGTATGTTTATTATAAAAGGCTGGGGTTATATTTGATTTCTTTAATTTTGATCCTATTTTGAAACTAACCTGGCCGTAAAAGGGTATTTTTTTATAAATTTTTGTATCAGGTATACTTAGGGGATAAAAATATGTTAATAAAAGTTTTTTGCGCTTTTTTCTAATAATTTTGTCAATTTCAGCCTTGTTATAACCGTTATTAATTGCAATTTTGTAATTAATTTTTGTAATAATTTTTTTTTCTTTACTTATGTATTTAGCTGTCATCAGTTATCAGTGTATTGGGTCCCTTTGTAACGTTTATATTGTAATTGTAATTCCTCGGGTTGTCTTCATAATATTTTCCTCCCACATTCTCATAACGTGTCCTCTTTACTGTGACCTTTTCTATATATATTTTTTTAATAAAAGTATCACGTGAATAAAATATTTACTGCTTCAGAAATTTCTTAGAGGAATTCTACTTATAATTAACTAAAACCACTTAAATTAACAAAAATTATAATTGATCATAAATTTATTTAAGAAACAAAATAAATGATATTTATTAATCATGTTTATATCATATTTAAAACGAAATATTTGCCTAAATAAGAAATAGAAATGATAATTAGATAAAATTTTGGATATAATACCAACATTAAACCATTATCTTATGCCATAAAAATAAAAGTTAATAATGAAATAAACATTGGATTGCGATATAAATTAAAAAGACGTCAATTTTTGTAAAATATAGCGGAGCTAAAACTCGTTTTGCAATATCTACCATCAGTAAATATAAGAAGAATACACAGTCTTTTGTCATAAACGTCGTTGGCTTTTTATCTTTAGACACATCTACCTTTAAAATAAATGATATTTATATTTAAATTTCTAGTTTCATTATAATTTATAATTCATAAAAATTTTGTATCTCTGACTCTGTTGTTTTATGGGTAGTCAAATGTTTTGAAACAAAATTGCAAAACTTCCTGCTATTATTTTGTAGTAACATTTTTAATTACATTCAGATCAATTCTGTAAAAATTTACTGTGTAGTAACGTAATAATGCCTTTCATTCATGGCAGTAACTGACCTTGCTCTTAGAGACACATTTAGTTACTATTTTCATAGTAACTGAGTTACAGAATTGGTCTGATTGTTTAAGGCTATGATTCGTGGTTATTGCAATAGGTCTAGTATTTTAGTTTTTTTACTTTTAAACAACGAAGAATCACACAATGCAAATAAAAGGAACATGTACTATTTGCCATCTTTAATGTCTTCTATGTCATCGGTTAGAAGTGTTCAAATAATAATATAATATTAATAATAATAATATTTATTCATTGATCACAATACAATACAATTAAATAGTTTGCAGTCAGTCAAGAGAAATCAAGCAAATAGTGTAGATTTACAGAAAAAGAGTTACACATAGATACAATTATTACTACGGTTGTGGTTAATGTTCCGTATAAGTCCACCAGGCATAACTCGTCAGACAGAACGTGTATGCTAGTTGGAATGAGATTTGGTCTTGACGAAGCGCCGCCCCTTTCTTTCAAAACATAACATTTACGATTCTGAAATCTAAATAAGTACTTGATAGTTATACGTTTTTAAATCCAAGCAATTATTTAATAAGTGTTTGTTAACATTTAGCTCGTATTAAGGTTTTTAAAGAAAAACTTGAATAACGAAATTTCAGTATTTATACGCTTAAAGTCATATTTAAATAGTTTGAATGAGATTTATAGTATACATATGTTGAAAAACACTAACCTTATTAAAAGAGAGAATCCTCAAATTATCAATATATTCCGACCTACCAATTTTATGTCTAAAATAGGACATTCCGTTTTTCATCGCATTCATACATACCAAATTATGTAAATGTATTAAAAATGTATAAAGCATTTATATATCTTCAATATATGCAAACAAACAATGATAAAACTAGTAGGCAAATCCAGAGCCGTGAAAATCGCCACAGAATACCTTTTTATATAAAATTATCCATCCTTTTTATAACTCTTTGAAGTTGTACGCGATAAAATTTATCACATTTTGGGTTTAAATTTGGGAAAAATTGGATAGCATTTAGATCACATTGCAATTATATAAATCAGGGGTCTGGGAACTTTTTAGGACATTTACATTCATACACAATCAGATCCTCATTCATACACCACCTTAACACCTCTTTCATATCCTTATTCTCCATATTACTTAAAAAATTGAAATAATTATCAGCTATTTTCCAAGTTTCAGGAACTAACTATGTAAATAACACCTGTGTAGACACCGTCCTCCCTTGATTCTAAATTGCACAAAAGTTGTGTCTGATTACACCGAGCACATATGCAAGAATGATTACTATTGGTTCCTCACTCTTACATATATTCTATTCTAAACATACAGCCTAGTTCTAATTTGACGCGGTGGACTTATACGGAACATTAACCATTACTACTTAAATCAGATACAAAAAATCTAATGATAATTCTAAAAATTTAAATCAAAATATTAGGACACAGAGTACAATGAATTTTGAATTAACACATACTTCATAAACGCTTCAAATTTATTTTGGGGTAAAATTCTTACTGACTCTGGCAATTTATTAAAGAATTTAATGGCGTAGTAGGTAGTGCTATTTCTGGATTTTGATAGACAGCTGAATTTAGCATATACATATATCATTCTTGTATCTAGTATTATGATTATGAATGTCATTAAACGATTTAAAGTCGTTTTTATTTTTGTAAAATAAAAATAAATGGAAGTAAACTGCTGACATTTTGCTTAGAAACGCCCCCCCTACGAGTGACGCAGGCAAAAGATGGGTCCGGTAACGCGGACCACTAATAATAATTGTTGGTTCATTTTTTGCGAGAAAACAAATATATTAAATGTGTTACTTAATACATAACTGGTAGATGTAAGGTCAGTAAATTATCGTGGTAGACAAGAAGTCGGTATACACCGAATGTCTGTATATAAAATGTCGTAGACGTAAAGTCTGTGGACGAGTTGTCGTGGAACCCTGTACACCTTTTTACTGCAATTGAGGTTACGGTAAAGTCGTGATCACTTGTTGTAAGTTGTGGTTACATGAAAACACGTTTTTGTTACAGAACGGTAGTCACACCTGACAGTTGATAAAACAGAAAAGTGAACTGTCATTTTATTAACATGATAGGTCACAGGGAACACTTAAGATCGCAGCACTATATGCGGCAAAAGCTGGAACACTCGAGAATGACATTAAACGATTACTTGTGTATTTGATTACATGGTGAAAAAGAACACGAGTTGTACTTTTCTATTTTCCAAGACTTTTTAAGCCATTTTTTTTATTTAAAGGTAATCTACGATTTACAAGATATGTGATAATATACTATTCTAAAGAAATTTCAAGGAAACTTTTAGTTTTTCATTGTATTTTCAATTCTTTTTGACTCTCTGTCAAAATGTTATTAACAAAAATATGTTAAATATATTAGTAAAAAATAAAAATCTCTGCCTGAAGAAGTGGAAGGGCTTTTTAATCCAACAGAATTAGAAGTCATTCAAACCCGCTTTTTGGAAAATATTCTCCAATGCCAAAAATCAACTCCTAACAGTATGCTACGTGTCGAAACAGGTATGACACATATTTCTCCTTTAAACAAGCAATGCCTTAATTGGTGCACAAGAGTTCACAATTTTCTAGCTGAAAATGGTCAAGAAAGCATGTGGACATCAGGACCCATTGACATAAACCTAGTCCTTGACATGTATAATAAAACACTTCAAGAAAACGATATACAAGCTTTGAAAAACTTAAGGTACAATGTCTTTTATAAGAACCTCAGAAATTCCCTATACCTAAGTTTGGCTGTACCAATAATTAAGACTAGGACACTGGCCCAGTTTAGAATGTCATATAAAAGAGAAATACGGGTAATTATTGGAAATATATGCTACAAACTGGATGCTACAAACTGGATGAATGTCATTAAACGATTTAAAGTCGTTTTTATTTTTGTAAAATAAAAATAAGTGGAAGTAAACTGCTGACATTTTGCTTAGAAACGCCCCCCCCCCCCTACGAGTGACGCAGGCAAAAGATGGGTCCGGTAACGCGGACCACTAATAATAATTGTTGGTTCATTTTTTGCGAGAAAACAAATATATTAAATGTGTTACTTAACACATTTATTTTATTTGTAGAAAATTACAGAAAGTTTACAGAAAATAAACAAAATATAAATTATTTACAGAAAAAATGTACATAAAGATAACTAAAAAACTGCAAAAAACATATACAAAAATTTTCGCGGACCAATAAATTTTTTCTGCGGACCACCTGTTGAGTAACACTGGTCTAAACCACTGTAAATAATTTAAAATTTTGTAAAAACCACTGTAAGCAGTTAGCTCGACCTCGCCTTATAGAAACGGAACAGCTACAACTCGAGAGCTCGACTTCGATGCTCGGATATGTACTCAAGTTAGTACTCGAATAAAATGTACTAGAGTAGGGGTTCTTAAACTTATGTAGTCCGAGGACCACCTCTTGAACAACATTTTTTTTGCAGACCCCATCCCTACCCTAGGCATTTTTCGTCGTTCTTGAGACTTAATTTCTGGCTCAGTAATCTCATAGGCACTATGTTATAATAAATATTGGTAAAAATGTATCGCTGGTTATTTTAATAAATGGTCTTGCGCATTTATAGAGACATTTTTATTAACATATAGAATAAAAACATAAAATTAATAAAAATAGTAGTAAAAAGAATTAGAAAAATTACAAATTATAAGTTAAGGTCATACAAACATTTCTTGGTCAAATATTGGTCAAAATAGATCTTATTATAATATATTTTCTGTAAATAATTTGCAGTTGAATAAAAATAATTAAATTTTTACTAATTATTGTTTAGTTATGTCAATAACTAGTTAGATAACAACAAATACAAAAAGTCTTGACCATGTAGGATTTTTATTAAATGAGTTATTTGAATAAAAGCGAAAAGTTGGGGATGTAAAGTTAATGTCAAAATTGTTTCGCGGACCCCCAGGGGTCCGCGGACCACAGTTTAAGAACCGCTATTCTAGAGTACTAGACTAAAGTAAATTGTATTCGAGTACTAAACTTGAGTAAAATCTACTCGAGTACTGAACCGTATACTCAGTATTCGAGTATCAAAATGTCAATACTCGAGTTGTCCGAGTACTTTGGAGAACCGAGTCCGTTACCGAGTCTACTCGACTCGGCGCATTACTACCCGAAAAGCTTACATAAAATCTGAGGAAGAAGTAAAAAAACCAAAAACATAATATAGCCTTAAATACGTTCCGCAATAAAAATGAGTTAATAATGGCTTAACGGTCTCTTAACTGGGAAACAATTGAATACTAAATAAACTAACTTTCCTTAACTAATTTTCCTTATTTCTAAGAAATTTTCTTACCTCGTTTTCCGTCTCATATTGGAACCAAAGATTCATAATTCACTGATTCATGTCACCATCCACTAGACACGTAATGCATAGCTAGTAGCTAGATGGGTCGGTGATGTGCGCGTGTAATTGAGCGTGAACGTGTGTCACGTGCGTGACGCGTGACTCCCATGATGGATAAACAATGTAAGCTTTTAAACTGATTGCTCAATGACGTGATTCACGCTAATTGATTGTGGGTTTCATTTCTAACAGTGTTTTCATTTAAATTTTTGTAATGCATTTTTTGAATCACTAGATTAGTAGGTATTCTCTTTTGATTTTATTTTCAAATTACGAAAGAAATTATAATAATATTTTTGACGTAGAATACGTCTTTGTCCGTAGTTGTATGGGGGTTGTACCCGGAAATCCTGCTTGACAAAATTAGGACAGATTACAAATGTTTATTCCTACTTGTATAATAGTCGGAAGCACATGGCAATTCGCGACTAAAATTACCGAAACGGCACCACTTCGCCTTCCGAACCTTTGACACGAAAATGGATAGTCGTCAACTGCCAACCTATGTAAACAATATTGGTTTATAATCAATTTTTGGTCAAATTTATGTCTTTTTGCTGCTTACAGTATATTTGAATTATAACTGAGTATTAAAAAGTGTACAAACATATATATAACGGGTGTTTTTTTTAGAGGTATAGAACTTTAAATTGCAATAAAACAACGATGGATTATTCGATTGACATGAATTTTTTTTTATTCGAAAGATAATCTTGTGGCATTACATTAAATCATACCAACAAGACGGCGCAACATGTCACACAGTTCGTGCCACAATCGATTTATTGAAAGACATGTTTGGTGACCGCCTAATTTCACGTTTTGGACCTGTGAATTGGCCTCCAAGATCTTGTGATTTAACACCGCTGGACTACTTTCTGTGGGGCTATGTAAAGTCATTGGTCTATGCGGATAAGCCACAAACGCTTGACCATTTGGAAGACAACATTCGCCGTGTTATTGCCGATATACGGCCACAAATGTTGGAAAAAGTCATCGAAAATTGGACGTCCAGATTGGACTACATCCGAGCCAGCCGTGGCGATCATATGCCAGAAATCATATTTAAAATGTAATGCCACAAGATTATCTTTCGAATAAAAAAAAATTCATGTCAATCGAATAATCCATCGTTGTTTTATTGCAATTTAAAGTTCTATACCTCTAAAAAAAACACCCATTATAATACGTATTTTATAATAAAATTAGCTGTTTGTAAATGAATATTTTCAGAGGTTATAATGTTGGTGTTAAGTTATATTCACATAGAAAATAAAATATCATACTCGTACATTGAACTTAAATCATTTATTTGAATACTTGATATTTACATATACCTCTAGAAATTTTATAGAAAGAGAACTGGTAATTTATTTTACTAACAAAACTGTCTGATATTTGCAAACTAACACGCTTACGGAACACTCTCATGAAATAACAAGGGGTTTTATTTATATTAACAATAGTTTAGTCAAAATTAAACAATTTTCTCGACGACCACTATATAATTTACCAATTCTAAAACCAATTTTAACTACAGAAAGTTAATATTCTAACACAAGAGTTGGAATGTTATTCTAAAACACTTATCTTCTTATGCATTTTGCGTGTATTTCATTCCATCACTTGTTATGAAACAACTATTCCAAGATTGTTGTCATTTGTTTTTGTAGGGTTACATTAAAATATATGCAATGTTTACATTAAATAAATGCAACATAACTTCCTAAAAAGTATTAAAATTGTGTCCGATGAGCGCTAAATTAAATTAAAATTAAACAAATAATAAATAAAGAAATAAGTTTAATTAATTGATCAATTTGTTATGTAATATAGATTATTTTTTAAGATAAAATGTTTGTTAAAATAATTATTTGTTAATTTATTTTTCTTTCTGGTGGTCGTGGAGAAAGTAGGGTCTGTGACTCGGTTGGAAGAGAAAATTCGATGCTCGTGGTTCCTCAAGCTCGCCTGCGGCTCGCGCTCTGGGTATTCCACTCGCATCGAATTTTCTTATTCCAATCTTGTTACAGAATATACTATTCCTACACATGTGAGACAGGGAAAAATGAAAAATTCAACTTTAGATTATAACAGCTTGTTTAAAATCATCTGAATAGTAGAAATTCTTGAATTACTACTATACATATTTATTACTCTTTGATACCTTAAAAAAAAAGACGTATAACGATAGCCTACTGATAGAGTTCATGAGTGCAAGCTCCTTAAGAACGCAACTCGGTTATATCAGCTGTTAAAATTTTTTTATTATATTTTTAATATCAAAATAAGACATACACAATCTTAGTCATAAACACAAAAAAAAAAAAAAATCCATAACATTACTAGCCCTAATTTAGCCATGAATTAAAAAAATAATTAATTTTATCAAAAACACAAAAACTGCAATATATTCCAAAACCGAAATCTGATTTCCGGTTTAGATCAATGTACATAACTTATATTTTTTTCAGATTTTTAGTTTAACCCCTTTCGGTTAAAGGGTACGGGGCAGTGATTTTTTTAGTACATTTTTGTAAAAATCGTATTAAAAAAAATAAATAAATAAAAAACTAATTTTGTTCCTTAATCCAGCGTTTCTCAACCGGGCTGCGGCCCATTGGGGCGCCGTGAAAGCTTCAACGGGGGGCCGCGAAGTCATACAAGATCGAAACATAAAAATGTAATAATAATGCAATCAATCTTGCAAGATATAAGTTTTATTCTTATTTATAAATATCTTTCATTTATATTTATAAAAATACCTTTCATAGCATATATAAAATAAATGTTTTATTTATTATTATATCTAATATACTTATTTTGCCAATAATTTGAACTACAAGCTATATCAAACGTTTGAGCGGAACTAAATTAAATTTTAATTTTCTTAAGTTGTCACTATTTAACTTTATGAGGTAAACTTAAAGAGATTCTTTACTTCACAAATTATTTTATTTTCACTATACGTACATTTCAGCTATGAAGTAGCCATCTTCAGTAGTTGAATAAAACAACTACTCGTTTTATTCAACTACTGAAGATGGCTACTTCGTAGCCGAAATGTACGTATAGTGAAAATAAAATAATTTGTGAAGTAAAGAATCTCTTTAAGTTTACCTTATCCTAAACTTCACGTTAACTCAACAATTAATATTTATTTAACTTTATAATGAGTAAAGTGAGCTTTTTCTAAACAAAATGATCAAAAGCTTCACTGAATTGATAAAAGTTAGTAGATTTGAAAATTTAGTTCCGCTTAATCCAAAGAGACAGACTATAAGTTAAATAAAGTGTCGATTTATGGGTTTCTGTGACAATGGTTCGCTTTGGAAGTACTTAAAGTACTCTCAAATAGTTACGACCACAGTACATAGAGTAGTTTCACTCTACCGTTTTTCTGTACCAGATTTTTCATGCGCATGTGTGAATCCTGGTTAGGACGCGCAGTTTTGCGAAGTGAATAAATTAAAAAATATTAAATATTATTTTATATTTATTATTATACTACTTTCAATAGTTTTTGTATAATATTTTTATAATTAATTAATAATTCATTTTAGAGTCATAAAATGCAAAATTCTTTTGTTAGTTGTCATATAAAGCTTATTTGTCCGTATCCATACGCGTAATAGTCTGTATCGTTCTTTAGAATTTTGGTTAGGACGAGGTAGCTCGAGGTCACGAAAATATGGTACGCCAACATCAAAGCTTCCGACACGAGTCGGCTTACTGATTCTACTGTGGTACGACTTCAGTGTGCAATATTTTTTACTATGCTCCAAACTATAGAAAACTCAAGAGTAAGAATGTACTTTGAACACTTAAACAAAAATACTTTACTTTAAGTCGTTATAGGGAATATAATAGTCATATAAAAATAACACAATTTTTATCAACCGTAAAAGGTATTAACAAAATGTTTAAGTTAAAGTTGTTTAAGTTTTTTTCAAAAGCTGTATCCATAGTTACCCAATAAGACATACGTTCCCATTTAAAAATTCGAAATTGTCCTTGATATTTTGAACCGGTTTATTTCGGAAAATTTCAATACTTCCATTTTTTCGGATAAATTTTGGTTATCAAAATTTTGTCCAACTTGCTCACATGTCGCCTTTTCGAGAAAAATAGTGTTTCTTCTGTAGGGGGGGGGGGCGCAGACAATATTTACACAATTTTGGGGGTCCCATGCTCGAAAAGGATGAGAAACACTGCCTTAATTTATATCTTAAGAGCTTTTTTTTTGATACCGCACAACAAATTTTAAAAACATACATATTTTTTCAACGACACATAAAAATTGATATTATTCGAAAAACTAATCTGATCCAAAAATTCGTATTGAACTATTCCGGTTCCCATTTTAGATGAACCCCTCTGGGAAATAGGGTGGGGACAAAAAAATTTTTTTGCATAATTTTGTCAAAAATACAATAAAAAAGAAGATTTTTTCAAAAATCAAAATTTGCTTGTTTATCCACGTATTCAGAGGTTTCATTTGATGCCCCACTCAAAATTAAAAAAAAAATATTTGTTTTCATGTATTACATACATATTTGTTTATTTTTATCTGGGGATGTGTTTTTTTGAACTCTCAGTATTTTTTCTATATGTGGGTCTAGTCAAAGAGTTTTATAAGCATGCAAAATTGCAGCTTTCTATGTTCAGCCGTTTGGTTACAATTTCTACCGTATAGACAGACAGACAGAAACACGAGTGACATTATAAGGGTTTCTTGGTGGCAGTGGCAGCGCTAGCGAGGTGTCTGGGGGGGGGGGGGCACAAAAATTGCTTGGAGAAAAATGTATTTTAGAAGTGAGGGCCTTTTTTTTAATTCATCACTTGTATTTTCATGTGTAAAAGATAAAAAAAAATATTTCAAATATTGCCTTCCCCCCCAATTTTAAGAGCTAGCGCTGCCACAGCTTGGTGGTCATACCTACAAAACTCTAAAAAAAACCTTTTTACTTACCCCCGTTTTGGTCATAAAATTTGCTTGTCTTTATAAGTGTCTGCAAAGAAGTTTCGACACAATCTTCCTATATATATACAATCTTAATATATAATAGCTTTGATTTTCCACACCCTCTTTCTTTTATTGTAACAGATGTCACTTAACAAATGAAATCATGCTATGTAATTTGGTTATGTTCTTGTCATAACATCATTGGATGTAAATTATTAATCTAACACAAACATAAATCTGTTAATGTGATATGCTTACCTTCAACTTCATTCTTCAATAATGTACGTGCCACTTCACATTCACATTTGTTATTAATATATTCTTCTTATTTATCCTTTGATTTTTTACCCTTTATCTTTATGCTAATAATTTTCTAAAAATGATCCACTTTAGAAAATATCAACTGGAATATCTTTTATGTTCTGACAAAAAAATAAAATAAATAAATAAATAAGTGAAGTGTGAAATTTCATACATTTCAGGGTTTTGTAGGTATTTAATAAGTAAGAAGCCAACATAATACTGGATGTCTAGGAATATTTGTTCTATAATCACATCAAAATCGACAGTTTTTTGATAATCACTTTTATTCGGTATTTGCGAACTAAGAGCTTCCGTTTAATTTTTTTAAACAATATTTAAATAATATGCCAAAAATCCCAGCTTTTTTTCTGCATTTTCTTCGTATTCAAGTCTTCATTAGATTAATAAGAAATATATAGATAAATGGCTTTATTTTTCAATTTCAGAAACGTATTTGTCACTATTAATAATGTGTTATTTTATTTATAAGTATTTCATTACTTATATTAAGGCTGCGTATAACCCCCGGAGGTTACTAGTTTCTTATACAAAACTAACAATCTGAAATAAAATTAGTATCAACCTATACATCAAATTTTGCACCGAATTTGTATCTATCTAATATGATAGTTTTAATTGTAGAAACATTTATTGTAAAAATATTATCGCTCAATAACTTAAAAATAGACATCAGCGATATTATTCTGTAATTTTTTAAATCAATTTGTGGGTTTCGAATAACTTTTATATTTATATAGTTTTGTGTAGAAATGTTCAAATAATACGTCAATTTTTTTTCGACTTGATTACTTATAGTTTAGAGCCTTCGTCGAAAAATATTATACTTAAAGATAATAGAATGCCACTTGGTACACGTATTCTTCACGAAAAATAAATCATTTTTGCTCGTAACACCAATTTTGAAAACCGCGGCAGATTCAAGAGGGCGGCAAAAATAGATTACGAAGTACAATAACTGTAAGTAATTTTCACAATACAACAAAATAGCTAGAATCATATTTGTAGAATAAAGCTTTAGGTACAATTTGCCGCTTCGTACGCAAATATGCGTCGATTGGTTTACAAGATGGCGTCTATAATGCAATTTGCTTATTTACAACTACCTAACAGTTTTTTCTACAATTAAAAATATCCTATTAGATAGATAAAAATTCGCTGCAAATTTTGATATATAGATTGTTATTAATTTTATTTCCGATTATTAGTTTTGTATAAGAAACTATTGAGGACTATAGGGTTGTGCGCCGCCTTAATGATAAGTACCTTAATAACCAAAATCTAAGGTAATTCAAACAATAGGTTGACTCACAGCGCATAATAGTATAATAAAATAACTGAACGCTACACTCTACAGTGTCGAGTGTAGTGTTGTGTGTGTAACTTGGTTTGCAACTATTAAAAAACAATATTTTTTTATATTTTAAATTTCAAAAAGACACACACTATCTTAGCCATAAATACAAAAAATCCATAATATTATTAGCCATAATTTAGCCATGTTTAAATAATTAATTTTGTCAAAACTACAAAAACTGCAATAAGTATTTTTCAAAAACGTAATCTAATAAAATATTCCTCTCGTACGTTTCCGGCTTATATCAATGTACATTACCTATAATTTTTTCAGATTTTTAGTTTTTATTTAGTCAAGAACTTTTTTATCACATTTTAAGCTAAAATCGTGTTAAATAAACGATTTTTAAAAAACTACTTTTTGTTTTCTACGTCTTAAGAGCTTCCTTTTGATACCACCCAATAAATTTTAAAAAATTATTTTTTTTCACATACCTATTTTGATCACATAAAAATCATTATTTTTCTAAAAACCAATCTGATCAAAAATTCCTGTTGGACTATTCCGGTTCCCATCAATATTTATCATGGGGATTTTTTTAGATTTTCAGATCAACCCTTCTGAGAGATAGGGCGGGGGACAAAAGCTTTTTGATATTATAGGCAAAAATCACATAAAAAAAATTATTTTTCAAAAATAAAAATTTGCCTGTTGATCCATGCATGAAGAGGGTTCATTTGGTATGCCACTCCAAATATTAATAAAATATTTATTTTTTTATTAAATACATAATTGTTTATATTTATCTCGGAATGTATTTTTTTGAACTCTCAGTATTTTTCCTATATGTGGGTCAAAAAGTTGTACAAATTTCAATTTTCTATGTTAAGCCGTTTGGCTACAATTTCTACCGTATAGACAGAGAGAAACATGAGTGTCGTTATAAGGGTTTTTTTGTGACCATACATACAAAACCCTAAAAAAGCTCTAAAATATAATAGGGGATACGCATAAAATTTGTATTTCCTTAAAACATTATTTTGATATGTTAATGTTAGTTATGTCACCTAACAAATCAAAAATTACATTTTAATTAATATTATAGCCAAATTTTTGAATTAAAATATTGTAAATTTGAAATAAGCCGACCACGGAGCGAAGGTTGCCGAGTAAAAACGACTGAGTATGACGTCAAACGATAGGGGTTTCACATCACAGATACAGCTACAACATAATCTTTACACGTGTGTATATTGTATTGTTTGAGAGTTTTGTATTTGTTTTTAAACAATTTTTTACGCATTTATTATTAAAATGGCAGATAAAGATTTTGTTAGGGCTCAGAGTGATAATTTACCCAACATTGATCCATTTATGCTCATGGAATATATGAAAAATAATGAATGCTACAGTGCTGAAGAAATACGTGGTGTCAAAGCAGACCTGTAAGTAATTTTTATTTTATATTCTATAACTTTATGTAAACAAACGCTGCAACTCTGTAAAATGTAAATATTTATGTAATTTAGATGTCAGAATTTTACTACATTGTTTACATGAAGTTACAAAACGTTAGAGGCATAATTGAAATACTGCAATATAAGTTATCTATTTTAATATAAAATTTAATTCGGTAAACATGTATAAATTGTTTTTATAGAATTAAACTTTATTTTAATTAAAATCACTCTAACTTTACATAACCTATAAAAGTTATACAAATAAGTTCACAACAGACTATGTACGCCGGTAAGCTAGTAGTGTCATGCGTCTGTTAGAAGGGGTATGACGTCACACGTCGTTTTCGCGCGCTACATACATTTATGATTTTTTTAAGCCTTCAAATTAAAAAAAAAATTAAAAACTGTTTTTTATGTTTATATGCAACAAGAGGAATATAATAAAAAAATTTAAAAAAATCATGCCTATCCCCTATTTGAAATATATAAGCAGTTCACTTTTGTAAGAACAAACTAAGAGGTAATTTTGTTTTCAATAGTTTGCACCTTTCAAGCTGTATGTCATGTTGGTATTAAAAAATGTCACTTTTTTAAAATGTCGATCCATTTGACATATTTCATAATGAAAAATGATATCTTAATTATAATGATCATAACCTTATCAACCTAAAGTCGGTTTTACAGCGTAAGGAATATTTTAATTGACATTTAAAGTCAGTAACACACCATAAAAGTAACCAAAATAACCAGATCTAGTGTGTTCTCACAAAAGTAAACTGCTTATAATAGTTATTATCTGTCTCATTTTGTAAGACGAAACTAAGAGGGAAATTTCATTTTTTATGTTGTATATTTAAAATATCATCTTAAGGTGGTAATTCTGAAGTGGCACCTGTCAAAATATTTTACATGTCTATCACAATTTTGACATGTCAATCGCAATTTTGACATGTCAGTTTGTTATCTGACATATATAGTTTTTGAGTGAATATAACCTCGATATAATAAAACTTAACCAAATATTTAAAAGCCAGATTTACAAGTTCACATGTTTCCATAAAAGTCTATTTACACCTCAACAGTCACCAAAGTAACCAAATCTAGTTTCGTATTACAAAATGAGACAAATTATATTAACTGTCGTGCCTCTTGCAAGACAAATGGAAAAAAATGTTTGATACCACTGTTGTCTGCAGGGCGCACCCACAGGGGGGTGGGTGAGGGACAAGAAAGAGAGAAATACATTTTTTTTTATCAATGGTCTTAGATAAATATAGAGATGAGGACCTTTTTTTTAGATCATCACTTGTGTTTCACAAGTGAGGAAATTTTTTTTGGATCATCACTTTTTTATAAATGAGAATAATTGACATAATTTTGTCTTCCGCTCCTCCAAATTCCTGGGTGCGCCACTGGTTGTTTGACTCTCATTACCCCGAATATGTTTTATATGAACAATATTTTTATAACTCTTTTTATTAAGGAAGTAATCGAGGTGAGTTGCCTCATCCTGTATATGTGTATAATTTTTCGAGTAATTGTTTTTTTTCGAAATTTCAGTAGTTTTCCAATGTCTGGGCTAATTAACTGTATATGCATACCAAATTTTAACACTCTAGATCCAGCCGTTTGGACACAATTTGTATATTAAGAAAGTAATTTTTTCTTAAGAAATATTTTCAACGATAATCAGGCAACCACATTTACACTACTGTATATCTGGTAATAGATGGTAACATTTTTTCAATTAAATCCATAATTATAGGAGTAACTCTTAATTTTAATATCATAGATATTAATTATTTAATTTTTAAAACCAACTGATAAGAACTTACAAACCGGTTCTTTGTAACAGAATAGTAATTTAGCAACAAGGAAATCTTTTATATGTATAAATTCATCTATTTTTGGCTATAATTTAATAAAATTAAATTCAAATTAACAATTTGAATAGAACATTGTCTATTAATCACAGTTAGAAAAATTTAATCAAGAAATCGAAACGTAATCATCATTAATAATAATTAAAGTTAATCAATGTCTAACCAATAATTAATTTCAGATGTCAATTTGTCTTACATTTGAATTAGTTTCAGGAGGTTGATTGCTGTGTATGGAAATTATACTGGATTTTTTACTGAGTTACTATTTCTTATGTCTGGAATCCTGGCGCCCATTACCTGGAATTAATGGTGCTCGTCATTGCAACTTGATGGAGCGTCCGTTAAGTTTGGTCTACACCAGTGATGGCGAACCTATGATACGCGTGTCACGGGTGACAGATCAAGACATTTTGGGTGACACGCATCGAATACGGACGGTCTTCGGCCAAGAACAATGAACGCATCTGGGCTAGGGTTGTAAATCGAAGGCAAAACATCGATGTTCAACATCGATGTTAACATCGGCGCCTTACTATCGATGTTGAAAAAACATCGAAGGAAAAACATCGATGTATCGGAAACATCGATGTTTTATTAATATTAAAAAAAGCTATTTATTTATATTATATAGGTTTTATTTAATAAAGTAAAGATAAAATACGAAAAAAGTAACACGTAATACACAAAAAGCATTTATTAGATTTTAAATAAAAAAATTTCATTTTTAATAGTAATTAATTTCACATTAATATTATTATACCCAATATAATAATCCTAATTTATACCTACAGTCTATTCCAAACGATTAGGCGGAACTAACCGCAATTTTCATTTTTGTAATTTGTCATTAGATATTTTTTTATATATTGAATTTGACTTTTCCTGAACAAAATGATCAAAAGCTTCAATCAATCGGTAAAGGTAACTAGAATTGAAAATCTAGTTCCGCCTAAACCAAAGGAACAGACCTTATTATTTTTACATTTCTAAAATGAAATATTGGATTTTATTTCAATACTAATATAGTAATCTTAATGTTAATTTTATATTATTTAACATAAAAATAACACTGTCATACACAATTATTTTTATACTTTTTTAAGTTGAAATAAAGTCTGTTCCTTTGGTTTAGGCGGAACTAGATTTTCAATTCTAGTTACTTTTACCGATTAATTGAAGCTTTCGATAATTTTGTTCAGGAAAAGCCAACTTCAATATATAAAAAAATAGCTAATGACAACTTACAAAAATCCAGGGATTGGAGGAATAACAACTGGGAAAGTGTCAACAAGACTCAAAAAGAAAAAGTGTGTTGGCGTCGTTGGTCGTTCGCATTATTTGCAAAAATTAAAAGTTTCTTCTTATTTTTTCGTATTCTGCTAACTGCTAAGAAGAATAAGAACTAAACACTATTAGTATTGTTATAACACAATAGATGGCGCTTATATTTTGTGTACTAATTTTAATAAAAATTAAATTTTTAAGATTCCTGCGCCTCTAGCGGTAGTTTCTGAATTTCAAAGTTTAAACATCGACATCGGTAGTAGACATCGATGTTTTATCGATACTATCGCCAGCTGACCATCGATGGTAAAAACATAGATGTTTTTAAAACAAACATCGATGTTTTCGATACATCGATGTTTTTTTCCCATCCCTAATCTGGGCTCAAGTGTTTGTTGACTTGAGGTCCAAACTTGAGAATCTCGAAAGAAATCGTTTGGAGAATGAAAAAGAGTGCTACTACGAACAGGAAACTTGGAACGCTTGGAACCGATTATCGAACACTTTTAGTACTTTGTAAAATCTAGCGATGGCTTTATTCGCAATTTTTCCCTCTACATACTTTTGTGAGACCTTATTCTCGGCGTTAAATAATATTAAAACCAATAAAAGAAACCGACCGAGAGATGAAGTTATTAGTACTTGCTTGGGCTTGAAGTGCACGAAATACCAAACCTTCAATTGAAGATTTAGCAAATTCAATTCAGCAACGAAAAAGTCACTAAAGTAAAGAATTATTTGTTTTAGCTTTTTAACAAATAAATATATCAAATATACAACGATTTTTTTACTAGGGCTGTAAATATCACAAAATTATGGATATTTCTAGACGCGACACGGCACCCGAGTTAAGCTGTTTTTTTTCCCCCGAATTTCGACACACCGGGCACAAAAGGTTCATCTTTGGCCATTATTCAGCCATAATTAAAAAAAAATAATTTTTTTGTCAAAAACACAAAAATTGCAAATTTTTTTAAAAGACAGCTTCTCGTACGGTTCCGGCTCAGATCAATGTACATTACCTATAATTTATTTAGATTTTAATTTTTACTCCTTTTTTAGCATATTTTTGGCCCCCGTCTGTCCGTCTGTCCGTCCGTCCGTCCGTCCGTCCGTTTGTCCGTCTGTCTGTCTGTGTACACGTGCAGAGCAAATTCGGCTAAAATATTTCGAAAAAAATTATTTAACAAAAGTTGCTATAAATGCAATAACTAATAACTTTTATTTGAGATCTTTTTTGGCAAGTTATTTCTACTCTGCTGCTAAAATGTATTTTATAGAAGTACTTTATGATTCCAGTCGGTCCTGTGGTAGCCACAGCTGATTTTATTATTTTTTTTAACGACAAAAAATGGACATTTTTCAAAAAACTAATCCGATTAAAAATTCCTCTTAAACTAACACAGCTCCTATCAATGTTCATTATGGAGATTTTTTTCAGGTTTTTAGTCAACCCCTCTGGGAGATAGGGTCGAGGATACAATTTTTTTGATATATTTTTGGTAAAACATCATAAAAAAAATTGATTTTTCAAAAATAAAAATTTGTTTGTTGATCCACGCATTCAGACGTTTCATTTGATATGAAACTCAAAATTTTAAAAAAATATTTATTTTTTTATTAAATACATATTTGTTTGTATTTATCTAGGGATGTGTTTTTTTGAACTCGCAGTATTTTTCCAATATGTGGATCAAAGTGGTTTATAAGCATGCCAAATTTCAACATTCTATGTTAAGTCATTTAGCTTAATTCCTAGTGTACAGACAGACAGACACATGAGTGACGTTAGAAGGGTTTTTTGGTCGTCATACCTACAAAATCCTAATAATGTTTTATTAAGTTATAGCATTGGACACTATGAGCGCTAGTTGTCGAATAACGTAGAATACAAACCAACTTTACAGGTAACTACATTACTATTGATTCAAAAATTCCAGGGATCGCCAACAATTAATACTTGCATACTTTGAAGCGGAGTAGCAATTCACATTTTATTAATTTGCCATATCAATCGTTGAAAACTGTTATATTGTAACACTCTGTAATACTCGTTAATGGACTTAATTTCTAAGACCAACATAATAAATAATAATAATAATCGTTGATAACTTGAAGAAAATGGCAAAATAATTAGGATACAGTAAGTTGATATAATTAATAAATAGCCAGTGCTTGATACCAAACTTGTTAGGGTAAAAGTTTTACTGACTCTGACAATTTATTGAATAATTTAGGTCCGGTATTTCCACCTTCAGGTAACTAATTGACAGATAAGGTTATCTGGAACTGTATCTGCCGAAGAAATGTCAGTACCCATCAGTGAATTTAATACGTCAGTATCATTATCCGTTAGATAACTATCCTATAGATAAATTAATATTGAAAGATGGGATGACATTTATTCACCACAGAAAGTATCACATATTCTTATCTATCATATAATTACCTAGAAGTTTACCTGAAAGTGGCCTTAATAGCATTGTAGGTAGTGTTATTTCTGGATTTTAATATAGGGCAAAATTTAGAAAGAGAATAGGTTCAACTGGAAATTTTACCTTTAATATAATAATTTATTTATAATTAAAAAAAAACACCAGTACACTCTAAAACCAGTGGCGAAAGGAAACCTCCGCTAGACTTGCCCTCCTACAAAAAAAAAAAATAATAATAAATTTAAAAATTATTATTTTTTTTTAAATCTTCAAAAATACATCAAATTATGTTCTATACAAATTTTTGTCCAAGGCTTGGTTGACTAGTTACGAATTAATTATCATGACCATGGAAACGTTACATATAAGTATGAAAAAATTGAGACTTGGGGTGCATTCGAGTTGTACAGAGTAGAGCGAGCGCTGAGCGAACAGTTGATGGTGACGTCATAAATAGAGAACTAACGGAGCGAGCGTTCTTGTGACGTATTGTTTATAAAATCTAACCCTACAATTTTAGGCGGCGTTTTTACTCTCAGATTAATTCACGTCAGTCATGAATCAAAATTATATATGTACCTCGGTTTTTCCTTGATTTTTTTTCAATAATGAAGAAATAAAATTAATTAAAAATTAAATAATAATTAATCAATTAATTTAATGAATTTTTTCCATTTTAATTTTATGTACGGTGTATTTTAATAATTTTTTTACTGTTTACAGAACGTCACAAATACATAAAATAACCGTACTCTGTAGTCATAGACAAATAACAATATTATTTGTCTAAGGCTATTATTTTTATTTTATTTATAATTTAATTTTAAACTTCCCCCACTTTTTTACGTCATACTCCATATGCTCGGTCTTAAAACCCCGAACACATAGAGCGCACTCTAAATGCTCGCTCGATCGCAAAACGAATGCAATTGAGTGTACTCCGAGCGTCAAATCGAACACGTTTGAGTGTACAGAGCGTGCTCGGAACGCTCGGAGCGTCAAATCGAATGTACCCTGGGAAAAATTTTAAATAATTATACAAAAAATTTTCGAAATTTTTCGTTTTATCAAAAAACGTCTCAAATAAAAGTTATTAGTTATTGCATTTATAGTAACTTTTGTTCAATAAATTTTTTCGAAATATTTTTCTGTTGCTAAATATTCGCAAAAATCTTAAAATCGACACGACTAAACTCCCATTTCTAATCAACCGATTTTCATAAAAAACAATAGGGTTCTTCCCATTTAATAGGAGAATTTTTTAGTACCAGAACGAATTCTCTAAGTTGAACCGTTTTTGAGTTATCGTGTATACACACAGACACACAGTCACACACACACACATACGGACGGCACTTCGAAAATAGGTTTTTTGGATTCCCTAAAAAGTAGCATTAACAGGTTGACTGCCAAGAGGTCGTATAGAATACTATGAATTATTTTCGTGAATATTATGCTAGAGAATGAACTTTTACACTTATGTTTTTGTTTTTACTTGCCCGACCTTAATATATAAGGGGCAAGTATTGTAATCGCGAAAATTTTCGATGCCGAGATTTTAACGGATGACCACGTTTCATGGTCCAGGGAATCCAAAAAACCTATTTTCGAAGTGCCGTCCGTATGTGTGTGTGTGTGTCTGTGTGTCTGTGTGTATACACGATAACTCAAAACCGGTTTAACTTAAAGAGTTCGTTCTGGTACTAAAAAATTCTCCTATTAAATGGGAAGAACCCTATTGTTTTTTTATGAAAATCAGTTGACTAGAAATGGGAGTTTACTCCTGTCGATTTTAAGATTTTTGCGAATATTTAGTAACAGAAAAATATTTCGAAAAAATTTATTGAACAAAAGTTACTATAAATTCAATAACTAATAACTTTTATTTGAGACGTTTTTTGATAAAACGAAAAATTTCGAAAAAATTTTGTAAAATTATTTAAAATTTAAGTCTCAATTTTTTCATACTTATATGAAACGTTTCCATGGTCATAATAATTAATTCGTAACTAGTAAAGCAAGCCTTGGACAAAAATTTGTATAGAACATAATTTGATGTATTTTTGAAGATTTATCTAAATATTTAATTTTTTTTTTTAAATATTTTTTTTTTATGGGAGGGCAAGTCGAGCGGAGGTTTCCCTTCACCACTTGTTTTGCTGTGTTGTTATAAAGAATATTATCTGCCAAACCTAATTTGGAAATATAAGTTAACCATTTAAAAATACGTTTGCTTTTTAGTAGATCATGAATAAAATCGTTTGAAGTCAGCGTGAAATGCGCTGAACGCTGAACGAAAATCTGAGTATTGTTTTTGGAGTGTTGTTAGCATTGTGTGAGAAGAATAACCCGTTACTAAATACTCGACACCTCCTACTGTTTGAGAAAGTCCTCCAGTCAAGTGTCTCTCGACTTTACAAAGCCATATTGCGTTGGAAGTGTCCTCATGCCACTTGATGCGATCACGTGGATGCCACGTACCAATGCATTTGCACCTGGAATATAAAGATTTCCATTTAATAACTCAATTGGAAAATTTCGTAAGCAGATCTAATGCCCGACAAAACTGTACTTTTGAAGCAAATTTTACGAATTGGTATGTTTCGAACGACCTCTTCACCCTCTTAAGCCTCATTCATATACACTGTTCAAAATCAAGAAGTAGTAGTAAAATCACGTGAATGATTGAAGTCGCTACCCTATTTGCTGTCGCACAACAGCCAATGAACGACGAGAATTAGACAAAATTATCATGTGAACGTTGCATGATTACTACTTCGAAACGCGTAGTACATAATGTTAGTGGCTAAGCACAACACAAATGTACCGTTTTCTGCTTTATATTTATACAATGTTCCGTAACTGCACACCTAACTACCGCGGTCGCGGTTACGGTAGGTTGTGGTTACCCAGTGGTTACCTGAAAACGAGTTTTAGTTACGGAACGGTAGTCACAATTCAGTTGATAAAACAGACAACTGAACTGTCATTTAATGGACGTTATAGGTTATAGATATTCTCTTATAAACTTATTAATAAAAATATTTGTTTTATCAGTACTTGTTTACAATGGCACATTATATAAAAACATATATTATTTTTCCCGATATTATTTTTCACGACATCGATCAATAATACTAAAAAAACAGTTACTTACACTCATTCTTACTGTTTTAATTATAGACTATAGTAAAATAATATTGTAATTTACTACTTGCACTACAAAGAAACGATTAATTCCCTCCACTTAACTCTCGCCTTATTGTAATTGATTTGAAATTCCCGCCTTTTGTTGTTTACATTAGATCTGAAGTTTGTAGTGGAAGGAAATAACCACACTAACCGCGATATTTCTACGGTTAGTTTGGTTACAAAAAAGTAACCAAAATTTTCAGTAACCGCGTTCCGAAACCTAACAATTTTCCTGAAAAGGTTAATATCGTACACTTTCGGAACGGGAAACTTCAACCGCGGTTACTTTCGTCGAGTAATGGAACATTGTATTAATAGATAAATTGCTCTAGCTGCCATCTGTACGCAATAGTAATTACTATACAATTTATAACAAAAATGTTTTATTATTAAATATATGTATTGCTTTTTTATTAAATGTGCTTCTAAAAAGAACCAAAATAATATTTATTAAGTTACGCTACTCGCTCTAACCCAACTTTTTGATTTGAAATTAAAACAGGTAAAGAAAAAATCATCCCATAATAGTATTTATTGTAGCAATTTTTTTGGCGCCCTTGCTAAATAAAGTAAAATGATTAAATTTATCCAAGTGGTGAGCAAATAAATCCAAGGTTATCTAAATAAATCCAAGTGGTGAGCAAAAAAAAATGTCCACACTCCCTAAATCCAAGTGGTTTTTTCATACTTATATGTAACGTTTCCATGGTCATGATAAATAATATCTCTGTTAGGAAATATTAGGCCCAATATTTCTACTCTGCTGCTAGAATGTATTTTATACAAGTACTTTATGATGGTGGTAGGTCCTGTGGTGGCCACAGCTAATTTTTTTTTTTTTTAGTGTTGAAAGAATACATAATTTTTTTAAATTTCATGTAAGATTTTAAATAAAAGCTCTTAGTACATAGAATAACAAACGATAAATTATTTTCAAAATATTGTTCATTTTGACTTACCTACCGCAAAAAATTTTGTTCCACACATATAGCATGCTGCTTTAATTTGTATATCAACACAATTACATTTTTTTTTATCAGCACATAACGAAATTATCATTTTTTTATGTTTTTGAGATAAACATAAATATCCAACAGCAGGCTTGTCAAACTCATTTGGGTCGCGGTCTATTTTTCACACAAAAAGATAAGCAGTGACGGAACTTCAAATACCTCGCAGATCACCATGCATTTTTTTTTTTTTTTATAAACAGTAAAGGGAGATGAGGGCATATACAGTCTGTTTCAAACGGTTAGGCGGAACTAAATGGCAATTTTGTTCTTTTAGGTTGTCACGAGAAGGGACCTTGCTAGGGTTATTTAATTTTTCACGTTGGAATGTCAAAATTTAAAATTCCAACAATGAAACCATGGAAACGAATGATATATGTCAATGTCAATTATTTTTTTTATATATTTTAATGACAAAAATATAAATAATTGGGAAATTTGTAATAAGAATGACACAAAAAATTAACATATAAAGAAAATGACATTTTAAAATGTTGAAATAAATTACCAAAAAATATTTATTGTAAGTATGATTTACAAAGCTTAAACAAACCGGCCGAAAAGCACGATTTAAACGATGAAAGTAACTAGATTGCAAAATATAGTTCCGCTTAACCGTTTGGAACAGACTGTAGTACATTTTTCAATATATTTTTATTCTAATTAAGTTATTTTTTCATTAACGCTTCAAAGGCCACAAAAGTAAAATTATGTTGCAACCATGTTAGCAAAAGGAGGGAATTCCTATAAGATTCCGCACATTAATAAGGCAAAACTTCAACGTAAGGGACAATTACAAACAGCATTATCATGTTTCATACAAGCTGTGGAAACAGCCACGGCCTTGTTAAATTATAATTTCAATAGTTTTCATTGTATTTTTAATTCTTTTTGACTGTCAGTCAATATGATATCAACAAAAATATGGTAAATATATTAGTAAAAAATAAAAATCTCTGCCTAAAGAAGTGGAAGGGCTTTTTAACATATCAACTGATGATTTAGGCAAATTTTGGGTGGGGTAAGAGCCTTTATTCAGTCTTTTCTTGGACGTAAAAGATCACTTTTAAAAGTTGCTCGTTGCATTCTACGCCCATGCATGGGCTTGGATTTTTGCCCATTTTTAGTTTTTGGATCCATAGAGACATTTGTCTATGATACAGACCTACGGTCCTTTTTCTTTCTACCTCCCAATGTCATTTCAAATGATATTGTTCCCGATTTAGGAAAATGATGAAATGTTAAAGAGGGATTCTTATTTATCTACGATTTACATTGTGGCACACAATAAAATGAATTGTTTTTTTTTTGCCAAGATTCACAAAAATAAAACACAAACAACAAAAAAACACGTACAGTCTGTTCCAAACGGTTAAGCGGAACTAAATTTTGCAATCTAGTTACTTTCATCGTTTAAATCGTGCTTTTCGACCGTTTTGTTTAAGCTTTGTAAATCATACTTACAATACACATTTTTTGGTTAAGGTTAATATCATTTTAAATTGTCATTTTCTTTATATTATGATTTTTTGTGTCATTCTTAATACAAATTTCCCATTTATTTATTTTTTTGTCATTAAAATATAAAAAAAAATAATTTAATTTTGACATAGGTAATTCGTTTCCATGGTTTCATTGTTGTAATTTTAAATTTTGACAGTCCAACTTGAAAAATGAAATAACCCAAGCAAGGTCCCTTGTCGTGACAACCTAAAAGAACGAAATTTCCATTTAGTTCCGCCTAAGCGTTTGAAACAGACTGTATTTACTGTAATGTTTTTAAATAATATGTATAAGCTGTTCACTTTTGTAAGAACAAACTAAGAGGGAATTTTGTTTTCAATAGTTTGCACCTTTGAAGCTGTATGTCATGTTGGTATTAAAAAATGTCACTTTTTATCAACCTAAAGTCGGTTTTACAGCGTAAGGAATATTTTTAATTCGCATTTAAAGTCAGTAACACACCATAAAAGTAACCAAAATAACCAGATCTAGTGTGTTCTTACAAAAGTGAACAGCTTATACATAATTTGTCTATTTATTTATTGAACAAAACAAAACAATGTCACTCTCGTATCTTGTCAAAGAAAATATTGTAAAGGTATATTATATTTTCGGACAAGAAATTAAAATGTATACCATATTTTCGGACGGTGGGAGACATTTTTTGTAGGTCTTTTTATTATTTTGTGATTTTTTGAACTGATTTACATGTTTCAATTTCAAATTGTATAATTGTTGTTACTATAAACTACAATAATAAAAATGTTAAAACACTCTGTACATGTAGAAATCCTATAAAAGATGTACTCGTAAGCGAACTGAATGACAAAATTTGCTTTTCGTTCTGTGTATTGGTTATCATCTTGAGACTATCTAATCGGATAAGCTATATCTAAAACGGTTATAAAAACATTGTCCCGATCGTGTTATAGGTATAACAATAATAAAGTCACAACCCTAAAATGCGTACCCTTACAAGAATAAGTCAGTTAAGATCAGATCTGGTTATAACATGGCAATGGCACGAGCTGTGATCGCCGTTGACTAGATCCGCAGATGTCTGTGTATCGGGGGGTCCCAGCGGTGACATGGGCACCGTCGGGCGCCTTGTGGACACACGGGGCGCTACCATTGAATCGCCATGTCAGGGGGCCGCATGGGGCACGCCACCGAACACCCGGCCACCGAACATGCAATTTGTACTTAGGAACGTAATTGACGTCTCACATATGACGGCTATTGTTGGTTTATGGCAGGCATTTTTACGCTGGTTTGCGCATTCACACATTTAGGAAATGATGCTGTGATTTTGTTTGCGATGATTGATATGGTTTGTGATTCGGGGCTTTGATACGATTTAGTGTTTTAGTTTTTTTTTCTCTCTCTGGTATTTATTATTTTCAAGAAATGCCTTGTGCAAATACATTGATAAACACACTATTTGTGACTTGACAATTTTAAGGTATTTCTGATGTATTTTACGCTGAAGACAAATATGAAAATAGAATTTTTCTATCACCACGAATACAACTGATTAAGATCAGTTTATTCTTTTTTTTTTATTAAACACTTTATTTAACTAGATCTACATATAAGCGGTTCACTTTGGTAAGAACAAATGAAGAGGAAATTTTATTTTCAATAGTTTGCACCTTTGAAGCTGTATGTCATGTTGGTATTAAAAAATGTCATTTTTTTAAAATGTCGATCCGTTTGACATATGTCATAATGAAAAATGATATCTTAATTATAGTGATCATAACCTTATCAACCTAAAGTCGGTTTTACAGCGTAAGGATTATTTTTAATTGACATTTAAAGTCAGTAACACACCATAAAAGTAACCAAAATAACCAGATCTAGTGTGTTCTTACAAATGTGAACAGCTTATACATGATGTAACACATAGTTTTGATTATACAGTGTTTGTCAGGGTTTGTCACGTTGTGGGGTCGGTTCGAAGAACTCCCCTGTCACTTCATTTTATGTCTGTTAATTCGCTACTAATGTTTAATTAGATTGTTCGCTATCCGCACTATCACTGTCACTGTCTATTAAGTGTCTTGCGGTAATTTTCTTTTTAATTTTCTGTGGATTTTTCGCTTGCCCAGTTCATAGTGTGTGGCACCGGAGCACTGTCCAATTCTGTGGAAAAATGTTGTTGACAGCTTTTTCATGAATTCTTCTATTGTCATTATACCCAGTTCCTCGGGTAAATGGCTGTTCCTGATAAACCACGGGCTGTTGGTGGCGATTCGTAATACTTTCGACTGAAAAGCTTGCAATTTTTTAATGTGTGTTCGGTGTGCAGCACCCCATACCATGCACGCGTAGGTCAAGGTAGGTCTCAGTATACTTTTATTTATTAACAGGGAACATTTTCTTTTTAGGGTTGATTTCCTATTCACTAATGGATAGAGCATCGCTAATTTAGTTTGGGCTTCTCGTAGTTTTTTCGTAATGTGGTGTCTCCATTTTAGTCTGTTATCGAGATGCACCCCTAAATATCTTATTGCTTGGTTAGACGGGTTCCATAGAATTATGTTGTTGTTAATAATTATATCTGGTAGGTTTTCTTAGGTTGAACATTTTTATTTCGCATTTACTTTCGTATTTAGTTTAATGCACCATTTTTTAAAATAATTAGTAGTGATGCCAAGGTTTTTTTGTAGATCACTGACTGCTCTGTTTTGAACCTCGTTTTTTGTAACAATTCCCGTATCATCTGCAAACATGGCGATTGTTGCATCTGCTGGAACGGGCATGTCGTGCACAAATACTACAGGTATCCGAATATGTTGCATTTTCTATGTCGCGACTCGTGACTGGTAACTTTGAGTTTTGAGTAATTCACTATACAGAAGGAGTGGCCACTACGTCAGACACTAACTCTGGGACTAAAAAAGAGTAAGAGTGAGAGTAACTCATTTCGCAAATACAATTTAATGCTGGCTGTAAAATCTCATGAGAGACACTCAATGCACAAAAACCTCACAATCACCGTTATCACCTCACAAGCCGCTAAACACCTCACAACACTCACGGTGTTTAACCCGTTAACGAGGTTCGTTTATTTCATTAAACTGTCCTCAACACTTCCAGATTACTCCTGGTTTACCCACTACAAGCTACCGGGTTTCTCTACCAAAAACGCTTGGGAGGTTCGTCCGTACACGATGCGGTTTACTCATGACTCCTTTTGTCTCTTTCCAGATCTTTTCTTAAACTAATAATCTAATCTCTGACCCCATTTTTTTGTCGTTGTAAAAATAATCAACTCTCCACATTAACAACAAAACCCTTTTATAAACTTATCTTGAAGACTCATATTTCTATGACCAATAATTTATAAACCCAGATAATTAATTTTGACTCTAATTACTACGAAGTCCATATCGCTGAAAATATATGGTCGCCTATCACCATCTATATAAACATTTGACGATGCTATTTGATATAAACAATAACGTTCTTTCAAACAAATCATATAATATACGACGGTAATTCTACTCGTATCTTTCGACACTTAACTAGAAAAATATATGATAGCTCAACTAATCTTTGAGGATGTTTATGTTAAAATAGATTAGTTTTTATATTTGAATAATTTGAATATTTTTTAACTAATTGAATAATTTTATTTTAAATGATAATGAAATTTTATTTCTGAAATTACCACTCCCACAAGAGGTACTATAATTTATGATTTGAAATTAAAAATTAATTTATCAGCTACGTGAAATTTTTTACTAATTCATTAACCTTCAAATTAAATTTACTAAAATTAATTTATAAAAATAAATATCAATTTGAAGCACAGTGCGCATTTACCAACACCATCACATCTAAATTCCTTGATTCACGCATCAGTTATCATAGGTTTAATCAAGTTATTGCCGTGCTCATACATGGTGAGGGGGTCTTTGGCTGGCTCCCGGCGGCGGCGACACAGTGCGCCGAGTGGCGGGGTGCCGCCGCCCTCCCGAGGATCCATTGTGACGCCCCACATGGGGGCGCTTCTTATTACACGTGTGTTATCACGTGTCCTCGCCTCTTTACCGCTACTTCAAATGTCCTGCTCATTCATTTAGATGGAATGCTTGGAATTACATTGATGTTTAGACAAAAGGAAAGGAGTAATTATCAGGATTTGGGCGTTATATTGATTGATTCTAGTAAACTAATTATTATAGTCTATTTAAATATTTTTGCTCATTAATTGCATAAACTTTGATCTGAAGATTTGACAATATCAGTGGCAATCTAAGATTTGCTTGCATTCCTTCTTCCTTATTATAATAAGGTTACAATAGACCAGTGTTTCTCAACCGGTGGTCCGCGGACTACTGGTGGTTCTCAAACAAATTTTAGTGGTCCACGAAAGGCTTATAAATGATTATTTATGAGATTTTTTTATAATCCTTTGTTCATTTTCTGTGACTTTTGTTCAATTTCAATGATTTTTAGGGTTTTATAGGTATGACCAAGAAACCCTTATACCACCATTTTGTCGTCTGTCTGTCTGTCTGTCTGTTCGGTAAAAATTGTAGCCATACGGCTAAACCTAGAGAGTTGAAATTTGGCATGCTTATACAACTCTTTGACGTGCACATAGGAAAAATACTAAAATATCTAAAAAACATATCCCCTTAGTCATCGAAATCAGCGGAAAAAAAATTAATTACTGAATAGGGTATAACATGTACTCTTAGTACGTGGATTAACGATAAAAAATAAATTATTTTGATGCGATTTTTGCCAAAATTGTGCAAAAAAATTTTGTCCCATACCCTGTAGCGCAAATAGTTTAAACTAAAAATCTGAAAAAAATTAAGTAATTTACATTGGTGTGAACCGGAAAGTACAACAGGAAATTTTTTATCAGATTATGTTTTCGGAAAATAACGCATTTTTTATATTTTTTGGTTGACGATATACAAAAGTTATAGTTAACACACTATACTAGGAGGCGTATCCTCGTCTAATGGTTAGCTTGCTCGCTTGCTACGCAGCGACTAGCAACTAGGGTTCGCTCCCGGGTAGAGGAGACAATTTTATTTTTTATTTCTTTTTTTCCATTTTTATTTTGTTTCAATTATTTTGTCAAAATTCTTGTTATATTTTGACAAATGTTTCATTAAATTTTTAAGAGCGTAAATTTAATAACAAGTTGGAATTGTTGGAATTATATTTTCATTCTATGTGTCATGTTTACGAAACCAGAGAGGCGGAGCATATGACTTAAAACAAGAAATGGAAGACATAGGCGCAATTTTCAAAATCTTAATGAAACTTGCTACATAAAAAAATACTGCACATATTTAGAAACCTAAATAATGGTATTAGCTATTCGAATTACAATTAACAAAAAAATATTTAACATAAAATTTGTTTTTAAAGCTCTTAGATTAACAGACGATAAATTAATTAAAAAATATCGTTCATTTTGCCGTGATTACTACAAAGCAAAATTTGTTCTACACACTCAGCATGCCGCCTTCACTTATTATATACCTGCGGAACCCTCCAATGTGTGAAAAAGCACACTTCACATAATTTTTTTTATTACTGAGATAGTATATGTTTTTACATGTACATTTATTTTTTTAGACCGCGGTAGAAACTTAAATATTTTACTGGTCCATGGTACGTTTTCGGTTGGAAACGCTGCAATAGACCAGGGTTTCTTAAACTTTTTCATATAGCGACCCCCTTCAAGCCTAGGAAATTTTAAACGACCCACCATGTAATGAAATTAATATTGACCGTAGATGTAGGTGTAATATCGCGACATTGTAGAATCTACCTTGTAGATTCTAAAAATTTATTTATTATTACCCAAAACTAGCAGATCTTTGCGACCCCCCTTCAGTAGCCTCGCGACCCCCTGGGGGGGTCGGGACCCACAGTTTAAGAAGTCCTGCAATAGACCATAACATGTGCATCAATAGATATTTACATTGCTATATGTGTAAGTGAATTTTTCTGGCCGAGGTGTTTTAAGGGCCATGGCCCGTAAAACCTCCGAGGGCAAACAAATAACTACTCGTGCTATACATAGCACGAGTATTATTATATTATATATTTTATACTACCATATTTATATTTATTTAAATGAAATATTAAAGTCAATCAATGTGAATGTCATAACTGAGCCGACCGGCGTAGCGTAGTGGTAACACATCTGCTTTACGTTGCTAAGGTCTCGGGTTCGAATCCCATTCATGCATGGAATTTTTCACAAATAGAAATTGTCCTGGCTAATTGCCACAGATGCAAAGACCATTAAACTAAAGAAAAAAGTCATAACTGTAGCAACAAAAAAAAAAAAATAGCAAACGTGTTTTATTGTTTATATGCATTAAATTGTAAACTTTGTTGAGGATGTAATATATAAAAAATGAAAAAAAGTGCGAAAAGAAGAGGCCGCAAATATTGCTTGTGCTTCATTGTTACCTGAAAAATTAAAAATCAGATACAGTTAAGCATTTGAACTGTTTTCAAAATGATGTTCGTGGAAATATGTCGAAATTATTGAAAATGTTATACGAGAACAACCTTTTAAGTTTTTACAAAAACTAAGAAAGACATTTTCTTTTTTTTAGAACAGTCTGTTTTAATATTCGTTTTTATACACTTCTACATACGTTCAAACCAATTCTCAAAACATTTTTTCCACTCTGAAGTTTGTATCTCAAAAACATGGTTTTCGAAGGGTTCAGCAGTTCTTGAGGTGATGAAAATCGCTGTTCACGCTGTTTTCGTTTGACATTGGAGAACAAAAAAAGTGGTTAGGGGATAAATCAGGTGAATACGGGCAATGAAACATTAATTCGATGTTTTTCTCCTACAAATAATCAATTGTTTGACGTGCTGTGTTGGAGCTTGCATTGTCATGATGACGAATAATGCGACGTTTTTGGTTGTTTTTCCTGATTTTTGTCGATGACTTCTGGCAAACAAATTGTTGTATACCATTCAGCATTAAATGTTCTCCGATCCTCTAAAGCAAGGGTGTCAAACTCATTTCAGTCCCGGGCCATTTTTCTAACAAGTAAAATTTACGCGGGCCGCACGTTATGTACAGGCTATTCCAAACGTTTAGGCGGAACTAAATGGCAATTTCGTTTTTTAAGGTTATCACGAGAAGGAACCCTGCTTGGATAATTTCAAGTATAACGTTGGTATGTGAAAATTAAAAATTCCAACAGTGAAACCATAGAGACGATGACATTTATTAAAAATTTGAATACATTTTCACATATTTTGAAAAAAAAAAAATAATAATAATAAATGGGAAATTTTTATTAAGAATGACAAAAAATTAAAATTAAATGACATTTTATAATAACAATCAATTTAATCTAGAATTTGCAATGTGAGTATGATTTACAAAGCTTAAACAAAATGACCAAAGTCCAAATTAATAGATAAAAATTACTAGATTTCAAAATCTAGTTCCGTCTCAACGTTTGGAATAACATATATTTATATTGTTACTTATTCTGTTTTTTATTTTCCTCCATTTTTCTGAATATTTATTTGAAGGAAGTAAGGAAATAACATTTAAATAATAACAATTAAATTTTGCCAAAATATTTGCTTTATCGAACAACAAAACAAAAACGGGTCGAAATCAGCGTACTGGTACTGTACACAGCAGTTGCACCTATAGAAAAGTGGTATTTGAAAGCTATGCTTACGAGAGTATTATTTGGAATCACGGGGAATCGCTGATCTACCGACTATCACGGCTAACTGCAACAGTTATTGCCTGACTATTGGGTTTCCGCCCTTGCCGAAGTCTTGACGCCGCAGCCCGGACAGCTTCTGTCACGAGGTATTTTTGTTCAAAAATTGTTTATACTATATATAGTATAAAAAATTATTATAGTATAAGAAGTCATTACGGGCCGCTAAAATTAAAGTAATGGGCCGCATGCGGCCCGTGGGCCGCCAGTTTGACACCCTTGCTCTAAAGGAATGGTTGCAAGATGTCCAATACAACCGAAGAAATGATCGATCATTTTCTTAAAAGATTGTTTTGACAGCTAAATGTTCATGCAAAATTGAATGTATTGCAGTCTGCGATATACTAAAGGATGCCTCTATCTCACGGTAAGTTACATGCCGATCTTCTTCAATCATTTTGCGCACAGCATCGATGTTTTTTTGAATCACAACCGATTTTGGTCGACCTTCATAAGATTCAGCACTGATGGACGCACGACCACGACGAAATTCTGCAAACCAATTGTAAACAGTCTTTTCTGATGGTGCTTTATTATCAAAAATCGAACGAAGCGAATCTATACATTGTTGTTGAGTTAGGCCTTTACTAAAATCGTAAAAACCCATCCAACGAAAACCTTCACGAGTAATATCCATTTTTTCACAAACTTGTTTTTTTTTAACGCTCACTGTCAACTAACTATTCGGTCAATTTATAAGCTGCCACTGATTTCACAATAACAAATGTCAATTTGTTACAAATGACACATTTCAATATTGCCATCTAGTGGTCGTTTGTAAAAACATAAAAGGTAATCCTCGTACGTAAGTATTTAGTTGATCTGTCCATTTCTTGCTGAGCGGCAAATATGTTCAATCTTATGTTATATGTTGACCATATCTGTTTTTTTCTAAATTTTTTCACAGTTAATTTTATAATTGATTATACCCAAATCAGTGTTGCACAGAGGCGTGAGAACGTCTCACAATCAAATATTTATTATTTTTTCCATGTATGACATCATCAAAACAAAACACTATAATAAATATATCTGCAACCATAAGTAATAAGCGATTCGCGGTATTCGCGACTTTTCATCTTCCTCTCACCAATAATCCATCCATCTAAAACAGAACGAGATGGAAGATGATGAAGAAAATGATATATTCATGTCGTCGCTTTACAAAAGGTGTTCCTTATGATTTGTATTTTCAATTAAATTATTGTGAGAACGCTACAAGCTGTTGCGCCCTATCTCCGTCTCTCTCTTCTTTATTGCCCTCTTGCTTGTGATGACGGCTTTGATATAATATGGCGACTCGAGTTATAAATAATGGAGATTCTTTCACGCGAGATTTCAGTTTATCAGTTGTTCTGGAATGTTAGTTTTACATTTTTCATATTTGTTGCTCGGTATACTATAGACTAACTAGTAACCATGGTTACGATGTTATTTACAAAGCAGCGCGGACGAGGCAAGTTTAAAGGAAATGGCAAATGAAAAAAATTGATATGAAGTGTGAACACATTTCAGAGTTTTGTTGGTATTTAATGAGTGTAAGAAGCCAATAGACTACTGGAGGTCTAAATTTGGTTTTACACAGTTCAATTTATTGATCAATAAATTGATCAAGTTTTTGTCAATAAATTGAACAATTTATTGGTAATCTTGAAAATAAAAGTATCACACAACAATTTATTTATCAATAATTTTTTTGAAAACTTTTACATTACCTACCATAAACTGTTGACATATTTATCAAAATGAAAATATTGAAAAAATCTTCACAAAATTACGAGCTGTGAATAAACACAAAAGAAATAACCTAGATGACGGTGAATTAGAACGTTTACGGTTCTATCACATTTGAAAACGATACACATGACATTCATGTTTTGGTTATGCTACAATTAAACGGTTGGCAATAACTAAACAGATTAAAATATATCTAGAATTCCCTAAAAAAAAAGAATGGTGAAAAATAGAACTGGTTCTATTTTCAAAATAATTGATCAATTTTTTTCGTCAGTTAATCGTGCAATTTATTGTTGAAATTAAACACTTTATACCAGAGCCGGAGTGAGGGGGGGCGGAGGGGGCGACGGCCCCTAACGCTCTAAGGAAAAGGACGCCGACTGGCTTGCCTAGGGGGTACCATTGCGAAGATGAGAACCTTTGTTTTTTTTTGATCGTTACTTGGATTGTGGGAGGTGAAGATCTTTTTTGTTTTTGCTCGTCACTTGGATTTTGGGAGGTGCGGAGGTTTTTTTTAGCTCATCACTTAAATTTTGAGAGGTAAGAACCTTGTTTTTATTTACCAAGGGCACCAAAACACGGCTCTGCCCCTAGCGCAAGTTTTCCTTATTGCGGCTCGGTTTTACACACATCAATAAATTGAAAGTCAACTTTTTCAATTAATTGAACAATAAATTGAGTCGTGTACAATCCACTTAAAACAAAGTTTTTTCTAAAATCACATCAAAATCAACAGTTTTTTTTATACTAATTTTTATTCGTTATTTCCGTACTAAGTGCTTCCGTTTAATTTTTTTAAACAAAATTATAATAATTTGTGAATATTTCGTCACAATAAAATTTATATTAAAAAATTCCAGCGTTTTTCTGCATTTGCTTCGTATTCAAATCTTCATTAAATGAATAAGAAATATATTGATTAATGGCTTCATTTTTTTCAATTTCAGAAACGTATTTCTCACTATTAACAATTTGTTTTTTGATTTATAAGTATTTCATTACTATAAATGATTTATTTCTCTTTAATACCTTAAAAACTAAAATTATTCAACAGGTTGAATCATGACGTAATAGTAGGTGAGGCTTACACACATGAACTCGATTCTCTGCTATTAAATTTTTTTATTATATTTTTAATTTCAGAAGAAGACATACACTACCTTAGCCATAAAGACAACAAATCTATAACATTGCTAGCCGTAATTTAGTCATGAAATAAAAAAAAAAAAATAATAAATAAATAAATAAATAAATTTCGTCAAAAACACAAAAACTACAATATTTTCCAAAAATACTATTTGATAAAAAATTTGTTTCGTACGTTTTCGGTTCAAATCAATGTAAATTACTAAAAATATTTTCAGATTTTTAGTTTTACCCCTTTGGGTTAATGCAGGGGTGGGCAAATCTTATAATAAGTTATTTTTGTTACGAAGGATAATTTATAAATTTTAAGAGCAATATTTTTAAACCAAAACGTGTATATATTATGCAATTTAAAGAAAAAATTGAAAAGAAAATTGGAAAAAAAGATAATTTGAAAGAATATTGGACAGACAGTAATATTTTTGCAGGACACAATAATTTATAAAATGCTTCGCGGGCCGGATAGAAGTTAAGCGTGGGCCGGATTCGGCCCGCGGGCCGCCTTTTGCCCACCTCTGGGTTAATGGGAGCCGGAAATAATTTTCTTTTTACATTTTTGGAAAAAATAACTTTCCATTCACAAATCTACGTTTTAAAGGCTTTCTTTTGATACGACACAATACATAATAAATTTCAAAAAATAGGTGGAACTAAATGGGTTACCACTGAGAAGTGTGAATTTTCACACATTTGTATTTGTAAGAAGCCAACAGACTACTGGAGGTCTAAATTTGGTTTTACACAGTTCAATTTATTGATCAAGTTTTTCGTCAATAAATTGAACAATTTATTGACAACATTGAAAATAAAAGGATCACAGATTAATTTATTTATCAATAATTTTTTTGAAAACTTTTACATAACCTACCCACCGGGCAATTTCCCGGTCCTTGATCCATTGAGGCCGTCTCTTCATCCTATGGGGCCGATTTCTTCCAATTTTCCAGGGCCGGAAATTTTGCGACACAATAAATTTAAAAAAATAACATTATTTTTCCCCAAAAATCGATATTTTTCTAAAAACTAGTCTGATCCAAAATTCCTGTTCTCATTAATATACAGGATATTTCAAACGTTTAGGTGGAACTAAATGGGAATTTCGATTTTTTAGGTTGTCAAGAGAAGGGACCTTGCTTGGATTATATCATGTTTCACGTTGGTATGTTAAAAATTAAAATTCCGACAGTGAAACCATAGAAACGAATGTCATTTATTAAAAACTTGAATATAATTTCACATATTTTGAAGACAAAAAGAAACTAAATAAATGATTTTTTTTTATTAAGAATGACAAAAAATTAAAATGCAATGAAAAGGACATTTTATAATGATAATCAATTTAATCTAGAATTTGCATTGTGAGTATGATTTACAAAGCTTAAACAAAATGACCAAAAGTCCGAATTAATAGACAAAAATTACTAGATTTCAAAATCTAGTTCCGCCTAAACGTTTGGAATAGCCTATACATTTTTTGCAGATTTTTTTCAGGTTTTTAGGTCAACTGAAAGGGGATTTAGATTTTTTAAGTTGTGAGAAAAACGAGCTTGGCTAGATTATTTAATTTTTCATGTTGGCTTTTATTATAAAGTGACAGTTTTTAGAAAAATAAAATAAATAATACATTTTAAAATTTTTGGATAATATAACAATTTAAGAAATACTACTAAGACATTTGTATTAAAAATGACACAAAAAAATCAAAATGTAATGAAAATTACTTTTTATAATGATATTAACTTTAACCTAAAAATATTTATTGCATGATTTACAAAGCTTAACCAAAATGGTCAAAAGCTCGAATCAAACTATAAAAGTTACTATATTTTCACGGGGTAAAGTCAAGAACGGAATCTTTTCTACAAAATTTATTATATAATATTAATTTACATCAGAATACAATTGTTGGTGAAAATGGCTGCTGGTGCTGTCCGTTAAAAGCTGATGTAAGTCTCGTTCTAGCCCCAACTTCTCCAGGATCGATCGAACCACTCCAGGTATCCGCACGAGGCAAACACGTGGAGAAGCCCTGTAGACAACTCACATCTCGTATTGGTGACTTCAACAGCTGGGCTGGTCCTTGGGAAGCGTGATATTGACTGATGACTGATCACAAGAATGACTACTACTTGACTATCCTGATTATTCCCTAAGGGCATTTTATAACTGTTAACCAGGATACTATGACGTCAGGTCTTACCTCAATTGTTTTGGAAACATTATTCATTTGTGTAATTGTTGGCAGCAATTAAAGACCATAGTCAGCACAATTGAATAATGTTTATCAACACATTAGAATGTACTTCAACACTTATGTTGACAAAGACGCAACACTCTGCACATTCTTTAATTCCCAAAACCGTACGTCAGCAACTTTGACCTACATAGCCTAAACGCCGCTCAAGGAATTGAGGCATTAGAATACTATCGTACATATATAATTAGCTACCGTGTGTTAGTGATTTCGTAACACTGTGACGTCATTTTTCCTAAGGTTCTCGTGATTGGCTAACTGGGAAACAGGGTGTTCCCAGTTTGACTTGATTGACAGGTATTTTGCATATTTATTCTCTAAGAATCTACGAATATAATTACATATAGAAATTTGTAGGATTTCGTAGGCATAAACAAGAAACTCTAGATACTCCTATATCATTTGACTGATATCAACAATATTACGCAGATTTATTCTCTAAGAAACTGGAAATTAAATAACATATAAAAATGTCTAGGATTTCGTATGCATAAACAAGAAACTATATACACTGCTATATCCTTCGACCAATATGAATAATATTTTGCAGATTTATTTTCTTAGAATCTACAAATAAAATTATTTACAGAAATGTCTAGGGTTTCGTAGGCATAAACAAGAAACTCTAGACACTGCTATATCCTTTGACCAATATCAACAATATTTTGCAGATATATTCTCTAAGAATCTACAAATATAATTATATACATAAATGTCTAGGGTTTCGTAGGCATAAACAAGAGACTCCTATATCCTTTGACCGATATAAATAATATTTTGCAGATTTATTCTCTAAGAATCTGCGGATAAAATAACATACAGAAATATCTAGGGTTTCGTAGATATAAATAAGAAACTCCAGACAATCCTATATTCTTTGATCGATATGAAAAACATTTTGCAAATTTATTCTCTAAAAATCCGCGGATAAAACATCGTATAGAAATATCTATACGATGTAGATATTTCTATTTCGTAGGCATAAATAAGAAACTGTAGACACTTCTATATTCTTTGATAGATATGAAAAATATTTAGCAGATTTATTATTTAAAAATCTGCGGATAAAATAACCTATAGAAATGTATAGGGTTTCGTGGGCATAAACAAGAAACCCTAGGGTACTTCTATATCCTTTGACCGATATGAACAGTATTTTTCAGATTTATTTTCTAAGAATCTACGAATATAATTATATGCATAAATGTCTAAAGTTTGCAGATTTATTCTCTAAGAAACTGCGGATAAAATTTTATATATAAATGTTTTGGGTTTTGTAGGCATAAACGAGGAACTCTAGACAAACCTATATCCTTTAACCAATATGAACAATATTTTGCAGATTTATTCTCTAAGTATCTACGAATATAATTACATATAGAGATGTCTAGGGTTTCGTAGGCATAAATTAACGTCTCAAATTATTTTTAGTTTTAACAATATAAATGTAATGTACTAAATAAAAATGAATCGTTTCCTCATCTTAAAAAGTTAATGAATAAATAATCTAACTATATAATTAGCAAGTGTCTGTATGTAGTATCGGTACCATTATGACGTCAATTTTTCTAAAAGTTCTCGTGATTGGCTAACTGGGGACACCCTGTTTCTTGATTGGCTGACAGATGACGCCCTCTCCCGCGATTAGCTAACTGGTGATATCCTGTCCCATGATTCGCAGACTGGCGACGAAATTAGGATAAGTTAAAAAATAAAACCAAATACACATACAAACAATTGAAATTTTTATATTATAAATCCGTCATTGTTGACGGGTAATAACCTAGTTATATCATAATTGTGATAATATAGCAAAATCTAGTTCCACCTAAAGGTTTGGGATAGCCTTTAGAGATCTTTCCTAATTAAACCTTTTATAATAAAGAAATTTGCAATGCTTAAACGGTTCTCAAAAACGCCCTGTATACTCAATTAATTCATTTGCGATCATCAACTGGGAACTAGTGGAAATCGTAAATTTTCCAATATCAGTAAATATACCTGCATATTTGTAGCAGTCCCCTAGCGACAATTTTATTAAGTAAACCCAGCAAGGACATCTATAAATTTATTTATAAACTACAGGAACAATCCAATAAAGATATCGATTAATAAAATATAAAATCCGTAATAATATTTACCGATATTTATTGCAGAAATTATAATTTAATTGTAATTTTTGTGTAATATAAGAGAAATTTACTGTCACACAAATCAATAAATAAAAAGTAAAGTATTTTTAAAGGTCCACTATTAAGAGAATATGACATGGATAATAACATTTATTAGATAGGATATTCGTTGAAAATGCAATAATTTAAAATAATCATTTGCATATAAAATGCAGAAAATATGGCGTCATGCTGTTTGGAACTTTGAGAAACAGTACAAAAACGATGGCGCCTTGGAAACGAGTCTTAAACTCAATAATGATTATGTTCATACAAAGTGCCTGTACACGGGTACACGGGTACCGACAATTCGACACCAGGGGCGTGCAAACAAATTATTTCCTTGGGGTAAGGATATACGAGCCCCGTCTCAGTGAAGTTGGTCTCTCTATCAAAAATTGTGTTTTCAAAGAAAATATTTATATTAGAAGGGAAGTTTCTCTCCCTCTCTCCTTCTCATTTTTTCTTTCTTATTTTTCGATCCATTGTCCTAGATATTTGGTGGCGTCATGTGCGCACAATATTGTTTACGAAGCTTACACTTCTCGATCTTTGACCAAATGTGTAGTTTCTTATAATAAGTGGTTGACTTATATCTTTATTAGGTCGATCTTGGATTTGGGATATCTGCCTCGACGTCTGTCTACTACCCTTTGCAAGATTTACCTTTCCATGTTGTCTTATCTCGAACATTGCTAATAGCATCTGAGAATGGATGTTAAAATAGTATATTCTGTAACAAGGTTGGAATGAGAACATTCGATGCGAGTGGAACATTCTGAGCGCGAACCGCAGGCGGGCGTGAGGAACCACGAGCATCGAATTTTCTTTTCCAACCGAGTCACAGACCCTACCTTCTCCACGACCACCAGAAAAAAAAAGAAATTTAACAAATTATTATTTTAACAGACATTTTATTTTATCTGATCAAAAATTTCTGTTGTACTATTCCGGTTCGCATCAATGTTCATTGTGTAGATGTTTTTCAGATTTTTAGATCAGCCCGTCTGGTGAGGGACAAAACTTTTATGACATTTTTTGGTGAATACGTTAGTAAATTAATTCAAAAAAATTTGCCTGTTGATTCACGCATTAAGAGGTTTCATTTGACATGCCACTCAAAATTAAAAAAATATATACTTATACATATATTTTTTTTATTCAATACATATTTGTTTTTATCTATATTTATCTTATATTTATCTCGGGATGTGTTTTTCTGAACTTAACAGTAGTTGGAACAATATTTTTCCTATACGTGGGTCAAAGAGTTGTATAAGCGTGCCAAATTTCAACTTTCTATGTTAAGCCGTTTGCCTACAATTTCTACCGTACAGACACACATGAATGACGTTATAAGGGTGGTCATACCTACAAAACCCTAAAAAGAAGTCATTCTAAGGGGAAAATTATACAAAATTTGAAGAACCTCTTTGTACAATAATAAGGAAAGCCTTAATCTGTTTCAACTGAGATCGAGTTATATTTATTAATATATTGAGGTATATTTTTTTACTTATTTTGATCACGTTCATTTACTTTTCTGCTACTTTTATATTTTCTACCTGCTAAACTATGTTTTTTTGTGGGTATAATTTAGCTAAACGGTTAATTCTTTTCTCTTTCTGAGGTCATTTCATTCACTCTCTTTAATATTTGCTCTTCTCTGTTCTTTCCCAGACTCCGGAGTTTTTCTGGAGTCGTTTCATTCACCCCATACCGAATTTCAACCTTTTAGGTCTCCGGGTAGTACCGAAAAAATATATGGAAAAACATTTTATTATTTATTTATTTATTTTACATCGGCCTATTTCTGCAACGAGGCTAATCGCCGATGCCAGGGGGCGAGCTACTACACCTGGATGAGGGGTGAATGATTGTGAAAATGAGAGTAATGTAAACATATTATTCTCGCTCAAATAATATCACCAACAAAGGAGGTTCGAACCACCGACCGCCCAGTATAGACTGTTTGGCGCTCGGCCACTCCGTTGGCTTATGGAAAAACATAAGACATCCTAATAGACAAGTTTAGGTTTTATTATTCAAATTAATTGATAACAATTTCAAGAAGAAAAATGTAGTCTTTCACTGTCGTGAACTTTTAAAATAACCTTCCTGTATCATTTTTTTTAAAAACTGTATTAATTATTAATTCCTCTAGTACCCTTTTCACACTAGATCTTTAAGACGAGTGAACTTAAAGTTCATCGATGTTTAAGATCGGTATGCTTTCACACTTGATGTTTAAATCTCCGGTGTTGTCATCAGCTACAGTAATTTTGTCCTTAAGATACCGTCATGAAATTACCAGTTTTGAACTGTCTGCGCAGACGCACATTTTGAATTTCATTTCATTCTACAATAAAGACACTACAATAAAGAATATATTACACCTGTATTAACATGTAAGTCGCTACATTTTATCTCAATTATTCTAGCTCTGTATTTTATTAAACACATTATTAAAATAAATAATTTTATTATAAAAATAAGTATAAACTTCTTATAACGTCGATATAATACAGTATTCTTGTTTATGATAATATAAAATGTTGACATCACAAATTCAAGGAGTATTTTTTTATAGTAGAAATTAAGTTGGCAATGCGGACGAAGTTTAAGACGCAGATCTCTGTCTGAAACATCGCTTGTATTTAGACGAGGCCATACGGTTTCACATTAGCGTTTAAAGATACATTCACTTTAACATCCGATCTTAAAGATCTAGTGTGAAAAGGGTATAGGGCATGGGTTCCAATCCTTTTTATAGTACGGTACCTGTATGTTGTAGACAATTTGATGACGTACCGGTAGACCAAAAATTTTGAAATGGCGAATAAAATGCAATGGAGAACATTTGTAATAAAGACAAGTAACTCGGGATATATTTTTATTGCTAAACATGTACATAAAATATAATAATCACTCAAAAAAATATATAATTAGTGAGAAGGTTGGGCCCGTTTATTATTACTAAAGAAGTAATATCGGGCTCAATGTTTGTCGGTTTAAGGCGAAGATCCGATTCAATGTCCAGCAAAGCTTTATACTTGGTTTTCATCGCAGTCATTGTCGACTTCTTTAATTTTGGTTACCACGCCTGATAATTTTCCAATCATCGAATGAGCACCATCGGTACAAACTCCAACACATTTGAGCCAACTTATGTGATTTTTAATAAAATAATCATTAATTATTTTAAATATTTCTTGCGAAGTTGTTCTTGCAGTTAATGGTTTGCAGAATAATAATTCTTCTTGTATTTCATTGTTGAAATCAAACCGAATATATACAAGTAGTTGCGCCGAATTGGAAATATCGGTACTTTCATCCAGTTGGAGGGAATAAAATTGGCTTGTTTTTAATCTTTGGATTAAAATATCTTCAACCTGTATTGCCATCTCATCTATTCGCTTGTCAGTATTATTAGACAGTGATACTTTGTAATTTCTTTAGCCGCTTTCTCTCCAAGGACAGATGCAACTATATCCTTTGTTGCAGGCATCAACAATGTTTCACCAATTGTATGCGCACTTAGCTATATGCAAACTAGCTAAATATGATGTTCTCACATAATTAGTGTTTATACTACTAAAAGTTTTGACAATTGATTTTTGTTTTAAATTGTAAAATCATTCGCGTACCGCGTACTGGTACGCGTACCCAAGGTTGGGAACCTATGCTCTAGGGCGTTAAACCTAGATAGGACGCTAATTTCATGTTCCGGCGCCACTGTTAACGTAACGACAAAACTAAAAACTAAAATTGTCAATTAAACGCAAAAATAATTTTTCCCAAAGCCATAACGTCATTATATAACAACATAACCAATATCACTGCTATTTTATGTTGGGAATATTTTTAATGATAAATTTGTTATTGAAGAGGAGAGCGGGACGATCTTCTTGTCTTAATGAATTGGTCGGGCTATTACCAGCTGAAGAGAGAAGATAATATCTTCATTATCTTAGCGGTGATTGAAGATAGCTCGGTGATGATCGTTAAGTTGGGTTTGCTGTTGTTTTAAAGTGGAGTTTATCTTGACCGTGGTGACAGTTATTATATTGAGCTATGTGGGGAAATGATAAAATATAAGCTGCATTACAATCTATAGCTTGCTACAGACTGAACAGATTAATGGCTTTAATTTAATGAGTAAATTGGTTCGAATTTTCAATTATTGTTTCACACGATTTGTATATTTATGTCGAGCAAGTTTTACTTATTTTATGAATATGATATAGACATGTGGAACGAAAACTGCAGCATAAGAATTTAGGGTGAGGTAGGTACAAACATATATTAATTACTTGTAGGTTTATCAATTTATTTGAATCTAGATAGTTTCCTGGGATAGGTACTTGGGAACTTCTGTGGGGCATTTTCGCCATCGAAACTGCACAAGTGTGCACCTGTGCATTGTTTTGATGGATGAATACTTTCTTTTTGGTAAATGTGGTCTCAAATGTGAGCATTTTTAGGGTTTTGTAAGTATGACCAAAAAATCCTTATACCGTCATTTTGTCGTCTGTCTGTCTGTTCGGTAAAAATACCTAGAGAGTTGCAATTTGGCATGCTTATACAACTCTTTAACCCACATATAGGAAAAATACTAAACATCTAAAAAACATATCACCCAAAAAATATAAACAAATATATGTTCTTCGAAAAAAAAAAATCTCTTTAAATTCTGCGTATGATACCAAATGAAAGCCCTTAGTACGTGGATTAACGATCAAAATTTTATTTTTGTAAAATAAATTACTTTGACACGATTTTTGCCAAAATTATGTAAAAATTTTTTTGTCCCACACCCTGTAGCCCAGATGGTTTAAACAAAAAATATGAAAAAATTCTAAGTAATGTACATTGGTGTGAACCGGAATAGTACAACAGGAGTTTTTTTTATCAGATTATGTTTTTGGAAAATAACGTATTTTTTGTGTTTTTAACTAAAATATGTAAAATATTTAATTCGCTATGTAACACGGTAAATGATTAAACGTCCGTAGCCTAATGGTAAGCGTTCTTGTTTCCTAAGTTGCAAACTACGGTTCGCTTCCTATCAATTATATTTTTTGTTTTTTTTTTGCATTTATATTTTGTTTAAATTATTTGGCAAAATTCTAGTTACATTTTGGCAAATACTTATTGCATTTTATTTTTAAAAGCGTAAATTTAATAACTAGTGGGAAGTGTTGAAATTATATTTTAATTATACGTTTGAATGTATACGAAATCAGAGGGTCGGAGCTTATGACTTAAACAACCAATGGAAGCTTTAGGCGCAATTTTCAAAATCTTAATGAACCTTGTTATATAATAAAAATACTGTACATATTTAGAAACCTAAATAATAGTATTAGGCATTCGAATTAAAATTAACAAAAAAATATTTTAACATATAATTTTTTTGGCAACCCAAATAATCATCATTCACTTACTAAATACCTGCGAAACCGTGAAATGTGTGAAAATTCACACTTCACATCAATTTTTTGTTATCAAAATAATTGCTGTGTCATAGATAGCTATTATTAGAATAGAAAATTATTTATTATAGAAGTAGACAGAATTAAGTAAATCAAATAATTGGTGTTCAAATTACTTCGGCTTTTGCCTTAGTTAGATAGACAACTATTTCATAAAAAAACGCAGAAAAGTTCATTACTCTGAAATAATATTTGGACCCTTTGCGTGAGAAAAAATAATTTTTCATATGCATTTACTAAGGCCCACATATCGTCGTACACCCTGTATACATTTTTATTCGAGAAATCTCTTAACGTAGTTTAAGGAAAGAAAAGTATTTTTATTTAATCTCTTTATTTTAACGTGATTTTTATTAAAAATCCCAGAGACGTTATATAAACAGACCCCCAATATAAAAATTTCAACAATTCTAACTAAAATCTGTTTTACATTATACTTTCCACCATAATTTCAAACTTCTAAAACTTTTTTCTGTAGCATTAGCGTCAGAGAAAGGTATTCAACACCTTCTGTCTTTGGTTACGTCTCCCTGCCAACAACTTGCTCTTTCAACTGCAACTGTCACTTGATGTGACAAATAAAGGTGTGGTTCTTTTAACCAATTTATAAATATCGTTAAATTATGCTAGTTTTTCTTTAATTATATGCCAGTATAGTTTTTATTTACGGAACCAGATCTTAATCAGAATTATTAAAAATGTCGGAAAAGTGAAACAGTACATAAATATAACGCAAAGTTGGTACGCTTGAAAACATTGAACTGGAGATAGTTTCAAAAGTTGTGTTGGATGTAAGATAGCATAGAAAGTTTGAAGGAACTATTTTGTTTCAAACAAAAAATCCGAAGTGCTTAGGAGTATAATTTCAACAAGGTGTTATTAGTCTCGTTAAGATCCGTGTTTCTGAACTGTGCATTTAGTAAAAACATACTTAGTCTGATCTTGGTATTTCTAGAGTTGGGCCATAAAATGTATAAATTTCTTGAATTCTTTTTGATATTCTATTCAATTAAGTTATTCATATTTGACATATCGATAAAATATAGAACCGAAAAGGAAAATTAATAAACAATATTTTAGTGCTATACATAATTTGTTTATTATCCGTCTGCTACAAGTTTTAGACTTATGTTGGGATGACACTATAAAATGCAGGTTGTGTTTATGGGCAGCACTGTGGTATTTTGACAAGGATGCCGCTTCAATCAGTCGAAGCTTGCTAATAGTTTAATTAATGAGCCTTGACGAAAATTAGCATCTGTGATGAAAACACATCAACCACTCCATCAAAGAGATTATAACATAAACCAAGAATTTATTAGAAGCTTAGCAGAAAAATGGAAGCACTTGTAAGTTGATATTTTGTCATTATTATTTGTCTTAACGCATAACAATTTTAATGCCTATACTTTTGTAAAAATAAACACATATTAAGAAGATTTACTATTGATTTGGATGGGTCGAAGATTCAACGTTATATCTTATTTTCAAAGAAGTAAAGACTAACAAAGCTATAATAGTATTGTCCAACTCATGTCATTCAAATTCATGTTTTTCAGTCCCTTCAATTTCTAATAATTCTAGCAATTTACAGAAAACATTTTAGTTAGTTAGTTAAAATTTTTGGCGTACAGCAACGATGTCTATTTGCGCCTAACGTAGCCCATCTAAATGACTACACTACATATTAAAAACAATAAATAAATAAATAAAATCTTATAGCCATACTCAATAAAAAAAATCTTGCACGGAGAAATACAAATATATAAGATAAAAAGTATGTTCGAAGAATTGAACAGACGCACCCTGCGGACTTCACCCTGATGGACTTCATCTAAAGCAGTGTTTCCCAAAGTGTGGTACGCGCACCCCTGGGGGTACAAGGAGGGTTTGTAGGGGGAACACTGCGAATTAGTGACGAACAAGTGCAAATTTACAAATTATAGCGATAGCCGATGTATCGTCCTATTGTCCCAACATAAAGAATGTCTTTGTCATTAACTAATCTAAATGTAATTAATGCTATTTATAATATAGTTTATTATTTACTGTTTATTATTATTACCATTATAATTATTTAATGTTCCAGTTCCTGTTAATAGTACAGGCAATGAAGCATTTTGGCTCGCAATTTTTTCGTCCAGCATGGAATTACGTAAAATTTTCACAGAAGGTAGGGAATAGCCCAAGGATCATTTTCTACATCATGTCGGTGTACGCTAAAACCTTGGGGGTGGTTGCCACCCCACCTCGGGGGTGGAAATTTTTTACTACATTTTAACTATAGGAATCGATGGGAAAAGTAATTCTAAGAAAAAAATGTTCTTTACGTTTTCTTCGTAAAACTAATATTTTTTGAGTTATTCGCGGTTGAAAGTAACAGTTTTTCGACGAAAAAATCGATGCTTTTAAAAAGTTTTTTGCGAATAACTCGAAAAATATGCATATTATCAAAAAAACTGTAGAAAGCAAAATTGTAGCTTTTAAAAAAACAAACAAAATCCTTTTTTTATTATTTTTCTACAACCAATACGAACCGATATGCGGCATGTTAATGGTTAACTTTTTTTCGACAAATGCATAATTTGAAAGATTCAAAATCAAATAACAGGAAAAATTTGCATTTTTCGAGGAAAACTCATTGAATCTTTTTTAAAGTATTTGATTAGACCTTTCAAACAAAACAAAAAAAGTCTCTAGCATAAAAATTAAGCGACTTATGATCAAAATAAGGTCGGTACCTACTTTTTTCTACGAAAAAATCAGTGAAAACAACCCCCTATTTACCCTTCACTTCCGTGGTTCTCTTCATATATGTATTTTTGGTACACCCAAGAAGTTTGACCAATTTAAAATGCCTAATTTTAGAAAAATTGGAGTTTAAAGAAAAAACGATTTTTTGCGATTTCGTATTTTTCACCCTTTTCTTCAAAATATCTCCGAAATTACTGGAGATACGAAAAAAATTATAGAACACTACATTGTAGCTTTTTTAATGACTTAAATTTCCCTGTGCATATATTTTCTGTACAGTGAATATTTGGCGAGATATAGCCGTTTAAAACCTCTATTTACAAGCGAACACCACCTTATTCGAGCCCTTCAAACTCACCCCATTTAAAAACTAAGGGATCTTAAGGAATTTAATTTACATAGTCTTATATCTCTTGAAAAGCCCTACAAAATCGTTTTTCAAAAAACTTTCTATCAGTAAAAATGAAGGAGCTATGTTTAAAAAACCAATAAATTTTTTTTCGAAATATTCGAATAGCACGGTTCGGTTCTAACAAGGGTGGGTTTTTAAGGGTTGAAACATTAGAAATTGTATTCCAAAGCATGAAACAATCATTATTCAACTAATCCAAACCAAATTTTACCCATCTTAAGGTTTACAACGTTATTTTATAATTTTTGACAATTAGGGATAGTTTTCACCCTTAAAAAATAAACAGTGCCCATGAGCATGATATAAAATTTGAAGTAGAGAATGAGGCGAACCTAATTTCAAATTTTGGTGCAAATCGATGCAAGATGAAATCATTTTTTAAGATAAATACTTTTTTTTACATTAAGCTCCAACAAGGGTTGATTTTTAAGGGTTGAAACATTATGAAATTGTATTCTAAAGCATAAAACGATCCATATTTAGCTAATCCAAACCAAATTTTACCCATATTAAGATTTAAAATGTTATTTTATAATTTTTTACAATTAGGGGTAGTTTTCACCCTTAAAAAACAAAAAGCGTACAACGGTACAATGTAGAAAATGAACTAGAGGGTGAAATGAGCCTGATTCCAAATTTTTATCCAAATCGATGCTGGACGAAAAAATTGCGAGGTTTTGTCATTTTTTTAGCTTCATTTCCTTTACTATAACCAGTTTTAGTCAACATGAAAATGTATGTACCAAAATTTTAAATAAGAAATACTTTTTGATTGTTAATAAAGTATATGTGCCGACCGGCGTAGCGTAGTGGTAACATATGTGCCCTGCGTTTTTAAGTTCTTGGGTTAGAATCCCGTTCAGACATGAAATATCCAAAACATTAAAACTGTCCTAACTAATTGCCTTAATAGCAAAAGCCATTAAAAATTAACCAAAAAAGTATATATATTACTAAATATTAGAAGGGCGTATTGTCCAAACTTTGGGAAACACTTATCTAAAGCAACTGACAGGTCATAGCACATGCCTAACCTCTCCCTGACATACTTGGATTTCAGTCACTGAGTTAAAATATGTAACACAGACAAATCTGTGTTACACGTTTCACAAATAGGAGGCACCTCAAAGGAGTTGTCCATGGGTCTACCAACAGTGGCCTGTACGGAGGCGTGTGATGGCGGATTCCTCTCTGCGGTTAATCCTGCAGGAAGAACCTTATGGTTTAACGTCTCCCTTAATCTGTCTCAACTTTTCGTCCTGTATATAAAACCTAAAAAATATTTTAATTAGTTCAGAATCTTTCAAAAATTCGAGAGAACTAGTGTTTTCCTATTTAAAATAAGAAAGTTGCACAACGTACTTTGAGAACCACTGGTCGAAATAAAAAATTGCTTCACTCATTGAGATTTTCCTGTAAAATAGTATTTATTGTCTAATTTAAGCAACCTCGTAGCTCTTATACTTCTCGACATAGCAATGATGAACAATTTAAAATGAATACCTGTACATATACATACCTGGTATCGAAATTATCTACCTGGAATTTTAGTATCGAAAATCGCAATCCAGGTCGCAATTCCTGTACACCAGTTCTCTTGAATGACAATGGAAAGTAAGGAAAGAGGAAGACAAAAAAAAACATGGATAAGGGGTTTGCAGGTTAGATCAGAATAAACTAATACTCTAAAAGACTGGAATGATCAGTAAAACCCTGCAAAATAATAATAATTCTTTGGTTTTCCATACTCTACCATTTCTGAGAAGAGAGAAATAGTAATATATTATTGTTTTCATTTAAATTAAGAAATTCCTAAACACAATAACATTTAGTAATTCGAAACCAATCCTTTCTCTTTTAAAATATGATCCCAAGACAATGTCAAAATCCATTCATAGCCTACAATTAATATCTTCTCAATTTTTAATGAAATGTCCATCATATCAATAGCTTTGTCGGTGAAATGCAAATGGGTACCATAGATCATGTTGGCGACACGTGAGAACGCGTGGGCGAATGCACGTGGTTCTTCGATAGACAAGGGGGTGAGTGAGGTCAGGGAGGAAGGAGAGGAAGAAGCACGGCCGACGTGATGAATGCGAGGGTGGTACCGACAACACGCTAATTATAGCGTGCTAACTAATCAACACTTCATTAACGAGAATGAGATGTTTTTTATGGGGTTTTAGATGGTTTTGTTTTTATGTCATGGGTGGAGGTTTGAGGTATTTATGAGGTTAAATATATATATATATATATATAAAATATTTTATTGCCAGGCAATTAAAGTACAAATTTAAAAAAACAAAAATTACATAGTGGTTATACATATGCCTAATTGTATTTCTATGTATTCAAGTATAAATATTTTATTATTTTTTAACAATAGTGTTTAATACTATGTTACCACACACAATTAGTTACGCCGGGAAAAAGGGCAAAACCCAGCACTTTATGAGGTTAAAGTGTTTGGAACAAACAAATTAAAAAAATGTGTTTTTTATTCTATTGTTATTTCTCTTTTGTTTCTTTCTTGCTAACTTGACGTTTTAAAGATAAGCAAAGTTTAATTGAATCAGATTATCATTTATGGTAAAGGCTCTATATATTTTTTTTAGGGTTTTGTAGGTATGACCAAAAAACCCTTATACGGTCATTTTGTCGTCTGTCTGTCTGTCTGTCTGTTCGGTAAAAATTGTAGCCAAACGGCTAAACCTAGAGAGTTGAAATTTGGCATGCTTATACAACTCTTTGACCCGTATATAGAAAAAATACTAAAACATCTAAAAAACATATCTCTCTAAAAATATAAACAAATATGAGCTCATCGAAAAAAATTATAATTTTTTAAAATTCTGAGTAGGGTATCAAATGAAAGCTCTTAGTACGTGGATTAACGATCAAAATTTTATTTTTGCAAAATAAATTATTTCGACGCGATTTTTGCCAAAACTGTGCAAAAAAAGTTTTGTTCCACACTCTGTAGCCCAGATGGTTTAAACTAAAAATCTGAAAAAATTCTAAGTAATGTACATTGTGAACCGAAATAGTACAACAGGAATTTTTAATCAGATTATGTTTTCGGAAAATAACGCATTTTTTGTGTTTTAGATCAGTAGCTCTAGTGGCGTAGTTGGTTTTGTCGTGCGTTTTGTAATTTGCAAACTAGAGTTCGAATCTTGTTAATTTTATTTTTTCTGTTTTTTTTTTTTTGATTTTGCAATGCAGAAATTTCATTTCATATATTATCTACCATAATATTACAACAAATAATGATATAAGGATTAAACCTTGTGAAGACTAATCTATTGTTGTTAAAATTGCAAAATAAAAAAACACTGCAAAAGTACAATTTACCCAACTAGGTCGGTAAATTGTACCATAGGATTGGTTAAATGTACCTGTCAATAAAAAACAAGAAAATAATCACATATTTTTTATTTTTTAATTAATTATTGGAAAAAAATACAAATTCATTCCAAAATGAGTATACAGTTCATTTTTATTTAATATATAAAAATATATATTGTAAATATTGTATCAATAAATAGGTATTTGTTTAGATAAAAACAATAACTTTAAAATGTAACGCTTGCTGTAACCCCAATTTGATGTTTTCTTTTCATCCCGACAATTTTTTGGTTTCTCTTTTGTACCGTCGAAAAACCAGATTCATCCATATTGAATATTTTGGTACCATCTAACTTATGTTCGTCGATAATTTGTTCTAAAATGTCAAAAAAACAATTACCATTTTTTCTGTTAAAGCCTTTAGCTCGAGGAATAGATGTTGATTCCGGTCGCCATAGTGACAACGTTAGATATCTCTTCATAAAGGTGTAATACCACGCTTTGCCTGCAAAACCTTTATTTTTGGTGAAATTATGTATAATAGAATGTATGTAAAATATGCCTTACTAGTTCTGCTTCAATTACAGAAGGCAATGCTATAGATCGGCCAAAAATGTTTGTGGCATTATTGGCGCATTTATTTTTTAATTCATAGTGCCTTTTAAAAGTTGGCTTTGGAATGCCAAAATCTGGGCATACCTCGTTAAGGCCAGCCCCATTTTTATAAGCATTTATTGCTTCTTCGGTTCAGGACAGATATTTTCTTTTTTGTTCCATTTAAAAAAAAAGTGAGTTACTCATTATAGGTTATAGGTACATTTAAATTCGGTTGGATAAATCGTACCGGTACAAAATAGCAAACTGTAAACAGGTACAATTTACACAACACGTTCTAGATTTTTAAAATATCTATTAAAATAACCTTAATCTGTTCACTGAAAAACATTTTTACAGTCATTAGATTTAAAAACTAATCGAAATTGAGATATTTATAAGAAAAACAAATTAAAAGCATTACGAATTGAGTTAAATGCTTAAGAAAGCCGCTAAAACCCGCTAAAACTTTATTGTCAAAGTATCTCACCAAACAGAGTTCGACCTACGGTAACATTGCTACTGTCAGCGTATTATACATGCAGCTTCTTAAGAAAGGGGGTGGTACGATTTACCGAGTGATACATAATAACCAACTTTCCCCTATATATTTTTCTATATTGATAAATTATGTCCGTAAATAATATAGTAATTGAGTTTATGGGTAGTAAATGAGATTATATATATATATATATATTTCTGTCAATAATAAGGGCGATATTTTAAGTTTTTTAAAAAACAGTTTTAACCTCGAAATATCACCCTAGTATAAAATTCTTGAAATGCCTTACAGCCTATGTTCGAATCTTGGTTTTACTCTATCATCATACCAAATTCCTTAAAAATATGTCCAGCCGTTTTTGCGTAAATCTCGGACAGACAGACAGACACTAATTAATTTTTTTACGCTTGTCGTTTTATAATCACCTGAAATGTGTAGAAACCAAATATAAAGACGAAAAAATAAAGAAATAGATATAGCCTTCAATTTTATTTATAAAAATAATTTCTCCATCATTTGACAGCAAATTAAAAAATATTCACATTTAAATATTTTTGCAATATTTCAAAAATCTACGCCTCTGTAGCTCGTGAAATATTTCCTAAAACCACTATATTCTCGCATAATGTTATTTAGTTGTTGTTCGTGGTTATAGATGGCAGGCTGCCGGATTATCTCTGGTGATTTACAGCTAATTAAAGGTGCAGAGGGCGTTACCACCTTCAACAGTTTTAATTGCTTTTGGCTACCGGGGTGTGTGAGCACAAATTAGACACGAACAACCAGCCAGCACCCGGGCCCACTTCTAATCAACAAACCAAATTAGATATTTTTAATATTAGAATTAAGGTGTTATGTTTTAATTAAAAAAATATGCTAAAATATTGTTTTTGAAAAATCTCAAATGAAATTTTTAATTTAATATTAAATGTTTTCTGTTGCATTTAACCCTGTAATAAGGCGTTAATAACCATTAGTGTTACCCCCCAAAAATTATGATTCACTAATAATGTAATAAAAATAGATGACAAAATAATAGAACAGGTAGGAAAATTCAAATACCTACCTAGCAAACATTTTTAAACGGGCCAGTACTGCTAAAGCACATACTCCCCGGCATTGAAAGTAATGGGCCAGTACCCCGGTGTCCCCGTGGCCGTTACTGGCCCATTGATGTATCAGTTGCCGGCCTAGCAACAGTAAAGTGCAAAATAATCGCATTAGTTGCAAGATTTATTTCTGTGGTTTTAAGTAAAAAGTATGAGTGAAGAAGAGTGCTTATAAAATGCTGGTAAAGTACTTCGTATAGGCGGAATGCGAAATACAAATGTGAAGTACATTATTAATACTGGCGTTGCACTTACTTTTGGTGCCAGTAATTTACCAGCATAAAAGCAGTTTGCCAGCATTCGGCCGTTAGTTGAATGTTTGCTGGGTAGGCACAGTTTTCTCGGATGATGGAAAAATGGATGAAGAAATTATGGAAAAGTAGGCGCAGCAAGAAGAATGTTCAACAGCATCAAATCATCTTTCCTTAAGTTGGTTTCACACAGTTCAATTTATTGATCAAGTTATTTGTCAATTAACTGAACAATTTATTAGTAATCTTGAAAATAAAAGGATCACTTTACACACATCAATTTACTTTTACTTTTTTTTTATTAATTACTTTTTTTTTAAAGAAAAATTTTACATTACCAACCGTAAAATATATTGACATATTTATCATAATGAAAATATTGAAAAAATTTTCACAAAATTACGAGCTGTGAACAAAAACAAAAGAAATAACCTAGATGATGGGGAATTAGAACGTTTGCGGTTCTGTCTCATTTGAAAACGAAACACATAATCTATATATTTCTAGGTTATGCTACAACTAAATAGTTGGCAATAACTAAACAATCTGGAGCCCAAAAACAATGTCCCACAAAAATCAAATAGATTTAGTCCCACAAAAAACAAAAGAGATTTGTAAGAAACCTGACTCTGAAATTAACCGGAACATTTCCTTTTCGTATCTCTTGTGCAAACCAGTTAAAAAACCTAGCTGTCAATAGCAAGAAATTTCAAACATTAGAATAGAGACGCGATATCCACACTTTGAATTTCACCTTTAAATTATTTAATAATAAACTAGATGCCCCAGAACTTCTTCTCAATTTAAATATTCGAGTCCCTGACATAAGATTGAGAATTAAAAATGAACACTTTTTCAAAATTTCAGAATCTATGTCATAAAAGACTCATTTTGTTCAGTCTAGTAAACAGGCAAGTCTCTGATAGAGATGTAAATATCTTTTACGACAACCACAGAAAGTTTGTTAATATAAAAATAAATTAGAGTAGTTATATTGTATTTTATTGTTTTATTCTTTATTTTATTCATTATTAGTATTTGCATATTATTGTTATGATAATTGTATTGTATTTTTTTCCCCCAGTACTATGTAACTGGACTTGTACACTACTGTACAAATCTGTATAGTCACTGGTTAAATAAATAAATAAATAAATACATAAATAAATAAATAAATAAATAAATAAATACATAAATAAATAAATAAATAAATAAATAAATAAACAGATAAATAAATAAATAAATAAACAGATAAAAATATATCTATAATTCCCTAAAAAATTGATGGCAAATAGAACTTGTTCTCTTTTCAAAATAAATTGATAAATTTTTTCTTCAATCAGTTGTTCAATTTATTGATCAATTAATTGAACTGAGTAAAACCAACTTTACACATCAATTAATTGATGAGTAACATTTTCAATTAATTGATCAATATATTGAATTGTGTAAAACCCACTTAACTAAAAAAGAAATACCAACCAACATCAAGGTATAGATCTTCCAAACAGTGACAGTACCGATTTTGACATACGCTTCAGAACCCTGGAACACCGCAGAATTGCACCGGTCCAAAATAAGAAGCTCGGAAATGAGATTTATTAAAATTGAAGGTAAAACAAAATTGGACTGAATAAGAAATGAAGTATTTAGAGAAAAAACTAGACACAAAACCAGTGGAGACTATAATAGAAGAAGGATAGCTAAGATAGCTGGGACATATACACAGAATGAGTGAAGACAAAATAGTAAAAATAGTTTTTGAAGCAAGAACAGTGAAGAAAGTTAGACCAGGAAGACCGAGTAGTAGAAAAGAAGCTATAACGAAGAGAGGCGTAAAGTGGCAGGTGATAAGAAAATATACTAATAAAAGGACAGAACACGAAGGAAAGAAGTATGGAGAACAACACTAGAAAATAAGTACTCGACTATAGCCTTACAGCGCAAGGTAGAAAGGCTTCAGGATTAAGTAAGTAAGTAAGTAAGTAACTATGTAATTTATGTAATAAAAAATTGTATTTAGTTTTTTTTTTAAATTTATTGTAAATATATTGAGAGTAATGGTAGGTAGAAAATATTGTAGAAATCTATAATAGTATCAAAGAAGGGCCCAGAGTCGTGCGAAAGGAGATGCGAAAGGGGCATCAGCCCTTGGCGGCTAATCTAGGAGGCACGAATATCGTCACTATGTCTGGCGTTTCGTGGAGTAAGAGGGAGATTGAGGGTTAGGAGAGGCGCTAAATTTTGGCTTTGCCCAAGGCGCAGATTTTTCTTCGCTCTCCTGGAGAGGCCCTCCACGACCGTGGTTGGAATTTTTGAAATCCCGAGGTTCTAAAGGGCCTCATGGCATTATAAAACAACTCCTAAACAAAAAAAAAAAAAAATGTAAAATTTCTTATTTATCATTTTATTATTGAATGTTATAAAAATCCTAACTTAAGAAGAATAATATATAGGGACATGCGGTTTGAATTTTTGAAATCTACAGATTTTTTTCTACCTAGATTAAAAATAGGGCCCTTCTTTGTTAAAGCCTTTTTGATCTGTGTAATTTTGAAAATTTATTAATATTTCATTTTCAAAAGACCGTATCTCAGAATCTACATGAGATGGAGACCTGTGGTTGAACTTTTTGAAATCCTGAGGTCCTAAAAGGCCTTAGGACTTATTTTGAAGACATTCCCAAACCAAAAAAATTTTCGCAAAATTTTTAATTTTTACATTTTTTTTTTTTTTTGAAATTTCAAAAAATTTTAACTTAAGAACAATACAATATAAGGAACTGCGGTTTGAAGTTTTCGTTTGAAATCTTCGTTTATTATTTTGTCTATAAAAAAAAATCGGGCCTAAAAATAACCTAATTTTTAAATAAATACGAATCGTCAAACAAAACCTTTGAAAATGACCCCTTACGATTGTAGCAAAACGCAGAGTCTATCAAATTTAGAGCTGTGAACGGTCGCTTGAGTTACCATATGACAAACTTTAGTGACAATCAACAGTGAACAACTCATAGCGTATAGTTTATTAATTCTAGAGCTGTGGTGTAGCTTAATTGTCATAAACTTTCACCAACATTCTGAAATATAGAAACTTAAGTGTTTACTTTGACACAAAACATAAGAAAAATAAACATATTTAACCGTAACTTAATTTTCAGAAACATTTATAATACATGACAAAAAATGTCAAACCGTCAACTGTCAAAACTTATAATTCTTAAACCATCTTTAAATTTATCACCATCAATAAACTAATTAAGTTAAGTTGGCTTTCACAAAAAATAAGAAATATTTAAAGCCATTTCAGGTAGAGATAACACGAAATCTTTTAACAAATGGCACTGTCTTACTTGCCAAATACTGAAAATTAAAGATGGTACCTCGGTAAATTTACCACAGGGTCAGTGGGCTTAAATATGCCATAAATATTCTTGTAATTGGGGGTCATATATCCCAATACGTCCCTGAGATTTCTTTTCAGGGGTGTAATAAATATTTTTACTTACGTAACAGTATTTGATTGTAAAATATTTATTATTAGCTGCCATATTATTGTACATTTTGCAATAATTTTTTGTTACAATTTGTCTCTAAATTGTTGTTCACCTTGCTGAGGATTCTTGAATTGACACAACTGGAATTAGATTCTATATACAGTATTTCCAATGGATAATGGGTTTATGGCAGTAATCCTAAGACTCGATACTGTAAAAAGAATATATATATTTCGTCTCAAATGTGGTAAAATAACAATTATCACTCACACAAATAATCAAACATTATTAAAACACATTTATGACATAAAACAAAGTTCATAATTAAAACAGATATTATAACAGACACGTAGCAATCCCAATGATCCAGACCGATCGCTCAGCTATAACACACTCATATACAAAACACATTGTTCTATTATCGCTCTGTTTTGCTGATCGGTTGATCTTGGTTCTGCTAGTACCAAGGCTGCTGCCTTTGCACTTACGTATACTGATAAAATTATGATATTCTCCGACACGGCCATCCTGACCTATCGCACGACCCTGTGCGATCTTTATCTGAAAAAACATACACTACAATAAGTGTCATTAGTTACATTTTATTAAAAACATGTCCAGTGGTGCCCACTTCGGCCATTTCTGACTCATACAATAACTCATTAGTGTAGAAATGAGTTGAAATCGTCCACTGAAGACTCATCTTAACACTGATACTCAATCAATTATTATCACACATTCAAATAACTTTTTATATTCTACTTCAAGCGATTTACCAACCTGCACCAGGAATTCATCTAGTATGTAACTCTGTTTCTGGCCTTACTGGCACACATCAGGAGCTCTTGGGCACCTGCCCCGCCATGTATTAGTCGGAGGACACACCCCCTAATCCTGAAAACTACTATTCATAGGTTAACTACATTTTCGGAGGACACACCTCTTCATCCAGAGAACCACTGTTCAACTGGGATAACCACTGTTTCGGAGGACACACCTCCTCATCCAGAGAACCACTGTTCACCTGGAATAACCACATTTTCGGAGGACACACCTCCTCATCCAGAGAACCACTGTTCACCTGGAATAATCACATTTTCGGAGGACACACCTCCTCACCCAGAGAACCACTGTTCACCTGAGATAACCACATTTTCGGAGGACACACCTCCTCATCCAGAGAACCACTGTTCACCTGGGTTAACCACATTTTCGGAGGACACACCCCCTCATCCAGAGAACCACTGTTCACCTGGAATAACCACATTTTCGGAGGACACACCTCCTCACCCAGAGAACCACTGTTCACCTGGAATAACCACATTTTCGGAGGACACACCTCCTCACCCAGAGAACCACTGTTCACCTGGAATAACCACATTTTCGGAGGACACACCTCCTCACCCAGAGAACCACTGTTCACCTGGAATAACCACATTTTCGGAGGACACACCTCCTCACCCAGAGAACCACTGTTCACCTGGAATAACCACATTTTCGGAGGACACACCTCCTCACCCAGAGAACCACTGTTCACCTGGGATAACCACAAACACACAAAAATACTTACAAAATCACATCTGGTTCACATATAAGCCCTCATCATCTTCAGGAGACGCGTTTTCCTTACCATGGGACTATCCGCTTGTACGTACTCCTCTGAGCCACAGGGCATCGGTCCTGTTTTCGTCAAGGATTTTTATAACTCTCATAGGCCCTCTGTATTTTTGATCTAGCTTGGTCTAATTTCGCTTGCACATATTTCGTAACCCAAATTTTCAATTTGAGTTTCTAGAAACGGTCATTTTCTAAAATTTAGTGAAAAAAACCATATTAAACAAGTGCTTGTAGTACATCATTAATTTTGCAAGACAATCGGAAATAATTTTAGTGTAAATCATTACGTCATCCATACACACTATCGCATGTGTGTTTACTAAGCTACCTAAGGCCTTTATTATCGCTCGTTTATAAACAGTCACAACCGTCTTTAAACCAAAATAGTATCAACAAACATTCATATTGACCTTCGGGTGTAATGAAATCTGTTTTCTCAATAGAGTCTTTGTGAACGGGAATTTGATAATACCCGCTTGCATGTCTAAATTTGTAAAATAGGTTGCACATTAAAAATGCGCAATTAATCCTGACATTATTGGTAATGCATATTTATCAGAAATTGTATTGGAATTTAATTCACAATAATCAACACATATTCGACTAGTTTCATCTTTCGTTTGAACTAAAATCATAGGGCTTGAAAGCGGTGAAATTCTAGGTCTAATAATTTTAGCCTCTAATAAATCTTGAATTTTTTTTTTTGCAAACTATTTCTTTTTCACATTCTCTTATTTGGTATGGACATCTTTGTACGGTATTAACACGTGTCACAGAATTATCTTTAATAAAGGAATCTTTAAAATTATGTAACAGTGTAAGTAACTGATTGCATTCGTCACCAACTAATTCAAATATTATCTCATTTTTCCAATCAAGCACATTTTTGGATTTAGTTATTAAAATGCATATGTCTACAGTTTTCCAGGAAGATTTTACTATTAGTCAAGTGAATATAGTAACCAGAACTTAAAAGTTGCCTACCTATCATAATATCCTTGTTTAAATAAATATCAGCCAAAACATGAAATTTACCTTCAAGCAAATATCCATTTATTATTACTTCTGTACAGATAAAATCTGTGTTGTACTAACACAGTATCTTTTCCAATACCAACTAAAGAGACTTTATTATGGAATCTTTGACCGCTAAATTTTAAAGAAACTTACTTTTTCAAGACAGAACACTCTGCTCCAGAGTTGGAAACAAAAGGAAAGATCTCACCATGTTTAAGTTGATCGCTAGGTAACTTAACCGTGCAGGATTCTACTCTTTTGGTTTCACGCTCCTTCCTCAAAACGGCACTGCGGCACAGCTGACACAGCGACCAGGCTTGTTACAATTGCAGCAACGAACCCCCAATAACACACTCGGAACTGGAAGACCTCTCGGAGCTGGTCGGCCCCCCGGCGAGTCAACAATCACGTAGACGATGCCCAATTTTACCACAGTTGAAACACTCAATTGAAGATGAAGAATTAAATTTCGATCTCTCGGACTGACGTTTTTCTTCAGAATCGAATTCGGTTAAATGAGCCATTGCTAAGGCTACACTAATTTCTTCTGGATCTGATTTCTGCTATGATGTCTGATATGTTTCATGAAAACTATTAAAAATTGACTAGCATGCACAGAATAAGGCTCATGGTCTTTAGGTTTTCCATGCAATAATTTTATAAGAAAAACAGAACCGGTATAATTTTGGTCGTATCTTGATTAAAATAAATCTTAAAATTGTTCCCAAGTCATACCTTCAAATGATATCTGAGATAGCCATGTAGATGCATAACATCGCAAAACTTTGTTTAACGCGATCATTAAAGCACAACCATTTATTGGATTCTCACGCACTCGAAGATCAGTAGTATTGCACCAGGCCTTGGTATTTTGGCCCACTTTTTCTGATTCAAATACAGGTAAATTTATTGGCTTACTAGTAGAAGGTTGACTTATCTTTTGCACAAATTCCATCCGAATTTCTCTCCATTGTTCATGGCTTTGGATGCAAATCCCACTTCTGATTTCGTCTCAAATGTGGTAAAATAACAATTATCACTCACACAAATAATCAAACATTATTAAAACACATTTATGACATAAAACAAAGTTCATAATTAAAACAGATATTATAACAGACACGTAGCAATCCCAATGATCCAGACCGATCGCTCAGCTATAACACACTCATATACAAAACACATTGTTCTATTATCGCTCTGTTTTGCTGATCGGTTGATCTTGGTTCTGCTAGTACCAAGGCTGCTGCCTTTGCACTTACGTATACTGATAAAATTATGATATTCTCCGACATATATATATATATATCTAAAAGCCTTCTACCATAGTATGGTGTAGGCTGTATTTCTTTGTTTTCTCCTTTTATATTTTATGGCAGTACGGGATCATGTACGAATTTTGCCCAGTCTTTTTTGTTTCTTGTCATTCTTTTAGCTTCTATAATTGTTTTTCCTCTTTTCTCTATTATCCCTTTTACTGTTCTGTCCCATGTATTTCTTGGTCTTCCTATTCTTTGCTTTCTGTACGTTCTGGTCTCCCAGATCTGCTTCACTTGTCTTGTGTCTTGCAGTCTTTGCATGTGTCCCCACCAGGCCAGTTGTCTGTTTTCTATGAATTGTTCTATCGGTTCTATATCGAGTTCTTTTCTTATATCTGTATTTCTGATTTTATCCATCTTAGTCACACCCTTTATTCTTCTTAAATACTTCATCTCCAAAGCTTGTATTTGACTCTTTTCTCTTCTTGAAAGCGTCCATGTCTCACAGCCAAAAGTCAGTACCGGTATGTATATAGCTTTGAATACGTTTATTTTTGTGGTTCTTGTTATTGTAAAAAGAATATAAGAAGTATTAATGAATTTTAAATTTAAATTGAATAGATCAACTGTAGTTTCTTAAAAACCATTAAGGATATTTTCCAAATTTATAATCCTATTGTTTCTAAATTTTAGGGGTTATTATACAAATATATAATAATATAATACTTGTTTGTTAGTTAATTTTCAACGTTCATAGCGTGCATACATTAACAACATGGCTCTTTGGCGACCATTTGATTTTGAAGAAATTCGTAATTTCTGTAGTGAAAATAGTGTACCTGTGCAAGGTGATTTGTAGTGCGAAAATATGGACGTGGTTACTAAAGAAAAATGTCATTTTTCATAAGATTGATAAGTTCTGATACTGAACGTTTATAAAAAGTTAGTTTGGGAAGGTAATGACAAACCAAACTTAGATTTGCGGAATTAACTAGCGTTCCATACAGAACAATTGAACGTATCATTGATATCACAATGGTAATAATGATAATGATTAATGGCCCTTCGGAATCCAGTTTAGGACCACTTTTAGGCGGAACACTGGAATTTTCATTTTTGTAAGTTGTCATTAGCTATTTTTTTTATATATTAAAGTTAGCTTTTCCTGAACATAATGATCAAAAGCTTCAATGAATCTGTAAAAGTTACTAGATTTGAAAATCTAGTTCCACATAAACGTTTGGAATAGCCTTTATTTGTACTTTGTGTTTGTGCTTGTATTGTGCTTGTATTGTGTTGCTTGTATGACTGACTAAAACAATGTTTTATTTTGTATTATGGTCAATAAATAAATAAATAAATAAATAAATAAAAACAAAAGGAAACGCACTGCAGGGTGCACGGAATCCTATTTTGTGACGTATTTACTACTATGGTCTATTTTCTACTTTTAATGTTATTCGTCCGATATTTTTGTCACGTGGTTTCGCCAAGTTTTTCTGCAAGTTCTAATCGCAGTATGCCAATTATTGCTTTGTTAAGAATTTATTATTTATAGGTAGAAAGTCAAACAATTGAAAGAATTGTTAAATTAATTAGTATAATTAAAATCATGACAAACAAACTTTCAAAAAAGTCAAACAATAAAAATATTCTTTTCCCATATCACATATTAATTTAAATATTAATTTACTAATAATAATACAAAAAGACCAACATTATCCATAATTACATTTTTCTAATTTTAATTCTAATCAAGATAATTCAACAATTGTCCAACATAACCTCAATTTCAATTCGATTCATATAAAGGCGGGTTCACCCAATTAAATTCATAACAATAGAGTCTGAAACACCCTTTATATCGCTGATGAAAATGGTGGGGGAAATCATTTTAATGATAGAAAATGTGCAAATCATTAAACAGATAAATCTATTATTTATTAATGAGCGAGGAAACGACAGGAGGTAACTTTGATCAGAGACCGACAGACGGACAGAATAGAAGCCAGTCATCGAGAATAAGGTTATGTGTATATGTTGTAATTGAACTGGATGAATAACTTAAGGTTTATCTTTGTAATAAGTGTATTAATGTTCGAGGTATTAACATTGGTTCTCAGAATATAACAGCTTTGATTGTTCTTATTATATTCCTTCCAATGCTTTGGTTATTTTCAATTTAATTACTGTTTCGATTTGGTCCACAATAGATGTTTTGAATAAATTGTATCAAATAATATTTCCGCCTTTCTAAAAAAATTTCATTATTTAATTTCTATATAAAATTTTCCTCCTTAATGCCGGACCAAATTTCAAGGTTTGTTTAACCAAGCATTTGTGCAGGATCTATTAAAATTAGGTTAAGTTGACAATACGTACTAGTTTTACTAGTACAGTACTGCTTTTTTGTCATTGTTCCTGGTTAATCGTGAAATATAACCAGTACAGTTTTGGGACACAAAATCAAAATTTTTTGAACAAGCAGGCCAAATTTCCACTTTATAGCTCTAGCTATATGCCCACAATTTCTACCGTACAGACTGATAGATAGACAGACAGACAGACAGACACATGAGTGACCTTATAAAGGTTTTTTGGTCAAACCTACAAAACCCTAAAAACGATCAACTAGGGCAGGGGTCCCCAAAGTGGTCGATATCGATCCCCAGGAGTCGATACGACATTGTTAGGGATCGATTCTGGCTCGGGGGTCGATTAGGGGTCCATGGAAAAATGTTAAAAATTACTAGTATAATTTTAATATATAGCTGTGTAGCTACACAGTGGTTGAGGCTGGTTTTAGCCATGTTAATTCCATCCTGACAAAACAGAAAAACAAGTTAGATGTAGAATTCCGTGGCGATTTAAGGCTGAAATTAACTAATTTTGAACTCGACATTGCTAATCTTGCAAAGAGTCACCAACCACACCCGTCACATTGACAATGATAGGCAATTTTAGTTAATAATAATAATATTATTGTAATGCAATTAGATATAATTATATTAGATAAATGTTATAAGGTCAAGGAGGGTAATAAGGCCCACCTAACACTTTTTATTTTTTTAAAATTTATACAATAACAATTTTGTTATAAATTTATTTTTAAATAATAATTTGAACATATTTTTATAATATAATAATTTATTACATATGTATTTGATAAACGAATCACTAAGTTATGCAATTAAAAAAATGTCTGCATCGGGCCTTATTTATAGAAAAGTCGTTAATTAAGGCCCATATAGCCAATATAAATTAGGGTATAAAAAAGCGTATAAAACACCGGAATATTGGTCTGATTGTTTTATTTTTAAATTATTTTGAAAAATTATGGCAAAACAATTATTTAATTCATGCAATTAGGGCAAATAAATTGAAAATTAGACAACAAAAATTATTAAATAATGGACAAATAAAAATAAGACAAACAATTATTTAATTCATGCAATTTTGACAAATAAATTCATCTTTGTCCTCCTTCGTCAGTCCAACGACGGCAATTTATGCAGCAACGCATGTCGGCCCAATGATTTTACACTGTGGGCCTTATTATCAGCTTGGCGGTTAAATGTTTACACCATAGTTTTATTGACTAATTTGTAGGTTATGAAAAATAAAATAATATAGAATGTACTATTATGTACTAGCAAGTTATTGCAATAAACATGCATGATATTTAAATAATGGCATATAAGTAAAAAACATACTTACAGTTAAATTCATTTACAGTAGAGAAGCAAACACCGCGCTGTTGTTGTTTACATGTGTATATCTCTATACATTAAAAAAAAAACAAAGTACTGCCACCTGTTAATATATAGCAATAGCACATACTAATATACTGTGAACATGTGAATTCTGAATTTCACTGCTAAGGCGCCAAATTCAAAACTGGGCCTTATTTCCGCCCGGGCCTTATTACCCTCCTTGACCTTATAAATAAAAAATACTGTACAATAAACAATACAAGAAATCACAGAAATATATTTTTTGCTTGCACTATTATAATAACGTAATTGTAAAATAGAGGGGGTCGATACGAAGTCGAAAAAAATTTGGGGACCCCAAACTAAGGTATCGAAACTTAAAAAAAAACAAATGTATAAAATAATAATAATAATAATAATAATAATTGCTTTTATTTCACAATAAATTGGAATACATTTGTATCGAATAAAAAAAGATAAAATAAAATATATGATGTTTTTAGGATTTTGTAGGTACGACCAAAATGAATTTTTTGTCACAAATATGTCCCAGAGGGTTTGATCTTTAATCAGATTAGTTTTTCAAAAAATGTCGATTTTTGTTTAGTCGATAAAAAAAATATATTACTAAAAATTTATTGTGTGATATCAAAAGAAAGCCCTTAAAACGTAGATTAAGGAACAACATGTTTCTTTTTAAAATTCGTTTCTTTAAATATGGTTTTATCCAAAAATGTGCTTAAAAAGTTCTTGTCCCGCCCATTTTTATTCAAAGAGGTCAACTAAAAATCTGAAAAAATTATAGGTAATGTACATTGATGTGATCCGGAAACGTACGAGAAGAATTTTTGATCAGATTGCGTTTCTGAAAAATATTGCAGTTTTTGTATTTTTGACAAAATTAATTATTTTTATGAAAAATTCATGGCTAAATAAGAATGTTATGAATTTTTTGTATTTATAGCTAAGATAGTGTATATTTTTTTTAAATTAAAAATATAATAAAAATAAATTATTTGAGGACCGACTTCATTTGTGTATACTCGACGCAAATGACCACCACACTACACTCTACACTGTAGACTGTAGTTGTATTATTCCATTATTTTATTATACAGTGCGATCATTAATTCTTGAACGTTACACAATGGCAAACAATGGGTTTTTTAAATATCAAAACTGTATTCTAATTCACAGCTGAAAATCTCAATTTAACAAAGAACCAATCAGATTACTTTGTTTGCCCGAACTCACCCGAAGAATAATAATTAATTCGTATAAGGTAATAAAAATAGAATATACGCCTATGTGTACATATCCTTGGAAATAAGTTTGATAACTAAATGTTTCTATCAAGTATTACGTAACGTTCAGTAATTAATGATCGCACTGTAATATTATACGTTGTAATTCAACCTATTGTTTGAATTACATTAGATATATGTATTTAAGGTAGGGTGACCATCCGTCCCGGTTTTCGGTCAATTGTCCCGGTGTCCCGAAGACTTTTTGGTCTTCACTTTGAATTTGAGAGGTGAGGACCTTTTTTTTTTGCTCTTCACTTGGATCTGGGAGGAAACATAGACCTTCTTTTTTTTCCTGTGTCCCGGTTTCCCTTCACTGAAATCTGGTCACCCTAATTTAAGGTATCAAAGAGGAATAAATCATTTATAATAATGAAATACTTATAAAACAAATAACACATTGTTAATAATGAGAAATACGTACGAAAAAAATAGAAGCTTTTTATCAATTTATTTCTTATTAATCTAAGGGCCGAGAGTTCCAGTTGTTAATAAACTGTCCTATAAATTTATTAGCAACATAATTTTTTCTCCGAAAGTTCCACCCCGAAATAGTTATTAGGTTGCTAATAAATAGGCTTATTTGTCTAATAACTTATAGGCAACATGAAGTGCTTAATAAAGTGACATATAACCAAAAACAAGTTCGCAAAATGTGTTAATATTTCAATTTTAATTGAAAAACAGTATAATTTTAAAAGAATATAGAAATGTGTAGTTTTTATACATCCATATTTATTCTATAATGGTGATTTTAGTGTTTTATATACATTTTAGTTGTATTTTGACGCAATGGACAATATGTTTGGATGAATTTATAAATTATAGACAACGTTCTGCAGCGTATGGATAAAAAGATTATCAGCAGACAACGTCTAAAAGAAAACTGACTCCAGGATATTGAAATCGACAGGAGTGGCATCGACTGGCGCTAATCGGTGTCCTAGAACGCTGTAATATCAGTATAATTATAATATGTACATATTATTTCAATTTTACTGTTGGTTGATTGAAAAATGTGCTGTATGTTTTTCTATAATTACTTTTTATAGATAATTGAATCCAAGTTGCATTTTATTAAATTGATAAATAATTATGACATATCATTGACATTTTATAAATATTTGAATAATTTATGCACCAATTATGTTCATTTAGTGTCGCTATAATTTATCACCACATACCTACAATTAATTCAGTGCAGTAGTGCATAATTGTTTTTATAACTTTTAATTTATAAAATTAATAAAATAATTAATTGCTTTAGTATTTACATTAAATATGTGCATTTATTAATATACAAGGAAACAAGAAACAATTCGACATAAATAACATATTATACGCTGAAAATCAAATGAAATGAAACAATATCAAATCTTAAAGATGAAAATACGATAAAACATAAAAAAAGGTTCTTCAGCTTGTAGCTTGTTTTTTGGGACTGGCATTTGAATTAAATATAAATTGGATGGCGTATGGGGAGAGTATATGAATGGTTAATTCTTCAATGTTGGTAATAAATATTGTAATAAGATTTTAGAATTTTATGTTGGGATTACCTAGCTTACCTCTTATATGTTTTAGTATTTTTCCTATGTGTGGGTCAAAGAGTTGTATAAGCATGACAAATTTCAACTCTCTAGGTTTAGCCGTTTGGCTACAATTTTTACGTCTATCCAGTTCTCCAGTCAATCGGATTAATATTGTAACGGTGGTGTTAAAAAAAATTCGATAACTTTCGAAATAATTGTCAGATCAAAAATGCTTGTTGTGCTATTTCGGTTCACATTAATGCGCATTACTCAGAATCTTTAAGACTTTCAGGTTAAACCCCCTGGTTTAAAAGGTGTGGGCCAAGAGATTTTTTAGCACAGTTTTGGCCAAAATCGTATTAAAAGACAAAAAAATTAAAACTACTTTTTGTTTCTTAATCTACGTCTTAAGACTTTCAAGTTACCCATGGTCAACCCTTGGCTTAAAAGGTGTGGGCCAAGAGATTTTTTAGCACAGTTTTGGCCAAAATCGTATGAAAATAAAAAAAAATTAAAAACTTTATATTACTTAATACTTTTTGTTTCTTAATCTACTACTAGAGCATCAACGTGAAGCTTTCTTTTGATATCAAAAATTAAAAAAAAACAATAATTTAAATTTTCGGCTCCCATCACTGTACACTACAGAGTTTTTGAGATTTTTGGATCAACTGCTTCGGAAAATAGAGATGTGACTAAAGTCTTTTTAACAGATTTTAGGCGAAATGCTTATAAAAATATTTGGTTTTTCAAAAATAGAAATTTGTTGGTGTATCCACGCATTCAGAGGTTTCAGTTGATACCCACTGAAAATTTTAAAAAATATTTATTTGTCTCAATAGTTAATTCCCTATATGTGGAAATTTCAACTTTCTAGATCCAGCCATTTGGCCACAATTTCTGTGACGTTATCATGATTTTTTTACAAATCTACAGTAAGGTTTTGAACCCTAAAAATGTGAATTATCATAATATGTATGTTTAAAATAATTATATATTGACTTCAGGAGAATTTTTTAGAATTTAACTGAGTAAAAGAGAATTTTAATCTGTGTAATACTTGACTGATTTTTATATAATCTGAATTTCTTATCAATGTAAATTTTTTGTAAAAATTATTTACGGTCTTGTATAAGTCGGGAGCGATTCTCTTCATTGGCAATTTTGTCAATCGAGTCCGAGTTGGCAAGAAAACTAAATTAAATGCTCCTATTTTTATGTTTTTTGTGTCAATATATCCACGTATTTACCGGAACTGGGGAAATGCCAAAGTACCACAATTTTAAGTCATACATCAGCAAAAGAGTTACTCGACATTTCGGAAACTACCCTAGGGAAAATAAAAAACTGATTTACTACAAACAAATTGACTCTTAATGCCAGCAAGACCCAGTAAATTATCTTTTCCCTAAATCGCAACACCGACGAAGTCTTTGAGTACGGTGATCCTATTAAATTTCTAGGAATATATATAGACGGTCAACTCAGTTGGCACCACCACATTAGCAATTTGGCCATTTCCCTGAAAAAAACTATCTACGCTTTTGTCAGGCTCAAAACTTCGGTTTCATTTGAAACATTACGTATTTTTTATTTTTCTGCGTTCCAGTTTCGTTTGTCTTACGGTATAGTCCATTGGAGAGTAAGCTCATCGATCACCCGCATTTTCATAATCCAAAAAGAGCCCTTAGAATTATGAATAAAGTCCCCTCCAGGCAGGGCCGGCCAGAGAGCGGTGCGACCGCACAAGGCCCCGCTCTTCGGAAGTCCCCGCGTGACCCGAGTTTTTTGTTTTTATTTATAGAATGACTAAATCTGTTCTTTTCATAGTTGCAGTACCTTTATACCATTCAAATTCCCATCTAAAAGGTTTATTAAATTTTTTTGAGGATTACCAACAGAAACAAAATTTAAAATACATCGTACTGGACGAAAGACAAAACAGTTTTCCTACGAAGGAACTAATGAACCAATTTCATCCGTAGAAGAACATTTCAGAATTAAATACTTCTTAATTATAATCGACAATGCAATTTTATCATTTAAAAAACAATTCGAAATTTGTCACCACCACGAAAATATATTTGGCTTTTTGTACAATTCAGACAATATACAAGAGATGACTGAAGACGATCTGCTTAGATGTTGCAAAGATGTAAATTTGTGTTTAAAAGACGACATTGATTGTACAGACCTTTTTTTTATGAAATTAAAATGTGTCGTCGGGTATTGTCACCTAGAAATTTTAGAATATATTTACAAGAACAAATTATCTGAATTGTATCCCAATTTTTTAACTGTTTTGAAAGTAATACTGACAATTCCAGTAACAGTTGCATCGACAGAAAGATCGTTTTCAAAATTGAAAATAATAAAAAATTATTTACGGTCTTGTATAAGTCGGGAGCGATTCTCTTCATTGGCAATTTTGTCAATCGAGTCCGAGTTGGCAAGCAAACTAAATTATGACGAGATAATTAACAATTTTGCAATAAAACATGCCAGAAGGAATAAGTCATCATTACTGGTACGGCATTCAAGGCCCTTGAAGGCCATAGCCGTCTCAATCGTCTTCTGCCATTCCTTCCGATATTGTGTTATTGTCCTCCTGTTGTGCCAGTCCATCCTAGTCGATTTGATTAAACTTTTTTCTACAGTTTCAACCGATTTAACAGTTTGAAATTATATCCGCATCTCAATAAGGCACTTTTGCATACGGTCTAAAACGTTCTATGGGCATCTGGGTCGCGTCATGATTTCAGTACTGTTTTCAGAATGAGATTTCATAACAATAGGTTTTTTATGGGCAGTGGCCGTTATGAACTAGGTATTTATAGATCTTTTTAGCTATTTATATTATTTTGTTAAATATTAATTATTCATAAATTATTATTGCAACTAATATGTACGAATAATAAGTGCAATATTGCAAAATACAAATATTTTGAATGTGTTCTTTTTTTTGTAGAAAAAGAAGTCCCCGCACGATCATCTTGCACTGGGCCCCGCTTTTTCTTGGGCCGGCCCTGCCTCCTGGACCCACTGCCGGGAACTTTTTAAAAAATGTAGAATTATGTCAGTGTACAGCTTATTTGTATATATCTGCCTGTTGTATGTTAAAGACAACACACCCCAGTTTACCACCGTTTCTTCGTCATTCTTATGTTCTTCGTTATTCTAATGTTCGCTCAAAAGACAATATTCTTCGCCCTAAAATAAGACTTGAGAAGTCAAAAAACTTTTAAAAAAAGTCTTTACTCGGCTGCATGTTTTTTTCAATTATTTGCCTTCTGCTGCCAGAAATGTTAATAACAGGACCTTTAGGAAAAATTAAGAGAGATCCTTCTTGAAAACTGTCTGTACTGCACTGATGAGTACTACAGCATTGATTTCAGCAAATACTAAAAAATTTCCTTCTCTTTTTAAGTACCCCAACAGTATACTTTTGGCAATTGTATTAATTTTATAACTTATATTGCAAATTTATATTTTTAATAATTATGTAAGATGATCATTGACAGGTGTAAACGTGTAAAACTTGTACAAGCACTAAATAAAATTAGTATTATTAATTATTATTATTATTAAAATACGTAGGTATTTTTTTCCGAAAAGTCTTCCCAATAAAAATCGATCAGGTCGAGCGCTGTGCGAACCTATCGGCTTTTGCGTGTGAATCTGTCCAAATTAGACAATAATGTTACACTGCATGTTACCTGTCGCGATACATTACAGAATTGGTCCACTAATATGGCCCCGCTTTACATTATGCAAAAATCTAATTGTTTCTTTTTATTCTTTTATTTCTTCCACAATAGCCCTACACTCTTAAAACGTAAATAGGTACGTATTTTACTAAATAAGTGCTAAATACATTTAAAAATCAATTGTTGTCCACCAGTATCTGTCACCAGAACTATATTTTTAAAATGTCAATTTTGTTTGCACTACAATACAGTGTAATTTACAAATGTCTGTATTTCCTTTTGTCCAGCAAACGCAAAACTATTCCTAGATGTATGTGGGTGGCACGATTTCTCCAGGGACTTTTAGGAAACGGTTCTATTCTTTTCCTTGTTCGTCACTACAGGTTTCTTTATGTGAACCATCTAATTAATGGTTTTAGGTTTAGTTAGGTTTGTACGTCTTTATATGTTTTGCAAAATTGAGTTAATGGAAAAAACGCAAAATATGCACTCGATAGAATGAACCTCATGTATGAAGTTCTTTCTATCGATACATGTACATACTTAAGCGCGTACCCGTGGGGGGGGGGGGGGGGGGTTCACGGGTTTAACCGTGGCTTTAAATAAATCAACAAATTGTTATTTTTGAAAAATTATAATATTTCTAGGATTTTCGCCAAAAATGTGTCAAAAAAACTATTGGCACCCACCCTATTCCCCAGAGGGAATTAACTAAAAATCTAAAAAAAGTCTCAATAATGTACGTTAATAGGTACTGGAATAGTTCAATAGGAATTTTTGATCAGCTTAGTTTTTCAAAAAATATCGAATTTTTTGTATCGTTGAATAAAATTCGATTTTTTTAAATATTTATTGTGTGGTATCAAAAGAAAACTCTTAAGACGTAGATTGTTACATAAAATGTAGTTTTTTAACACGATTTTTGCCAAAAATTAAAAAAAAAAATCTTGTCCCAAACCCTGTAATCCGAGAGGAGTTAATCTAAAAAGCTGAAAAATTACGAGTAGATAATGAATATTAATGGGAACCGGAATAGTACGAAAGGAATTTTTGATCTGGAAATTATCGCTTATTTTGCAACACCATATTTACAATATTTATCTAATACAAAGTATTGATACCTTCAATATAGGGCAGTCGGGAAATCAGTGCAGTTGCGTCACTGGAAACGTCACATGTTTTTGTGACGTCATGTTCAGTACGTCTACATAGCATCCATTTAACGAATGTAATATTCGTACGCTGTCACTTGTATCGTAATGAAATGAAAATGTAAGAATAAGAACAAAATGGAAACAAATAAACTATTATAATAGGCTAAGTAGTCCTAAAAAGGGCTGATGGAAGAAAAGAATATAAAAATACGTTGAATTTAACCTGAATGGCTATGCACTGCACAGAATACCAAATGGAAATCTTTAAGATATCTATAAGTAAATATATAACTAAACACAAAACTAATAAATAAACAATAAACTAAATAAAAAAGGTTTTTAGAAATTAGTATAAGTTAGATATGTATTTTTTTTTTATATTTATTTAATAATGATGTTCTTAATCGAAGAGACCCAGACCCATATCATCATCAGATTCTTCGGGTTCTTCTTCCTTCTTCTTCTCTTCCTTAGCGGGAGCAGCAGCTGCAGCTGGGGCAGCACCAGCGGCTGGAGCACCGGCAGCTGGGGCAGCACCTACTCCAGATCCAATCTTGGTAATCAGATCCTTGATATTGACACCTTCCAAAGCCTTAGCGAACAGACCTGGCCAATAGGGCTCAACATCAACGTTGGCGGCTTTAAGGATGGTCTGGATTTTTTCTCCAGTTACGGCAATATCATCGTCAGCCAAGATTAAAGCGGAGTAAACGCAAGCAAGCTCAGCGTTGGAAGTCATTTTGTACTTTAGTTGTAGCTAAATATCGTTTATTTAAACTTTTTGTGAACACAAGTATTAAAACACATCAGAACGTATTATAAAATGTCAAATGTAAACATCGTTTTAATTAGCGATTCCAATACAAATATCCCTATATTAAATAAACACTTTTAAAATTTGTAAATCTTTAAAATGACTATCGAACAAAAACTGAATATGACTTCAATAGGTATGTTTTAGTAAAATAAAAGAATGAAGAGCAATATTAGTTTCTAATTCACATGAAAAAAAAAAAAAACGATTTAGTTATTTTTTCGCCTCTAAGTTTGTCATTGAAGTTATGACGCAAAATGACCAACTGCGGTGATTAAATGACTGACCTATACGATGTATATGAAATTGAATATTAATTCCAATACCAATAACTACCTGTATCGATACTATGAAACGATACCAATACAGATACATAGTATCGATACCTGCAATTGATATTTACAACCCTGCGTATAGTATTGAACATTTTTAAATTTAATGTTAAAACCTATCTTAAATAATAAAAAAAAAAAATTATGTGAAGTGTGAATTTTCACACATTTCAGGATTTCGTAGGTATTTATATTTTTTAACTGTGTGATGATTATTTGGGATGCCAAAACAAATTTTATGTCAAAATATATTTTTATGAATTTTAATTCGAATGCCTAATACCATTATTTAAGTTTCTAAATATGTGCAGTATTTTTTTATATAGCAAGGTTCATTAAGATTTTGAAAATTGTGCCTATGGCTTCCATTGGTTGCTTAAATCATAAGCCTCGCCCTCTGATACCTTCAAATATAGAATTAAATTATAATTTCCACACTTCCCACTGGTTATTAAATTTACGGTTTTAAAAATTAGATGCAACATTTACCAAATATAACTAGAATTTTGACAAAATAATTTAAACAAAATAAAAATGCAAAAAAAAAACTGAAAAAATAAAAATTGACGGGATTCGAACACAGTTTCTTACAGTAGTTTTAACTCACTAAGCGAGAACGTTACCACTGTGCTATACAGGATCACTCGTTTACTATGTTAAATAGCGGATTAAATATATTACATATTTTACTTAAAAATACAAAAAATGCGTTATTTTCCGAAAACATAATCTGATCAAAAATTCCTGTTGTACTATTCCGGTTCACACAAATGTACATTACTGAGAATTTTTTCAGATTTTTAGTTTAAACCATCTGGGCTACAGGGTGTGGGACAAAATTTTTTTTGCACAATTTTGGCAAAAATCGCCTCAAAATAATTTATTTTGCAAAAATAAAATTTTGATCGTTAATCCATGTACCAAGGGCTTTCATTTGATACCCTACACAGAATTGTAAAAAAATATTTTTTTTTTCGATGAGCATATATTTTTAGGGGGGTATGTTTTTTAGATGTTTTAGTATTTTTACTATGTGCGGGTCAAAGAGTTGTATAAGCATGCGAAATTTCAACTCTCTAGGTTTAGCCGTTTGGCTACAATTTTTACCGAACAGACAGACAGACAGACAGACAGACAGACAGACAGACAGACAGACAGACAGACGACAAAATGACGGTATAAGGGTTTTTTGGTCATACCTACAAAACCCTAAAAATGTGCATCGTGTAATGTAATTTCAACCATCCTGCGATTTAAATTTTAGCAGAGCATACTCTACCATGCATCAAGTTTAGAAAGTTGCAATATACAACCACAAAATTTCCTAGAAGGGTCACTTCCATCCCTTTATTTTCATTTACTGTCCAAACTAACATTTTATGACCCAAACTACCTTCCCAAAAAAAGATATGTCCCGTTAATTTTTACTGACTTTTTCGTGATTTACAAATTAAAATATTTCAAGTTGTAAAACAGACTAATACACCCCTGCAGGGCAACCCCAGGGTCCAAGTATCTTTGTTAATACGTATCTGTTGGGTGGTCTAAAATATTCGAGATATTTGTAGAGCCTCATTGCATATTTTTATCATAATCATTAATTTTCGTGTTAGAATCTTAATTATTATAATTTATTGTTAGTGGGATGAAGAAGAGATGTATTTTAATGAGAAATAATTAATAGAATACTGTGACAAATTTGAATAATTTTATAATTGTTTTAAATAAAATATTCACTGTTGTTTAGGATTTGTTTAGGACTCCCAACAAATTATATAATAAATTCTTTAATGAACAGAACAATTATGCACTCAGAATTTTTTTAAGGATTTAAGAAAAAAGGTTTTTTATATTTATTATTTTTATTGTTTTAGCATATTGTAGGTATGACCAAAAAACCCTGATAACGTCACTCATGTCTGTCTCTCAGTCTGTCTGTCTATTCGGTAAAAATTGTGGCCAAACGTCTGGACCTATAAAGTTGAAATTTGGTATGCTTGTATAACTCTTTGATCCACATATAGGAAAACTAGAAAGAGTTCAAGACATAATGCGGGAAATATTTAAACAAATATGTATTTACCAAAATAATATATATTTTTTAAATTTATGATTTGCATATTAAATGAAACTTCTTGCGTAGATAAACCAACTGATTTTTGTTTTTGAAAAATCATTTTTTTTTTAACTTCTCGTAAATAATGTGTCAAGAAACTTTTGTCTCCCTTTCTCTTTCCCAGAGGGGTTGGTCTAAAAATCAGAAAAAAATCTCAATAATGTACTTTGATGAGAGCCGAAATAGCCGAAGTTTTGATTAGATTACTTTTTCGTAAAATATCGAATTTTTTGTGTCGTTGAAAAAAATAATTAATTATTAAAATTTACTGTGTAGTATTAAAAGAAAGCTCTTAAAAATTAAGGACTGAAAAGTATGTTTTTACATTTCTTTATTTTAATACAATTTTTGCTAATAATGTGCTTAACCTAAATTAAGTTAAACTAAAAATTTTAAAAAATTCTGTGTTATGCGCATTAATTTGAACTGGAATAGTACCACAGGAATTTTTTATTTGATAATTATTTCGAAATTTATAAAATTTCACCGTACTTCCAATAGATTTTTCTAAATTTAATTAAAATAAATAAAGCTCTTAATATGCAAACTAACGAATAAAATTAACTATCAAAGAACTGATAAAATTGGTTTTAATTTGTCTATAGAAAAGAAATAATAATAATAATAATAATAATAATAATAATAATTATCGTCCCTAGCACTCTGCTGGCCTCTTTCACTTACCTACAAAATCCTAAATAGTCTGTAAATTCACACTTCAAATAATTTTTTTGAACTCTCATTCCAGGTCCAGCCGTTTAGCCACTATTTCTACTGAACAGACACACAGATAAACAGACAGGCAGACACATAGGAGCAGTGATTTCTAGATACAGATACATGCCAAAAAAAATTGTAACTAGATACAGCTAGATGCTTTTGAAAAACACTGAAAATGTAAACATGTTTAAGAAATTCATTTTTATTGAAATACATATAATAGCTAACAATTAACAATGTATTATAACTAAACAAACAGTGCATGTTAATCAGTATTATACAGACTGTTCAAAAATGACCGTGATGTCAATCCCACTAAATTTAGGGGGGGGGGTCTACATTTTAAGCATATTTTTGTGAATTTCTTTCATATCTATGGTTAAATTTATTCATTTTCAAACTAACTACATATATAAAGTATGTTTTGAAGAAGATACAAAAAAATTTGAAGGCAATATATGGCGAAATGAGCCAGCTGTGGCAAATCTTCTCAGAAAAAAATTAGATTTTGCGGTGACCAGCATAACTCGTCACTGGATCATCTGAAATCAAAAATCCAAAAAGACTTTGTTAGTTTATGAATTTGCCGAGGTAATGATGTTGAGTTTTTATTTTTAAAATGATTTTTCAGTTTTTAGCGTTACTTAGAAGACAAAAAAAATAATTCCCCCTAAAAAAAACCAAAAAATTAGTATATTTGTGATTGTTAAATAAAAAAAAAAAAAACATGAAAAAAAATATCTCAACGTCGTTACCTCGGCAAACTCATAAACTAACAAAATCTTTTTGGATTTTTGATTTCAGATGATCCAGTGACGAGTTAAGCTGGTCACCGCAAAATCTATTTTTTTTTCCCGGAGTCTGAGAAGATTTGCCACAGCTGGCTCATTTCGCCATATTTTGCCTTCAAAATTTTTTGTATCTTCTTCAAAACATACTTTATATATGTACTTAGTTTGAAAATGAATAAATTTAACCATAGATTTGAAAAAAAATCACAAAAATATGCTTAAAATGTGGTTATCAGACCCTACCCCCCCCCCTTTAAGATAAATTACTATTTTATGGAATAATTTTGTACTAAATATTGTATGTACATATTATGTTAGTCATATGAAATAACGTGTAAGACTAATGTTAGTTATATAGATACGCAGCTATATTCTTGTTAAGAGGATGTTCCTTTCAATCAAATTTAAACCCTAATTGTAGTGGAATTCTTGTAATGTCACGATCATTTTTGATCACTAATAAAAAATTACTGATAAGAACTATGTGAATATATATATTATTTTTTGAAAAAATTGAATTTATAAACAAAATTTCAGTTAAAAATTTCTGAAGTTACAAATTAAATTTATATGAAATAATGTTTTTCTACGTCCTTTAGGAAACACCCCTACTTACCTTACTGATTACAATTAGAAAATTAACTCAATATTCACATTAGCATGGCCGGCCCTTGGGTGAGGCGAACTAGAGCCAGGTCTCAAAAAAATTATCAACGTATACTTTAAATCAGCGTTTCCCAACCTTTTTTTCATGGCGGACGGCAAGCGACCTAGAAAAAATTCGCGGACCGGCAAGTTTAGAAAGTATTGTGTCTAGCAAAAGTTTTATATCTTATATTGCACTGATACAAAATTTAAAAAAACAACAAATAAAAAATCAAATTAGAATTTATTAGGCGAGTAGTTGCATAGTAAAATGAAATTGTTTTTAGTGAATAAATTTATTGCGAAATGGATATATCGGCCCAGAATAAAAATAAAATATGTATCATTTATTGTGGAAAGTAATTATTATTGTATTTTATAAATGAATATAATTTTTTGATTTATAAACTTGTTTTATAAACCGGCAAAATAATCTCGCGGACCGGCGGTTGGGAAACACTGCTTTAAATCACTGGATACTTTTGAAGGGCCTTAATTTGTCTTGCCCAAGACTTAATAAAACCACGGTCCATTCCCAAACCACTTGTGTGGATATAATTTTTCGAATATTTTAGTAAATTGGTCATCAAAAGAGCAACAATATTTATTCAAAAACTAAATTTTCGTTAATAATGACCCGTTTATATGACAAAGTATCTAAAATACAGATACAAGATACTTAAATTTAAATATCTAGATACAGAAAAAGTTAAATATTTTCAAAAGTATCTAATTTGTATCTAGATACTTGAAAAAGTATCTAGTTTACTGTATCTAGATACTTACTTGTAACTAGACGCATTACATCACTGCATAGGAGGCAGTATAAGGGTTGTTCGGTCATACCTACAATCCCTGAAAGAACAATTAGTAAATACGCAATAAATTTTAAATGTCCGTGACTGAGCAAAACTAATCCTGAAACAAATGCTAATAATAAACAATCAATAGAACCTTGAGTTGTTTATCTTCCGCAGTAACAACCTTGATATTTAAGCTTTCAAAGCTTTCAAAAACAATTCCCGAAACTGTCAAACAGTTCAAAATGTCAACTAATAAATACGCCAACACATTCCAATAAGTGTAACATCCTTAGTTACGAAACAAAGCGACAGAGGGACATTTTCCGGTCGTTTATCACCGGTTTGTTTCGCTCTAGGAAAACATTCGTATTCGCACTAGCCCTGTGTGTGGTCTATGGGGGTGAACTGCAATGTCTGAGGGTTAGCAGATGTTTTTAGTTTTTGATATGAATTGAGTTAATAAATACCTCTCGCTGTGTGAGGAAGGGTACTTTTGTCTTTTACGTTATTTCTATCTTTTGTTGTTTAGATTTTTATCTTTGTTGTAATAGATGGAAATAATAAAAATGATATTTATATTACATCTGTCATAGTTAAAGTTATTATTGTGAGGATTAATTGAGTTTTTTTTTTTTTTTAGAAATTTAGGGTTAATATATTTTTTTTTTATTGTTGGAATTGAGAAACAGTGAACTTTGTCTGTGGGGTGTATATCTAATATTCAGCATTTCCTGTTTTTTTCGTATTATTTTTTCTACTGTCCTTTAATTTAGAGTCAAAGCTAAAGTGGTGTAAGTTAGGGTTGTACATCGAAAGCAAAACATCGATGTTTAATATCGATGTTAACATCGGCACTTACTATCGTTGTTGAAAAAACATCGAAGGAAAAACATCGATGTTTTCGATACATCGATGTTTTATTAATATAAAAAAGCTATTTATTTATATTATATAGGTTTTATTTAATAATGTAAAGATAAAATGCGAAATAAGTAACATATATGTTACTTTTTTTATTATATAGTATTATATAATACACAAAAAGAATATATTAGATTTTTAAATAGAAATATTCTTTTTAGGGTTTTGTAGGTATGACCCTTATACCGCCATTTTGTCGTCTGTCTGTCTGTCTGTCTGTCTGTTCGGTAAAAATTGTAGCCAAACGGCTAAACCTAGAGAGTTGAAATTTGGCATGCTTATACAATTCTTTGACCCGCATATAGGAAAAATACTAACAAAAATATAAACAAATATGTACTCATCGAAAAAAAAAATATTTTTTTATAATTCTGAGTAGGGTATCAAATGAAAGCCCTTGGTACGGGGATTAACGATCAAATTTTTATTTTTGCAAAATAAATTATTTTAAGGCGATTATTGCCAAAATTGTGCAAAATTTTTTTTGTCCCACACCCTGTAGCCCAGATGGTTTAAACTAAAATTCTAAGTAATGTACATTGGTGTGAACCGGAATAGTACAACAGGAATTTTTGATCAGATTACGTTTTTGGGAAAAAACGCTTTTTTTGTGATTTTTGGGTAATAATGTACACAACTTATAGCTTTGTAACACGCTACACTGGAACGTGTATGCTGGTGTAGTGGTTTTTGACGCTGAATTTTCACCCAAGTAACTCGATCCGAAAGGGATCGAACCCTGCGAGAAGAGACAATATTATTTTTTGTTTTTTTTTTGTTTTTACATTTACAATTTTTATATTGTTTAAATTATTTTTCCAAAGTTGCTCCAAAAGTGGGCTCCAAAAGTTGCTCTAGTTGCCCCCCCCCCAGAATTGGTTGGAGAAAAATATTTTTTAGAAGGGACCTTTATTTTAGGCCATCACTTGTATTTTCATGTGTAAACGATAAAAAAATATTTTCTGCGCAAATTTATATCAAATTTTTTTTGGCCCCCCAAATTTTAAGAGCTAGCGCCGCCACTGTTTTCGATACATCGATGTTTTTTTCCCACTCCTAGTGTAAGTCGTATTTTGTTAATTTGGAGGTTTACACTCCAAACTACACACATCGGAAAAGTCTAGGGATATATAAAAAAATAATAAATAAATAAAATAAATAGCGTATGGATTCTTTTGTACGTTTATTGTATTCTATCAATTAAAATACTCAATAGTTTACAACAAAATAAACTAAATGTTGTTTATAAAAATATTCAATATTTGAAAAAAAAATTAATGTACAGATTTATGTACAGAATTGTAAAAAAAAATAAATAAATAAGTGCGAATAGAGTATGACCTCCACGTTGTGCCCATTCTGCTCTTACAAGCTCTCTGAATCTAAAATTATCGTGGATTTTATCCTTATGTGAAGTAATTCTTCTGTTAAGCATGTCCCATACGTGTTTAAACGGATTTAGATCCGGTGACAGTGCTGGCCATGGTATCGCATCAATACCTTCGTTATCCAGCCAGTTCGTTACAATTCGCGCAACATGTGACCGAGCATTATCCTAGGCAAGATGAAACTGATCACCAACAGCACCACGAAACGGACGCACAATAGGTTGAAGAATATTATCCAAATATTGTTGTGCTGTTAAAATTGCGTTGGGAAAAACGAGATCAGTTCTACCGCCAATGATTATCCCACCCCGTGCCATAACAGTACTGTAGGATAACGAGCATAGTAACAATACCGTTATTACTATGTAACATGTTACTATGCAACATGTTATTATATAATATATAAATAGCTGTATATGTCAATATATCATAAAATATACATGTTCTTCATCTGTATGTTCTTATCTGTGTACAATTAAGATAGCATTCATTTAGAGAAAGGAAAATGAAGAAAAAGAAGAAACAGAGAAGAAGGAAGAGAAAGACAACGATTATAATTATATTTTTAATGCATTTCCTGTTGCAGCATCATCAAATTTAGAAACAACACCTGCTATCCTTCCTGTTCCAAGTATCCTTCCTGACGGTTCCCAGCAATCATCAAATCTCCAGCTCCGGCGATCCAGAAGACCAAACTTCGGTAAACATCCCAGTCTTCCATATGATGAGTATTTACGACCAACTCAACCGAAGAGGGGAGAAATGTAGGATAACGAGCATAGTAACAATACCGTTGTTACTATGTAACATGTTACTATGCAACATGTTATTATATAATATATAAATAGCTGTATATGTCAATATATCATAAAATATACATGTTCTTCATCTGTATGTTCTTATCTGTGTACAATTAAGATAGCATTCATTTGCTACAAGTACCACCTCTGTAACTGTGAACTTCCTGGACGTGCCTCAAACATTCCAAATTACCGGATCTTCTTCATACTCTTGTTCGACGAGAATCTGGATGAATTCCAAATCTGGACTCATCAGCAAACAAAACTGTAACCCAATCATTATCACACGAATATTGAAAATTGTGACACCAGTCTAATCTTGCTCTGCGATTGCCTCTAGAGAGGGGTTGACATCTGATTGGTCATCGAAATAGAATATTAGCTTCGTGGAGATGATTCCTTAGTGTATCGGTTTTGATATGAAGCATTTTCTTATTTTGAAAACTTAATTTATACTTCCGAAATACAATTTAAAGAAAAAAAAAAAAAAAAAAAAACAACCTGTTTAATTCAAATAAACGGAAACAAATCGCCAGGCGGCAGCACGGAAGCTCATTTTGTGACGTTGTTACTAATATGGTCTATTAGTTGCAATATCGATATTCTGAACAAATTTTAACAATACAAAATTGTCAGTGTCAACTACATATATTGAAAATCTTTATTTCCTAGCAAGGACTGAAATCATACCATAACCTAAACCGGAAAGAATCATCCCTATCAGGTAGAGCGTAATGCAGATGTCACAACATTCAAGCCCACTATACAGGGTGTGTCATAAATAAATCAGAAGGGCTGTAAAAGTGCCAGCAATAGCAAGTCAAGGCCACCCGTTTTACAATACAGATTCTATAGAGACAACATTGTCTGCAATACAGTTAAGGGTACTGGGCAGTCGTAACGAATTGCTTGCTATTCTGTGGTTGTAATGTTTAAATGGGGTGTCGGGGGGTTGTATTTAAAGTCAAAATATTTAAATGATTCATAAATGAGCTTCAAGGAATATGGTTTGACTTTTTAATCCGATTAGTTGGATGGGTCTATTGTTATGGAAATTAACGTTGTTGGAATTTACCGTAAAATAAATATGACTTTACTTTCTCTTTCTCAAAAAATATTGAGTGAAGCTGCATTCACAGTTCTTAAATTAATAGATTATACGCTATGAGTTGTTCACTGTAGATTGTCACTATCAGTTTGTCGTATGGTAACTCAAGCGACTGTTCACAGCTCGAAATTTAATAGACTGTACGTTGTCGACTTTTCCAAACTTTATAGTTCATGTACTGTTTTAATGATACAGACATATAAACACACATTAGCTATCTCACTTTACATAACCTAAACATAATGTCGCACAAATTTCAACAAATTTCGGAAATAGTGAAACAAAAAAAAATTGCTGTATAGTTGCGGCTATATTCCAATTAAAACTATATTGTAAATAGGTAATTTAATAAAGGCTATTATTATTATTATTATTATTATTATTATGAATAAATCCAAGTTTCGTCACCTGTAACGATGTTGTATACGGATTTTGCAGTGCCTAGGTTGAATTTTTTTAGCATTCCCTTACACCAATTAACACGAGCCTTTGTTTGAGCTTGGGTCAAATTATGCGGAATTAGTGTTTCTGATTTCTCGACATTAGACTTATTTTCTCGAGAATTCTCGAGAAATCTCGAGAAAAATAATTATATAATTATTAGAATATACATCTTTTTTTAATGTTGAAAATATTGTAGAGGATAAAAACATGATAAAATTATAATCACCTTTAAAGTACTAAAGTAAAGGCGTCGAGCAAATTTTACATTTCTCGAGAAATGAAAAATGATAATTAAAACTTTTTCTCGAGAAATTCTCGAGAAGAAACACTATGCGGAATCCATCGGGAACAGATCTTTTTCACAGCTAAATATTCATGCAAAATTGAATGTGTTGCAGTCTGCATATGCCAAAGGATGCCTCTATCTCACGGTAAGTCACATGCCGATCTTCTACAATCATTTTGCGCACAGCATCGATGTTTTTTTGAACCACAATCGATTTTGGTCAACCTTCACAAGATTCATAACTGACGGACGCACGACCACGACAGAATTCTGAAAACCAATTGTAAACATCAGCACCATCAGTCTTTTCTAATGGTGCTTCATTACCAAAAGTTGAACGAAGCGAATCTATACATTATTGTTGAGTTAGGCCTTTACTAAAATCGTAAAAAATCATCCAACGAAAACCTTCAGGAGTAATATCCATTTTTTTACAAACTTGTTTTTTTTAACGCTCGCTGTCAACAAACTACTCGGTCAATTTATAAGCTGCCACTGATTTCACAATAACAAATGTAAAATTTTACGAATATAGTAATGGCACATTTCAATATTGCCATCTAGTGGCCTCTTGTCAAAACATAAAAGGTAACCCTCGTACCTACGAAATACTAAGTGTGTGAAGATTCACACTTGACACCAGTATTTTTCTTGTCCATACTTGTTAGTAAGGAATGTCCTTATTAGCATAATGAACGCATATATCGTCCCTTATTTATTACGGGGCATTTAAGCAGGTGAGTGACATTTAATTAATCCGAAATGCTCAGGTATGTGCGCAATGTGCATATATAGAGGCGGCATGACTTGCCCGCCATCTATCACACATGAGATATTGCTTATTGCACTAATAGATATGTTCATATGTGGAGGAATTCGTATGTAAACACCCATGGCGTTTGCTAATAGGAATATTTAGCACCTTGCAGCTTTGGAGAGATTGTGTTTCATGGGGTTTCTCATATCTGAAAAATATTGGGTATCTACTACTGAAAACAGTGAATTGGTGATAATATTACAATTCACTGCAGTAATTTAATTTTATATTACACTAGCTGATAACCCGTGCTTCGCTACGGTATATTGATGGTTTCATTAGCGTTAAATCCTCAGTTTGTTTTTAAACTTGTGTATGGGTAACCTTTGTAAACAAAAACCTAGTCGATATCTCATCTGTCCTATAAGATATTGAGGAATCCGTGAAATAATACACGAATTTCATGTATCTATGTCAAAGGAAAATTCTGTCAAATAAAACATATCCATTTACCCCTTAAGGGTGAATTAAAAAAAACTGTCAAAACCATGTCGAGATATTTTAAAAAGACACCTATCTGCCAAAAAGGAATGTTATAACTCAACAGACACAGGAAATACGACGGAATGTATAATTCACCCCGAATGTAGATTCACCTCTTGATTGTGGGTTGATTAGAATAAAGTCCTGAAATAAATTTTTCGGCATTTGTACGGGTAATCTATTTAAGCAAAAAGCAAGTCGATATCTTATTGGTCCTAAGAAATATTAAGCAATCCTTGAAACCACATAACACCCCTTTTTCACGCTTTGGAGGTGAAATTTAAAAAAACTGTTAAAAACATTTTGAGATATTTTAAAAAGACACCTATGTGCCAAAAAGGAATGTTATAACTCAACAAACACAGGAAATACGACTGACTGTATAATCCACCCCAATTCTAGATTCACCCGTTTAGGGGTTGATTAGGATAAAATTCTGAAATATGTTTTTCGGCATTTGTATGGGTAATCCTTGTAAGCAAAAACTAAGTTGATATCCCATCGGCTCTAAGAGATATAAGGAATCCGTGAAATCACATTTCACCCCTTTTCATCCCTTAGGAGTTGAAATTCGAAAAATCCCTTCTTAGTGGGTGCTTCCGTCATGAAGGTAATATACTCTCCAAATTTCAAGTTTCTAGGTCTAGGGGTTCGGGCTGGGCGATGATGAGTCAGGCAGTCAGTCAGGATATTGCCTTTTATATATATAGATTTCAGGAAAAATGCATCTAGTAAAATAGAGACATATACGAGGGTTAATCGGAAAATTTCTAGCACGAACTAAAAGACGGAGTTGCGCTTGCATGTCATTCATATGATTTGAAAGCCTAATCTTTCATATAACTGCAGTCAAATTTCCAGTCTGATCGTGCATACAGTATAACCGTGACAGAACCAAAAGGGTTGATCTAAAAATATGAATATATATATATATATATATATATATAGTACTTTGATGGGAATCGGAATAGTTCGACAGGAATTTCTTTCAAATTAGTTTTTCTAAAATATCGAATTTTTTCTGTCGTTGAAAAAAAAAATATTATTTTTTTGTTTGTTATCAAAATACATCTCTTAAGATGTAGATCAAAGAACAGAAAGTATTTTTTTTTAATTTCTTTATTTTAAAATGATATTTAAAAAAAACCAGAGTGGTTATTCTAAAAATTTGAAAAAGATTCTGAGCAATGTACATTAATATATACAAGAATTATACAACAGGAATTTTTGATCAGATTAAATTTTCCGATTATATTACATTTTTGTGTTTTTAACAAAATTTATTATTTTTTAAATTCTTGGCTAATTATTTTGAAATTAAAACATCAATAAAAAAAAATTGACAGCTGAGAACAAAGTTCATGTGTGTAAGGTCCATCTATTTGTATACGTCATGATTTACTTTTTTGCGTGAGCTGGTAGTAATGCAAGTTGTGTAGCTTTTATGTGTGGAAGCTCCACTTTTAGTTATTACGTTTTTAAGTTGAAAGTGGAATAAATCATTTATAGTTTTGAAATACTTACTTATAAAACAAATAATACATTGTTAATATTGAGGAATTCGTTTTTGAAAATAAGAAACAACTAATTCTATCAATATATTTCTTATTAATTTACTAAACAAATCGTAAAAAATATCGCTGAGATTTTTAAATTAAATTTTATTGTGAATTTTCGTAAAATAGGTAGCTATTTAAATTTAGATTAAAAATAAATAAATAAATAAAAGAAAGCTCTTAGTACTCAAAAAAATGAATAAATGGACGATTTTGATGTGATTATAGAAAAAAATATTGTCCTAGTCAGGCGTGCACCCAAGGGGGCTCATGGGCTTGAGACCAACTCAAAATACACGTGGTTTATAAGTTTTTTTTTTTAGTCATTGCTAGTCTTTTTTAGGGCATCACTTCGATCTTTTTTATGTTTTTTAGGACCTTTTTTAGGTCTCACTTGTATTTTGGAAGTGAGGACCTTTTTGTTTAGGTCAACCCATGCATTTTGGAAAATAAAGTGCACTTGTACCGAGTAATTTTCCGAATCTTACCATTTTGAAACAAGTTGTCTTCTGAGCCCCCTCAGGAAAAATTCCTGGTTGAACGCCTGGTCCTAGTCATCCAGCATTTTTTTGGCATCTTACACTTATTAAATACCTACAAAACTCTGAAATGTCATCATTATTTCATATGAGCAGTTATTTTTACAGTCTCTAAATAAAGATATCAAACAATATCTATCTACTATCTAACTATTTTACATAAAAAGCTATTCAATCTAATTCTCAACACCATTAGAGAATTAACTGTAATTATATCCGCGATAAAAATATTTCCATTTGGTGCGCACGCGCTACTACTACAATTAATCAAAGTTAGTACTTCCTCACACCTTCTTGGCGTGCTTTTAATTATAGAATTAATTTATCGCGGCACCTGATACGAGCGGCACCCACGGCAATCAAACGAAACAACTCACAGTCACAACTGGAGCGAAAGAGTACAATTGTGGCTTCATATTAGTTGCTTTGTGTGAACAGCCGACCAGAATTGAAATATGCCATCTGCTACTTGGACATAATTGACTTTCAATATGTTTTTTATTTATTGAAAGGTTTACTTTAATTTAATGTTAAATTCTATGTACTTCTTCTACGTCACTTTCTTTAGTAGATTGGCAATCATCGTAGCTAATCTGTTTTTGAAATAGTAATGGTTGGTTTATATACGGAACAAGAATAAGGAATAGGAAATAAGAATAGTACACAAGATGTTAAAATATGGCTGCGCCGTATATCGGTTTATGTAGGAATGAAATTTAGCTTATACGTAAGAAAAGTTGGTAACATTTAACATTTTATTCTTATTCCAAGAATAAGAGACGATAAGCATGCGCACCATGGTCAAAATGTCGGCCGTAATAAAATTTGTCCAACAGATGTTTTCCTGCTGTGATCAGAAGGTTGGAAACAACAATATAATGTGTGAAACATAAGCAAATAACTTTACAAAATCTTCTAAATCCATATTTCTGAAAACGAAATTTTTTTAAAGGTTATATTAAACACAACAACCTGTCAAACGACAACCATTAAACACAGGCCAACGCAGGTACGCAGGCGTAGCGACGAAATGTTATGTCCGATATAAACGGTTTCATATTTTTTTATTCTTGTGTACTATTCTTATTTCCCATTCCATATTCTTGTTCCGTATATAAACCAACCATTACTCAAATAGTTCTATAGAAGTGCATCTGAACACTCCCGCAGTTTCTTCTGTCATAAAGTTCTTCTACAGTCAACCCTATTGTTGTCTAGGATCTTTCTCTGAATTATCAGTTCTTGTCCACTCCCTACGTTCCAGAAGGCTCGGCGCAAATATAAAGTCTCTAGTACTGGCCCCGCAGAGGTCCAACTGCAAATTCAAACACGGGTCCCATTCTGTTTAGTTACGCCACTGCAGCTTATACTTTTTTCGTCTTATAGGGTTCATATATCCCTATTTTAGTATCTTGATGCTGAAAAACACTTCTATAGGTTTTGTCATTCTCTGCATAATAAATCGTTTTTAAATTTTTGCGTAAACGATTTTATTTATTTAATTTTTTTGTGTGCTTACGGAGCTTTTCTGGGTAGAATGGTACGTAACGTGTATTCCAATGGCACAAAAGTTTTTGCAATAATCGAGAGGATGTCGAAGACAATGATTGTTCTGAATGCCCAAAGCCCAAGATAACGCGCGGAAATTCGAAGAAGTCGTTTGAAATGATCGACGACTCAGTATCAGAATGATTGCAGAAATGGTGCACATCGATATAGAGACTATGTCGAAGACGGTGATCATCCTGAATGACATAAGCCGATGTTAACGTGGAAAAAGTCGAGGAAAACTTTCGAATTAATCGACTTCTCAGTATTAGAATGATTGCAGAAATGGTTTACATCTATATAGAGACGATGGCGAAAACGGTGATTATTCTGAATGACATGGTACACATTGATATTGAGACTATGGCGAAGATGGTGGTTATTCCTAATGACAAAAGCCGATGTAAACGTGCAAAAAGCCGAAGATATCTTTCGAAATTATTGATAAGTCAGCACCAGAATGATTGGAGAAATGATCCACATCGGTATACAGGTGATGTAGAAAACGGTGATCATTTTAAATGCCAAAGGCAGATGTTAATGTAGAAAAAGTAGAAATCGTTCGAAATGTGATGAAATCATCGACAGCATCAGAATGATTGCAGAAATGTTTAATTGACATAGAGACTGGCCGGCCAATTTTGCACAACATTCTGAAGATGACGAATGTTTGTGCCAAATTTGTCTCAAAATGTACTAGAAAGGACACGTTTCTAGTCAGTTACTTAGATGAAGAAGAAAACGACGGATATTTTAATACGATTGACGGAAGATTACCTATAACACTGCTTTGATAAGGGGACGATCAGAAATCAGCGGATACGTACATACAGAAAGGGAGTATATTGAAGGAGATAGAAGATGAAACGTACGTTTCATTTACTACAATTAAGTTGTATCATGTGTTTCGTTATTTAAAGCTAAACCTCTTATATGTTATATATTATCAGCGATCTTTTTTCTAACTCTCAGTATTTTTTCTATGTGTGGATCAAAAAACTGTATACTAGTTAGAATAGCATGTTATTGGAACGACATTTGTAATATGTAACAATAGCAATGAAAAAGTGAAGACATATGTGACAGATTGTAAATAGTCTTTTTTTTAAATGAAATATCCAGATTTAGAATTAATAATAATGATAAATCTTTATGAAATGCAGTACATTTATCAAAACGTCACATAATTAACTTAAACCTAAGATAAATGAACTGGACGAAAAACCTATTGAATGTATATGAATATATAACTATGTTTATTTGATTTCTAAAGTGATATTTAGTAAAATGCACCTTGATATTATGTTTCTTTCTATGAGTATGAAAACTTGTGATATTTTCTTTAATGTGTATAGTATCAGTATATTTAAAATATAGAGCGATAGGAGTGTCAATATCTCGTGATAAATGAAAATCTCCCTCCACGAGGTATTCTTATTAACTTTACTTAAGATTCGAATAGATCGTTTCTTTAATCGAATCGTTGATTATAAATTATTAAATGTTATTATTTTGTGCTCTAATTTGTGTGTTTTAATTGACATTTTTACAAGCGCTAAAATATGCTAACGTGCATACAAAAAGACAACTTACTAGGTCAGTCTTCATCTTCTTTTTCTTCATGGCGCTTCATTTCATCGTGGGTCTTTAGTAGACTCTTCCATTGTACTCATGGCAAATTCTCGCCAATTGTTGACACCCAGTTGTTGTTGATTCCGCTGCACATTTTCCAACGATCTTGTGTGCGGTCTACCTGCACTTTTTTTTACCAAACGAGGTCCTTAAAATAAGTAGTGCTTTTGTAGTTTATTCTCTGTACACGGCCTATATTTGCACCACTTACTATTTTGTCTACGTTCGGTTCTTGATATAACCAATACAAATAGTTAGTTTGTGGAAAGTATCTTATTCGCCAACCATATTCCTCTCTAACTGGTCTTAGTATACGACGTAGTTAGTCGCGTATCCAAAGCGGGGCTCACAGGCTAGAGTACCTTCAAAACACTAAAAAAAGACCTTTTTAAGGGACACATTTTTCTTGTAATTGAATATGAGAAGAATTTTGGTTTCTGAGCCCGTTAAGAAAAAGATCTGGATGCGCGCAGGAGCTGTGTAGTCTTTCAGTTATCTTCGTCAGCCATTCGGTCACAATTTCTACCGTATAGACGGACATGTTTTAGCTTACAGAAAATAATAAGAAGATCCGAAAAGATACGAATAACCTACTATACTGGGTTTGAGCCTGGTTTATACTCCCTTTGCTCTAAACATATCTTCCAATTATTACGGTTTTTTTCAGAATCTTTAAAAATATAATTCAAAACATTACTGTCAACAACTTTTAAATAACAACCCACTGTCCAAATACCAGAGATATTTTTAAAACAGACAAAATTAACCGAGCTAATCATGGAAGGGTTGATGGTTGATGATATATGGTCGACTATGCCCATATACTAGCTCTGTGGTATGCGTGGTATGCCCGTAGCACGCGAGTTGGCGCGGGTCACGTGACTCCGAGATCAGGGGGTAGTGGTTATCTCAGGTGGAGAGGGGGCCAAGGGAATAGGAACATAATCAACTGTTAACATAATGCGTTTATTATTCTGCGTTCGAACACATTTAATAAATTGTTGTTTTGGGTTGCGTGTGGGTTACCCTTTTAACAGTGCTACTCAAAATTGATAAAATTGGGGCATAAATATGTTTAATTAAGCATTAGTAAGAGCCTGGATACCGCTCAAGAAACGCTCTTATAATTTAGAGCATCTAATGAAATAGTGTTGGAGATGGTTCTATGAGCTCAATGGGTAACACAATATTTTAGGTTATGCAGATGACTGGAGTTGTTATGTTGGTGAAAGAGCCAACAGTTCTGCGAAAATATATTTTTTCAGGGTTATTATAGGTATGACAACCAATAAACCCTTATAACGTCACTCATGTGTCTGTTTGTCTCTCTGTCTGTACCAATGGCGCACCCGGGGGTTAGCCCTGGAGCCCGTGCCCCCGCCAATAAGGAGGGAAATACCAAATTTTAAATTTTTTTATCACTACTTAGGTAAATATATGGATTTAAAAAGAAATGAGGACCTTTTTTTGTCACCACTTGTATTTTACAAGTGAGGACCTATTTTTTTTTAGGTCATCACTTGTATTTCAAAAGAGACGAATTTCCCCCCCCCCCCCGTAAAAAATTCCTGGGTGCGCCACTGATCTGTACGGTAGAAATTGTAGCCAAACAGCTTAACATAGAGAGTTGAAATTTGAGAAACAAAAGAAAAAATTGTTGTGAAGTGTGAATTTTCACACATTTCAGGGTTTTATACCTACGTACTACTAAAAAGGATTCACGGTAAGTTCATCGAAAATCAATTCATCGAAAGCAAATTCATCGAAAATCAATTCATCATAAACGAGTTCATCAAAAACGAGTTCATCGAAAACGAGTTCATCGAAAGCAATTTCATCGAAAACGAGTTCATTTACGTAATTCGCGTGTTATGTATCTCGGGGGATTATTGTATAACAGTGGTACTTGTTGTGTTATCTGTCACCACATTTGTAATATATAATTTTTACAAATTTAAATTATGTTTCAGTGAAATCATTTTTGGCGCATATTTGAGGATAATCAAAGAATCAAAGAATATTATTATTTTTTTTTAAAACCATATAAAAAATTTTATGCAATTATTTCTTAGTCTGTCTTCTTTTATTGACCACTGCTTTTTTGACTTTCCGATCTTCTCGGCGTTCCTCTCAAATATTTAGAAAACATTTTTTTTTTTTCGATGAATTGACGATTCGATGAATTGATCATTCGATGAATTGATTTTCGATGAATTTGCTTTCGATGAATTCGTTTTCGATGTACTCGTTTTCGATGAACTCGTTTTTGATGAATTGATTTTCGATGAATTTACTTTCGATGAATTGATTTTCGATGAACTCGTCGGTTACCCTAAAAAGTGTAAGAAGCCAACATAGTACTGGATATGTACGAATATTTGTAGAGAGACATATCAAAATTTATGACCACCAAAAATCCCTTATAACGTCACTCATGTGTCTGTCTGTACGGTAGAAATTGTAGCCAAACGGCTGAACATAGCAAGTTGCAATTTGGCATACTTGTACAACTTTTTGACCCACATATAGGAAAACTATAGAGACTTCAAAAAATAATGCACGGGATAAATATAAACATTTTTTAATATTTTGAGGGGCATACCAAATGAAACCTCTTAATGCGTGGATGAACAGATTTTTATTTTTGATTTTTTTTTTTTTATGGGTTTTTTGCCCAAAATGTGTAAAAAAACTTTTGTCTCCCACCCTATCTCCCAAAGGGATCTAAAAATCTAAAAAAAAAACTCCGTAATGAACATTGATGGGAACCGAAATAACTAAAAAGGAATTTTTAATCAGTTAAATTTTTCGAAAAATGTCGATTTTTTTGTGTGGTTGATAAAAAAAATATTGTGTGGCATAAAAAGAAAGCTCTTAAGACGTAGATTACAGAACCATGGATAGTTTTTTTGAAATTCGTTTCTTTTAACACGAATTTAGCAAAAAATCTGCAAAAGTTCTTGTCCCGCACCTTTTTATCAAAAAGGGTTTAACAAAAGATCTGAAAAAATTATAGGTAGTGTATATTGATCTGAGCCGGAAACGTACGAGAGGAATTTTTGATCAGATTGTGTTTTTGAAAAATTTGGCAGCTTTTGTGGTTTTGGAAAAATTAATTATTTTTTAATTCATGGTTAAATTATAGCTAATAATGTTATGGATTTTTGTATTTATAGCTAAGATAGTGCATATATTTTTTTAAAATTAAAAATATTAAAAAAGCAATATATTTTTTTAATAGTTGCGAACTGAGCTACTCACACCACACCACACTACACTCTACACTGAAAAATATTTCTTATTAATCTAATGAAGACTTGAATACGAAGCAAATGCAGAAAAAAACGCTGGGATATAGTTTTTTAAATTTAATGTCCTTTGCTGCTGTGGCAATTAACCAGGATAATTTTTATTTCTGTAAAATTCCATGCCTGAACGGGGTTCGAACCCGAGACCCTAGTAACGTAGAGCAAATGTGTTACCACTACGCTACGCCGGTCGGTACGCTGGTATATTTGGCAGATTATTTAAATTTTGTTAAATTAAATGGAAGCTCTTAGTTCTCAAATAACGAATAAAAGTGATTATCAAAAAAAAACTGTTGATTTTGATGTGGTAAATATACCTAGACATCCAATATTATGTTGGCTTCTTACACCTATTAAATACCTGAAATGTGTGAAAATTCAATTTTTCACTTCAATTTTTTCATGTGTTATATTCAGTAGCGCGCAAACGAAATTTGCCGCCCGGGTGCAAGACTTTATTTGCCGCCCCTACGTATGTCAACAATAAAACACAATAAAATTTTAAATGTATCTATATAATCTCATATTTTTAAATCTATTTGAAAATTATTATTTGACTGTAAAAAATAAAAAAAAAAAAAACTCACATTTTAAATAACTGTATTATATTAAACAACGATTGACGAGGCTTTTTGCCGCCCTTGAAATTTGCCGCCCGTGTGCGGTGCACTCCTTGCACCCTAAAGTTGGCGCGCCCCTGGTTATATTTGACTATGAGTATAAAGTATTCTGATATCTTAATTTTTTAGTTTTATTTTTATCATTAAATTAAAACAAAATATATACCTAATTTGTTAACAAATAAAAATGTTGACTCCTGAGAAACCAGAAGCTGTTTTTCTAAAAGAATTTCCAGATATTCTGATTACGTCACCAAAATAACACCTTACACCTTTATCTCAATCAAAAGTAGTATTTTTTTTATATAAGTCCAACCCGTGATCTGTTTTACACGATCTTTCCCGTTTTCAAGATCAAACGTACACATTTTGATAACCACTTGTATCAATAGGGTTGATTTTACCCTCGCAGGTGCTCCAGTGGACCCCCTGCTTATTCTAAATAAATGTTCAGTCCAGCTTTCTTTGTCACAATTCGAAGAACATGCTGTGATCTTCACAACATAAGTCCATCTTCATCTTACAACTCTAGTACAAGTCTAGTATCTTGCTTCTTTGTTCAAATATATCGTTTAACATAATTTTCAGGTATCTATAATGTTCATTTGTCATAGTTCAGATGTCTGTTCGACTGTTTGTCTTTTGTTTAATATGTTCTTTTTTTTTTTGTTAGATTAGGATTATGTGTTAAGTTTTATATAAAAGAATGGTTTTTGTGGGAAATTTTTGCTGAATTTTGCTTTTGTCATGGATTAATGGTGTTTAATGGTGTTGGATGTGGGATTCTTTTATTCGATTTATTAAATGATGCTAATAGATTATGGAAATGAAGAATTTTAATGGTTATCGAATTATTTGGTCGATTTTTTATTTGTCTCTTTTTTGTGTTGTTATATGAAGCCATGTTATGCAAAATTATATATAAAAAGTTTAGCACATGTTTTTCTTAATTATAAATAATACTACGGAGGTTAACAAATTAGTTTCAAACATGATATTTTGAACGCAAATTAGTTAAAGGAAAAAAGTGTAAATTTTCATATATTTCAGGGTTTTGCAGGTATTTAATAGGTGTAAGAAGCCAACATAATACTGGATGTCTAGGTATATTTATCACATCAAAATCAACAGTTTTAACTTAAAAAATTAGCCAAATATCCCAACGTTCCTTCCTGCATTTGCTTCGTATTCAAGTCTTTATTAGATTAATAAGAAATATTTGTGTAGAGTGTAGTGTGGTGTGAGTAACTCAGTTCGCAACTATTAAAAAAATCAGCTGTGCCCACCACAGGACCGACCGCCATCATAAAGTACTTATATAAATTACATTCTAGCAGCAGAGTAGAAATAACTTGACCTAATATTTTCTAACAGAGATATTATTTATCATGACCATGGAAACGTTACATATAAATATGAAAAAATTTAGACTTTTCGAAAAAATTTCGAAAAGTTTTACAGAAATTATTCGAAATTTTTCGTTTTACAATAAACGTCTCAAATAAAAATTATTAGTTATTGCTTTTATAGCAACTTTTGTTTAATAAATTTTTTCGAGATATTTTTTTGTTGTGAAATATTCGCAAAAATCTTAAAATGGCCACGAGTAAACTCCCATTTTTAGTCAACCGATTTTTACCAAAAGTTGATCAACTCGTGCCATTGATGGCAGAAGCTTAAATATCAAGTTTCATAAAAATCCTATCAGCCGAATTTGCTCTGCACGTGTACACAGACAGACGGACAGACGGACAGACGGACAGACGGACAGACGGACAGACGGACAGACGGACAGACGGACAGACGGACAGACGGACAGACGGACAGACGGACAGACGGACAGACGGACAGACGGACAGACGGACAGACGGACAGACGGACAGACGGACAGACGGACAGACGGACAGACGGACAGACGGACAGACGGACAGACGGACAGACGGACAGACGGACAGACGGACAGACGGACAGACGGACAGACGGACAGACGGACAGACGGACAGACGGACAGACGGACAGACGGACAGACGGACAGACGGACAGACGGACAGACGGACAGACGGACAGACGGACAGACGGACAGACGGACAGACGGACAGACGGACAGACGGACAGACGGACAGACGGACAGACGGACAGACGGACAGACGGACAGACGGACAGACGGACAGACGGACAGACGGACAGACGGACAGACGGACAGACGGACAGACGGACAGACGGACAGACGGACAGACGGACAGACAGAAATCATGCTAAAAATAGTCAAAACGTTATGTAGGGACCTCAATTCGTGGAGATCCATCGAAATCCCGAAACGTCAAAATTGGTATGATCACAATACCTCCCTTATATATGTTGACGGTCGGTAAAAATATATTGTTTTATAAATATTTTTAATTCCAAAAAAATACACGCACTATCTTAGCTATAAATACAAAAAATCCATAACATTATTAGCCATAATTTAACCATGATTTAAAAAAATAATTAATTTTTCGAAAACACAAAAACTGTAATATTTTTCAAAAACACAATCTGATCAAAAATTCCTCTCGTACGTTTCCGGCTCAGATCAATATACATTACCAATATTTTTTTCAAGTTTTTGGTTTAACCCTTTTTGGTAAAAGGGTGCGGGACAAGAACTTTTGCACATTTTTGGGTAAATTCTTGTTAAAAGAAACGAATTTAAAAAAACTATCTAACGTTCCGTAATCTACGTCTTAACACTACGTACAACCCCCAGAGATTATTAGTTTCTTATACAAAACTAACAAACTGAAATAAAATTAGTGACAATCTATACATCAAATTTTGCACAGAATTTTTATCTATCTAATAGGATATTTTTGATTGTAGAAAAAATTATTGTAAAAATGTTATTGCTAAATAACTTAATAATAGGTATTACACAACAATATTCTGTAATTTTTAAAATATATTTGTGGGTTTCAAATAATTTTTATATTTATATAGTTTAGTGTAGAAATGTTCAAATAATACGTTAACATTTTTTCGACATTTTTTATAATATAGAGCCTTCGTAGAAAAATATTATACTTGATGATAATGAAATGCCACTTAGTACACGTATTCTTTACATAAAATGGAACATTTTTATCCGCCGCACCTATATTGAGAACTGCGGCAAATTCGAAGTGGCGGCAAAAGTAGATTACCAAGTACAATAACTATAAGTAATTTTTACAATAGAACAAATTATCTCCAAACAAATTAGTAGAATGAAGCTTTAGCTACAATTTGCCGCATCGTATCACTCAATAAATTTTAAAAACATATTTTTTTTATCAACGAAACAAAAAAATCGACATTTTTCGAAAAATTGCTGTTGAACTATTTCGGTTCCCGGAGATTTTTTTTTAGATTTTTAGATCAATCTCTTTGGAAGATGTGGTGGGGGACACAATTTTTTTGACAATTTTTTGGCAAAAATCCAAATTTTGCTTCCTTAAAAAAATATAATAATAATTAGTTATTTATTAATATATTTCTTATTAATCTAATGAAGACTTGAATACGAAGCAAATGCAGAAGAAAAACGCTGGGATTTTTGTCAAATAACGAAGAAAAGTGATTATCAAAAAACTGTTTATTTTGACGTGATTATAGAACAAATATTCCTAGACATCCATTATTATGTTGGGATTTTTTATATTTATGGCTGAGATAGTGTATTTTTAGTTATTTTTAGTAATGATAGTCTTTTTATGAAATTATAAATATAATAAAAACATTTTAACAGCTGAGGACCGAGTTTTGAACACCACACAAACACATTGTTAATAGAACAAATATTCGTAGACATCCAGTATTATGTTGGCTTCTTACGCTTATTAAATACCTACAAAACCCTGAAATTTGTGAAAATTCACACTTCACATCAATTTTTTTAGAGTATATATATGTTCTGTAGGGAACTGTTTAACAATGGAGACACAGCAGCAAAACTATTCCATATATGTAGGTACTGACAATATAAAAAACTGACAAACAGACAGACCAATTTACTTAACGCAATGAACACCGCTTTGTTTAATCTGACATGTTCCATTTTGTCCACACCTTACATTCTGTAAATATATTTTTATAAATAAACAATAACAAATTTAATTGCAGTAGTTGATATACGATATTCTGTTGAGCAATAGTTGTAAATGTAACGCAGATATTAACAACCATCTGTTAACATATGTGTAGTAAAAACATTTTACAACAATAGTTATCCAAGCGAATCTCAGTAAAATCTCTCTCTCTCTCTCTCTCTCTCTCTCTCTCTGGCTCTCTCTCATTCTCTCCTTGGCTTTGTCAGTTACCTTCCACCTTGCTTTTTTGAAGGCAGGTCTTTCCAGGTATAACAATACTAGTTTGTTTGTTAGCTGATATTTCGAAATTTTACGTTTCCATTCGCTGTTATTCTCTTTCCATTTTAGTCTATTTAAGAATCGTCTTTGCAGTGTCGTAGCAACCCAACATGGCGCGTAGTGCGAGGATTAAACGGCGTATTTTATTAGTGTTAATGATATTGGTTTGATGAAATTAATTATTTTTGAGATAATTCTTCAATCAATTAACACTCAGGTCCAAATAAACTTTATTAAATAAAGTTAGACCCAACTGATTATTAACACTTTTGCGAACGAGACTCGGGATTATTATTCCATTTTGAAAAAACTCCTTGAACCGATGTTTGATTATAGAAGGTTTTCTCCTTTACAAAGTTGGTAAGAAATATGAAAAAGTGGTAATTAGTAGATGCTATTCAGGGATTCACGGTAAGTTCATCGAAAATCAATTCATCGAAAATCAATTAATCGAAAATCAATTCATCGAATGATCAATTCATCGAATGATCAATTCGAAAAAAAATATTTTGTAAATATTTGAGAGGAATGCCGAGGGGATCGGAAAGCCAAAAAAGCAGTGGTCAATAAAAGTTGACAGACTACACTTATTAAATAACTATCATACTTGGTCTATTAATAATTTTTAAATCTTCCATTCAGAAAATACGCCAAGTAAAAGATACCTGTTGGATTATTTTGAAATCGAACAGGGCTCCTTAGATCAGAAAAACCCGGTTAGTGGAATCATAAATATACTTAATACACCCATTCTTAAAGAATTATAAAAATGGTATTTCCCCATCTGTTAAGTCTTAAGGGTTTTGTGTTATGTACATAGTTTTACTATTCATATTTACTATACCACACATGATTTGTTCAATGTACGGTGATTCTAAACGGTGGCATTGTTATGTTAGTGTGAGTTTGTTTTGTCATTAAACTAGATGATGGGTAGCTCGCTTCGCTCGGCTTCTTCTAACAAAACCCTTACTAACCTAACCTAACCTAAAATAGTGTTTTGTCCTTAAACTAGAAGATGGGTAACTCGCTCCGCTCGGTTTTAGACTTTTACTAACTAAACCTAACCTAATTACCTTGTTTTTAGATGCATAGTACTTTATTTTCCCCCATATTAGCCCAATTAAAATGCGTATCATTCTGCATGAATTTATAAAAATTATTTGCGTGCAATTGCCCATAACCTGTCTTATTAAACCTTAAAAACAAAAAATGTATTTCTTTTATTATATAAGTTTTCTTATTATATTTCTTTATTTATATTCAAACACTATGTCACTTTATTTACCTTTTTTTAAACCATATAAAAAAAATTATGCAATTATTTCTTAGTCTGTCTACTTTTATTGACCACTGCTCTTTTGACTTTCCGATCCCCTCGGCATTCCTCTCAAATAATTACAAAAAAATTTTTCCGATGAATTGACGATTCGATGAATTGATCATTCGATGAATTGATTTTCGATGAATTGATTATCGATGAATTGATTTTCGATGAACTCGTCGGTTACCCTATTCAGGGGAATAAGTTGGGTAAGGATGATTTTTTTACTGAAACTGGATTAATTCTTGTGCGTTGTTGTGTAGAAGAATGTGAATCTTTGGGTTGACTAATTCCGGATATTTTAAGGACAGCTTTTGTTGCATAATCTCAAGGTCGCGACAATATTTCTAGTCGTTGATGGTGTCGCCTTGAATGAGGAAGGAGTAGTGAATCACGCCAGATGAAGACCACCAAATCGCGATCATAACCTTTCTTAAGTGAAGCATTTGCTTTGATATGTGCTTTAGTGCTGTATCTTGATTAAGTCGTTGAGCAGAACGTCGTCGATTTACGTGTAAAATTTTTCATCATACGTTATAGGGTAAAGGTGGGATAGATGCCCCAGTTATAGAAAAACAATCGTGTTGCATTAATCTTAATTATTAAACTTTATCTGTTACTTTGCTATAATTCTTATATAATCTTACTACACAATAACATAAGATTAAAACACTTATAATTATTCTAAATATATAAAATTAATGATAAAATAGTACTGTAATTGGCCATATATCCCATATCGATGGGATTTTTGCCCCATATGGTGGTATTTATGCCTCACTAAAATAATACATCTGATTTTGACCAACAATTTTAATATTTTTTTAAAATAACAATTAATCAAAATTACAATTTATTATTATTTTTTTTTACCGACTGCCAACATATATACGGAGTGGTCATACCGATTTTGACTATTTTTAGCATGATGTCTGTTGGTCTGTGTGTCTGTCGGTCCATGGAGATGTGTAGAGCAATTTTGGCGAAACGGATTTTTATGAAACTTCATATTTAAATTTTTGACATCAATGGCACCAGTTGTTCAATTTTTGGTACAAATCGGTCAACTATAAATGTAAGTTTACTCGTGTCGGTTTTAAGATTTTTGCGAATATTTCTCAAAAAACAGAGAAAATATTCTAAAACATCTATTCTACAAAAATTACTGTACAAGTAATAATTAACAACTTTTATTTGAAACATTTTTTAATAGGACTTAATAAATTTTTAAAACTTTTCATATTTTTGCGATATATTTTCCAAGTATCTATTTTGGTATATATGTTGTTGCGTGTCCTTGGGAAAATTTTAGTATAATATTATATATATATATATATATATATTATAAGATTATATATACAATGCCCGAGCCATATATCCCACATTTATTGCGGCCTTATATCCTCTTTCTATGGGATAGATACCCCCTCTGTTTATTTCAAATGTATACAATATTGAGCATTATTTTCTACTCTATAATGTAAGGTTAAGTGTCCTCTGATACCTAGTAATGAAACTAATTTTGTTAAAGTTATAGTTACGTCATAAAAGCTTAAGACAAAATGTCGTAATTATTGAAATACACCACTTATATGAGCACCTACTTTTACAATTTAATTTTTCATAAACTATTAACATTGATGATAATTTAACACATTTATTTCAGAAGACTGTGTTTCTCGTACAAACTGTCAGTACTGAAATGATACAAACACACACCGTTATGGATATATGCGAAGTGGGGCGTTTATCCCACTGGGGCATCTATACCAACTTTACTATACTTAACCCAATTCAAAAATGATACTTTTCTGTTGCGATTAAGAATACACATTAGTCGTTGTGTTTTGTTCTCTTCTGTCAGTTCGTGTGGATCTCATTTTTCCATTTGTGTTTTTATTTTGACAATGGCTTGAAGGTGTTGGAAGTGGTTGAAAAGTGTAGTTATTGTACAGCGTATGCTTTGTTTATTTTATGATCGATGTTTGGACCCTTCGGCTATACCCGAGTTCAAATGTATATTTCAAAAATATTTGTCTTTGAACTGCGTACTCCTGTTTTAATTTCCCAAGTATGTTTAACATATCGTCTTCTTCTTGTGCAAATATCTCTTGGTCTTAAAAATGCATAATAAATTTACTAGACAAAATGGTAAAGACTAAAAAGACTTGTAGAAACGCGCAAAACATTAAGTGTTAAAACATGCATTAAGTATCGGTATATAGGTGCACCTTGAAAGCTTAAATATTTTATAGATCAAGATGGTGGACTTGTGCACTTGAAACCAAAAGTTAACCCAACAGACTACTCAATAAATGGTTAAAAAGATCCAACTGTGTTAATTTTGTCCACAAAATAACTGTATTATAAAGTAGAAAGACTGAGTAAAGTATATTTCGTAATTATTTAGCAACATACAACCCCTAAAACATCAATAATTTAGCTTACCAAATTCTGTTCAGTGAGCATTTGATATCTCTCTCTGTGGTGCTGGTATAAATACATAAAACATGGTTAACCACGCCCGCGCCGCGCGATTGGTCGGTAGCTAATGGCTACCCGCGACTCACCTGCGATTTATACACTTTTGTTTTTGTTTCAACTGTTTTATAACATTGTCTCTATCTACTCATATCCGTCTCGCTCTAGACTTGTGTTTACAACCTCTATAAGTGCCTGTTAACATATATGTATGTATGTTTGCAATTGGAAGCCATGTTTTACTAGTAATATATTATTTATGTGTGTATGTGGGTTATATATATGTTATTTCGTAATTTCTTCTTCTTCGCATCGTGCCTTATTTGTTTGGAACGTTGACTAACCTCACCTTGTTCACTGCCATTCGAAATAATTCTGTGAATATCACTTGGGTAGATCTTTCTTCTTCTAGGCCCTTTGCACTCGTCAATCTACCCTATATGATATTCCCTCTGACCCAAAATATGGTCAGACAGTTATAAACAGAATTTTTCCAAAAACTCTTTATTCAGTTAAAATATTTGTAATGTGCATACTTGTTATTGATGTATCTAGAGAGTAAAATGATGGTTTAATCCCGAGAATGTATGTAAGTAATGTATACATTGAATGTATATTGTGAAGATTTGTTAAAATGTATTCAAATAACACTCTGTTAGTAATTTAAAAATGGAAATTAACAGTGATGATGGCGACGAGAATTTTATCGGCACACCACCAGATATTGCGTCAGTTGCAATGGAGACAACTGCCGGAATATTGCCTGCAAAATCGAAGAGATTGTATGAAAATCGTGTGATGAGAAGTGTGTCGGCCAGTTGTCCCCAAACTTTTTTGACCGTCGACCCCCAGAAGAGTTTCTCGACTTCTTATCGACCCTCTCTATTTTACAATTACGTTATTATAATAGAACAAGCAAAAAATACGCTTATGTGATTTCTTATATTGTTTATTGTACAGTGTTTTATTTATATTACATTTATCTTATATAATTATATCTAATCAGATGCAATACAATAATATTATTAAATAAAATTTACTGTCATTGTCAATGTGACAGATGTGGTTGGTGACTCTTTGCAAGATTAGCAATGTCGGGTTAAAAATGATTTAATTTCAGCCTTAAACCGCCACGGAATTCTACATTTAACTGGTTTCTCTGTTTTGCCAGGATGGAATTAACATGGCTAAAACCAGCCTCAAACATATACGAGTTTGGAAATGCTAGCAAAAAGTGAACTACCATTTCCGAAAGTTTTGGATATTTATGTATAACATTTAGATTTGTCCAAAAGTAACTTAAAATAATATTTTTAAAAAGCGTTTTAGCTTCAAGATCAACCGACAATTCAATGAGTTCATCTTGTATAGTACTTAGAAAAAGGCGCGATAATCCAATCTGTGACGTGCATTTTCTCTAAATCCTCAAAACGTAATTTAAAATCCACGCTCAATTTTTGAAGATGCTTTGTGTAAATTTCCAAGTCTTCATCTTTTACTTCCATTGTTGTAAATTCGAAAAATACTGAAAATCTCTTCATTTCAATGAAGATCTAAATAAATCTAATTTAACTTCACTTATATTTATATAAAACTGTGTAGTTATTATACTAGTCGTTTTTAAGTCCATCATCGTTTTTTCCATCAGCCCCTAATCGACCCCCGAGCCAGAATCGACCCCTAACAATGTCATATCGACCCCCAGGGATCGATGAAAAGATAATATTTGTTCTTATCAACAGAAATCTTTTAAGAAGGAACGAAAATTAGTCTTTTTAAAGTTCTTTACTTTAACACGATTGTTGCCAAAAAATATGCTAAAAAACATTTGTCCAACACCCTGTAGCCCAGAGGGGTTTATCTAAAATTTTGAACAGGATTTTTTGATCTAATTAATTTATCGAAAGATATCGAAGTTTTAAAAAAAGAGAAAGTTCTTTTTTTTACTCACCTATCAGAAAGCTATCGTTTTCTGTTGCCATAGCAAAGTGGAAAATTGGTGTTTGCTGAGGAGTGTTTTGTATCCAAGGCAACCCAATCGAAAAATACTTTCCGCTCTAGCGCAGAAAGTATTGTCCAATTGGTCAATATAAATGAAATAATACAACACATTTAAGTTTATATTTTGTAATTAATTGTTATTTGACAATTATTTAAAGTATTAAAATTAATTCCTCATTCGAACAAAGAGTTGGCTGTTACACAATATACTATTATATATATTATTACCTTTCTCTTGACTTTTGCGGCAAGAGTTCTAACACTGTTTTCTTTGCCGCTTCCTCTATCTCCTCGTCAGCCTCGCTGCTTACTTCATCTTCATACATTATTATTTAACAAACGTACAAATACCAATGTATTTTAAAATAATTATTTTGACATTCGTTTAATTGTTTATGAACATCGTAGCAACGACAAGCCACCTATTATGTATATAAATCTAACATACATGATTTCTATTTCTTATTTTTTGAATTTTTTAAAATAGGTGTTCGTATAAAAAATAGTATGTGTGACACGCGCAGAAAGTACATTTGCCGATTTCGAAAGATAGCCGCGCGAGCGCAGCGAAAATATCTTTCTCAATCGGCAAATGTATACTTTCTGGGCTTGTTACACAATATACTATTTCACAGGGGCACTCTTTTTCAGAGAGGCACTCTTTTTTTGAGAGGCGCTGTTTGTTAATAGTGGTTATCTTTTTAGAGGAGGCGCTGTTTGTTCATAGGGCGCTCTATTTTAGGGCGGGTGCTCATTGTTCATAGAGGCGCTCTATTTTAGGAGGGACGCTCTTTGTTCATAAGGTTCATACAGGTGATGAAAAATAGATTGTTTATAATATGTTAAGCGCAGGAGATCATGGTCTAATACGGACATGCCCCTAAAACCAGCGCAAAAGCTAGTTTACATCCGAATAAGGTTATGCTGTGCATTTGGTGGGATTGGAAGGGAATAGTTTATTATGAGCTGTTACTTGAAACCAAGCCATTAATTCGGAGTAATACTGTTCACAACTAAGTGAATTGAAGCGAGCAATCGACCAGAAGCAGCTTGAATTAGCCAACAGAAAGAGCATTGCATTCCTTCAGGACAATGCTAGATCACACGTGTCTTTTGCCACCCTACTGAAATTTTGACTGGGATGTTTTGGTTCATCCACCATACTTTCTCGACTTTGCATCCTCCGACTACCATTTATTTAGATCGCTTCAAAACAGCTTAGATGGTAAAGACAGGGCCGCCCCTAGGCGGGGGCAAGTGGGGCACCTGCCCCATGCCCCGCGCTTCGACCGTCAAGTAATAAAATAATAAAATACATTAAAAATATTATTCCAAGTTTCATTAATAGTTGGAAAAAAATTATATTTTCATTGAATATAAGTATGTGTACTTTGTTTATAGTTAATAATATTAAAGAAAATATCGTTATTCAATATATATAGAAGGGGCCCCGCAAATCCAGTTTCGGGGCCCCGCAATTCAGTTTTGCCCCAGGCCCCGCAAATGCTAGGGGCGGCCCTGGGTAAAGACTTTACTTCCTTGGAATACTTAAAAAAGCACCTGAACCAGTTCTTTAGCCAGAAATTTGAGAACTTCTACGAACGCGAAATTATGCAACTACCGGAAAGATGGAGAAAGGTCATCGAACAGAATGGCGCATACCTACTGTATTGATTAAATGTAACTTTTAGTAAATAAAATGTTTCTTCAATTTAGTCAAAAACGGGACGAAATTTTGTAACAACCCAATATAAAGAAACTAAAAAACACATATGAGGGAAATACAAAAATAAAAATGAAGACAAAAAGTACGATAGAGGATCGCTAAAGAATGTAAAAAGACCGTGATAGGAGAGCATAGTGGATAATGTAAAGAGGGCTGATATAGCAATTGTTGTTATCAATTTGCCATCATTCGAGGTACGCCTGTATTGTTATAAACTATTTATTACGAAGAAACAGAAAAATTATTTTCCACAACCCTTAAAACAGATCTTATTTATAACCCTATAATATATCAAAAAAATTTACAACATTTCTTAAAGTTTCTTACATAATATCCAAGATAAATTCTATGTCAGACATTTCCGAAAAAATATTTACCCTTTCTACGTTGTAAACTCCCTTGGATACCATACTATAACTTCATAACGTACGTGGGCCGTACTGAGAAAATCCCGCGGCGCCCTACCGTCCTATCAGGGCCGGCAATCAGGACATGGATGAGAATTGATGTTTTGCCAGCTTTCAGGGTCTTATCTAGGATTCTGTAGAGAGAAACCGCTTCCCTTGATGTCCCGAAAATAAATCTATGATACCGAAACTAAGAAATGACATTTTTTGTTATTAATTGGTTATTTATTTTAAATGTTTTTTTGTTATGTTCTTTGTTGGTTTGATGTAGGTGGAATACAAATAATATATATTAACATAAATGTGTACCTATCGGAAGGTTCAATGATTGGTAATGTAAATATATACGCCTTTGTTTGTTTGATGGAATCATTCAAACCAAATATAAAATTACAATATTTGTTTTTGGTAATTGAAGTTACACTGGCTTTCTTTGATGCTTCTATTACATTTCGGGATGTAGGCGCTTTTTCCCATTTTAAATATTTAAGTTTATTATCCAGTGGCGCAGCCAGGATTTTGTCTTGGGAAGGGCCGATTAAAATTTAGAGGGCACGCTCAACCTCATTTTTTGTGACCCCATAAGCGGTTATCAAAATCACTTGAGCTTATTTAGGGGAAAAATATATTTAAAAATATAAAATATACTCTCTTCTCCTTTTCTGTTTATAAAAAAACCCTTCGGGATACTTAAAGTTCCGTAACTGCTTATCATTTTGTATGTAAAATAGACTGCGACCCAAATCAGTTCGACACCCCTGCTGTTGAATATTACTGTTTATATCAAATAATAATTCCATTATTTGTTGATAAAAAAATGTAATTGTTAATCCATGTATCAAAAACTTTCACTTGTTTTTTTCTTCGATAAATACATATTTATTTATATTTTTCGCGGGATATATTTTTGAAGTCTCAATATTTTTCTTACTTATGTTCAGTTCTCTAAATCAGCCGCTTGGCCACAATTTGTACCGAACGAATATACTCATGTGACAGCATAAGAATTTCTTGATTATACCTACGAAAACCTAAAAATAAGATGTAAATATGCATTTTCTGTTAATTTCAACACTAATCATAATAAAATATAGCTTATTATTATTGTAAAATACATAAGTTATTTTGCTGTACGATCATGATAAATTTGTCAAATTTTCATTTCATTGAACCTTCAGAGAAGGCTTGTGCCCCTCCCCCCTCTGAATACGACACTGTTGTTCAGTACAACTTATATCAGTCCTTTTTGTGTGTAAAACATCACAATTTCAAAAATACCTAAGAATATATTGATATTCACATTTATCTACAAAATAAAACCAAATACCGATTTTAAGAGCGCGATTGTCTCCAAAACTGAGAGTAGTTAAATAAAGACAATAAAAAATATTTCTACTATTTCACGTTTGAGGTGTCATTTTAAAATTGCATTCTAAAGGTTATACCGAAGTCAGATTTTCACTTTATCTCATCTGAATCGAGTAATTAGTTGTTTAAAACAGTTTTATCATTTGACTGGGCGAATATTTTGGTTGATGTGTCAGGGGGAAAAAGGATCAACGCTCCCCTTCATATAATTCGGTGCAGCATATTTGGAAAGTGATGTATTTTCACTTGAACAATAATTATATATCTTAAAAAAAGTTTATTTATACGTAATACGTAAAAGTAATTGAAAAATTAACTACTGTTGTGGTTAACAAATTTTATCTTCAATTCTCCGAGCAGCGCCGTGTAATCTGCTGGTCCTGGGAGGGGCCCAGGCCCGTCGGCCCCTCCCTTGGCTGCGCCACTGTCATTATCTATTTTCCGCATAAAGAAACAAGTTTATAAATTAAAAGAAAATATCTATCGAAATGAAAACTCAAAGCAGGATGGCTAAGAATCCATGATTAAATGATTCATTTATTTATTTACTGTTGGCTTGAAACCTATTTGCCCTTTTTCTGATTACGTAGATTATTCTACATTTTTCATTTATTGTTTTAATTGTCTTTAAATTTTAATAATTGCGGCTCTATCTCACTAATAACACGAATAATTTTAGCTTTCAAATCAGGAATTGTTTTGGGATTATTTTTATAGTCTTTTCACGAAGCCCCACAGGAAGTTCAACGGTGTCATTCGCACGATCTTGGTGGCTAACTGACATCACAGTTTCTCGAGATTACGCGTCCTGGAAATTTCCCGTTCGATAAAATCAATATTTCACGAGCAGTATACGAGGGTTACCTTTTATGTTTTTAGAAACGACTCTAAATGGCAATATTGAAATGTGTCATTACTACATTCGTAAAATTTGACATTTGTTTTTGTGAAATCAGTGGAAGCTTATAAATTGACAGAGTAGTTTGTTGACAGTGAGCGTTTAAAAAAACAAGTTTGTAAAAAAATGGATATTACTCGTGAAGGTTTTCATTGAATGATTTTTTACGATTTTAGTAAAAGCTTAACTCAACAACAATGCATAGATTCGCTTCGTTCAATTTTTGGTAATGAAGAAGCATCAGAAAAGATTGTTTACAATTGGTTTGCAGAATGTCGTTGTGGTAGTACGTCCGTCAGTGATGAATCTCCTGAAGGTCGACCAAAATCAGTTGTGATTCAAAAAAACATCGATGCTATGTGCAAAATGATTGAAGAAGATTGGCATGTGACGTACCGTGAGATAGAGGCATCCTTTGGCATAGAGCAGACTGCAATACATTCCATTTTACATAAACATTTAGCTGTGAAAAAGATATGTTCCCGATGGATTCCGCAGAATTTGACCGAAGCTCAAAAAAAGGCTATGCTAAAAAATTCAATCTGGGCACTGCAAAATCTGTATACAACATCGTTACGATTACGAAACTTAGATTTATTCATATGAACCAGAAACTAAGTAACAATCCACTTGGGTTTTTCAAGATGAACCGAAATCCGCAAAAGTTGTTCGTTCACGAAGCACTTCCAAGAAAATTATCGCTTGTTTCTTCGGTTGTACTGGACATGTCGCAACCATTTCCTTAGAGGATCGAAGAACAGTTAATGCTGAATGGTATGGCTGAATGGTATGAAATGTACCAGGCAAATCAACTATTACTGATTGATATTCTGAATTTAAATTAATTAATTAATTTTAATTTTTTTAATTTTAGGAGCGTTGGTATGAATGTATCACTCTCGAAGGAGAGTATGTTGATGAATAAAATCCAATTTCTAAAAATAAAATTGTTTTTCATAGTTAGTCCGGAGACTTATTGAGACGTGGTAGATCAGCGGTCCCCAAAGTGGTCGATATCGACCCCCGGGGGTCGATATGACATTGCTAGGGATCGATTCTGGCTCGGGGGTCGATTGGGGGTCGATGGAAAAAAGTTAAATGGTTGAGGCTGGTTTTAGCCATGTTAATTCCATCCTGACAAAACAGAGAAACAAGTTAGATCTAATATTCCATGGCGATTTAAGGCTGAAATTAACTAATTTTGAACCGGACATTGCTAATTTTGGAAAGAGTCACCAACAACACCAATCACATTGACAAAGACAGTCAATTTATTTAATAATAATATTATTGTAATGCATCTGATTAGATATAATTATATTAGATAAATATAATATAAATAAAAAATTGATGTGAAGTGTGAATTTTCACACATTGCAGGGTTTCGCAGGTATATAATAAGTGAAAGCGGCATGCTGAGTGTGTAGGACAAATTTTGCTTTGCAGTAACCACGGCAAAATGAACGATCTTTTTAAAATAATTTATCGTCTCTTAATCTCAGAGCTTTAAAAACAAATTTTATGTTAAAATATTTTTTTGTTAATTTTAATTCGAATACCTAATATCATTATTTAGGTTTCTAAATAAGTGCAGTATTTTTTTTTTATATAACAAGGTTCATTAAGATTTTGAAAATTGGGCCTATGGCTTTCATTGGTTGTCTTAAATCATACGCTCCGCCCCTCTGGCTTCGTATAAATGACACAGAATGAAAATATAATTCCAATTGGTTATTAAATTTACGCTCTTGAAAATTAAATTCAAAATGTGCTAAAATATAACTAGAATTTTAACAAATTAATTTAAACATAATAAATATGAAAAAAAAAAAACAAAAAATAAAATTGACTCCACAAGCCAGGAACGAACCTGTGTAGTGAATAACGATCCTGTGTGGTTGTCGAGCAACTGAGCCACTAGACCACCAAACGCTTATCAACTTAGTGTGTTATAAGAGTATAACATGTATGCATCGTCAACCAAAAAACACAAAAAATGCGTTATTTTCCGAAAACATAATCTGATCAAAAATTCCTGTTGTACTATTCCGGTTCACACCATTATACATTACTTAGAATTTTTTCACATTTTTAGTTTAAACCATCTGGGCTACAGGGTGTGGGACAAAAATTTTTTTGCACTATTTTGGCAAAAATCGCCTCAAAATAATTTATTTTGCAAAAATTAAATTTTGATCGTTAATCCACGTACTAAGGGCTTTCATTTGATACCCTACTCAGAATTTTAAAAAAATATTTTTTTTTTTCGATGAGCACATATTTGTTTATATTTTTAGGGGGATATGTTTTTTAGATGTTTCAGTATTTTTATTATGTGCGGGTCAAAAAGTTGTACAAGCATGCCAATTTTCAACTCTCTAGGTTTAGCCGTTTGGCTACAATTTTTACCGAACAGACAGACAGACAGACAGACGACAAAATGACAGTATAAGGATTTTTTGGTCATACCTACAAAACCCTAAAAACACTGTACAATAAACAACATAAGAAATCATATAAGCGTATTTTTTGCTTGTCCTATTATAATAATGTAATTGTCAAAGAGAGGGGGTCAATAAGAAGTTGAAAAATTCTTCTGGGGGTCGACGGTCTAAAAAGTTTGGGGAACCCTGTGGTAGATAGTAACTATTTTTTTTTTCGTTTTAAATTGTTCCTTTTGTTTGACAAACTTGCGATATGTGGTGTTTAATCCACCCTAGAATATTCTATTTCTCTATTTCTTTCTGTACAGAGAATAAATTTCTTATTATTTTTACAAAACTTAGAACGTATGTTACATATAAAACATAACATAAAATAAACGTAAAAAACAAATCTCCATCTAAAATATAATACTGGATTTGCAGCAGAATTGAATTTTCCGAAAAACATTTGAATAAAGCCATAGTAAATTTTAGTTTGAATCTAGTGCAGTCTTTATTTCATATTTAGTAGGTCGCTGGTGTCAGGACACTATAACATATATTGTGGAAGAGATAGTGGCGTCACATTTTCATAATTTTTAAGTGTCCGCGCCCGCAGCCCCCCAGTGTTTTAGGGCGGACGGGACTCTTCCCCCCGCAGCAGGGGGGCAACGTTATAACTCATCGATAACTACGCCGTGTGTGCATGTATTTCATGGACTGGAAATATATGAATTTTAAATATAAATATTGGACGAAAATTTTGTTACAATTTCTTACAGTAAATAAATGTTTTTTTTTTAAATTTATTTATTTGGTCTTAGAAACTATGGTTATTAACCAGGATACATGTTTTTTTTTTTTTAGTTTAATTATACATTTTTATCTTCCAGCCATCATTTTTATTTTTAGCCTTCCCCGGGATTCGAACTCGAGCCACCCTAGTCTAACAGTCAACACGCCAGTATATTGACCAATACATGTTGGTGACTGATAAAAAATTGATGTGAAGTGTGAATTTTCACACATTTCAGGATTTTGTAGGTATTTAATAAGGGTAAGAAGCCAACAGAATTCTAGATGTCTAGGACAGTATTTGTTCTATAATCTTGATTTTGATGTTTTCTGATAATCACTTTTCTTCGTTATTTGACAAAAATCCCAGAGTATTTTTTTTCTGCATTTGTTTCGTATTCGCCTTCATTAGATTAATAAGAAATATATTGATAAATGGCTTAATTTTTTTCAATTTCAGAAAAATTTCTCACTATTAACAATGTGTTATTTGTTTTATAAGAATTTTATTATTACAAATGATTTATTCCTCTTTGATACTTAAAAAAACAAATATCTAATGTAATTCAAAAAATAGGTTAATTCATAGCGTATAATAATGTAATAAAATAACTGAACACTCCTGAACTCAAAACTGAACTGAAGTGTTGAGTGTAGTGTGGTGTGGTGTGTAAATCGGTTCGCAACTATTTAAAAAAAATATTTTTTTTTAAATATTTTTAATTTCAAAAACATACACTCACTATCTTAGCTATAAATACAAAAAATCCACAACGTTATTAGCCATGAATTAAACAAATAATAAATTTTCCCAAAAACACAATCTGATCAAAAATTCCTCTCGTACGTTTCCAGCTCAGATCAATGTACATTACCTACATTTTTTTCAGATTTTTGGTTCAATACATTTTGATAAAAGGGTGTGGGCAAGAACTTTTGCACATTTTTGGCTAAATTAGTGTTAAAAGAATCGAATTACAAAAAACTATCTATCGTTCCTTAATCTACGTCTGAAGAGCAATACAATAAAAAAATAAATAAATATTTGTTTTTATCAACGTCAAAAAAAATCGACATTTTTCGAAAAACTTAGGTGATCAAAAATTTCTTTTGAACTATTCCGGTTCGCATCAATGTTCATTACGGAGACTTTCAGATTTTTAGATCAATCTCTTTGGGAGATAGGTAAAGTTTTTTGACAAATTTTTGGCAAAACTGATTTTTCAAAAATAAAAATTTTGTTTGTTAATCCACGCATTAAGAGGTTTGATTTGATATGCCAATCAAAATTTAAAAAAAACATTTTTTTTTAATTACATTACTTATATTTGTTTATATTTATTTCGAGATGTGTTTTTTTTTTTTGAACTCTCAGTATTTTTCTTATATATGGGTCAAAAACTTGTATAAGCATGCCAAATTTAAACAGGGACTACAATACTGAACAATTTTTATTAATAAAATTTTTGGCTAAAACTCATAGTAGAGATAGAATTTGCAAAATTTAACATGGGAAAGCTCTACGATAAGTTGCAATCTGAAAAAGGATATACGATATAAAATTTAGGTACATTTCAAGCCGAAAGGTAGTAAATAAATAAATATTACTAGGTCGTTCATTTTCGAAACAACACAATGAGTCATCAAATCGACGCGAACTTCAGTTATTTTACCAGTGGCGGTCCGAAACACAAATAAGGTACCAAACAAACAGCTGACTAATAAAATAATATTTCATACACCACGCTACTGCTTTGCGTGCGCGCAAAGCGTAAGCTCTCCGCCAAAAACTCGTTTCTGCGCAATGTGTTGTTTTGAAAATGTCCGACCTATACTATATTATTCCTTCAGAATGAGATAAATCCTGTAGTACATATTCATCATTCGACCCACGTTTAATTCCTAGATATATTTAGCACAAAAATATTTAACCAAAAGACAAACAGCCTCCAAAATCTCATAAATCACAAAATCTTCAATAAATGCAGGTACATCTTCAACCTTGAATCCTTAAAAATGAATCAACATTTGCAAAAAACAAAATTTACAACACCACCCACACATTTGTAATCCAATACCAACATCAAAACAATTCATAAATGTCGAAATACCACAAAACAATGTTAATTTAAAACTCTAAACTCAATTTTACCAACTTAACACAAGCTATAAATTAAGAAATTAACCAGTAGTCAACTTTAATACAACGCAATCATCCGTAGAAATTTGAGAACAGTATGATATCAAATTACAGTATCACCTACGCATGGCCTTCTTCCACCAAAAAAATAACAGAGTAAAAAAAAGGAAAATGTTGGAATGGATATTTGTTAATTTACGATGTGGCTTGTTGTGGTCGTAATAAAAACACAGCAAGAATCGCGAGAGTTAATGAATATGGTGGACGCGTGCTAGGACATAATTAAAAAGTGCTGCGCAATCTGGAACAGTAGATGTAGCAGTAACAAGTAGATGAGACGAGTAAGACCAGGTGTGTTGGTGGAATTAAGTTTTTTTTAAGATAATTAGATATTGTTGAGTATTAAAAGGAACTCGTAAGAGAAAATGTGGAATATTTAATATGTACGAGGATTATCTTTTATGTTTTTACGAACGATCACTAGATGGCAATATTGAAATGTGTCATTACTATATTCTATACGCTATAGGTTGAGGACCCTTCGTCCTGTATTCCAAAATATCTCTAAAATTTTTTGTTTTTACCTTAATAATAATAAAACCCAACAAATTATTTTTTCACTTAACCGCAATATTGATATTAATATTCAGTTCGGTGGGCCAATCAAATTTCTTGGGATTTATATCGATAGTCAACTTATCTGGCATGATCACATTAACTATCTGACAAACGTTCTTAAAAGGGTTATCTATGCGTTCATCAGGCTGAAAACGTCTGTGTCTTTTGATATGCTACGTATGTTATATTTTGCTGCTTTTCAGTTGCGCTTAACTTACGGCATAATGCACTGGGGTTTAAGTTCGTCTGTCAACAGAATTTTCTTACTCCAAAAATGTGCTGTAAGAATGCTGAATAATGTTCCTAACAGGCACCACTGCCGAGAGCTCTTTAGGAAATGCAGCATTTTGTCTTTTTATAATATATTTGTTTATGTTTGTCTTCTGGTATACGTTAAAAAAAAACCCAAACAAATATGTAACCGTATCCTCTAGACATGTTTACAATGTTTGCTCTGCTGGCAACATCAGACTACCAAGACTTAGATTGTCTAAATCTAGGAATGTTATTTTTTTGGCAGCCACTTTCTTTAACTACCTACCAGTCTCTTTAAAAAAATTGTCAATTAGATTATTTAAGTTCAAGCTCAAAAAAATTCTTATTGATAATTGTCTCTACAATTCGGACGAATTTTTCAAAATTAATTTCAGTAATTACATCTAACATGTAAGCTGTTTTTTTTTTCTATATTATTATCCCTACCTATGGTTCAGAAACATGAAAGCTCACAAAGAGAGATGGAATTTTGGAGAAGGAGTTGAGATATCTCCAAACTGGAGCAATTTACTTAACATTAACATAAGAGCAACTATAATAAATAAAAGAAATAAAAATAGGTTTCCAATGTAAAAGCGCGAAAGGGCAGACAAAGTATGTTCTCCGTTTCTAAACTACCGATCATAAACATTAAAGCCAAAATAACAGCGTGACGTTCCGACGGTGCTATTCCAGTATTTTTTGACAACCTTGCTTGTTATTTACGAGGGCTACCTTTTAAGTTATTACAAAAACAAAGAACGAAACTTTTTTTTGGAGCAAACTGTTTTATTGCTTTTCAAAATATTCGCCTTTAAGATTTATACATTTTTACATGCGTTCAAACTTCTCGAAAAAACAATTCCACTCTGAAGTTGGTACCTCAGAAACATGGTTTTCGAAGGCTTCTTGTGGTAATGAAAATCGCTGTCCACGCATTTTTTGTTTGACATTGGGGGAAAAAAAGTCGGGGATAAATCAGATGAATACGGGCAATGAGACATTAATTCGATATTTTTCCTTCAGATAATTAATTGTTTGACGTGCTGTGTGGGTGTTTGCATTTTCATGATGAAGAATGATGAGACGTTTTTAGTTGTTTTTTCCTGATTTTGTCGATGACTTCTGGCAAACAAATTGTTGTATACTATTCAGAATTAACTGTTCTCCAATCCTCTAAAGGAATGGTTGCGACATGTCCAGTACAACCGAAGAAACAAGCGAGCATTTTCTTGCAAGTGCTTCGTGAACGAACAGCTTTTGTGGGTTTCGGTTCATCTTGGAAGACCCAAAAAGTGGATTGTTGCTTAGTTTCCATTTCATATGAATAAATCCAAGTTTCGTCACCTGTAATGATGTTGTATACGGATTTTGCAGTGCCTAGGTTAAATTTTTTTAACATTCCCTTACACCAATCAAACGAGCCTTTTTTTTGAGCTTCGGTCAAATTATGCGGCATCTATCAGGAACAGATCTTTTTCACACCAAAGATGCGATACGCCAAAAGATGCCTCTATCTCTCGGTAAGTCGCATACTGATCTTCTTCAATCATTTTGCGCACAGCATCGATGTTTTTTTGAATCACAACCGATTTTGGTCGACCTTCACGAGATTCATCACTGACAGATGCACGACCACGACGAAATTCTGCAAACCAATTGTACACAGTCTTTTCTGATGGTGCTTGATTACTAAAAGTTGAACGAAGCGAATCTATGCATTGTTGTTGAGTTAGGCCTTTACTTAAATCGTAAAAATTTACCCAACGAAAACCTTCACGAGTAATATCCATTTTATTACAAACTTGATGTTTTTAAACTCTCACTGTCAACAAACTACTCGGTAAATTTATAAACTGCCACTGATTTCACAATAACAAATGTCGAATTTTACGAATATAGTAATGACATATTTCACTCTTGCCATCTAGTGGTCTTTTGTAAAAACATAAAAGGTAACCCTCGTATCACGATTCGAATGCTCCTTAAAAGACAAATCTAAAATGTCATTGCGATATTCGATCTCAAAAATAACTGTTTGTATGGTCTACCTAATATTATTCTACAGTTTGAAAACGCTTGTTTTATTACATGCACCTCTTTAGTCGAATAGACTGGCGTTTTATTTTTTTGCGTCGCCTGTTTATATGTAGTTTCCTGTGAAAGGACAGTCTCAGCAACCACATGCGAAATTATAAATTTTAGTTATTGTATCTACTGGTCGACGGAGACTTTAGATTGATCTCTGGCGAATGGTCGGCAAGGCGCAAGGAGCCTAACATTTGGTTCCTCAAGGAGCAACGTGCAAACGCTTGTTAAATATTGAAATTATTAAACAGCGGTGGTCCTAAAACGCATACTAAATCCTTGGCAAAAGAAAGCGATGTTGGTTCTACCTCAAATCTGGGGTATAGGGGAAAGAAAGTTCGGAAATGATATCCAGATAAGAATGATGATGTTCAACAACATAATAAAAAGCGTCATGATGTACAGAGTCAAGATTTGGGGATGGAGGATCAAGATAAACTAGAGGCAGTGCAAGAAGGGTACATAAGGTGGATTCCCGGTTTAAACAGAAATACGCCATCATACATTGTGATGGAAGAAATTAAAACTGACCACTTAAAGGTGGAGGCAACCTGATGGGCTATAAAGTTTGAGGAGTATGTGAAACGGTATCCGGAGAAAGAGATCCTAAAACAGTGCTGGAAAGAATTGGAAAGGTAAGGAGAAGAATACAATACTCTCTCGAGATAAGAAGAGAAAAGGAAAAGCAGGTAACAATATTACGGCCTCTCATTAAAGGGAGTAGGATAGAAGAGAGGTAGACAACAAAGCGTCATTTACGAAGTAGCACAGAGAATAAAAGACGTACAAGGCCAAGAAAGACAGGGAAGAATTAAATAATCCAGATACAACAATATGTATGCATATATTTGGACAATAGAAATACAGAAGTATCTAATGGAAAAAGGAAATAGAGATAAGAAACGGACGGTAGCAAGATTTAGATGTAGAAACGAGGAGAGAGACAACTAATTCTGGAGAGATGAAGAAAGAGTATGCAGGATGTGTCGGAGAGAAAGGGAAACCATCGAGCACCTTCTCCACAATTGTGACGAAGTCCGACAGAGGAGGAACACGAGAAGAAGTTTAAAAATACACAGGATCAGGATGAACATGGATGAATGAAATTTCGCAGAAAAGAACGTTCATTCAACAAAGACTCAGCGGCAGAAAAAAGTAGAAAGAAATGAAATGTAAATATAGCATATAGTGCAATAAACTAAAAAAAATAGAATTCAAGTCGAAAGGCAGAATTTAATAAAATTTATTATATTGTAATATTGAAATTGTTAATTACTGAGAAATATTTCCTGTGACAGGAATTATTGCATCCTTACACTAATTAAATGTCATGTCATTAATTACAATTACAATAAATTACATAAATTACAATTTGGGGACATTACTAAGGTCCCCAAAATTGGATCTGATCGTGTCCGAGAGTACAGAGCCAGAAAAACTGCAGAGAAACCTTTTATGTCTACGACTCCTCCACCAATGTGGACAATACAAACAAGGGGGCAAGAAAAACGTCGACGAACAAGCGCCTTGGACATCCAAACAGCAAGAAGTTGCTAAAAAAAATATTTTTTTTTTGTACTATTGTGTAAAAAAAATTTAAACCAACTCATTCATTTTTTTCAAACATTAAAAAAAAATTAAACTAACACAACCAACATCATGAAAGCCACCAAAGTAAATTCTTCCCAAAACTTCTCGAGCCTCTCCAACAGGGAAGTCCTTACTCTGTTTTTTTTTTTTTTTTTTTAACTCTATTTTGTTTAAGGCCTATATTTTATTTGACACAAGTATCCAAGTCAAAGAAGATAAAATATTAATAAAGCTAACATAATAAGTAAAAATTGAAACAAATTTGCAGAATACATATTACCAACAAAATTTATAACTTCCCGCCGCGTTTATTACATTATACCAACCTTCATAAATAACAAAAATCAAATTTTCAACATAAAATTTAATCTGAAATCTTCCAACGATTTTGAATTACCTAAAAGAATTTTAATATAAAGTTCCTAAAATGACAAAAATTGTTCTTAAAATAAAAAATGTTCATTCATACATTGTCCCAAACATTAATATGTAAATTAGACAGTAATAAAAAATTAATTGGTCAGTAAATTATCAGGTACATGTACCCCTTAGTACGGGCCATACACGTTACACTTTGGGCCTTTGATTTATCGGAGGGATCATGACTGCATTTGACCATAAACATAGAACATATTTTAAAAATTTTGTTTCTTCATTTTGTAGTTTGTTTTTTGGGACTGGCATTTGTCTCTGATTTGAATAAAATATAAATTGGATGGCGTATGGGGAGAGTAGTGTTTATGAATGGTTAATTCTTTAATGTTGGTATTAAATATTATAGTAAGATGTTGGAATTTTATGTTGGTATTTCCTGCTAGTGTCATTTGTCGACATTCTTTTACAGAGTTGTTTTAATAATAACTTCATAAAACATATTTTTAATCGGTCGCTTCAATGGTTATTCATTTATGGTGTACATTATTCATTGGGATGTAAATATCGATCACAGGTGTCGATACTTTGTATCGGTATCGTTTCGCTTCATCGTTTATTTTTTTTATTTATTTATATTTTTCGTATGTCATAATGCCTAGGTGTTAAGCCTGGTTTATAATAATTCCATAACATAAACGCATATGCATTGAACAATGGATTTGACCCTGCAAATCATCTGTTTGTAATAAATAGAACAAAGAAAGTAGTGTAATTTTTATGCTTATGTTCCATACATTTCTATTATAAACCAGGCTTTAGAGATTATCAGGTCGCGTCTAGCACTCTCTGGCATAACTTAACGACTACTTTTATGCTAACTGAGACTGCTACTTACGCTATTCCTGAATATTACTTCAGAGATTAGGGAGCTTCTTTTGATACCACACTCAAAATATAAAAATAATATTTATTTTACATCTAACAACATAAACAAAAGGCTAAGAAAAATCACCTTTAAGATCTTAAGACCTTTGTTTGGAGCATCTTACTGTACGGAAGTGAAATTTGGACAGACATGAGTGATATAAGGATTATGATCAAAAATTAACCTACAAAGCCTTAAAAAGGATCAAATTTAGAGATTGTAAGTACAAAACTTTTTTGAATATCTCCGTACATCTCAGAGAAAAATTCTTTTCCCTCTATCTTGTTACACCCTGATTCCTCCTCCTTAAGTTTTCAACCCATAAGTTGGTTTGCAGCATTTCTCCATGCTTCACTGTTCTCAGTCAGTCTTTTTAGTTCCACGTACGTGTTACAATTCATGTCTTCCATTATCTGTTTCATGCACTCTAGCCTTGGTCTACCCCAACAGTTCTTTCCCTCGACTGTTCCTTCCAGTATCGTTTTCACCAGGCCGTTCTGCCTTATAAATAATATGTCCAATTCAAACATCTCTTTTCTTCTGCAACATTCTCCATAGACATGGTTCCTCTTCCATTTGCCGCAATACTTCTTCGTTTGTCACTCTATCTACCCATCGAATTTTCAACATACGTCGATAGCATTACATTTCGAATGCTTTTATCCTCTTTTTCTGTCGCTCCTAGTGTCCAAATTTCACTTCCGTACAGTAAGATGCTCCAAACAAAGGTCTTAAGATCTTAAAGGTGATTTTTCTTAGCCTTTTGTTTATGTTGTTAGATGTAAACAAATTTATTTTTTAGGGTTTTGTAGGTATGACCACCAAAAAACTCTTATAACGTCACTAATGTGTCTGTCGGTCTGTCTGTCTGTCGGTCTGTCTGTCTGTCTGTCTGTCTGTCTGTACGGTAGAAATTGTAGCCAAACGGCTGAACATAGAAAGTTGAAATTTGGCATACTTCTACAACTTTTTGACCCACATATAGGAAAACTATAGAGAGTTCAAAAAAAAAATACAGCGCGGGATATATATAAACAAATATATATTTAATGGAAAAATAAATATATTTTTTTTTAATTTTGAATATTATATCAAATGAAACCTCTTAATGCGTGAATGCATAAACAAATTTTTATTTTTGATAAATCTTTTTTTTTTACAGGATTTTCGTCAATATAATGGTAAAAATTTTGTCCCCCACCCTATCTTCCAGAGGGGTAAAAATCTGAAAAAAATCTCAGTAATGTACATTGATGGGAACCTAAATAGTTCAACAGGAAATTTTGATCAGATTGGTTTCGCAAAATATTGATTTTTTGTGTCGTCAAAAAAAAAATTATTGTGCAGTATCAAAAGAAAGTTCTTAAGACGTAGATAAAGGAACGGGGAGTAGTTTTTAATATTTTTTATTTTAATACGATTATTTCCAAAAAAAGTACTAAAAAGTCAGTGTCCCGCAACCTTTAACCCTAAGGTGTTAAATTAAAAATCTGAACAAATTTTAAGCAATGTATTATATATTGCTATGAACCGGAAACGTACGAGAGAAATTTTTGATCTGATTTTGTGTAATTGAAAAAAAAACTTTTTTTTAATTATTTTTTATTGTGGGGATATTAAATGGCAGCTGATTAATGAACGGTAGTTGATTTTTGAAATACATTCCATTTTGACTAAATTTTTCCAAATATTAAGATTTTCGTTCAACATCTTAGGTCAAATTAAAAAATATATTTGTATATACCTACATGGATACATTTTGTTATGGGTAGAGATAGAAGAGGTACTTAAATTTATTTTGCAAATAACGACAAGAAAATAAATAAATAACTGGACGGTAGCTGGGATTCCATTTCTAGTAGAGAATCTATTAGTTTTTCATATAGTCGCAATATAAACAATGTCTCTGTAGGCGTTATGCTCTTGCGTGACAAAAGTTCGCCCGCAGTGTTGCCAGGTCTGGATTTGAATAATATTTATGCAATTAAACAAAAAAAAAAAAATGCGTTAAAATATATATTATGGTATTATTAGAGATATATAACCAAATAAGAGGAGTTCAAGTGTAATTAATACACGGTAGACAAAATCTAACAGCAAGATTTTTGTCGTGCCTATTGATTTTAAGGATTTAAAACCAAAACTTGTAATTGTGTTATGTAGTGACATGCATTCATCGTTTGGCATTCTAATAAATCATCATTCACTGACTAAATACCCACAAAACCCTGAAATGTGTGAAAATTCACGATTTGGATAAAAAAATTTATAATTCAAATAGCTGTGTTCAGTGGCGGCGCTAGCTCTTAAAACATGGGGGGGGCAGACATTTTTAAGTAAAATTTGGGGGGGCCCAGAAATATTTGAAATCATTTTTTATCGTTTACACATGAAATTTCAAATGATGACCTAATAGACCGGGAGCTTATGACAGTTTTTGGTCTCCGATTTCATACAGCATGCCTAAACCCCTGCACGCTTTCCGGTCATAGGGAAAATTGTATTTCCACTTAAACACAAAATTTTTGTGCTTTTCTCTGATTTAATATTGCTTGCCCTTTTGTCAAAAGAAAGTTATAACAAATTTAAAGTCTTTTAAATATATGCATGCGATTCGGAGGGTCCCAAAAGGCTCAAACGGTCATGTGATCTTGTAATAAAAAAATATGATTTTCCGCGTTTTCATACAGCATGCTTATAATTAAAAGACTTTAAATTTGTTATAACTTTCTTTTGACAAAAGGGCAAGCAATATTAAGTCTGAGAAAAACACAAAAAAGTGGAAATGCAATTTTCTCTATGACCGGAAAGCGTGCAGGGGTTTAGTACCATCCCTTTTTTGTTGTCACAGGGTAAATATTCTCTCCTCCAAAAGGCATGCTGTATGAAATCGGAGACCAAAAGTGTCATGAGCTCCCGGTCTATAAAAAAACAAAGGTCCTCACTTCTAAACTACATTTTTCTCCAAGCAATTCTGCTGAGCCAGAGCAATTTGGGGGATGCCCCCCCTAAGCGCGCCACTGCCTGTGTTAGGCGCAAATAGCCTTTCCACGCGCCAGTAATTTTAACGAACTAACTTTTTGTTTCAATATATAGTACAATTTTGGTGTTCCATGGTGTTCACATGCCCTCCTAGAAGAAATGTTCTCCACAGATAAAATAAGAACACTTTATTGCTTTCTTTGAGGAATTCTCACAATTTTTTTCTTTTTCAAAATATAAATACTTAATTATAACTTCCTGATTTTTTTATTAAACATTGTTCATAAGAAACCCTTACAAAAGAAAAACTGTTAAAACTAACTGAATTTTCATCCCCTAGAAATGTCAATTTCTTTAAGAACAATTCACAAATATACAATAAAAGAAACTAACCGATTTCTTAACACATATTTACACTGAAATTCAAATAATACGATATAATAATGACCGTAAGTACAAAGCAGTCAGTGACTTTGATTCACACAGTGCGACCTCCCGTAGAAATCACTCACCAAGCAACCTAATTGTTCCAGAATCTCCCTAGTATACAAGACAATACTTGAACACCGACAATAACATCAAAATAATAATAATTATACTAGAGATTTGAATCAAATATGAAGTATTCTCACGGTTCTAAGTTATCTCAGGTGACTTTATGATATTGGAAGTTATAATTAGAAGGTAGGGGGTTATGTATAGTCGCCGGAAGTGGATATTATTGTTCCGGATAGGGTGAGTTCTATTGTCGAAGTGTCGACTTGTGTGCATTGCGATTCATGTACGGTATTGTAAGAATTTGATCATCAACTAACGGTTGAATAATTCTATAGTTTGACAATAGATGACGTTACTTTTTATATGTATATTTGATTGTAAGGTTGCTAAGAAATTTTATGTAATTTGATGTCGTGTTGTGTTATTCAAGATTAAGAAAATTAGAAGTTGGCTATTTGATTATATTTTTGTTGTATTATTTTTTTGATACAATGATCTTTACTTTCAAATATATCTCTATATGAGAAAGTTACTTGAACGTAAAATTTTTGGTATTGAATTTTTATTATATGAGTACTTACGAATTATATAACGGAGTAGTAAAAAAAAAAGGTTTTGGGCATGGGGTCTATTGATCTCTTGGTTTGTTTATTTATTCTTTGGAACTAATTCGCTAATGATTTACAAAAAAAAGTATTTAAATACTTATTATATGCTTGAAAAATTACACAACATATACACAATATATACTAAGTAATACATGGTAAATTTAGTTTTGTAGTTTTAATTTAATATATTTAACAAATGAATTAAGGCTAATATTATACATGTCAATATCAGAAAAGATATTGTTATATGTGGAACGGAGACGGAGAATGGGAGAATTTTGATAAGAATTAGTATAAGCAAACGGAATACTGTTCAAGTCAAGCTGTTTGTATTAATTCAAGTTATAACATACTTCAAGTTTTATAAGAATAACTTTAGGCGTGCCACAAGGATCGGACTTAGGGCCCCTACTCTTCTTAATTTTTATTAACAACATCCACCTTTCAATAAAAAAATCAAAATGCTTTCATGCTCAATCTCATAACACAAGTACTTTACCACTACTTGTAAAGTATGCGAAAATATATCATATGATGTGCGAGACGTATTAGTTGATCAATAAAATCATGTCTTATTATTCATAAAATACCTTTTTTATTAATATCAGAAGTGCGATTTGCTCACCCACAAGAAAATTAAAATAGAAGACTATAAGTGCAATATTAAAAATATTTTTTAATGTAACAATACATTGTTGTAAAGAAATTGTCGTATAATATTGCAAAAGCTAATGTAAAGGTAGTATGAATTATGAGTTAGATAATAGATTAGCGAATTTTGAGTTATTTTGTCAAAAAATACTTCAATTGGTTTCTATGAAAATGACACTTATTGGAATAAATTTGAAATGTGACATTTGTTTGAAAAATGCAGAATTTTAACACTAAGAACGTCAGGATTAATTATCTAAAGCAGATCTCTAAAAATTGTCAGGATGAACAAGCGTTGCTTTGTTATTAACAAACACATTGTATTGAAGGTAACTGGTATTGATGATGACTAAAATGGGAAGAGGTATTTTATTGTTTTAGTTAAATCACATGGCACGTGTTAGCCATAATGAGTAAAAATTAGATTTGAGATTTAATATTTGAGTTTTAAGACTTGAAACATCAAAATATGAAATTTTGTTTTTGATATTTGCCATTTAAAATTTGATATTTGATATTTGTAATTTGATATTTGAGATTTGATAATTAAGATCTGAGTTTCGAGATTTGAGTTTTGAATTTGAGCGATTATTGGAAAAGACAAACGACAGGTCACTGGGATCGGAATGGCAAAATAAACTGAGAAGTATAATAGATAATGAGTTGAGAGTTGAAAGCTTGTTGAGTGTCGCAAGACAAGCCGCTACCAGTGGCATTAGTCCGGTAATAGCTCTGTAACCATGGTGGCAGATGGTGAGCTATGGCAACGGGTTGATAATGATGATAAAGCACTGTGTGTGCAGAAACGAATAGACGGTCTCTGAGCTTGTTGTACTGTAGACAATTTGTAAAGAAGGAAACTAATAGATAGTTATTGAGTATCTGAGCTTGTTGATCTAGTCACTGAGTTCGTGGTAGAGAAATGAAATGATATAAAAAGTCTCTAAACTTTCAGATCACGATTTATACTTTGCTATTGGAAGGTTTTGTTGTAAACAAATATTTATTTTAACTAATTGATATTGGTGCATGGTTGATTTTGTGAAAGATCAATTCTGCGCCCAAATTGCTTTATTTACAGATTATGAATTAGGTGAAGACTTTCAAGATGCAGTAGAAGATGAATGGTGGACCAGCTCAAGAATGAAGATCCTGGTATGCAGGATGCTGTTGTTCATATCGAGCAGACCACTGGTGATATGCAGGTTGCTGTTGCTGATAACAACAATGCTGTTAATGGTGTGAAGAATGCAGTATATAATATGTATAATTATGTAACATTCACCCTTATTAACGATCATGGTGTGCTACATCGTTGCGAAGGCATATTGTTTTATGTAAATGGAATAGTAGAAAATATCATATGATATATAGGCACTATGTAAACGTGTACACAGATCGACGGACAGACAGACAGGCAGACAGACAGACAGGCAGACAGACAGACAGACAGACAGACAGACAGACAGACAGACAGATCGACAGACATCATGCTAAAAATAGTCAAAACGTTATGTAGGGACCTCAATTCGTGGAGATCCATCGAAATCTCAAAATGTCAAAATCGGTATCACAATATCTCCCTTATATGTTGGCGGTCGGTAAAAATGTGATACATACGTATACGATGCGGAAATAGTTCTGAAATATTGGATATTAGATATCTATCAGTAGTATAGAACGCGACAGCCCTTAAAGAAAATATTTTTAAAAAATCGAAAACTAAAATTTAAACTTATACAATATTGCTGTGAATCGTGATACGCCCTGATTGCACTCACGACAAGTCACAGCAAATTTCAAGGAACGCGTCCGTCACTAGTTGTGTTTCCAAACACAACCTGACCCGATTTTTATTTGTTTTTTTTTTTTTTTTGTTTTCTTTTAATTTCAATTCGTCTTTCTTTTTTGGTCATTACTTTAATTCGTACTATTGTTTTCAGGCCCTTACTTTCAATTCGCCCTCTTAAATCTTCTTTTTTGCTCATTAATTAATTTTTATTGTCATCTGACAGTACCGATAGAGGCGCCACTGCATTGTACATCATGGCTGACGCAGATAGGATATTTTTGACAGGTTCAATGGTATCTTTATGTGATATTTATTCAAATTAATTTATTATTCAATATGAGGGTTTATGTAATGACATTTTCCATTTTCTCAGTGCCCAAGTAACCTCTAGGGTCATAATTGAAGGTAATAAGGCTTTTTTGCCACGTTTCGGAACACGATGAAAACTTAGGTCTCTATCACGACCTACTTTTGCATTGCAAAGATAAACACAACAATTTACGTTGCATTTAATTTTTTCTTGCAATTTTAAGGACATTTTTTAAAAACTCGTTATGAAAACAACAGTAAACAAACTCGACTATCCTCCACCTGTCAGTTTCTCAAAATCTCACTAGAGGCGCTTCAGTTATTGTCAGTTGACAATATAAAAACACCTCCCCCCTTGAAGCCATCCTGGCTACGTTACTACTTTTGAGTCCTAAACACGTTACTGGATTAGAGTTTAATTTTAAACTTCTTGCAGAGTTATAAAATTTTTACAAACCTTCAATTTAAATTTATATTACAAAGATCATAAAAGTTATAATTTGCGTATATGTTAATCACAAACTAAGCTGACAGAACAAACTCTATAAATCTTATAGAGTTTAATGTATTCATACGTGATGTGTTTGTAGGTCTGTCCAGGCTGGGCTGATGTTGACGGATGCAGTATGGGGTAATATGGCTGTGGTTATATGGGTATAAATCACCCACCAGTTACCTGGTCACCAGTATTTAATTAGTCAATGGTGCCTTGCTCAAATATCATAAAAATATATTACTTCTCTCTGTGGGAATGAATGGAATATGTCTTTTATTTTTATTTTAGATGCACAAGATAAGATTTTACTATATGAGTTAAATATTTTAATTGAAGATTTCATTCTTAGCTTCTCTTAAACTAATATCGAGACTCCCTCTTCTTGGTCACTGTCAGTTGAGATATCTTTTGGACCTCGCTCACAAAATTCCTCCTATTTGCTATGACAGTGTCAGACATGACTGATTGTAAGAGCACAGACAACGCAGACACCAGCAGAAATTTTAATCAAACTTTTTTATCAAAATATAGTTTTAAGCTAATTTTGGTGTGAGGATTATACAAAAAATATTTTTTCCCTAGTTTTTCAGTTAGTACCGATTTGGGTATTTTTGTTTTCCTGTAATTCCAAAACTTTTGCTCAAACTTCAAAATGGATCCAATTTTATTGATCCATGACCAAAAATACAAATTTACACCAATTTTCAATAAAATCAGAGACATTTTTTTTTTTAATTCACGATTTTTTTAAGGTCTACGCCTCACGATTTTATCGTTTTTTGCCATTTTCAAAGGTTTTTAATTACTGTTCATATAAAACTTAATAATTTGTTTATTAAATCACGATTTTTTTTTATACTAAACAATGTAGGAAAATTTTAAACCATAGATTTCTATCCCTAACCATTTTTACCGACCGTCAACATATATAAGGGAGGTATTGTGATCATACCGATTTTGACATTTCGAGATTTCGATGGATCTCCACGAATTGAGGTCCCTACATAACGTTTTGACTATTTTTAGCATGATGTCTGTTGGTCTGTCTGTCCGTCCGTCTGTCTGTCCGTCCGTCTGTCTGTCTGTCTGTCTGTCCGTCTGTCTGTCTGTCTGTCTGTCTGTCCGTCTGTCCGTCTGTGTACACGTGCAGAGCAAATTCGGCTGAAAAGATTTTTATGAAACTTCATATTTAAGCTTCTGCCATCAATGGCACGAGTTGATCAACTTTTGGTAAAAATCGGTTGACTAAAAATAGTAGTTTACTTGTGTGGATTTTAAGATTTTTGTGAATATTTCACAACAGAAAAATATTTCGAAAAAAATTATTGAACAAAAGTTGCTATAAAAGCAATAACTAATAACTTTTATTTGAGACGGTTTTTGATAAAACGAAAAATTTCAAATAATTTCTGTAAAATTTTTCTAAATTTTTTCCAAGTCTCAATTTTTTCATACTTATATGTAACGTTTCCATGGTCATGATAAATAATATCTCTGCTAGAAAATATTAGGCCAAGTTATTTCTACTCTGCTGCTAGAATGTATTTTATATAAGTACTTTACGATGGCGGTCGGTCCTGTGGTGGCCACAGCTGATTTTTTAGTTAGGATTTATCAAAATTTTCAAAAAATTCAAAAAATAAATTAAAAAAATCAAAATTTGTTTACAAGTCAATTAAGGCCTCCAGGTTTCAAAAATTTCTATCGCAGGTTTTCATCTTATTTCGTTTTTGAGATATGTCCATGCGAAGATGAAAATTTGTATAAATCAAGCCATATCAAAATTTTTCGTGTTTCAAAAAATAATTTTGAAACACGGAAAACGTATAAAGCGTTTTTCTAGACTAAATAAACTACGAGGAATCAAAAAAATTTAATCTCAGGTCGTTTTCTCTAACCATTTTTGCGTTGTTTTTTTTTTTTTGTTTAATTCAAAATTTTCACCAATATTGTAAATTATGTCATTAAAAAACAATGTCGTAATCTCAAAACGCGTTAAACGATTAAAGCCTCAATTTTTTTCTTGACTAAATAAATTACGGAAACTCCAAAATTTCTTACTTTAATCGTTTAACACTCCCCTTACCCCATAAATAATCTTCTTATTAAACATGAAGACTGCAACAATTTTTGTTACATACGCTTTTACTGGTAAGTCAATTATAATATAAAGGAAATATTTCAAAAATTTAGCTTTTAGGGTGTCCTCCCGTAACTTCCCAAATATTCATCTAAATGAAAAAATGCATTTAACAAAACAGATTTGCCTTGTTATTATAAACAATTTTTATCATATACATTTTTCTATTAAGCCAATAACAGTTTTAACTCCGAAACATCATCATAGAATTTTTTTTTTTGAGATGCCTTATTCCTATATTGGAATCCTGGTTTCACTCTATCATCATACCAAATTACGTAAAAATATGTCCAGCTGTTTTAGCGTGAATCTTGGACAGACTAACAAAAATTAATTTTTTTGTGGATATTGTCTTATAATCATCTGAAACGTGCAGAAACCAAATATGAGTCCGAAAAAAAAACAAGTGCTAACCAAAATCCAAAAAGGACTTTACCTTCAAAATACAAGTGATTACAAATAGAAAAACTCATGAGCTCTAAAACTCAAGTGAAGTAGTGAAAACTCAAGTGTGTTCATTAAAACGCTAAAAACCCGAGTTTATTGAGTACTTGGACGAGCTAAAGCCCATGCTCCCCCCCCCCTCTGGATGCACTCCTGTCACGTGGATGGTTTGATTGAGACACAACTCCTGGTTTCGACATAACAAATTTATTAAATATGTATATCACATTTACAATATAATGTTTGAATTGGTCGATGGAGTTGGGGAAGTCTTCGGTCCACCCCGTGTTGGCCAGGATCGGCTTGGACCTATTTCCGAAGCGGGGGCTACCCATCCGGGAGTCGAGGAGCCTGGAGACGTCTTCTCCCACTCACATGGTTACTACTTGCTTGGCTTCTCTCTCGATACAAGAATCTGGCGTCAGTTTCGTGGTCGTCACCTTCTGGACTAATACGTGCAGCGGAGTTGGCTATGTTCCACTAACTCCATATTTTGTGGCTGCCGGTCTTTATGTAACGAAAATTAACCCAGTTCCAATATTCATTCGTCATGATAAATTTTTGCTCATTATGAAAATGCGATGTCTGCATTTTCGTAATCAGGCAACATACGTCAGACGCTGACGAATAGTTTTTAATCAGACAGCTGACCGTCACAATATCTAGATGTCGTAATCCTGACCTAGGATTACCTATAGGACAATATGTACCTAAAAGAGCCACATCTCAGTGAAGTTTGACCAACTATTTAAATCATGAAAATTATGAATTTATGTTAAAATAAAGTAAATATAATTTAAGATAAATGGTTTTTATTATAACAGTGCTTTGTCAAAACTATTTCACTAAAATATTTTCCGATTATTCAATTATAAGTTATCATAATGGTAAATCATGCAAGGAATAGTACATAGACGTCTATCGAGGCAGATATCCCAAATCCTGGGTCGACGAAATGAAACCATAAGTCAACCACATACTTCAAGAAACTACACATTTGGGCAAAGATCATGAAGCGCAAGCTCCAAAAACGAAAACCATTGTGAGGACATGACGCCACGAAATCCCCCTATGAGGCATTAGATCGAAAAATAAGAAAAGAAAATGAGAGAAAGAGAGAAATTTGCCTTCAAATATAAATATTTTCTTTAATAATACTATTTTTTGATAGTAGACCCTACTTCCCTGAGACGGGGCTCGTATAAATTTTCATGTATTATAGTGTTTTTTTTTTACGGTGTCGTGTCGTGCGTGCGTGATGTTTTGTGTTACTATTAGAAATGAACGGTTTCAGTAACCTTTTGAAAAAAGCATTTTCTTCGTATTCCCTCGAAATAACACAACTAGTAAGACCGCTACTGGATTTGGGCATTTCAAAAACTCTGCAGAATATTTCTGCCTCTGCTTCTAAAACACGGACAAGAAAATTTAATAGAAACATTTACTTAAAGAACAATTGGATTTGCGGATGCAACGAAAGCAAACTGTTTCTTGTTTTCCTTGCGTTGTGCGTTGTATTTGGGGGAGAATTAACATGGATGAAGAATGGTATTACGAATTTAATGCACAGCTTAGATTTAAGTAGATAAGTAGGTACACGCGGTAAGTACTTTTTCATTTTTAAATGACTTTTCAATTTGTCTACATTAAAATTTTTGTGTCGGTATTTTTTAATTTGTAATAAACGAGGTAATAAATTACTGCAAGTTGAGCTGATTCAAAAATTTGTAAAATGGGGGGGGGTAGAAGATTGGCCTGAGATTGGCCCTACCACTCAATATTGTCGCGAGCCGCCACTGTTTATGGTAAGACTAGATATTATTGAATTTCATGACCGAAGTTCTCAAAATACGTATGGTTATGCCAACCACTGTGTCCAAAAATCCGTGATATTACTCTGTCTATAGTTGTAAAGTATTTTACAAACGTATTAAATAAATAATAAATCATTTTCTTACATATATCAATGAGAGAGTTATCGAAAACGTAACTAATTTCATCAATAGTTATTTTAATGTATAATTAAAATTGGTAGTTTGGCCCATAGCTGGCACAATGTCGGCTAGATCAAAGAGTTCAAATGATCATCAAGATCAGATGAGCCTCCTAAAGTGATATCATTTCAACAGAACAGGCCTCTATTGTGTAACGAAATGTAATTCCATTTGATTGCAATTGGAAGCGAAAACAGGTTCATAGAAGACAAGCAACAAACAAAAGAACCACCTTATATAATCACAACAAAATTGGTGGGGAAATAAAAACATCTGTATTAATGGATTTTTGTAAGTGAAAACATTTCTTGGTGAACCCTTTTTACTATACCTTTTTTAGGTTTTCGTAAATGATGGTGAAAATTTTTTTGGACTGCCTTATTTAAATAAATTTTACTTCACTTAAAAGTGTGGAGTTTTTGGTATGGTGTGGCATAGAATTAAACTTCTAATAACTAGGAAAATTTTTAATTATAAATTTACAAAATTTTACTCCAGCTGTAACAAATGGCCCAGGGGTTTGTTGTCACATGTATTTTAAGAGCGGAAACATGTTACATATAAAACAATGACTATTTTCAAATTGTAAGGTTAAGTGATAAAAAAGCACATTCATTCATGAAACCTGGTAATTTTTATTGACATTATATTGTTTTTGCATAAAATACTAAATAAATAATAAACAAATAATTTAATAATTTTTGAACTGGGTTTTCTTAAATATTTTCTTGCCTTGCCTTTTTATCTTCTTCTATTTGTTTTTTTGGATTGGGATGTCGGTCGGTTTTCGTTGAGTAATTTTTTACGATTTTAGTAAAGGCCTAACTCAACAACAATGCATAAATCGCTTCGCTCAACTTTTGGTAATTAAGCACCATCAGAAAAGACTGTTTACAATTGGTTTGCAGAATTACGTCGTGGTCGTGCGTCCGTCAGGGATGAATTTCGTGAAGGTCGATCTAAATCGGTTCTGATTCAAAAAAACATCGATGCTGTGCGCAAAATGATTGAAGAAGATCGGCATGTGACTGCAATACATTCGATTTTGCATGGACAATTAGCTGCGAAAAAGATCTGTTCCCGATGGATTCCGCATAATTTGACCGAAGCTCAAAAAAAAGGCTCGTGTTGATTGATGTAAGGGAATGCTAAAATTCAACCGAGCCACTGCAACATCTGTGTTCAACATCGTTACAGGTGACGAAACTTAGGTTTATTCATATGAACCGGAAACTAAGCAACAATCCATTGTTTGGGTCTTCCAGGATGAACTGAAACCCACTTCCAAGAAAAGGATTGCTTGCTTCGTCGATTATACTGGACATGTCACAATCATTCCTTTAGAGGATCGGGGAACAGTTAATGCTGAATGGTATACAACAATTTGTTAGCCAGAAGTCATCGACAACATCAGGAAAAAGAACCAAAAACGTCGCATCATTCTTTACAATGACAATGCAAGCTACCACACAGCACGTCAAACAATTGATTATTTGAAGGAGAAAAACATCGAATTAATATCTCGTTGCCCGTATTCACATGATTTAACCAGTAACGACTTTTTTTGTTCCCCAATGTCAAACAAAAAATGCGTGGTCGATTTTCATCACCTCAAGTTGACACCTTCGAAACCCATGTTTTTGAGATACCAACTTCAGAGTGGAAAAAATGTTTCGAGAATTGGTTTGAACGCATGCAAAAGTGTATACATCTTAAAGGCGAATATTTTGAAAAGCAATAAAATAGTTTATACAAAAAACAAATCTTTCTTAGTTTTTGTAAAAACTTAAAAGGTAGCCCTCGTAGATAGAAGTTTATTTAAAATTTATTTTACATCGGCCTATTTCTGCGACGAGGCTAATCGTCGATGCCAGGGGGCGAGCTCCTACACCTGGATGAGGGGTGAATGATTGTGAAAATGAGAGTAATGTAAACATATTATTCCCGCCCGAATAATATCACCAACGGAGACTTGAACTAGGAACCTCACAATTCAGACTGTTGTTACAAGTCAAAACTGCGATTTAACGAGCTCGGCCACTCCGTTGGCAGATAGAAGTTTGTTATCAAAACTCTCAATCAGTGAAGAAAACGGTTCTCAGTTCTAAGATTTATAATTAAAATACTTCTCGTTTATCGTAATAAATGGCAAGATAACATTATTAGGAAGGTAGAATTTTGCTCACGGAACCTTTTTAATTAAAAATCTCATTTTTCTCAAAATTGTAGATAAGAACCCTTTAATTTTAAGATCGCGATATATCAAATACCTACAAAATCCTGAAATATTCAAAATTCACACTTCATATCATTTTATTTTAACACGCTCACATATTCCTTCACATTACGTTTTATTATCATTATATAAAAAACATGTAAGAACTTTTATGAGTGATGTGTTATAAAATTACGAGTGCCATGACAGTAATGTCAAAACGCAGTTCCACACTTGTTTATTTTGATATGCTCGGTGTAATACATGCTGCAATACAACACTTTGCACCTGGCTCCCTCTATAAACAAGGTGTAAAGTGGATGAATGATTTTATTACCTGTCTTATAAATTAGTCTGCTCGACCTTACCTAACTACTAAAACGAATAACATTCTTATTTAACCATTAATCGACATTCCGCTTCTTAAAATTAAGTTTAATTTGAATATTACAAGAAATTGAAGGCTCATTTAAATAATTTTGGCAACATTATTTATGTAATAGTATATTTTCTGAATCTATAATATATCGTCATGTATTTTTTGTTGTCTATTACAACTAGGGTTGCCAACTTTTTCTGAGACAATTCCTGGGCATATTGCTCAAAACTGAAATATATGTATAGGTATATATACATATATATATGTATGTAATTTCACAATACTTTCCACTGAGAAACCACTTAATATAACATACCTAGTATTCCGAGGAAATTTTTGTATGTACAAAAAATATGTAAAAAAATAATAACACAGTTTTTACCGACCGCCAACATATATAAGGGAGGTATTGTGATCATACCGATTTTGACATTTCGAGATTTCGATGGATCTCCACAAATTGAGGTCCCTACATAACGTTTTGACTATTTTTAGCATGATGTCTGTCGGTCTGTCTGTCCATCCCTCTGTCCGTCTGTCCGTCCGTCCGTCTGTCGGTCTGTGTACACGTGCAGAGCAAATTCGGCTGAAAGGATTTTTATGAAACTTCATATTTAAGCTTCTGCCGATTTTAAGATTTTTGCGAATATTTCACAACAGAAAAATATTTCGAAAATATTTATTGAACAAAAGTTGCTATAAAAGCAATAACTAACAACTTTTATTTGAGATATTTTTAAATAAAACGAAAAATTTTTAAAAAAATTTCGAATTTTTTTTCATACTTATATGTAACGTTTCCATGGGCGTGATAAATAATATCTCTGTTAGAAAATATTAGGCCAAGTTATTTCTACTCTGATGCTAGAATGTATTTTATACAAGTACTTTATGTTGGCGGTCGGTCCTGTGGTGGCCACAGCTGATTTTTTTAAATTATTATACGAGCCTGATCCACTTTTATACATAGTAATAATAATAATAAATCTAAAATCTAATAGGAATTAATCGAAAATTATATTGTTTTAATAAGTGGTGGGCAAACCGCGGCCCTTGGGCTGCATTCGGCCCTTGTGGGAATTTTATGCGGCCCGCCAATATCCGCAAACAATTGCTTTTTAAAGTGAGAAAATTTGAAAATGGAGGCGAGATCGTGTTTTTCTCTCTGCACTTTAAAAATAGACGTGAGACCGTTGTTTTTGCTTTTCACTTTCATATGGAGAGGGTACCAAAATATTTTGTGCGGTCCGCGCCGTCCTGTTATAAGGTCAATGTGGCTCACGGTCCAAAAAGTTTGCCCACCGCTGTTATAAATAATCAGGAACTCAAAACAAAAATTAGAAAGAATATTTATTATTACAATAACTTGTACCAGCAACATTCTGTTAATCTCCACTTTCTGTACTATCACTCGTCTCGTTAATGTCAATGTTCGTATTATTTTCGTCTGAACTATTGTAGCCAATCTCTTCAAAAACAAAGTCATCTTCGATACTATCCAATGCGTTGCTTATACCGAATTTCTTAAAAAACTTTATAATCGTCTTTTCTTTTACAGCTTCCCATGAATTTTTTACCCAGGTACTTTTGAAATTGTCGTCCGTTTCATTCGTAGCTGTAACATCGCGATTTGGCTTTATCATTCGTTTGTTCCACTTTTCCCGCATAAAATTATTAAATGGTTTATTAATCGACCGAAGGGTTGTCGTTGACGTGTAAGCCCTCCCGAAATTACTAATTCTGTATTCATTTCTATTATATTTTCTTGGATTATTCTGTTTTATGCGCTCCGAATTGATTCCACACTAATATCGCACATTTTTGAAACAACGCACCGGTATCTTCGGACCATAAGACGCACCCCAATTGTGAATCAATTTTTCTGTGTAAAAAGGTGCGTCTTATGGTCCGAAAAATACGGTAGTAATATTAAAATTGGTACAATTTTCAATTTTATTGAATACATTGTATTTCTTCCAGAATACCAGATTCACATCGTTTTCACTTCACTCATTACACTCATTTTGAAGCATTTATGATGATTTTTCTAAACACTTATCTTGTATTTTCTATGATTTCATTGTTTCAAATAACTTCTTCGTTGCGCAAAAATGTATACTTGTTTCTGCCCGTTTGTGCAAAAACATTGTGTGCAAAAAACATTGTATGTATTACGGGCTAAATAGTTATAGCCCTCGGTTCATTTAAAGCCCTCCGCTTCACAACAGACTTTAAATTTGCACCTCATACCATAAACTCAATTATTTTGGCCTTAATACAGAAATAGTTAGGTAATCTCCAGTTCGTCTTTTTGTCCAGTTTTGATCGTGGAATGATATCAAAGTCACCTGCAAATGCCAAAATTTGAAGTGCGTATTTATAATTGTGTAACTAGTTTGACAACCCGGATAACTGATTTTAATGATTTCAGTTTGGTCATAAGTAATGAGAATAAATGGTACACATCTTGTAAATTTATGAACACTGATAAAAGCATTAGATTTTTGTAGAATAAATTCATATAACCCTCGAAATTAGACTATTACAAATTGTTCTGGTGCATTGCCAGTGTAATATAGAGCAGGGAAGTATAAATGTAATTTAATTTGGTGGTTGGCATGCACAGAGGGCGAGGGGGCGAGGAGACGAGGAGAGATGGTGGATGTGCGAGAGACGCAGCGGATAGGTTGTGTATGTCAGGTGAACCGGTATATGATTAATAACGCAATTCCGTCTAGTCCATTATGTTTAATGCGGCCAACGCCGCCATTGTCATTGCTATACCAGTTCCTATCCACTACCATTAAGGTATCAGTGGAGAAAAAACAGTGGAACCTCAGGAACTGTCCTCTGAGAAATTAAATCACTATCGAAATATTTTTAAGTTAAACAAATTTAAGAATACAAAGGTTTCTACTTTCAAAAATAGCATAATATAGAAAAAAACATCTTCAAGATTCGTAGACGATATTGTTCTAATTGCGAAAAGCCAGGAGGAACTCCACGAAATATTGGTACGGCTACAACAAAAATCAAGAGATATTGGTCCGAAAAAAAGACCTGATTTTAGATGATGGCGCTGTAAAAAGGGTAGACTCGTTCTAGGTCAGTTTATACGAAAGAAATACGTTTCTCAAAAGAAAATCTTAAGGCAGACCTACAAAGACGAATATCACTAGAATGTCCGAATGACATCAAAAGGCATGCTGGACATAACTGGATGGCAAGAGCGAAGAACAGAGCGAAATGGAAAAAATTAGGAGAAACTTACAGCTGACGATAGCTAACATAGTTGATGATGATAATATGAAACAGCAATAATTTTGAATACTCTGCAGGAAAAACGAAACCGAATAAAGATGACAAGAGATGACTTTATACGAATGGAACGTATTACAGTAAACCGAATTCATAATCGACAACTCTTCATGAAAAATTTTAAATCAAGAACACATTAAACAATTGGCTGCTTATGAAATGTGGGTGTATTGACTTATGTTAAAGATCTCACTATAGACAAAATCACAAATGAAGATGTATTTATTCAATAAAGAAAAGGAATGAGACCTTGTTCTTCCCATTCAGAGAATTAATATCTTCCACATATCATGAAAGGTAAGAAATACGAACTACTACAACTTATCCTGCAGGGAAAGGTTTTAGGGAAGCGAAAGCCAACTTGAGATTTATTTCGAGCCGCAGTCTCCAAAGTGGATATAGCCTTGAAGATTGCTAATCTCTAAAAAGAAAGGGCATAAAATAAGAAGAAGTAAAACATCATCGTCAAATGTTGTTAATCATAGATTGACATTAGACTCTCTAAAAGGAATATAGACTGTAAATAAAAACAATTCAGTCAAATCCGTCTACCGGACATTGACATTAAATCAGTGACGTTACTGTAGAACCTTTTGTCAGGTTTTTTGCTTATTTTTACGTGAGTGAAGCAAGAACACCTACATTCTGCCTAAGATGAACAATTTGAGCTGGTCCCTTTGGTGGTTACTTCAGCCAGGTTTTACTGTATTTAGTTTTACTTTTTGAGTTGTTGTTACTTTTCATGCTACTCTGTGAACTGTATGCTAGTGTATGGTGGCACATCTCACTATAAGTTCTTCGAAGAGTGTGCCCCAACTAACCATAATTTCTTCTTTTTAGTGGCATATTTATGTCGAATAAATTAACAACGGATTACGAAGGTTGATCAAAAATTAAAACTGTTTGAAAATTAGCAACATTAAAGCCACTCAGTGTTGCCAACAGTAGAGATTCATGGTGGTCCGTAGCTTCTATTAAATAGAAGCTAAATTAAATTAAAAGCAACATTTGCCAAAATATAACTAGAATTTTGAAAAAATAATTTAAACAAAATAAAAATGCAAAAAAAATACTGTCTCTTCTCGCTGGGATCGAACTGATTTAGTTGGGTGAGAAACCAGCGTCATAACCACTATACCAGCATACACTTTCCGATCTAGCGTGTTACAAAGCTATAACTTGTGTACATTATTAGCCAAAAAAAAACACAAAAAATGCGTTTTTTACAAAAACATAATCTGATCAAAAATTCCTGTTGTACTATTCCGGTACACACCAATGTACATTACTTAGAATTTTTTCAGAATTTTAGTTTAAACCATCTGAGCTACAGGTGTGGGACAAAAATTTTTTTGCACAATTTTGGCAAAAATCGCGTCAAAATAATTTATTTTGCAAAAATAAAAATTTGATCCTCAATCCACGTACCAAGGGCTTTCATTTGATACCCTAAATATTTTTTTATTCGATGAGCACCTATTTGTTTATATTTTTAGGGGTATATGTTTTTTAGATCTTTTAGTATTTTTCCTATGTGCGGGTCAAAGAGTTGTATAAGCATGCCAAATTTCAACTCTCTAGGTTTAGCCGTTTGGCTGCAATTTTTACCGAACAGACAGACAGACGACGAAATGACGGTATAAGGGTTTTTTGGTCATACCTACAAAACCCTAAAAAACAAAGCAAGACGAATCGAAGTGATGACACAAAAATCAGTTGTGGCACCACAGAACCGACCGTCACTACAAAATGCACAATCAAATAATACTTTTTAACATGTTTTGAGAATATGAAACTATATCAAGGATTTCATTTGGCGTTTTCACACGCCGAGCGCTCATCCATATAATAAACTTAGTAAATAAAATATTCCTATCTTTACATATATCTTAAGAGAGGTTCATATACAGATCAAAATAAGAACTGATTTTTTTAACGATTATTTATTCAGTATTTCTACTAACTAATAAAGTTTGAGTAGCACTGTTTCTGTTGCGCTTCTTGTATACGTGATTCATACTTGTATCCCTTACGTTTACATTTAATCATTTTAAAACACGCCATTTGTCTTGTACGAATGGTAAAGAATACAAAACGCTGGACTCAAATAAATTAGATAGGATTCGAATGATGCGCCAGGGGCTCACATTAGAATAATAAAATTATAATACCTACACTGTGGTACCAGGCCGGGATCACACGAAAACTCCAACTTATGAGATAGCGCCGTCATTAATTCTAAGTTCAGAATAATTTTGTTTTAAATTTTGGTAGTATAGATTAGGATTGTACATCGAAGGCAAAACATCGATGTTTAACATCGATGTTGAAAAAACATCGAAGGAAAAACATCGATGTATCGGAAAAATCGATGTTTTATTAATATTAAAGAAAGCTATTTATTTATATTATATAGGTTTTATTTAATAATGTAAAGATAAAATACGAAAAAAGTAACACATAATACACAAAAAGCATTTATTAGATTTTGAAATAAAAATATTCCTTTTTAATAGTAATTAATTTCACATTAATATTATTATACCCCATATAATAATCCTAATTTGTACCTACAGTCTATTCCAAACGATAAGCCAGAACTAACCGCAATTTTCATTTTTGTAATTTCTCATTAGATATTTTTTTATATATTGAAGTTGACTTTTCCTGAACAAAATGATCAAAAGCTTCAATCAATCGGTAAAAGTAACTAGAATTGAAAATCTAGTTCCGCCTAAACCAAAGGAACAGACCTTACTAATTTTTACATTCCTAAAATGAAATATTGGTTTTTATTACATTACTAATATAGTAATCTTAATGTTAATTTTATATTATTTAACATAAAAATAACACTGTCATACACAATTATTTTTATACTTTTTTAAGATGAAATAAAGTCTGTTTCTTTGGTTTAGGCGGAACTAGATTTTTAATTCTAATTACTTTTACCGATTAATTGAAGCTTTTGATCATTTTGTTCAGGAAAAGCCAACTTCAATATATAAAAAAATAGCTAATGACAACTTACAAAAATCCAGGGATTGGAGGAATAACAACTGGGAAAGTGTCAACAAGACTCAAAAAGAAAAAGTGTGTTAGCGTCGTTGGTCGTTCGCATTGTTTGCAAAAATTATAAGTTTCTTCTTATTTTTTCGTATTCTGCTAACTGCTAAGTAGAATAAAAACTAACACTATTAGTATTGTTATATCACAATAGATGGCGCTTATATTTTGTGTACTAATTTTAATAAAAATTAAATTTTTAAGATTCCAGCGCCTCTAGCGGTAGTTTCTAAATTTCAAAGTTTAAATATCGACATCGATAGTAGACATCGATGTTTTATCGATACTATCGCCAGCAGACCATTGATGGTAAAAACATCGATGTTTTCAAAACAAACATCGATGTTTTCGATACATCGATGTTGTTTTCCCATCCCTACCAAGCTCAATACCAGTTGCCGCGTTACCATAACAATCCGAGCTGCCAGATTCTGCAGCACATAGTACATCGTACCTTGTAGACCAGTGGTTCTGGAACTTATTTGGCCTACCGCCCCCTTTTCGGAAAAAATTTACTTAGCGCCCCCTGGAAATCTAAATTCTTTAAACAAACAAACAAGAAGATATATGTATCTATATTTCTACCTACGTTCTAAAATATAGTAAAGGAAGATGTAAATAAAACTCTTTGAAGCTTGAAATTAAAAATTATTTATTAAAATCATATTCTTATGTAATGAGAAGGATGTACATGATGCGCTGCTGTCAATGTATCAATCCTCGGCTCTATTTTTGTCAGCAGTATTTTTAATTCACCGCGATTAGCTATTTGCAATCGTTTTTTTTTTTTTTTTTTGATAATAGATTTGTGACCGCTCTGAACCCACGTTCCACTAAATATGACGAAGAAAATGCTATTAACAACTTTTGTATTATAGCCCATAACCCAAGATAAGCTGTAGGAATCTGCTTTTGCAGCCAGAACTATAGGGGAAGTATTTTAAGATCGCAGCGCTATTTCGGCAAACTTGGAACCTTCAAAATAGACATTCGTTACATATAAACAACGTGAATTTTACTTATGAAAAATGTTTACTGGTGGTTTTTGTAATTTTGCTACAATATTAATACTTGTTTTTATGCAATTATATTTTTATGCAAACATTTTTTATAAAAAAAAGCGCGACACAATGTCTATTTCTGTAGTTCCTTCAATCCCACCAGATGTCATATCGCTTAGCAATTTTTCCCTATTGGTAGCCGTCTTTGAATTTAAATTTCAATTCGTAATTTGTTGTTACTTCCATCAGTTCTTCTTGTAATTTTGGCGTGTTTGTACTTGAAAAAGGATCCAAAACCTAATCGAGTATGTTCATTTTAAAAATATCTTCAAATCGTTGGTTGAAGTCAGTATGTAGAGCATCCAAGTGCTGACAATAGGTAAGCAAGTCTTCATCATTTTCTATGCCCCCCAAATGCACCCGATGCTACTATCGCCCCCCTGAATCGTTCCAGCGCCCCCAAGGGGGCAGTATCACCCAATTTGAGAATTACTGTTATAGACAAACAAATATTTTACACATGACGCACAACAATAATAACGGGTTTTAATCAAAAATTAAGTAAATATAGAGATAGAGAAAGTGAAAAAGAGCATAGACGTCTGTAATATTAAAATTCATTTAAATTTGGGGGTGCTTTATCTCTGGAGCTCGTCTGTATTTTTTTTTTTCCTTTTGACCCTAACTAGATTTCATTAACAAAATTTCTCAATGTCACTTATACTACTTTTCCTCTATGCCCTTCTTCGATACTTCTAAAGGTGTCCCAAGATTAACGCAAGATTTGAATTTGCCGCCATTTGTGCAGTAAATTGTTGGCAACCCTGAAAAAAAAAAAACAATTTGACAGCTAAGAGTTTAGGGTTAGTAAAAATGGAGCACTACACGATACAACAACGTGTTTTCATAGATTATTGAACATCAACAAGTGGATGCTGATTTTTCGAGCAAAATCATCCTAAGCGATGAAGCACATTTTCACCTTGATGGCTTTGTTAATCGCCAAAATTGCCGTGTTTGTGGTTCGGAGAACCCACATGTGATTGTCGAATAACAAGTGCATCCACAACGTGTCTCTGTTTGGTGCGGATTTTGGACAGGAGGCATCATTAGACCATACTTTTTTGAAAATGAGGTTGGTCAAGCAGTGACTGTTACTGGTGCTCGATATCGCGACATGATAACACAATTCTTTCTGCCGAAATTGGATGATATTGATGTGACCAATATGTGGTTTCAACAAGACGGTGCCACATGCCATACAGCCCGTGAAACAATTCAATTACTGCATGAGACATTTCCTGGTCGTGTACTCTCTCGTTTCGGTGATCAGAATTGGCCCCCTAGATCGTGTGATTTAACACCATTAGATTTCTTTTTATGGGGTTATTTGAAGTCAAAGGTCTATGTCAACAAGCCCACAACCACCCGTGCATTACAGGAGGAAATTAATCGCTGCATCAACGAAATTCAGCCACATTTATGCAAAATGGTCATGGAAAATTTCGAGAAAAGAGTGCGTATGTGCCAGCAAAGCCGTGGAGGCCATTTGCCCGATGTGTTATTCCATAAATAACCCAATCCTATGTAGTTTATGATTCAATAAAAAAATAACAATCTAAAGACTAAAAACTGTATAATCTATTTAATTCAAATCTTGTGTTAATCATGGGACACCCATTATTATAGAAGTATCGTAGTGTATATTAATTCCTTGAACCTTCAACAATATAATTAAGTTCTTAATTTTAATGAAGTTCTACCAACATAACAACAATAACCACCTGCTTAACCACAACCCTTCATATATACAACAATATCAGATTAAATTCTTTTTTCCTCTTAACCTAATTATTCGCTAATCAACTAACTTCCGTATCGTACATAAACACATCCTCTCATTAGATTTAATTCGACATGAGTGCTGAGTACCCCTATCATCAGATACATAGGTCTAAATGACGTTAGAGGTCTCCGCTCACCACTTGGCGACATGAAGTGAACATCTGCACCGCCCCCGCTGTGCCCCTAATGGAATGGGGATGCTGCTAATTGGACCACAAAGACAAGGATGTGCACTTGTTTGTGAAGAGGGTAAAAACAATTGATAGGGTGATTGTTCTGATTAATTGGATGCTATTGGAAGAACAACGGTACAGTAAGGGAGGTTTTATACAAAATAGCATTTTTTTAGATGGAGGTGTTGCAGGTTTTAGTTTTCTCATTATTTGTTATTTTTACTAGGAAACTGCACACAAACAAATAATGTCTAGAGATTAAATCTGTACTTACAGGCAGAGCTGGGCAATAATTAAATACTTTTGTAATTAAATTACTTTTTCCCACAAAATAATGTGTACCTAATTGAATTACTTTTAAAAAAAAGTAATTGTATTCAATTACTTTTTTGAAAAATAATTGATAAAGTAATTGTTTTTGATAATTTAAATACTTCAAATTTAAAAGATTCTTTTAAGGAGACAGAATTATTGTACCTAGAAGAATAAGCAAAAGTTTTACAACCGATTGCAAAAACACTTGATTTTTCACAAAGTGAAAAAAATACTATTTATGGATTTTTATTACCCAGTATTATATATTTAAAAGTAAAACTTAAAAAAAATATCGAAAATGATGAACACTCTAGAACTATAAATATAATCGGAAAATTTGTTTTAAATAGTTTGGTTGGAATGTCTTCATATATTTTTTCAATAAATGAAGAGTCTCATACCCTTTTCACACTAGATCTTTAAGATCGGATGTTAAAGTGAATGTATCTTTAAACGCTAATGTGAAACCGTATGGCCTCGTCTAAATACAAGCGATATTTAAGACAGAGATCTGCGTCCTAAACTTCGTCCGCATTGCCAACTTAATTTCTATTATAAAAAAATACTCCTTGAATTTGTGCTGTCAACATTTTATATTATCATAAACAAGAATACTGTATTATATCGACGTTATAAGAAGTTTATACTTATTGTTATAATAAAATTATTTATTTTAATAATGTGTTTAATAAAATACAGAGCTACAATAATTGAGATAAAATATATCGACTACATGTATGACAAAATTACTGTAGCTTATGACAGCACCAGAGATTTAAACATCAAGTGTGAAAGCATACCGATCTTAAACATCGGTGAACTTTAAGTTCACTCGTCTTAAAGATCTAGTGTGAAAAGGGTATAAGGATGCTATAATAGCTGCAGCTGTCACACCAACAATAAAATTACGCTGGCTAAATGTTTGAGGAATTGGTGGTATTAAAAGGAAATAAAAATATAAATTAACAATGTTATAAGTATTAATTGTATTTGTTTTTCCTTGTTAAAAATGAGAAATAGAAATGTTATTTAATTATATCTTTTATTTAATATTATAATAATCTGTTTTTTATTTATATATTAATGTATTTTTTTTAAATAAAGTATTTGAAAAAGTATTCAAAATTACTTACTACAATTACAATAGTAATTGGTATTTGAATTACATTTTTCCTAGCAGTAATTATTTCACCAGTATTTTAATTACTTTTTTGTCAGAGTATGGTAATTAGTAATTATAATGAATTACTTTTTGTAAGTTATTTGTCCAGCTCTGCTTACAGGTAGAGATTTGCGATACTGAGAAAGTATCGATACCGGTATCGTATCGAAACAAAGTATCGACAGGAAAAAACATTTTATTCTTATAATAACAGTTTAATTGTATTACAATAATAAATAGGCTAAAGTATAAAGGCTATTCCAAACGTTTAGGCGGAACTAAATGGGAATTTCGTTTTTTTAGGTTGTCACGAGTCACGAGAACGGACCTTGCTTAGGTTATTTCATTTTTCAGGTTGGTATGCGAAAATTTAAAATTCCAAAGTGAAACTGTTCTGTGAGTGAAACCATGGAAACGAATGACATTTATGAAAAATTTTAATACTTTTTTACATATTTTGAAAACAAAACAAATAAATAAATGGGAAATTTTGTTTAAGAATGAAAAATACAATGAAAAGGACATTTTATAATGACAATCAATTTAATCTAGAATTTACAATGCGAGTATGATTTACAAAGCTTAAACAAAATGACCAAAAGTCCGAATTAATAGATCAAAATTACTAGACTTCAAAATCTAGTTCCGCCTAAACGTTTGGAATAGCCTATATATGTTGTTCACTTTTGTAAAAGCAAACTTATAGGAAATTTAGATTTTAGTAGTTTGCACCTTTGAAATTGTATGTCAGGTTGGTATTAAAATATGGTAAAAATTGGTAAGGCAATGGCGCCTATAGGTCTAAATGATTGTTTAAAATATAATTAAACACTCCACTCTTCTTCATTGCAAGCACCGAGAAAAATCAGTTTAGTAAGTCTTTTGCCCAGATGCCTATTTCTGTCTCTGCATACAGTGGCTCCTGCTTTCGAAAATAAGCGCTCTGAAGGAACTGACGTCGCTACTACAGACAAGAATTTCTGAGCAATTTATTATAAGTTAGGGAAAACTGTCTTCATATCGTCCTAAACTAGTTGCGGATTAGATTTCAGAGGTGAAATTGGATTTTTCAAATACAGTAACTATATTAGTAAAAAACAGCAACCGTACGGTTGCTGAAAAAAAAAAACAATTCGATACGATACTGGGTTAAATATAAGTAAAGTATCGGAAGATTAGTATCGATACTAAAATCGTGATATCGAATGAAAAATATCGATACTGGTATCGTATCAGTAGTATTGGAACATCCCTACCCACAAATTAAGTAAAAAAATATAAATATTTTTCTGCCTTCAATTCCAGCCCTTCAATCATTTTATTAACAAACAGATCATCTACTTCCCATAAAAAATAAAAGTCCATAATTCGTCCAACAGAAGAATAACATCATCAAAATGCCGTCATTTTAAATTCTCTCATTCATCAAAACACAATAAAATCATTACACTACATCAAGTGAATTCATTGAAAAAAGACAGGAGTGCCACTTGACATCAAATCTCCCCAATAATACCAACAACAAAAACTTAAAAATCCCCACAAACCAGATCAATTCATTTTAATTTCACGATAAGAATCTTGTACGTCAAGTTTGGCATCTTTGGTTGGTAAACCTGAACACGGCCAGTCATCGACAATACTGCAATTAGGTCTCAAACATGAGATTAAAACTAATCCGTCTTATCTTTACGAGGGTCTGTAATCCTGGATGTTGATATTGGACCAGTGGGTTTGTTGATGGGTGACACAGGTAAATCGTTAAGGTTATTTTGCTGGGTGAGTGTGGGGTTAAGAAGATTGTTAAGATGTTGTTAAAGGGTTTATCATGCTTTGGTTAATATTTTTGGAAGGATTCATTCATTTTTTTCCTTCTGAAAACTGAAATTTTGTAGAATTTGAAAAAATTCATGTATAAAACTTCATTCTCAGTTTTTTTCTAACATTTTAGTGTTAAAATTTTTATTTAAAAAAATAAGCTGTGGCCACCACAGGCCCGACCGCCATCATAAAGTTCTTATATAAAATAATGTATTTATTTAGCAGCAGATTAGAAATAACTTGGCCTAATACAGAGCGATTATTTAATGGCGAGACGACGTCACCGAATTTACGTGCCTCCTAGCAGAATACTATGGCTATAATAACCTTGAAGAATAGTTGATTATGAAGAAAAAAAGATTATGCGCATGCGCGCATAATCGCCTGCTACGATGTGTATGAAACGGCAAATTATTAAAACTTCCAGTGACGTCGTCTCGCCATTAAATAATCACTCTGTATTTTCTAACAGAGATATTATTTATCATGACCATGGAAACGTTACATATAAGTATGAAAAAATTGAGACTCGAAAAAATTTCGAAAAATTTTCAAATTTTTTTCGTTTTATCAAAAAACGTCTCAAATAAAAGTTATTAATTAGTACTTTTATAGTAACATTTGTTCAATAAATTTTTTCTAAATATTTTTCTGTTGTGAAATATTCACAAAAATCTTATAATCGACACGAGTAAACTCCCATTTTTAGTCAACCGATTTTCACCAAAAGTTGATCAACTTGTGCCATTGATAGCAGAAGCTTAAATATGAAGTTTCATAAAAATCCTTTCAGCCGAATTTGCTCTGCACGTGTACACAGACAGACGGACAGACAGACGGACAGACGGACAGACGGACAGACAGACAGACGGACAGACAGATCGACAGACATCATGCTAAAAATAGTCAAAACGTTAGGCAGGGACCTCAATTCGTGGAGATCCATCGAAATCTCGAAATGTCAAAATCGGTATGATCACAATACCTCCCTTATATATGTTGGCGGGCGGTAAAAGGAAAAAGTACACTATTTTAAACCAAATCACCGTGTAAATTTTCATTTATTCAGATAGTGTTATTTTTACGAAATATTTCTTTTTCAGTGTTAAAATTAACACTACTTTAACACTATTCATTTTCTAATACTATAATTTAACCAGTATGTAGGTAAGTGTAAATTTTAGACTAAATTTAACCAAAAAGGAAGTGTAAATAATTAACACAAAAAGCGAGAGACTTCATGGTACCTACACTAAAAGTTCATTTTTAGGGTTTTGTAGGTATGACCATCAAAAAAACCTTATAACGTCACTCATGTGTCTGTCTCTCTGTCTATCTTTCTGTCTGTACGGTAGAAATTGTAGCCAAACGGCGGAAGATAGAAAGTTGAAATTTGGTATACTTGTACAACTTTCTGACCCACATATAGGAAAACTATAGAGAGTTCAATAAAATACAGCGAGGGATAAATATAAACAAATATGTATTTAATAAAAAAATAAATATATTTTTTAAATTTTGAGTGACATACCAAATGAAACCTCTTAATGCGTGGATCAACAAACACATTTTTATTTTTGAAAAATCATTTTTTTTTTTTTGATTTTTGCCAGAAATGTGCCAAAAAACTTTTGTCCCCCATCCTATCTCCCAAAGAAGTTGATCTAAAAATCTAAAAAAAATCTCAGTAATGAACAATAATGGGAACCGAATTAGTTCAACAGGAATTTTTGATCAGATACATTTTTCGAAAAATGTCGATTTTTTTTGTATATTTGATAAAAAAAAAAATTATTGTGTGGTATCAAAAGAAAGCTCTTAAGACGTAGATTACGGAACGATAGATAGTTTTTTTAAATTCGTTTCTTTTAACACAAATTTAGCCAAAAATGTGCAAAAGTTCTTTTCCCACACCCTTTAACCCAGGGGTACTCAACCTTTTCATACCTACCGTCCACTTTAGCGTCTCTATTGGTAGAAACATTTTCATACCGCCCACCTGTTGTACAATAATAATAACTTACCAAATACTTTTGCAAAATTTAGCTGCAAAAATCTTTATAAAACAACTTACTGCTTCATCTCTTATTATTAAACACAACAAATCAGTGGCGGATTTAGGGGGGGGCTGACTGGGCTGCAGCCAGGGGCCCCCGATATTTAGGGGCCCCCAAATAATGTAATAAAAAAATATACTACAATTGAAAAGTCAATGCTGAAAATAATTTATATGCAATTGAATGAAGAACAGAATTTGTGAAATTATGAAGATGTTCGATCAGCCTGTTCGGAATGGCTCTACTGCATTTACTGCGTCGCTGGGCGCCGCTTAGGCCGTAGATTGCAAGGTCACATTTGTAATGTTACAAATACGAACGGCACATTTAGTCACTGATATACAAATTGCTGTTGATCGTGCGTCAAATACAAAAAAAATTGAGTTTTACAGTTTTATTTACACTTAATGTGGTGGTAATTTGTGGTTTTGGATTTAGACGACCTAAAAAAGTAAGTTTTGATTTATATTACTAGAATTTGTGCAGTAGTAAAAGAAAACAGTTTTGGGTCTTTTTAAGTTGTTTACTTTTAAAATTACGTTTTTTTGACATTTTTTCAGTCACTTTATGCCAGTAGTAGTATGCTGCAGACTTTTAAAAAAATTGTCTTAAGAATAAGTGCTACTTTATTTAAGTTTTTGTTAATTTATATAATTAGCTTTTTTACCTGAAAAATAACTTCAAAGTTCATTAATAGTTGAAAGGGATGGACTTTAAGAGATGATTATTATTTTTTTTTTTCTTAAATAAATAAACTTTATACTTGTAAACAATACATACGTTAACTAACTTGAGTAGATTCATAATAAGAATAAAATCAAGGGTGTAGTCGTAAAAAAAAGAGGCAGGGCGCTTACGTTAGACAATAAAAAAAATATATAAATGTATTTTTATACATTTCAGGCTTTGTTAAAGCAAAATAATAGTTTAAGAAGAAAAAATTTGTATAATCACATTTATAAAATGCATTTTTTCTTTTTCATTGTCTTATGTTCTTATAATGTCTCAAAAATGTCTGTATTTGAACGATATAAGTATGTACATATATATGACAAGAATATGATTATACTAGTAAACATAACCTTTTTTAATTGAAAACAAAAATCTAGGGCAAAAAACTAAGAAAGTTTAATACTAGGGCCCCGACAAATTTTTCAGCCAGGGGCCCCGTACAAGCTAAATCCGCCCCTGCAACAAATATACATGCATCAAAACGTGGCAACGTTGGATGTCACAAAGTACCCTGTGTAACACAGTACCCATATTTCCCTTACTTTAACATGTAGTTAAATTTAACTTTTTATTTATACTTTGCATACATAGAAGTATGAAGTCTATTGAAATTACATTTAGTTAATTAAATTATTAATGAGATCCTTGAGGGTAATGCTGCGAAACTAAATATTGGATATCTGGTTCAATTTTTGTAAGGAACAAACGAAGGTCTCCTCTTTCGGAAATATTCAGACGGTTTCTTTCTTTGGTCATAATATGATTAACAGCACTAAAGCCTGATTCTACAAGACATGAGGTAGGGAAAGGTATCAATAAATTGAATATCATTTTCCACATATTTGGATATAAGACAGGCATTTTTTTATATTATAGGTATTCATATCCACCACTATCGAAATTATACCTATTTACTTTCTTCATCATATTTAATTTCTAACAGTTCCTCTTGGCAAGTTGTATCAGCGATAAAAATTGTATATTTTTATCGCTGTATTTTTGTCCCCGGGTTCTTAACCCGGGGACCCCCCTGGTTGAGAACAGCTGGTCTAAAGGTTTCATATTCTTTTTCAAATTTCTGTTTAGATTTAAATGGTAACAATTTTTTTGTTGCTTTTTGTGCATATTTCTCGATACATTTGGGTAATTCTTGCATAACTTTTCATTGTGATTGTAGTATAGGGCTGCCATAATAGTCGGACTACCGACCGGAACACCCCCCCCCCCCCCCCAAAAACTTAAAAAAAACTTTTATCGACAATAATACCTTTATTACAAAAAATCGCTCAATATTTTAAAAAAATTAAAAAAATTAAAGAGAAAAAAAATTAATTAAAGTAGAGATTGATAATAGGTATTCCAAGAGCAAAACGTTGGGATCAATGGTGAATCATTTTGGAACACTCAGTTCGACTGGAAAAATTTGATGTTTTTTTTGTTGATGCGTCTTTATCAAATCTAAAATAATATAATATAAATTAATGGGCGTTTCAATTTAATAAAACCAAATAGAACCTTACATTCCATTCTTCTCTTGCCTTTACTCTCCCCCTTCCCCGACTTCGGTGGCTTCTTTATCATCGCTCTTCTTTGCCCAATCATACTTCTCCGATGTTTTCGTTTTTTGGAGCAGTTCTTTTTCCCCTCTTATATAATTATAGAATTCAATGCATGACATTTTATAACTTAAAACACATTGAATTATGCTTTTCACGGTGTAAATAGAAAGCGAATTGCGCTCATCTGTCAGTATCAGTCAGCTAGTGACTAGCTGACTGGCACTCGGCATTACCCTGGAACATTTCGGACCTCGAATCTGTTATATAATTTATATATAGTATGTATATATGTATATGTACAATATTATCGAAAAATAATTTTTTAATATGCATAAATTTTAAATCGACCGGGACAAATGAGTCTTGGACCGGGACACTGGGACACAAACCTCAAAACCGGGACATGTCCCGGTGTACCGGGACGTATGGCAGCCCTATTGTAGTAATACAGCCAGGGGCCCTCGGGCTGTATTACGTCACTCCCCGGGCGTAATCATCTTAGTTACACCCTTGGTGCATAAATAGCTATTAGGTCAACGGTGTACATACAAAATTATGTTCTGTATATGCACTGAAATTTAATTTAATTCATTTGATAAAGGTGTTAAATATTTAATTTTAGCTATCTTGCTTTATGAATTGCTAAATGGCATGCATTTTTATGTACATAATTTATATAATTTCATATACTATTTAATATTTACATTCTGCTATCTGTTGCCGTACAATCAGATAATACTGACGTGTTTCTCTCAGATATTGTTACAAATATGTATTATAAATTATGATATATTTTACTTTATGTATATTTACATCTAGATGACTTGATTAGAAATATTATTAATGTTAAAATTTAAATGAAACAAATGTTTCAAATTAAAATTACATTTTTTCAATATTTTCATTTTTATTATGCAGTTAAACTACAGATAATGTAGAATATCTTTAAAGAATATAGACCACTATTTTTCACACATTTCAGGATTTAGTAGGTAACTACGAGGACTCACCCTTCAAATTTATACACTTTTGCATGCGTTCAAACCAATTCTCGAAACATTTTTTCCACTTTGAAGTTGGTATTTCAAAAACATGGTTTTCGAAGGCTTGAGGTGAAGTTGAACTTTTTGAGGTGATGAAAATCAATGTCCACGCATTTTTTGTTTGACATTGGGGAACAAAAAAAGTCGTTAGGGGTAAATCAGGTGAATACGGGCAACGAGACATTAATTCCATGTTTTTCTCCTTCAAATAATCAATTGTTTGACGTGTGGGAGTTTGCATTGTCATCTTGAAGAATGATGCGACGTTTTTAGTTGTTTTTCCTTATTTTGTCGATGACTTCTGGCAAACAAATTGTTTTATACCATTCTGCATTAACTATTCTCCGATCTTCTAAAGCATGGCTTCTTAAAGTGGTGGGCCGCGGCCCCCTAGGGGGCCGTAGTCTTTCCACAAGGGGGTCGCGAAAAGCAGCGAATGTAACACTTGTTAATTGTTTTATTATTTAAAAATGATAAGTTGCTTTAACTTTAATTTTACGAAATTTTTATTCTTAGTGTACAAAGATTGTTGAATGATCTGTGCGTAAAAAATATATGTATAAATTAAACAAAATAATTTTTTTTAACTGACATGTGTTCCAGAAAATAAATTTAAGGGGGCCGTGGGTTATCGATTTGAGTAGCAGGGGAGCCGCGACCTCAAAAAGTTTAAGAAGCACTGCTCTAAAGGAATGGTTGCGACATGTACAGTACAACCGAAGAAACAAGCGATCATTTTCTTGGTAGTGATTCGTGAACGAACAACTTGGGGTTTTGGTTCATCTTGGAAGACCCAAACAGTGGTGTTGCTTAGTTTCCGGTTCATATGAATAAATCCAAGTTTCGACACCTGTAACGATGTATACAGATTTTGCAGTGCCTAGGTTGAATTTTTTTAGCTTTCTCTTACACCAATCAACACGAGCCTTTTTTGAGCTTCGTTTAAATTATGCAGAATCTATCGGGAACAAATCTTTTTCACAGCTAAATGTTCATGCAAAATCGAATGTATTTCAGTCGGCGATATGCCAAGATACCTCTACCTCACGGTAAATCACATGCAGATCTTTTTCAATCATTTTGCGCACAGCATCGATGTTTTTCTGAATAACAACCGATTTTGGTCGACCTTCACGAGATAAATCACTGACAGACGCACGATCAGGACGAAATTCTGCAAACCAATTGTAAACAGTCTTTTCTGATGATGCTTCATTACCAAAAGTTGAACGAAGCGAATCTATGCATTGTTGTTGAGTTAGACCTTTACTAAAATCGTAAAAAATCGAAAACTTTCACGAGTAATATCAATTTTTTCACAAACTTGTTTTTTAACACTCGTTGTCAACAAACTAGTCGCTCAATTTATAAGCTGCCACTGATTTCACAATAACAAATGTCAAATTTTACGAATATAGTAATGACACATTTCAATATTGCCATCTAGTGGTCGTTTGTAAAAACATAAAAGGTAACCCTCGTATCAGATTCACATGATTAATCATTTTACTCAAGTATTTGAAAGTACCTATGAACTCACTTAAAAGTGTTGTTATTTATATATCCTATATTGTTTTGATAATTCTCTGAGGAGCAAAGAGAACCTCACTTAAATCAATTATCGAGAAAATTTGAAATGATATGCGATGCTGTCAGTTTGAAATATGTACGATCACATTACAGATCATTTTAAATATACAATTTATAATTCATTTGCTAGAAAAAAGTGTAATTTATTTGTGATAAGAGGAGAGTAATGATGGTATAGCGCAGATGGAATGGCATGTCGATATATCATAATTTCATTCCATAAAACAAGAGGTTATTTATAGATATCATAAATCTATGTTCACTGTTGTCGAAAATATTATCTGTAATGTGTCTTGCCTTACAAATAATACCTGCTTGCCTAAGCCTGCACCTTCTACCTCTTGTCCTTGCTAACCTAACCTCACTTCTCATTGATTTTTTTACTAATTTGTCTTTTAAATGTCATTAAATACTTGGTAATAAATCAAAGAACTCAAAGATGTATTCCCAAATAATATGAGTTCAGTAGGTATATGGCCTTTCAGTTACAATTAATATATTATTTAAATTATTTTCTCCACGACCACTATAGAATATACCAATTCTAAAACCAATTTTGACTACAGAAAGTTAATATTGTAACAAAAGAGTTGATGTTATTCTAAAGCACTTATCTTCTTATGCATTTTGCGTGTATTTCATTCCATTACTTGTTATGGAATAATTATTCCATGCCTGTTGTCTTTTGTTTTTGTATGGTTACATTAAGATATATGCAACGTTTACATTAAATAAATGCAATATAACTTCCTAACCTAAAATAGTAGCCGATGTGCGGCAAATTAAATTAAAATTAAACAAATAATAAATTTAAAAAAATAGTTTAATTAATTGATTAATTTGTTATGTAATATAAATTATTTGTTAAGATAAAATGTTTGTTAAAATAATGATTTGTTAATTTTTTTTTCTTTCTGGTGGTCGTCGAGAAAGTAGGGTCTGTGACTCGGTTGGAATGAGAAATTTCGATGCTCGTGGTTCCTCACGCTCGCCTGCGACTCGCGCTCGGAATGTTCCACTCGCATCGAATTTTCTCATTCCAACCTTGTTACAGAATATACTATTCTCCACGACCACTATAGAATTTACCAATTCTAAAACCAATTTTGACTACAGAAAGTTAATATTCTAACACAAGAGTTGGAATGTTATTCTAAAGCACTTATCTTCTTATGCATTTTGCGTGTATTTCATTCCATCTCTTGTTATGGAATAACTATTCCATGCTTGTTGTCTTTTGTTTTTGTAGGGTTACATTAAGATATATGCAACGTTTACATTAAATAAATGCAACATAACTTCCTAACCTAAAATATTGGTCGATGTGCGGCAAATTAAATTAAAATTAAACAAATAATAAATAAAAATAATTTAATAGTTTAATTAATTGATTAATTTGTTATGTAATATAAATTATTTGTTAAGATAAAATGTTTGTTAAAATAATTATTTGTTCATTTTTTTTTCTTTCTGGTGGTCGTAGAGAAAGTAGGGTCTGTGACTCGGTTGGAAGAGAAAATTCGTTGCTCGTGGTTGAATGTTCCACTCGCATCGAATTTTCTCATTCCAACCTTGTTACAGAATATACTATTCAACTATCTTGAATAAAGTTTTAGTAAAAAAATGAAGACTTTCATATTTACTGAACTTTGAAGTATAGTATTCAATATTGTTTTTACACGGACTTTTTTTACACCGTTTTGTTTTAATATAGTCTAAAAAAATTGACGTGAAGTGTGAATTTTCACACATTTCAGGGTTTTATATGTATTTAATAAGCGTAAAAAGCGAATATAATACTGGATGTCTACGAATATTTGTTCTATTAACAATGTGTTTGTGTGGCTTTCAAAACTCGGTCCTCAGATGGTAATTTTTTTTATTATATTTATAATTTCATAAAAAGACACACACTATCTTAGCCAATATATACAAAAAATCTATAACATTATTAGCCACAATTTAACCATGAATTAAAGAAAAAATTGAATTAATTCAAAAACGCAATTGGATCAAAAATTCTTCTCGTACGTTTCCGACTTAATTCAATGTACATTACCTATAATTTTTTCAGATTTTTAGTTTTAGTTTTGGGACAAGAACTGTTTTAGCACATTTTTGCTAAAATCTTGTTAAAAACGAATTTAAAAAAACTACTTTTCGTCCCTTAATTTTCTTTTATACCACACAATAGTTTTTTATCGACGACACAAAAAAATCGAAAAACTAATCTGATCAAATATTCCTGTTCTGGTTCCCATTAATGTCTATTATGGGGATTATTTTAGATTTTTATATTAACCTCTCTGGGAGATAGGGTGGGAGACAAAAGTTTTTTTGACATTTTTGACGAAACCAAATAAAAACAAAAGATTTTTCCAAAAAACAAATTGCTTGTTTATCCACGCATTAAGAGGTTTCATTTTGTATGCCTCTCAAAATTCAAAATATATATATATATATTTTTTTATTAAATACATTATTATTATTTTTAATTGATTATTACAGCCCAACAGACATTTTGGTGCCTGCGTGCTTTTAACTGTCTCTAGGTAATTTTTGGGCACAGAATCCAAAATAGCCGTCAGATATGGCTATTAGATCTAGTTTTTGAGATACGCTATATTGGCCTCTTTTACAGTAAAATATCTTATTTAGTAACTTGTGTATTTTTCACGTTATTACTCTTACTATTTGCTCCAACTGCCAGTTACAAACACAAAAGAGACAAAGTAAGGTATTTATTTCACAAAGTAGATAAATATACATTTATCACTTATCACTTAAAAATGTTCTTTTGTACGACTTTCTAGCATGGAGTTTACCAGAACAGTCTTTCTGAAGACTCCAACAGTAGTAGACCATAATGTGGCTATCTTATCTTCCTTGATATCTATCTTCCATAGTTTTGTCCTAGGTCAAAATCACATAGGTTTTCTGGTAAGTGGTCATAATACAACCGAGAATATTAAAGTTGGAAAGTATATTTTCCACTAATTCTCTGCCTTATGATTTCCAAGAAAATTTTTTAGATACTACTTGAATAAATGAACACCAAGAATTAGATTCAAACTCGTCCATTGATGCGATTGGATTGGATTGTGGATCTTCAGTAGGTTGCCTTATCTGAGGACCATCAAATATTCTGGCTTAATTTCCTGAGTTAATCCCAGGAAATTTACGTGTCAAGTAGCCTACACAAGAGTGGAAATATAATTTTCTCTCTCGCAACCAAAGGTTCGTTGACAACGTTTTGTTTTTCTTGAATTATGACATGAAATCACCCAATTTCTGTTAACCCAGTGCTGATCCTTAGCTCTGCTATCCCAAAGACATAAAAAACAAGCATATTTTGTATATCTACTTTGCTGCCCAAGGAGGAAGTTTACCGTTTTTAGATAAAAAACTAAAATCATTTAGTCTGTATCTCAAAAAGTAGAGCTGTTACGAAAAGAGTCAGGTATTTTTGGAATCAGCACATTAAAAATATCCAAAATCAGTTCTTACTTTTCCGGCACCAAGATGAAAAATTTATTTTGTTGGGCAGTGTTATTTTTATCTTGGGATGTATTTTTTTGAACTGTCAGTATTTTTCTTATACCTATGTCGATTAAAGAGTTGTAGGTATAAGCATACCAAATATCAACATATATGTTAAATCGTCGTTAAATAAAATGTTTCTTCAATTATTGTCAAAAAAACGGGAGGAACTTTTGCATCAACCCAATATATCAACTGTAATTTTAATCGCTTTGAGACAGTCCGCCTCATTGGATAGAGGGATTAGCTTACCGATGAAAAGATATTGGCAGTTAAGACTTGATACTTAACGTATTTTCTTGTTACTTATAGTGTATGTATTAAAATGCTTCCTACAATAAATGTTAATATTAATAATATTCCTACAAATTCTAGATATTTAACTATTTTTATTCTGTAGGCAAGAAGTTATACGTAATTATTAACTCATTAGTTCAATTGGATTATAAAAATAATCTTCCCAAGGGGTAACCTAAGCCATCTAAAGTGAACAGGTTTCGAACCACTTTACCCCGTAAGAGATTAAACAAAAGCTTTACTAGAAAACAATAATCTGAAGCATTACAGTTAGGTAGGTAGCTATAAAATACATCAAATAAGGGTTGTTCAGAAGGTAAATAGTAGTGAAATACTCAAACTACTGTAAAACTTCTGTTTTCGAACTTGATTTCTTTGATATTATTTAATGAAAATGAGTTATGTTAATTTTTTAATTAAAATATCACTTTTTTGAAATACAATCGTTCATATATAATTAGCTGGTGTGTGTTTGTGATCTGGGTAACATTGTGACGTCATTTTTTCCTAAGGTTCTCGTGACTAGCTAACTGGGGACTCTTGAGGTCTCTTGATTGACAGATATTTTGCAGATTTATTCTCTAAGAATCTACGAATATAATTACATACCTATAGAAATGATTTCGTAGGCATAAACAAGAAACTCTAGATACTCCTATATGATTTGACCGATATGAACAATATTTTGTAGATTTATTCTCTAAGAAAATATGAATAAAATAACATAGAAATGTCTAGGGTTTCGTAGGCATAAACAAGAAATTCTAGACATTCCTACATCCTATGATCGATATGAAAAATATTTTGCAGATTTATTTTCATAATAAATAATTAATCTTTTTGTCAGGCAGTTATCAGTGGCGTGCACATTTTAAACACGTTTAAATTGGTTTTGTGTATTTCTATATTACTATTTATCATTTTATTAAACGCACGCCTGTGACCATATTTATCATATCATTAAACACACCCCTGTGACCATATTTTTCCTCAAAATTTTATGGTAATTTTTTTATGATCTATTGTGTTTAACCCTAGTTCGTATTCCCATATAAGATGTGAGGCACACTCGGATGTTTTTAACAATATTTCGTTTCGAACTATTCATATTTTGTGTGCCGCTTTTGTGTTAAAAAACAATAACTTTTTATGAATAATAAATTTTATTACTATCAGTCTTTCTGAGATAGACTATAGTACATTGTCGCCTCTGTAATCCTCTGTAAACTCTATCGGTATTTGTAGTATTATTAATATCAACACTTTTTTGAACAAAATTTTGAAATAAAATAAAAGATGTTCCAGAAACCGTTTACGCTTCGAGCCACGATGTGTGAGAGTTATTTTAAATATAATGCACAGATTAGAAACACTGCGGATTGGATGATGCAACAACAGTGACAATTATTTTCGTGTTTTGATTTTATTTATAACGTAGGTCAGAGTTTCCCATACTTTTTGAGCCGGGGAGCACTTTTCACGAGAAGAATTCGTCGCGGAGAACTATCGTTATATATATATATATATATATAGCAACACTAGTAGATCGCGGAGCACTAGTAGATGCTCGCGGAGCACAGTTTGGGAAACTCTGATGTAGGTAATCTGTTTTTAATAAATGTGAGCTAGATATGAAACATGCAGGAGTCTCAAGTTACTGTTGATGATCAAAGGTCGTACATTAAGATCTAAACTTGGCAAAAACCCGACAGAAATCCACAGAGCTTTAAATGAAATTTACGGTAACTTTACAGTGGACCGTAGTACAGTTTCTCGTAGGGCTCATCATTTTCGTGGTGGTCGTGTGAGCATAAACGATGATCCAAGACCAAGATGATTTTTGATTATAATTACCAAAGAATCAGCATGGCAGACAGAGTTCCATGTGGAACAAGTGTCACAACAGTTTATTATCGTGACTCTATGCAAAAATTGCGCAGAAAAATGCACAAAACCCGACCTCAGTTGCGAGGTTGGGCCATTCATTCTCCATGACAATGCTGGCCCTCACATCGAGAATGTCGTGACCGAAAAACTACGTGAATATAGTTGGGAAGTGTTACCTCATGCTCCTTACAATCCGGACATGAGTCCACCAGACTTCAAATTATTCCCAAAGCTGAAAATACCTATACGTGGACATCGTTATCGGTCTCTGGAAGAGCTTAAAGCTACCGTTACCCGAGCCATTCGATGGATGAACAGAGATGGTGTCTTGGATGGAATAGTAAACTTTCCCAAACGTTGGGGCTCGGTTATTGAGAAACAGGGAGGCTATATTGAAGTATTGTAAAGAAATACTGTAGTAAAAATAAACATGTTAAAAAAAAAAAATCGTGTCATTATTTATGAAATGATCCTCGTAAGTAATTACATCCGCGGTAATTATTTAAATTTTAATATTTTTAATAAAATTGCCTTATAAGTTCCTAATTTTTCAAAGATTAAAGAAATATTATATACCTACTAAAATTTCATAATCTAAAATTTTCCAATAAGAATCTCCAATTACACCACTAAATCCATCTATCCACACATCCCCTAACTACAATAAAACAATTAAACATACACATCATTGTCCTCAGTTGGTGGGCAGCCCCCTGCTCTGATTGGCCCCATGTGCCCAACAACCTACAACCAATAGGAAACAAACTCACAGCGGGCCAATGGCAGGGGTGCTTCCCAAAACCAATCAGAATAACGAAAACCCCACTCTGCGGACGGCACCCATGAAGCAGCGGCTCGACACCGACTGTTCTACTCAGTCATGCTGTGAACCTCGCGAAGACGTCACAGATACAAGACCCTTTTGATAACACAAATACAAGTGCGAATTTGTTAGTGCGCGTTGTAGTTAGTTAGTGAGAGAAACTAAAAATAGATAAATACAGACAAAAGTGTGGTTGAAAGTGTTTGTGAATTCATAAAAATATAAACAATAACAATGTTATAGTGTTTAGACAATTCAATTTTAGATATTTGTGTTAAAAACTTCCAGAGTGTTGTGTAGATGGTGTAGAAACTGTTTCCCCCCTAAAAAATGATGAACGCTTTTATGGAAACAGGGCATCATGCCCACTTAGCATCATTTGGACTAAAAATGTCACCAGGTTCAAACGCCAGTTCATCACCCCATCACCAAAACCCACAAATGGCTCCAACAGATACCCAGAATCACCATTTCCAACCAAATACGTACCCACATCATATGGGACATGTTCCCCATACTGGTTATGCTGCCAGAGACTTTCTACTTCGAAGGGACCATCATGATTTTCCTCCAGCACAACCAACGGGAGATTCGATGTTGTTCCCAACAGCATTACACCATGAAAACATGCCTTTGAACCATCATCATCAATTAGGAAACCACCATCATTTGAATCATCATCAAATGAGACTTGGAATGGATGGATATCATCATGGATATCACTCCCAACCAAACCCACATCAATTTACCATGTCTCACCACCATCCAATGGCGATGGGACATCCACCTCATGGTCATGGAGCATTTTTTCGATATATGAGACAACCTATTAAACAAGAAATGCAATGTTTATGGATAGATCCAGAACAACCTTTACCAAGAAAAACTTGTGGGAAGAATTTTACGACGATGCATGAAATTGTTACACATTTGACGGTAGAACATGTTGGTGGTCCAGAATGTACGACGCATGCTTGTTTCTGGCAAAGTTGTCCGAGAAATGGTAGACCTTTCAAGGCTAAATATAAACTGGTGAATCATATTAGGGTGCACACAGGCGAAAAACCATTTCCTTGCCCTTTTCCTGGATGTGGAAAAGTTTTTGCCAGAAGTGAAAATTTGAAGATTCATAAAAGAACACATACTGGTGAGTTGGAACTATTATTTATTAGTTTAAACCTAGTATAATGTTAAAAACTAGATTTAGTTGTCTATACAGCAAGAATTTTCGGTTAACGCTCACACTGGAAAAAATTGTTGTAAATTTTACAATAATTATTACAGTGATATTGACAGAAAAGTGAATGTAAAGTCACATTTTACATGTTTTATTGTAATTTTGTAATTGTAGTTTGAAACTTTTAAATTTTCAAACTTACAATTTCAAAAATTATAATAAAACATGTAAAATGTGACTTTACATTCACTTTTCTGTCAATATCACTGTAATAATTATTGTCAATTTTACAACAATTTTTTACAGTGCAGAATAAGTGCGCTAAAAAATAGAACGCTAAACGAAATAGATAACGAATAAACATTCCAGCTATAAACCCGTATATAAAACAAAATAGAGAAAGCAAACTCCAAAAATAATAAAATTAAATACGGTTGAATACAGAAAGGTGAAAAAGAAAAGAGTAATTTTGTTTTCCGGTTGGAAAATTTATATTACTAGTTTAGGTTCCTGTACATTGTTTAAGACGATTCTGTCATAAGTACGATGACAATAAAGTACGCACGATAATAGTAAGTACGATGACAATAAAGTGCGATGACAACGAAAAAATAAAGTACGCACAATATATTTCTAATTTTATAAACAAAGGTTCAAGCAGAGCCGTAGCAACGGGTTGGCATCGGGGCATTTGCCAGGGGCGCGTAGGCTAATGAAGGGGCGCCTTTGCAGAACAGGTCTTATCCTGTATTTGGGAAGTGAAGACCTTTTTTTGCTCTTTACTTATATTGGGGAGCTGAGTACCTTTTTTTTCAATCATCACTTGGATTTGAAGAGATACATTTTATCACTTTACTTTATTTGCCAAGGGCGCCAAAAACATTGCTACGGCTCTGGGCTCAAGACTAAATCAACCGTGGCCTTCCCAAAAAGCTTAAAAACTTCATAAAACAAAAATTAATGTTAACAAAATGTTCATCCAACTGATTTTTATGATAAAAATAACTAAAATAAAATACTGTGTAAAATATTGAGGAAACTTAATGTTGATATTTTTTACATGAATATTCTTCTTATTCTTATAGGGCCTATCCGGTTCGGATATTGGCTATCATCATGAACCATATGCAATAGACTATTCAAGACGTTTAAGTGGAACTAGATTTTAAAATTTAGTAATTTTATCTATTAAATCGGACGTTTGACCATTTTGTTTGACCGGCTTTGTAAATCATTCTTATCCGCAATATCCGCAAATCTTGACCCGTAAATTCTAGGTTGAGTTGACTAATTATAAAATGTATTTTTTTTATGTTATTCTCAATATAAATTGCCCATTTATTATTATATTTTCTTCACTGTCACTCAATTTCAATGTTTTTTTTTTTTAATATAATGGCCTTTGCTACTGTGGCAATTAGCCAGGAAAATTTTTATTTGTGAAAAATTCCATGCCTGAACGGGATTCGAACCCGAGACCTTAGCAATGCAGAGCACATATGTTACCACTACGCTACGCCGGTCGGCATTTCAGTGGTTTCACTGTTGAAATTTAAAAATTTCACTTGAACATGAAATAATCTAAGCAAGTTCCCGTGACAATCTAAAAGAACGAAACTCCCATTTAGTTCCGCTTAAACTTAAATAATAAAACTGCGAGGTGGTGATTTATTATTTAAAAAAAAAATTAGAAAATTTAAAAATTAACATCTTCCAGCTACTTTTGATTGGAGTTTCTATGCTTCCCATTTATTTATTCGATTATTTATTCGGTCTTTTGGACAGAACAAATTTCAAGGAATCATAATTAACAGGTTTTTATTATTTTTAATCTAAACACAGAAAGTGTTAAAACACTGTATATTTTAAAATTCTTCTTGTCGGGACGACTCGGCGTTTTTAGCCTCGGCACTCGTTTCGCTTCGAGAAATATCGCGCGAAGAGTACGTCATCGTGATTTTTAAAATATACGGTTGGAGTGTACTGGCGACGAACGTCAGAAGTTCTTAACAAGTTGTCTTATTTACATTTTTTATGTAAATAAATAATAAGTTATTTCAAAATTATGTTTTAGATTGATTTACCAACAAGTACATTTCCTAGGACTTGTTTGTTTATGCGTCAAACGTGTTAAAAAGAGAAACAATCAAATGAACAACTAGGTATAATAAGGTTACATAAAAATTATAAAAAAATTTATAGGCTATTTCAATACATCAAACATTAAGTGGTACTAACTGGAATTTTGGAAGTTGTCATAAGTTTTATTTTAAGGGTTTGAAGTAGGCTTTTGCTAAACAAAATTATCAAAAGCCTATCCTATTAATCTGTAAAAGTTACTAGAATTGAAAATCTAGTTCCGCTGAAACCAAAGAAAGAGGTTATACAAACAATTGTGTATACATTAAAATTCAGACACAAACAAGAAAAATATACATTTAAAATATAAAAAATATTTAACATAAACTTATATTAAAGGAAATTTAAAATAATCATTCATTTATGAAAATGAAAAAAGTAATATTTTAATAAGTATTAAATTATATATTTCAAATTTTATTCTGATTGGGATTGATTTCAACTTTGGCCGCGCAGTATTATTGCCCATTACAATGCAATACTTCAAAAAGTCATGGTATTTGCGCAATAAGTCTCTATTGGCCCTAAAGCCTAGTTTATAATAGATATGTTATGGAACATAAGCATAAAAATTACACTTACTCTCTTTGTTCTGTTTATTACAAACAGATGTTTTGAAGGGTAAAATCCATTGGTCAATGCATATGCGTTTATGTTATGGAGTTATTATACACCAGGCTTTAAGCTGCATTCATAGCGTAAAGTTTAAAGTACTGTATACGTTGTGAGTTGTGGATAAGTTTAATGTGTAATGAATGTTGTGACATCTGTGAGTTTCAAACTAACTACAAAGGCGTAAATGTATTATTTACGAATCCACCATCGGTGAGATCGTGGTTTCGTATATTTTAATATCAAAATTGTAATCACAATTACAAAAAAATTTTAAGTTTAATCATTTTGATACCGAAATTTGTGCGACGGCTAATGTTTGTTTATATATCTGCCTAAAGCTGCGTTTACAGCACAAATTAGTTGACTATGCACTGTACGCTATGGATAAATTTAGTAGACAGTTTAACGTTTAAGATAACGTTCACACCTATGAAAATAAATGCGTAACGAATGTTGTTATCAGGGATGGTGAGTCGGGAGTCGAAGAGTCGAAGCTTTTTGGAGGAGTCGGAGTCGAGAGTCAGAAAAAGTTATAGACTCCCGACTCTTTGATTCAGTTTTTATCAAGGATAAGAACAAACCGAAAACGAAAGCAAAATAACCATATTTAAAGCAAGAATTTTTTAAAGCACGGAAACAGGGAGGGCATTTTGTTGTCCAGACCAAAAATAAATTATAAATATTCAATACAGAATTTACCCGGATTCCTTCATGCTTTCCAGTTTAAAATTTGATTAATCCTACTCGTATTAACAGATTAATACGATGAGATAGTAAAGATATTTTGTTTTTACTCATAACCCTTTTTTAATACATTGTTTATTATGTTTAATCGAAACTAAACTGGATTTTTATTTTCTCAAATTATAACGAGTTTCCTGATGACAGCCAAAATCTAAATGTCAAACGGAAAAAGTGACATATTATGAAAAATAAAGTACAGGCTATTCCAAACGTTTAGGCGGAACTAAATGGGAATTTCGTTCTTTTAGATTGTCACGAGAAAGGACCTTGCTTGGGTTATTTCATTTTATACGTTGGCATGTGAAAATTTTAAATTCCAATAGTGAAACCATAGAAACAAATGACATGTCAGAAATAAAATACTCTGGGAAATTATTGTTAAGAATGACACAAAAAATCAAAATATAAAGCAAATGACATTTTAAAATGATATTAACCTTATCGTAAATTTGTTTATTGTAAGTATGATTTACAAAGCTTAAACAAAACGGCCAAAAAGCACGATTCAAACGATAAAAGTAACTCGATTGCAAAATCTAAACGTTTTGAATAGCCCATATATAAAATTTGTTTTAAAAATGACACAATAAGTCAAGATGAAATGAAAATGACATTATATAAAAACAGTCTGTTTTTTAGATTAAGTGGAACTAGAAATTGAAATATACTAACTCTTAACGATTGAATGAGGCATTTTATAATTTTATTTAACAAAAGCCCACTACGATCGTTAAAAGGTGAACTCGTGATAACTTAAGAAAATAAAAATGCCATTTAGTTCTGCTTAAATATTTGGAATAGGCTTTACGATTTACGAGTGAAAGGAGCGGGAGTCAGAAGTCGGAGTCGGACTTCAAAAATACCGACTCCGGAGTCGGGAGTCGGTAATTTTTCTACCAGACTCCCCAAGTCTGGTTGTTATACCGTATCAATAGATGAAACTTGAGTAGAGTCCGGGATTTGAATCCGAATCCCTATTATCCGTAGGCCACCGTCTTACCACAGAGCGACAGTAGCTCACATTGAAATGTATTAACGCTACATTAATGTCTTGATACTATTTTATACAAGAACATAAATACTATATCTAACTAACGCTTGTTTGTATGTATGTATAATTCATATTTAATTCACCATAAACAATTTACAATCCCAAGAAGTAATACCAACATTCTTCCAGTGACAAATTCAACCTAAATAAATATGAAATAGGCATTATGTTATATTTACGGTTCATTAACTTTAATAAATACCACGGCACGCCGGTTATTCTTATAAATTCCGCTTCATTGCTCATGTTGGTATCACTGCCGAGCACAATACTGACAACATTTGACATTTACATACAATTATTTTTATATAATATTCATATGAAAAATTTGCGAAAGTAAATTAAAGATAAATATCGCAATTTCAGAGATAGTGAAGCAATAAATTTATGTCATAGATATGTTTTTAACTTTATAATTAGTAATTATTTGTAAAAGTAATTTTGTTATGGAAACATGATCTATTTAACATGGGGGACAGGTTATCAGAAGTTACCTACTGTTTTCTTTTACATTTATCGTTATTCCAGTAACACTCAGGATATTATTTTTTATTTTTTTGTTCTCATACGGGTTTAGAGTAATTCAGTTTATAAGACTCTATCCACTAAAAAATTATTTGTTTATCTGTCCGAGATTCTCAAAAACAGCTAACATATTTTCACATAATTTTCATTTCTATAATAGAGTTTTTGCAAACAGTATAAATAACGTACAACGCTAAATATTGCGTCAAATCAAGGTTAGGTTAGGTATATTTATCGTTGTAGGGGAAAACAGTTTTTGCATAACGTCACTTAGTTTTTACGTTTAACCCTTCACTTAATACATGATAAGTATAAATCTATTGTTATAACTACTGTCGAACTGTTATTTTATATATTGAAATATTCAATAAAACGTATACCGTAGATGCAACGAAACGCGAAACATTGCAGTTAGACATGGGATTTTAGATAAGTGTGGAAATTGGCTCTCTTGTACATTTTAGAGCTAAAATATATAATAAATAAATAAATATCCAATATAAGAATAAAAAGTTGTTTAAAATTGGTTTTTATTTTTAATAAGTATAAATTTGATGCTATATAACAGCGGTTCTCAAAGTGGGGTCCGCGAAGGGATTTCGGTGGGTCCGTGAAAAACGAACGCATATTTATTTATATTATATAACTGACTGAACTGTACAGTCCTATCCTGATGTTGCAAAGATGGCTCTAAGAGTCCTCATTCCATTTGCAACCACCTATGAGTGTGAGTCGGCTTTTTCTACACTACTTAGTATCAAGACAAAATCTCGAAATAGATTATGCGCGACAAATGACATGAGAGTCGCACTGGCCAAAACAAAGCCACACATAGAAGAATTAGTTCAGGCAAAGCGAATGCATCCATCCCATTAAAATTGTTATTTGTTATTTAACGATTACATAGCATGTAATATTGTATGTAATATTCTGAATACATAATTGTTCGTAAAATAAATGTTTTATTCACTGCACTTTTCCTTTTTTTTTTTTTATTATTAGGGCTCCGCGTGCTCTCAAACAATTTTTAAAGGGTCCGACACGCCGGAAATTTTAAAAAATTTGAGAAACGCTGCTATATAATGTCTGTGACGCTAGATATTTCGAAAATAAAATATGTTTTCGTCAAAATTTAGATAGCCGTAGAGATTAAACATAAAACATAATAGTAATGTAGTAGACGGCTGTCGTGCACATAATAAAATTATGGTCAAACAATATCTTGACGAAGTATTTCCCAATACAAAGACTGGATCCAGTGGCGGAGCTAGCTCTTAAAATCTGGGGGGGGGATTTTTGAGTAATATTTGGGGTGGCCAGGATATATTTGAATTTTTTTTTATCGTTTACACATGAAAATACAAGTGATAACCTAAAAAAAGGTCCTCACTTTACATTTACACAGTACATTTTAGCAAGCAATCTGGGGGAGCCAACTGGGGACCACAGCAATTTTTGGGGGGCAGCGCCGCCACTGATTGGATCTAGCGCCAAATAATTTTTTTATGGGGATATTTAAAATAAAAAAATTACAGTGATAAGAAATATCTACATTTAGAATCATTAAAAGACAGAATATCTTAGAACTGTGTTCTAAGACAGCGGTTTTCAAACTTAGTTCACTAACACCCCCTTTATAAAAAATCCCATCTCTGGCGCCCCCCTATTTAGGAAATTTATAAACAATTTGTAAATAATATCTTTATTGAAATAATAATCACAAAAGTAGTAGAAATATGTAATGTAAATAATTTCTCTAATTCCTAAATATTTATTCTCACAACATAAATCACAAATTGTATAAAAATAAATTATTAATATTAAATATAATACAAAATACAATAAAAATAAATCAATTTTAATGTGAAATATGGGCTTGTTTCTTCGCACATAATTCGTTCATATGAAGAAACAGTTACTCTTATTTCGTCTTCCACTTATTAATCGTGCTCGATATTTTGTTTTAATAACTGCTAATGTGGAAAATCATGCTTTTGATGATAAGGCGGGATATTCCTTGTTTACTTCCAATCAGAATTTCCCCGGATTATTAGGATTGAATTGATCTTTTAGCGAGCTATCACAAGAAAGTTCTATCAATTTTTCCTGTTCATTAGTTGTTAGTTCAAAATTATCATTATCTTCGACAATAAAAGGTCGAAAAAAATTTACATATTTGCAATAAACCCGCGACTCCTTGGTGAATCTTGCACGGTCCCCCAAGGGGGGCGCGACCCCCACTTTGGAAGCTGCTGTTCTAAGATATTGTGTTATCAACTAGCCAATGTTCGGCGTTCTTTTTATGATAGATAAGGTTATTGTTTGGCAGGGAATGGAGATATTTTTGAACATTTAATATAAATTTCATTGTAATTTCTCTATTTCACCAGTATCAGTATAATACAATTTTCTGGAAAATGCCTAAATCGGAGTGGAAAAAGTGCTTCGAAAATTGGTTCAAAGCATGCAAAAGTGCATTGATCTTCATGGAGATTATTTTGAAAAACAATAAATCCACTTTTGTTGATAAATAATTGTTTTTAATCTTAAATCCCGAAATATAAAAGGCAACTCTCGTATATTTATGTTATGATCCGCGCATTACACTGAAAGCGCGTAAACCAAATGCGCGTAAATTGAAAGCGCGTAAACCAAATGTGCGTAAATTGAAAGTGCGTAAATTGAGCATAATCTGTATTATCATATTGAACGATTCAAGTTTAAATAAGTATTTTTTTATTCAATAGGTAATTATACAGTAACAATAGTAATTGTATATTGAAAAAACGTTTCCCACAGTAATTTGATATTAACCCCAACCACCCTCTTGTGTATTAAATAATTTTAGTGATTTGCGTCGCTTTGTTGATCGCTAAACGTTATAGCAAAGGGCTCTCCAAGGAGCGTTTAGTGCTGTAAGCTGTCAGATTGATGTTCACCGAATCACCCTTCTCGCCTTAACGCCAAATGTTATAACGCTTCACACGTTATTCTCGATTATCGACAACCGTTCAAGATTGCTTAATGGATATGGTTAAAGGCTAAATTATCTTGTAACGTGGAAAATTGAAAGTTATTTAGATGTTCTGCGAAGGAATTTGCTTTATTTCATACTAGCTGGAGTACCCGTACTTCATACGGTTACTATAATGCATATTGCTGTAATGCTTTGCTGTAACTTAAATAGTAAACTGTAACTTTAAAAGTAAGATACGAGGTGTGTAAATTAAGTAACCGGACTGATTTTTATTTATTTTTATTCGAATAGAATTACAATTCAATATTGTCTCCCTCAAAATAACTTCCTTGGGAAGCCGAACAGCGCTGGAAACGGTTCTTCCAATCCTCATAACAGTGCTGGAACTCGGATACTGGAATAACTTTCAGCTGGTCGGTTACAGACGTTTGAATGTTTTGGAGTGTCCCAAAATTATGTCCCTTGAGGTGATTTTTCAATCTTGGGAAGAGGAAAAAGTCACAAGGACTCAAGTAAAGCGAATAAGGAGGCTGAGGAGCCACAGGAATGTTTTTACTGGACAAAAACTCGTTTGTTGAAATTACTGTGTGACAAGGTGCATTGTCATCCCTAATTCATTGGTCAAAATCTAATGAACGGTAGTGTGAGTTAAATTCAACTCTTCCCCGATCATTCTGACTGTCAACCGACGATCTGAACACACAAGATCCCGGATTATGTCGACATTTTCATTGGTTCTTGAAGATGAAGGCCTTCCGCTGCGTGATTCATCTTCAGTGAAAAAGATTGAATTATTACAAGTTTTCAAGAGCACCCTATTTATATTTATCTAAAAAGTTCTCTAGGGCAACAAAACGGCGTAAAAATATATATACAAAATTCTAGAGAAATAGTATTTAAATTTTAGATACTGCTATTAATATTATTTTTGATTCAACCTGTGTTGATTTTTAAAGATAAACATTTTATATTTCATACTTTATATTTGTATTTTATGTGGACGTTTATGCGTTAGCCTGTCTGGACCGCAATTTCTCATACAATTCTATGGGCGAGTGACCGCACGGTCTCCGGTAACTTACCTGTCTACGATGGCCTGCACGAACCCGTGAGAAACATAACTTTCTATATGATTTGAAACTTACAAAAAATGTATAAATAATATATTTTAAATTATTTAAGAAAATTAGATTTTTACAATAGTATTTCATTAAAATTTATGGCGCACAGCAGTAGTGGCTATTAGTGTCTTAACCTTGCTTTCAGGCGGAATTCTATTTATATTACTAATATCTGTCACGAATTTGTTGGATATTCGCCTTTTTATGGTGTATTGTACCAGCGCCTTTCTATTGTGTATTGTACCAAAACTTGGATTTTCTGTTATCGATATATCTTATGCAAACTCTTTTCACTGGACGCCTGATCGTCTTTCTTTCCAGATTCATTACAATTATTCTTTCTTCCGACTTCGCAATTCAGATCTCTTATCACCTGTGCTATTTTATGATAATTTGCCTCTCATTTTCTGTGTAATTGGGCTTGGAGGACAGTTCTCAAATATCTGGTAACTTATTTAATATTAATAGTTAATCCAAAGATTGAACGTATTTTTGTTTCAAGATTTTCAAAAACTGTGAGGTGTAGACAAAAAAATTATTAATAATATATAGGTAGTTCTTCATAAAAATCATTTTTCTTAAAAATAAAACTCCATTCTAAAAACAAGATTATACTCTACCAAATATTAACTAGCTCTGAAAGCTAGACATTCTTCTTTAATGGCATCTATTTTATCTATTGATTTAACAACTTAAAAATGCGCACCTGAAAAGATTCTTCAACCATGAAATTCTTCTACAACCTACGTTTCTTTTGCCTCAGATTTTCCCCTGAATAAAAAGTTGTTGCTGTTCATAATTCGTTTCTCTCAATATATGGTCCAGATTAGGGGTCGACAACATATTAATTGCAAACCCGATCAGGCTCTTTGGTCATCCAAATATGGCTCTTGATATTTGCAAGAATGGCAAAATTTCCAAAGTTTCCACCACCGTTGTTTACCACAGTTTAATATAAATTAATTTTCTGTAAATTTGTAATCACACTGGCGTTGGTACACCGCGTATTTATTGCGTTATCAATTAATCTTATCATGGACGGTCTTATTCACCCTATTAAAGAACGCGCTTTCTTTGGGTTTACTAACATTGTATTCGAGTTGTATTTTTGTTTTTTCTGTGGCTTTTCTAACAGTACATATGTAGATTTTTTGCCTCTTGTTGAATCCTGTTTTACCGACTCCTGGCTTAGATACTTAAATTTTTTCTTCTTGATGGTGGAAAACAGTTCTCGAGGTTCATTTTAAACCCCATTTTTAACTCGATCTGTCTATGAGATCGTCAATAAATGGTAAATTCACATCTCGACGGGTTCTAATATGTCCTCACATATAGAGAAGAATAGAAAGTAATGATATTACTTTTCGCATGTGTAGTTGTAAACATTACATGCAAATTCGAAGTGAGTCTTCGGCTTGTCAAAAGTTGTTTTATTTTTCAAACGCCTATCTTGCCTTCTCTATAGGTACGTGTTCTATTTTTATTTATTATTATTATTTTTTTTATAGCCGCATTTGTATTGTGACACGCAATTTGCTTATCATTAAAAGTGAGGGCTTTTTTTAGACCAGTTAATTAGCACTTTTTTCCGAGTATTTTTCCGATTCCTACCCTTGGAAACAATTTCGTCTTCTGAGTCCCCCAAGAAAAAATATCGGGTGCGCGCCTGCCGGGTAATATATTTGTTTTGGAAATAAGTCTGTAACTGAATTTTATCGAAGGCTGAATTCGTTGAAGTTGGGAAGGGGGGGAGGGTAGACTGTATAGAACAGGTAGGCAAGACGAGAAAAATATGAAATAAAAAATATCATTGTTACTATGTTATAGTTCATTTAAATATAAATAATGAAAACAAGACAGTACGCGAGTAAGCGAGTTTTACTAGCTGTGTGTAATCGACTATATTCGCCAGCGAGTAGCTAGTAAACTCGCCCAGTGTAATGGAACCTTTAGATCTTTCAGTAATTTCCACAAATCATAAAATTAATCCACCCTAGTTTGTCCCTTTTAGTTTTCTCAGAAACAGGTACAGATTAAAAATTCTATTAGTCATTTTAAATTCAAATTCTTCAAAATTCACCCAAAACCCAAAAATAATTAAAAATCCATAAATTATCCTATTTCTCAATTCTCTAAGTCATAAATCCCTTAACTCAATCTACCTAATTACATTGGGTGTACGCCCAGTGATCTACCAGTGTTTCATAAAGCTCGGGGCTCTCTAGACAGGTACCCTCGTTAGGCTACCGTGGGGCCTACGGCGACCTGCCAGCACCGCCCTATTCACGGCTCTGCTAGGCCCCACGGCAAATATTTGTTTTAACTTCGGTTGGTTGATATATTGCACTGTATTTAAGTACTTAAGTAATATTAAGGATTTTTTATTTGAGGTTAGGATTGTTTGACGTTGATTATTGGTGTTGGTTTTTTATTTGGATTGTTATGTTGGTATTGGTTTAGCTATTTATCGTCTATAAAATACTGTTAGACAGGTACGAGGTGTGTAAATTAAGTAACCGGACTGTTATTAAAATTTTTACTTGCCCGACCTTAATATATATGGAGCAAGTATTGTAAGCGCGAAAATTTTCGATGTCGAGATTTTGACTGATTAGTCTAAAATAAAAGACTAAATTCGTAACTAGTAAACCAAACCTTGGACAAATATTTGTATAGAACTTAATTTGATGTATTTTTGAAGATTTTTTTTATGGGAGGGCAAGTCTAGTGGAGGTCTCCCTTCGCCACTGATTTTTTTATTAGAATAGAATTCCAATTCAATATTGTCTCCCTCAAAATAACTTCATTGGGAAGCCATACAGCGCTGGAGATGGTTCTTCCAATCCTCATAGCAGTGCTGGAATTCGGATACTGCAATAGCTTACAGCTGGTCGGTTACGGACGTTTGAATGTTTTTGAGTGTCCCAGGATGACGTCCCTTGAGGTTATTTATCAATCTTGGGAAGAGGAAAAAGTCATAAGGACGCAAGTCAGGCGAATAAGGAGGCTGAGGAGCCACAGGTACGTTTAACTGGCCAAAAACTCGTTTATTGAAATTGCTTTGTGTCAAGGCGCATTTTTCTCATTCCCAATTCATTGGTCAAAATCTGATGAACGTTAATGTGAGTCAAATTCAACTCTTCCCCGATCATTCTGACTGTTAACCGATGATCTGAACGCACAAGATCCCGGATTCTGTCGACATTTTCATCGGTTCTTGAAGATGAAGTCCTTCCGCTGTGTGATTCATCTTCAATCAACTCTCTTCTTTCTGAAAATACCTTAAACCACAAAAAAACCTGGGTCCTTGACAAAATACTCTCTCCGTAGGCCTACTGAAGTTTTGCAAAAGTTTCCCTTGCACTGTACCCAAGTCTGAAGCACAACCTGATAGCACACTGTTGCTCGAAATGTCACTCATTTTTAGAAAAAACTGTTTCACGAAAAAAATCACTACGGACAACAAAATTACTCTAGCGAGTTCAAACTTGTACTGTCCGGTTACTTAATTTACAGACCTCGTATGGCATGCCCCAGAAAAAGACTGATTTTTTTTTTTCACTTTGGTCTTCACCTAGAGTTAAAGTTATAGAATTGCGCACTACAGACCAATCTCGACCTACTCATGCCAAAGTACTATTACTGAGATATTAATTAAGACGTAGTCTTTGCTATGACTTGTTACGACAAGTAATGATGCTAGTAATGACTATCTAAGCGCCCTTCTAATGATGGGCCGCGTAGGTTGTATATTGTGTTTATTTTTGTATGGCATTTGCTCGTTGCTATCGGATCGATATGAACGATATTATGCAACTGACATTGCGCTGCTGTTTCAAAGACTACTGTTCCATACCGTTTTCAACATCCATGTATACTATATTTAACAGAAAAGAATAAATAAGAATTATTTGATTACATATTTAACTAAACATGTAACAATCAAAAGTTGTATTATACCTAACTACAGAAAAATATTTAACAAAAATAACCTTTATCTTCATTTTATTAAGTAATTTGTTTTATTAAATTAAAACAGAAAAACATTAGCAAAATTGTTAAAAACTGGATAAGAAATGTATTATTATTTAAGAAATTATAGTAAACTGGGAAATTTGCCCGCCTTTGACGGTCAGAATCTCTACATATATATTTATAATTCTTTATTTCACCCTAGGCCTTGCGGCGTTCAGGGTATTAGCCATTACAAATATAAATAAAATAAATAAAATAACCAAAGCAATCCAAATTACATAACGTACAATAACAAGTACAATTTAATTTACAATATATTACATTTTCTCCTTTCTTTCTTCTTGCTCCAGTGTCCCTCTCTTTCTTCCTATTCTCATTCTGGTTTCCCTCTCCGATCTCCTTCCTTCTTGCTTCCAGTTCTCTCGCCCATCTTTAATTTATTTTATTCCATTCTCTTCCCTTCCAACCGTTTCTTCGTCCCTCCTCCTATCTCCCTTCCTTCCTCCCCATTTCCAGGTTACCTCAGCCCCCCTTCCTTCCTTCCATTGCTCACCTTCTGCCTCCCACCGGGCCTCTTCCTTCCTTTACCCCTTCCTGTTATCCTTCCCCGATCTCAATCCTTCTTGCCTCTAATTCCTTCGCCCACCTCTCCCCCCTTCCATCTTCGTGCAACAGGTCTAATGTGCTCCCCGACCATACTGTCATCTCTCTACACCTCTTCGCGAGGTGCTCTATATCTTCTTCCTCCTCCCCGCACATCCTGCACATCTTATCCTCCTATTTCCTCCAGTATCTATTTCCTCTCTCTTCAGAATCTCTACATTGTGAGGGCAGGTGGTATTCGTTTTATCCACAAACTTTACCAACACAATGACTGCGAAATTTAAAACATTAAGAATCCACTTACTTAGATGCAACATTTTGAAAGCTAAAACGACTGGAAAATACATATTATAGTTCAGTCGCTCGTCATTTTGCGTCATAACTTCAATGACAAACTTAGTGGCGAAAAAAACAACTAAATCGATTTTTTTTGCATGTGAATTATAGACTAATATTGCTCTTTACTCTTTTATTTTACTAAAACATACCTTTTGAAGTCATATTTAGTTTGTGTTCGATAGTCATTTTGAAGATTTACAAATTTTAAAAGTGTTTATTTAATATAGGGACATTTGTATTGGTATCCGTGAATAAAACGATGTTTACATTTGTCATTTAATAATACGTCTGTTGTGTTTTGATACTCTTGTGTTCAAATATCTAACTTATAGTAATTTCTAAAAACCTTTTTTATTTAGTTTGTTGTTTATTTAGCAGTTTTGTGTTTAGTTATAAATTTTCTTATTTGATTTTGTGTGTACTGCATAGTTTTTAGGTTATATTCAACTTATTTTTATTTTATTTTCTTTGATCATATTTTTGGATCACATCAGTCCTTTGTAGGACTATTTTGCCCATTAAAATAGTTTATTTGTTTCTATTTTGTTCTTATTCTTATATTTTCATTTAATTTCGATACAAGTGACAGCGTACAAATATTACATTTGTTAAATAGACGAATGTAAACGTACTAAACCTGACGTCACATTTTTTTGTGACGTTTCAAGTGACCCAACTGCACGTCTAGAAAAATATTTTCTTTCTAATGCCGTACTGAGATCATATAAGCATGTAAATTACAATTATTCGACTCCAAGTTTATATAAAATTTAAAACTTTTAAACAGAAATATCTCAGAAACTTAGTTTCTTAAGATATCTCACTATTGTTTTAGAGCAGCGATATTTAGAAACAATTAAACGAAATTATTTATCACATTTATGACCAATAAATAACAAGAAAAGACCTATAAGATCAGCAAATTTTCAAAAATAAGTTATTAATAAAACTAAATTCTTAAATTCATCCTATAATTAAAAGATGAAAGTTGTACGACAATTTCAACAATTTTAAGATATTTTTATTTTTTTAAATTTGATATTAGCTTCATAGGTTTTTAAATGTGGCAAATTATCATGGTTAACTTTTACTAATGTTTCCAAAAATGCAAAATAAGGCAATACATTACATAATTATTTTTCTCCACGACCACTATAGAGTTCTAAAACCAATTTTGACTACAGAAAGTTAATATTCTAACACAAGAGTTGGAATGTTATTCTAAAGCACTTATCTTCTTATGCATTTCGCGTGTATTTCATTCCATCACTTGTTATGGAATAACTATTCCATACTTGTTGTCTCTTGTTTTTGTAGGGTTACATTAAGATACCTGTATGCAACGTTTACATTAAATAAATGCAACATAACTTCCTAACCTAAAATAGTGGTTGATGTGCGGTAAATTAAATTAAAATTAAACAAATAATAAATAAAAAGCTAGTTTAATTAATTGATTAATTTGTTATGTAATATAAATTATTTGTTAAGATAAAATGTTTGTTAAAATAATTGTTTGTTTTTTTGTGCTTGTGGTCGTGGAGAAAGTAGGGTCTTTGATTCGGTTGGAAGAGAAAATTCGATGCTCGTGATTCCTCACGCTCGCCTGCGGCTTGCGCTCGTAATGTTCCACTCGCATCGAATTTTCACATTCCAACCTTGTTACAGAATATACTATCAAATTAATAAACTATCTATAAGTTCTAAGAAATTGTTGTATCTATGACTGTTATATAAACTCTATTATTTTTAATTATTTAAGTAAGCGTAAAGTAGGTCTTTATGGGAAGAGTAAAAAAGTAAAATGTGTTGTAACGTATCATTATTTCACTCTTGCCATAAGCACAATTAAATACATTTTTGCGGTTCTAAACGCATCTTCCGTGGAAAAATGCATCGAACCGAATTTTATGTTCACGCAGATATTGCCGAAAAGCGGATATGATATTTTATCCGAATCCGATCCGCATCTGCACGATTTAAATGATAATTTACCCGCATCCGCAGATTTGCAGCGCTTTAGTCTTTAGACGCGGAAAAAAATTTCTTTCGCTTGTTACCATTACAAACCTTATGAGTTAATTCAGGGGAGCAAGAATCTCTAAGAATGTAGATTTCATTATTATTTTTCTATTTTTCGGGGTAAAAGTATTCACCCGGTATATAAATATTAACCGAGTAAAAATTTTCTATTAAATTAATCTTTAATTTCTGTACTTTTCTATATTTTTAAATTATATCCGCTCAATAAAATGTCGGTATATATTTTGCCAATAGATGTGGTGCGGGTACAATGGCTTCATTTTTAAAATATCCCCACAGCGTTGGATGACAGAAGCAGACGTTCGTCTATTGATCCTCTGCTAACACACCCCTGACTCGCGGCAGCTAACACGGCCACCGCGGTAACCCTGGATACCGGCCGCTTATCCTCCCGCCGGCTAGACCCCGCTTTACGGACACCACTGTACTATGACGGTATGCACACACATATATTTATAGAATGTATTGTTTATAAAAATAATTTCTAATGAAAATTATTGAACAATATAATTTTATAAATGTTTCAAACTCAATACGTGATAATGTTGCAACTATTACCTATAGAAAATACGATACGTGTCCTAGCTTTTAAAAACACTACAACTAATTTCTTGTGTGATACTTCAATTAATTTTTAAATTAGAAGGAGTGGTTTTAAAACGTCGCGTTAAAATTATTGGTTGCGTTTGGCTAGATCTAAACCCTTGTTTTTAATAGATGTGCTATGTATCCATAGCATAAAAATCACAGTATTTTCTTTCTTCTATTTATTAGAAATAGATTGTCAGAACAGTAATCCTGTTCTGTCTCATCCTTATAGATATGTTATAGTATAAGTTATGGAACTATTATAAACAAGGCTTAAGATATTTTTACATAGGAGAAAGTTTTAATAAGTGCTGTTAGAACCGAATAGGGCGGAACCGGAATCAGTTCCAAAAAAATAACCGGTTCCGAGTTTATCTGATTTCGAATACCCGTTCTAGAACCGGGTATTCGGAACGGGGTATCCTAAACCCGGCATCAGGAACTGGGTACCCAATAATTCCTAACCTGGTTTTACCCGAAACCCGTAACCGGCTTCCCGAAAAACTGGTTCCGGTTTTCAATACTATCTTTAACGTGTTAGTTAAGAGTTACTTGTTGACGTACGTTCTATGTTTATAGAATACTGTTTTAATTATATTTGATAGGTATTTTATTTCGTCTCAAACGTTTTGCATCTCTACAACTTTTTAATATTTTTAAGTTTTACTACCTTATTAGCCCGAATATAACGCGAACCTGAATTTAACTTGGCACCAAAATTTTTCATGAAGATATTTGGAAAATAAAGTTATCCAAAAATCGCATCGGATTACTTTGTCCTTTAATTTGATTTTCAACAAAACTCTTTCTATTTTTCTTTGGCATGTTTGAAGTTTTTGAGTTTACTTCTTTGTATAGTATTTCCAAAATGAAATGGCCACTGTGCCTTTCTTAATCCAAAAAATGACTGATAGTATAACCATTATACCTGCTAAGTTTATGGTTCTGTTAAAAATAGTTGCCAGGACCGTATAATTATTTAAAATAAACGTTCTTTCTTATATGCTATTTAGAATGAACTGTATATACTCACATGACATTCCTACACATTTTTATCAGGCTTAGAGGCTGGCTATATTTGAATTATAAATACAGGCATGTTTAAAAATCCATTTGTTTTAAAGTCTTTATAGTCTATATTAAATATTTCAAATTTGCACAAACAAAAATCATTCTTTTTTTACAACAAAAATAAATCCTAGTAACTTTGTATGGAAATTCTATTCCGTCTTCTTCCAATTTTGTTATTAAAAGATGCACAGTCGGCACTATATTTTTCGAATAAAAGTCGTATATTTTATTTATTATTGTATTAGACATAAAACTATCTATTTTCTTGAAAAATTATAAATCGGGTCGTTTTTGCTGCTGATTTTTGCCACGAACATTGATACGTTGAATTGTTTTATATGGAACACTAGTTAATTCCGCAGTTCTAAGTATAGGTTTGTCCTTACCTTCCGAAACTAACTTTTTTTAAACGTTCAGTATCAGAACTTTGCAATCTTCTGACAAATGACATTTTTCTTTAGTAGCCACGTCCACATTTTCGCATTCCACGTCAACGTCCATATTTTCGCACTCCTAATCACCTTGCACAGATCCACTATTTTCACTACAGAACCAGGTATAGAACCGATTGAGAACCGATAAAGAAATGTATATCTATTTCACACACTTTTATGTAAGATGTCAAGAACGTATGTCTGCTTCTTACTGTAACGTACGTTCATAGTTTTTGTCTTTTTTTGTTATATTATATTATGGTAACTTCAACGTATGTTATACACGCGCGCGCTTTAGACCTCTCACCACTAGATGGAAGACAGGCCTGCCAAATGAAACAAATTGTATTTCTTTCTCTATTTCTAGCTTTGTCTGTGAACAAATGATATGACTATTCAAAAATGGAAATTTTATTGCCATAGTTCTCTCGTATTGCACCATATGCTTTAAATAACCGTCATCTGTCAACTAAAGTCTCCTTTACTATATCATCTTTTCTAATTCTACTTTTGTTTTTGCTGGCAGTGTGACATCTGCGAATCTTGGGTTGTTAAGTTTTCTTTCATCGTTAGTGCAATAAAGAAGTTACTGAAACACAACAAAACATTTACATTTATTTTACCCTAATCCTAATACAGTTTTAAAAACTTTCAGACTAAAAACCAAGGCCAATTCAATATTTATATAAAATTAATCAATCGTATTTTGAAACGAGGCGTAAATATTGTGGGTTCTATGCCGACAAGAGACCACTCATACAACAAAGAGTGTATTTTTACCGTATTTTCAATTCAGAACACTGAATAAACACTTATAAAAGTGTACGAGGTGTGCAACTACAAACATAAGTACAGATTATAGTAGCCTGCTACATTCACAGTTCAGGTAAAATTTCTCTTTTATTTTCAGAATTGTTACAGGGACAACTTAAGGAGATTTTAAGTAGTAAATTCATGAGGGATTATTTTTGGTGATAAATATTTGTTTGGTGTTATTTATTTAAGAATTTGTTGAAGTATATTTCTTGAATGGGTGATTAGGTACTTGACATTTCTTTTCCGGATTTAAGATAAGTAAGGTTTCCTGTCTTAATATTACAGTAATGTTTACCAACTAAATACTTAACTAATAAGCGAGACAAATAGTTATTTATTCTTATTCGGATAAGCTAGATTATTTCCCTAATGTATTAGCTACCAATGATATTTCGTCAAATTTCAACCAATGACAACAGTTTTACACTAAATAACGCGGGGTAGCTTATGCTAAAATTTAACACCGATTAAACTACATTTAGCTTTTAAATGCGTATATTGTTTGCAAATATCTCAACTTTATAGTGCGCATTGAGAAACCACTGTGGTAGACAGTCAGATCAATTTTGTAAAAAATTACTGTGTAGTAACGTTACTACAAGATAAAATATTATAAAAAGTATAATGACTTTCATTCATGATAGTAACTGACCTTGTTCATAGGGACAAATTTAGTTACAATTATCGTAGTAACTGAGTTACCGAATTGGTCTGTATGACAGTTACAGGGAACAATTAAAGGAACAAGTATATTTTGTATACTTGTCACATTTTAATACTTTTTTATTAGTTAGGTCTATAAACTTAAATAGCACCACCCATCACAGTCGAATCTCAAAACTGATCGAAACGTTGTTGCTTGCTTTATGTGAGAATTGCTCTGAACGATCATTATGTTTACTTGTCTCTTGGGCAAAGCTCCTCCATCCCGTGCCCATTTGTCTTTTCCAAACTCATGCTATTTCCAGTAGCACATATTAATCGCTTTCCAGTTAGGTGTGAAAAACTCCGAACTACTCTGAACTGTTCTATTCCGAACTTTTCTGAAATTATTACGCTTGGACACCGTTTAGTACAGAAAGGTGCTATTTGAATGATATTTGAATTTTACCGTTTACCTCCACTCCAATCGAATCCGTTCTAAAATTTAGGTAAGTGTTTCAGGGGAAGAGGGAGGGTAGTTCTAGCGTAGATTGGGAGTGTGGAGTACTTTAACTTGGAACACTGATGAACTGTTCGGAGTAACTCCGAGTTACTCTTTACTTTACAACAACCTGGAAAGCGCCTATTGTTAACAATAACAGCGCCTCACATATAAAAAAAAGTCGGATTGCTGATAAGTGACTGTTCGTTGCTACAAGTATCGATATTCAATACTATATGCTTTCTCTGTCTATATCATTATAATTATTTGCATACTCATAGTAACGTATAGTGACCCAAGTTGACAACTAACCGGCGTCAACTAGCCAGCACTTGTAGGCGCTGGAAACATTTTTTTTACGTGTACGTGTCTAAAGATCTGGCCGATTAAGCTGTACAGTTTAAATACGATCCCAGTGAATATGGCTTGACTGACAACCCTATCTTGATCTATCTTGATCACCTAACTTGATCTATTAAGGTGTTTTCATGCATCTTGTGTACCAATAGACTTGTAGAATGATTTGTACCTCAAAGAACAGCAGTCAGAAAACATTATGAAGCAAAAAAATACCTACTACATAAGAAAGTTATTAATTATTAAATATTAAACAGTTTCAAACGCCGCTCTTTAGTGACTTAGGTAGCCACAGGAATGTGTTAAAGTAATATGTGCGTCAATGATACCAATTATTTTTCCAATTTCGTTAATTTTTAAAACAGATGATCAAAATGATATAAACAGCACACTTTATGTTTGACAATATTAGCAAGGCAATAAATGCATACACTCGAAAGTGAGATAATAAACGTACATCGAATACTAATTAGCAGAACATCCACTAGCGGCGGCTACGTCACAATGACGTAAATTTTAAAATGTTACAGTATTTATAATTATTGTTTGCAGAGTTCATAACGAACTTTACAGAATTAAATATACCAAAGCGCATATAAACTGTTTAATATTCATAAAAAAATAATTATAAAAAATAAAAATAAATTCTGTATGTATATTAGTGTTAGATCTTCGGTTATTGATCAGTTCATCTATGTTTCAATTTATAATTTGATTTTTTTAAATATCAGCATACACATATTGTGTATCCATTTAATTATAGATTCCGTCCCACTTTTTGGGTGGTAGCAATTCTGCTCCAGACCCGGGTCCCGCAATGGTTAAGGACGGCCCTGGCTACTGCCCTGTGTTACTGAATGGTACAATTCATTAATTCGAAGCAAAGCTTTTTTTAATGATCGTTCTATTTTGAATTGTATTTACGGAAAACAAACAATCAAACAATTATGATTTAATTAAACCCATTATGAACCTTAAAACACTTTAATTGAAATCGAATCCAAACCCTTTACGTATTACTTTTAGTAAATTATTCACACATCACAAGTTTCTAATAAAGTGACATCGTTTACTTAAAAACGACATCTATTAACAAACAGACGTTCTTCCCTTTAAAACGACAATCGTTTCATCTCCCTCCAAACAAATGAAAACCCTAGCAAGCCTGTCTAATTATCGCTCAGATTCTGTTGGCAAACCTGACACCATAACAGTGATAAACTCCCCTAAACAACGTTCACTGAATTTACGAACTAACGTAAGCCAGGAAGTTTAGTTGATTCGCGGATATCGTTCTTATGGATAGTGTATTTAAGGACTTGTTGAGTTGTTGGGGTTGTAGAGACGCGTCCCGACGCGAGGGTTACGGATTATGGAGGGTGATGTGTGTACGCCCATATGTCTGTGTTTCTGTTTGCTATATAATGGCTGTATTAAGGTCACGTGAATTATTATATTATATATTTATTCGTTAAAGAGTTTACTGGTTAGTATACGTCATAATATTTCATTTAATTTTATTAATGACGTAATATATTGGTCTAATCAAATTATTTTTATATTTTATTTTCCACTTTGCTGTTATTTGTTCCTTCTGTTATTCAACCTGTTTTAAGGTTGAATTATAATATTAATAGTAGAATTTATAATTTCAATAATATATATCCAGAATTTTGAATATATATTTTTGCGCAGTTTTGTTGCCCTAGAGAACATTTTAGAGAAATAGAAACAGGAACCTACTCGAGAAGATTGAGTGCGCCTGAAAAGTTGTAAGAATCTTTTATTTTTCTGAGCTTGTTGGGTACTGTAGTCCAGCGTTTCTAAACCGGGGCGCGGCCCTCTGGGGGGCCGTGAAGGTTTCGTCGGGGGGCCGCGTAGTCATACAAGATCGAAACATGAAAATATAATAAAAATGCACTCAATCTCGCAAGATATAAATTTTATCCATATTTATAAATATCTTACATTTATATTCATAAAAATATGCCTTTCATAACATAAATAAAATAAATATTTTATTTATTTTTATACATAATTTTCTTATTTTGACAACTAATTTAAACTGCAGGCTATTTCAAACGTTTAAGTTGTCACTAGCTAACTTTATAATGAGTAAATGGGCTTTTACTAAACAAAATGATCAAAAGTTTCATTCAATTGATAAAAATTACTAGATTTGAAAATATAGTTCCTCTTTAACCAGATAAACAGACTATAAGTAGACTTTATCAAGGTAAAATAAATTGTATGTGTCGGTTGATGAGATTCTCTGACAATGGTTCGCGTTGGAGGTACTTTAAGTATTTTCAAGTTGTACTTTGAAGTAGGTACGAGTTGAAAGTGCAATATTTTTTATTATATATTTTTTAATTGCTCTCCGAGCTACAGATAACTCAAGAGTAAGGATAGGAATCTGTTTAAATTAAAATGGAAGGCACTTTGAACACTTGTAAATAAAAATACTTTACTTTCAAGTCGTTATAGGGAATATAATCGTCATTTAAAAATATCACAGTTTTTTGTCCACCGCAAAAAAATTTTTAAGTAAAAGTTGTTGAAAAGCTCTATCCAAAGATATCCAATATGACATACGTTCCCATTTAAAAATACGAAATTGACCTTGATATCTTGTACTTCCGGTTTTTTCCGGAAAATTTTAATACTACCATTCAATTTTGTGGATAAATTTTAGTTAACATTTTTTCCCAACTTGCTCTCACGTCGCTTTTTCGAAAAAAATCGTGTTCCCATTATTTTGATACACCATAGTATAGGGGGGCCGCAGACAATATTTATATAATTTCGGGGGGTCCCAGGCCAGAAAAGGTTCAGAAACACTGCTGTAGACAACCTGTAATGAAAGAAACTGATAAATAGTTACTGAGTATCTGAGATTTTTGATCTAGTCACTGAGTTCGCGGTAGAGAAAAGGAATATTAACAAACAAGTCTTTAAGCTTTCAGATCACGATATTTATATTGTTTTCTGGAAGGTTCTATTTAAGCTAATATATTTTTACTAATTGGTACTGGTTCATAGTTGATTTTGCGAAAGATTAATTTTGTGCCCAAATTTCTCTATTCACAGATTATGAATTAGGTGAAGACATCCAGGAGTTCGGTGGAACGAGTTTGGTAGAACTCTGTATAGTTAGAGAGTTTGGTGAAACTCTAGATATTATTAAAACTTGCTAATGCCGCGAGGACGTGGTAGGAGCAGGACGGCCGTGTTAGGATAATAAGTTGTTTTATTTTGCAGTTAAAGTTAGATGATGCCGCGAGAGCGCGGCAAGATTAGGACGGCCGTGTTAAGATCAGGACTAGTTGTTGGTCGTCTCTTGTATTATGTAGAATAACTATAGCAACTATAACATGATGACATATACCTATGTGACAGATTCTAAATAGACGTTCTAATAAATGCTCGTTTGTACTTGAATCTGTGTGTTATAATTGATATTATTACAAACGCTAGAAAGCGTTTATCGTGCATAACAACCGGAGCAATATAAATCCATAACGCCCTCTCATTATGCCCTCAACAAATATTAGTCTCATTTACGGCCGGTACCTTATTTTTTGATTGCCATAGTCTAAAGATTTCGTATTCTCTTTCATATTTTTGCTTATATTTAATTGGTAATAAATTTTCTGTTGCTTTTTGTGCATTTTCTCGATATATTCGGGTAATTCTTGCATATTCATTATGATTGTAAAATTAATTTTGACAATTAAATAAAATTATTTGTTTTTTGTCTATTAACTATTTATGCACCAAGGGTGTTACTAAGATGATTACGACCGGAGAGTGACAGTAATACAGTCCGAGGACCTCTGGCCCGAGGGGTGGATGTCGTTCGATGGGCGTAATCATCCAGTAACCCCAATGGTGCATACAAGATTTTATTTTTCACTTCAACTAAAATCAAATAAAATCTTGTATGCATTGGCGTTACTGGATGATTACGCCCATCTAGCGACATCCATCCCTCTGGCCAGAGGCCTTCAGGGTGTATTTTTAATTGCTATTCCAGTTTTGTTTTTTGTTGAAAGTTTGTATAGCGTCTCTTAATTTCTAAAGTAGTCATACAAGTTACTCATAGAAATCCGATCTTCCGTGCTTAACTGAACACCCTTTATTTAAATATATGGATGTAGAATTAAACGAGAATGTCAGAATTTGTATACAATGGAAATAGTAAACATTTTTGTATATATTAAATGTACTAAAAACGTCAGGAAGGTGCTATACATTTTGTAAATGATTAATTTTGGAATTTTAATGTTTCTACTCACGCTATTTCGTAATCTACACCTTAAAATATTATTTATAGAAAAATGTTATTACATATTACAAGAAATAAATATTCTTATGAAATTCAAGAAGAACAATCGTATCTTTTCTACAGACGCATCAAAATTTTCAAATAAAACCAGAGCAACAATAATACATGGGTACGAAAAGTATGTATATCACCTACCAGAAAAAATAAGTATTCTCTCAGCAGAAGCCTTCAGCATTAAAAAAACATTGGATATAATCAAAGAGGGAAATATTATATCCGATTATATAATATGTACCGATTCACGCAGTTTCCTGGAAAATCTGTAAGATCTTTTCAATAAAAACATGCAGATAAAAGAAATAGAAGAAATTCTGCACAATATAAAACAAGAGATGGGAAAAAATAAAATTTATCTGGATACCGTCTCATTCAGGAATACAAGAAAATGAAGAAGCCGACAGAGCAGCCAAACAAGCCACAGAAGAGTAGAATCTAGCAAACAAGAAAATTTTTCCGGAAGACCTAAAAAGCCACGTACAAAGAATAGTAGAACAAGCGTTACAAGAAGAGTGGAGAAACAATACCCAAAATCTCTTGTGGAACATAAAAGAAGAAACAAGAAGACTGACAACACAAGAAATTAGAAGACAACAAATAGAACTTACTAGGCTTAGAATAGGACACACAAATCTAACTGACAAACATATACTAGAAAAAACCGAACCTGCAAAATGTAACATATATAACACCCAGTTAAACGTACAACATATCATAATCGATTGCCAAAAATACATCACACACCCCAGAACGCACAACATTCCAAATAATTTAAAAAGCACAATCAGACCAATTCTGTAATACCCTTTTCACACTAGAACTTTAAGACGAGTGAACGAAGTTCACTGATGTTTAACATCGGTATGCTTTCACACTTGATGTTTAAATCTCCGGTGCTGTCATCAGCTACAGTAATTTTGTCCTTAAGTTACCGTCATGAAATTACCAGTTTTGAACTGTCTGCGCAGACGCACATTTTGAATTATTATAAACAAATATGGATATTTCATTTCATTCTACAATAAAGACACTACAATAAAGAATATATTACACCTGTATTAACATGTAAGTCGATACATTTTATCTCAATTATTGTAGCTCTGTATTTTATTAAACACATTATTAAAATAAATAATTTTATTATAACAATAAGTATAAACTTCTTATAACGTCGATATAATACAGTATTCTTGTTTATGATAATATAAAATATCGACAGCACAAATTCAAAGAGTATTTTTTTATATTAGAAATTAAGTTGGCAATGCGGACGATGTTTAAGACGCAGATCTCTGTCTTAAACATTAACGTTTAAAGATACATTCACTTTAACATCCGATCTTAAAGTTCTAGTGTGAAAAGGGTATTACTCTGTTACTATAATAATTGTAACTAAACTTGTCTCTATGAGCAAGGTCAGTTACTATCATGAATGAAAGGCATTATACTTTTTATAACATTTTATCTTGTAGTAACGTTACTACACAGTAATTTTTTACATAATTGATCTGATTGTCAGACAATCACACACACCGTACAAATCTCATCCATTACCTAACCGACACAGAGCTAATAAACAATATATAATATCACAATTAATTTTACATATATATTATACATACTGTACGATATTCGATTTTATTTATTTTTGTAAAAATGCAAAAGTTATTCGATTTCAATGACCAAACACAAACTAAATGACGCAGCTGGTTTAAAATGTTACAGTAGTCATTTGAAGGTTAGGATTTACGAAAAACAACATTGTTTTTATACTAGTGGCGCCATCTCTTGCCTAGGCCGATTACTTTTCAACCGCCCGTATTACTGTCAGATCAATTCTGTAAAAATTTACTGTGTAGTAACCCAGCAAACATTGAACTAACGGCCGAACGCCGGCAAACTGCTTTTACGCTGGTACATTGCTGGCACCAGAAGTAAGTGCAACGCCAGTATTAATAATGTACTTCACATTTGTATTTCGCACTCTGCCTATACGAAGTACTTTACCAGCATTTTATAAGCATTCCTTATTTGTATTAATCCAAGGTTATTTCTAGCGGGCCAGTGCTTATGTTTATAACTTTTTTTGAATGTAATAATTTGAAAAGTCTGACCGTTCTTAGTCATAAAACACCCTAATGGCGTGGCCTTCGAGGGTCGGTACAAGTGATATTCTGTTAGTATAAGTTCGGACGTGTTGGTGAATAGTTTTTAAAGATGTGTATTTGAATAGTTATTGATTGTGACCATTATACAGTTTTTTATTGTGATTTGTGTGTGTTTTGTTAGATTTAAGGACGTAGTTTACACAAACTATTTCATATTAAATTGTTTAATTTTTAGTTTAGTTCAATCATAGTTTTTTCATGTAATAAAATTTTCAATTATTAATAAATCTGATACAAGATTATAAATATGTCATTTAAAAAATATAATTTGTCATATTTCATTTTGAATAGTGACATCTTAAATATTTTGTAAATATAATACTAACCTAAAATAATACAAACTTAATCCAAAACTGTAAAGCTTTTTTTACAATATAACCAAGTTTCTAAAAGTCAGTAATACACTATAAAAATCACCAAAATAACCAGATCTAGTTTGTTCTTACAAAAGTGAACAGCTTATAGCATTAATGCTTATAAAATTTGTTTATTGAATTTATTTTAACAAGTATGATTTCTTTAGGTTGGCACTCTTCAAGTCAGGGGGAAAAGATGTGGTAGATAATACAAGACGAATATTGGCGAAAATTATTAGTCACCCCTTATCTTTAGGATGAAATTGGTTTGACCGAAATGGCAGAAAACCATTTTCTTAAAATTCTTCATTAAATTAATAAATTAAAGAAACTAATTCCTGTTATTCCTGAAATTATATTTATTTAATATTTATAAATAAATCAATAAATTATAACTGTTAATTCAATTTACAATCGGCTAGTTTTACCATCGTTGAATAAATTTATTTAACAACTTAAGTTAACAATATCGCATCATTCTATTGACAGCAATGTTAATTTCTTCATTAATAGTTTAAAACCGATGCGATATTGTCAACTTTACTTGTTAAATAAATTTATTCAACGATGGTGAAAATGGCCAAATGAGTATTTATTTTGCACCTAACCATTAATTTATTTTAATACTGGGTAAGTACACATATATTACATTTGAAACACTAGAGAGTGGGTATAATATAAGCACTAGTCTGTCAGAAATAAATCTTGCAACTAATGCGATTATTTTGCACTTTACCGTTGCTGGGCCAGCTAACGGCCACGGGGACACCGGGGTACTGGCCCAGTGCAAAATGCCAGCACTGGACCAATGCGAAATGCCAGCACTGGCCCAGTGCGAAATGCCAGCACTGGCCCATTACTTTCAATGCACTTTACCGTTGCTGGGCCAGCAACTGATACATCAATGGACCAGCTAAGGGCCACGGGACACCGGGGTACTGGCCCAGTACGAAATGCCAGCACTGGCCCATTACTTTCAATGCCGGCGAGTATGTGCTTTACCAGTACTGGTCCGGATAAAAATGTTTGCTGGGAACGTTACTACAAGATAAAATATTATAAAAAGTATAAGGACTTTCATTCATGATAGTAACTGACCTTGCTCATAGTGACAAATTTAGTTACTATGATCATAGTAACTGAGTTACAGAATTGGTCTGTGTATCTCATAGATTTCCGAGAAAAAAGTAAATGGTGCCCGTCGAACGACCTGAACTCATGGTTATGCTATTGGGTAGAAAATGGTTGGGAACCATTGGTCTATCCTTATTACCCGCATTATCATTTTTGGCAAGCAAACGGTTACACATCGCCCGAAGATTTGTTAGAGGCAGCAAAAACCTTTTAAATTTCGTTAGCAGGGGCATTTGTTAGTCGAGCTATTACTGTATTTATATATTTGTATTAATCTCTAATCAAAGGGACTTAGTATACATGGCTATATGCACATATACATGTTTTTGTTCCTCAAAGACTTCCTTCAAACTATCATTACCAACTATTAAAGTATTCCCCTATTCCCAAATCCCTTGGTTGTTGAATTCGCAACAGTTCTCACCAGAATATAAACATGGTATTACCAACTACTTAACTTCACTTGTAACTAACTTTTGGCACTGTGCATTCACCCCAAGTTTTCAAAACCGTACCGCAAACATACTCGCTATAACAATTGGTAATTTTCAATGGTTTACCCAAAGAACTTTCCTACTCGAGGTTCATAATGCCCGTATTATAAATAGTTAACATGCGGAAGAGACGGACCGGACCTCTCTATGAATGTACATTGATGTTTGCTTGTTTCACAAAACACTGTGGTTCAAATGTTTTTCAAGGGTGGAATATACTGGAATTCAATACTCATTCTTGAATGTGCATATTGTTATATTGTTACTTTTTAGCTACTATTTGCCTACGTTCACATGGAAACAAAATAAGTTGTAGCCATTCCAGTTAATATAATGTCAATAATTCAACAAGTAAAGCAAGATTTTGATATTTATAAATAAAGGCCAATTTTGACATTCATATTAACCTCATTTTTTTGAATTAATTTTTTTAAATATTTTTAAATTGCACAACAGCGTTCAGATTTGTCCGATTTACCAGTTAGTATAAATTAATCAGAAATTAGGATACAGAACCTCAATTTCTGCATGAGATTATTCAAATCGTGATTTTCAAAAATACTTTACTCTCTCCATGGTCAGTGTCTCAGTCTATTTGTAGATTTTAAAATTATAGCCTAAGTTATAAATACAATAATTTAGCGCATACATCTCTCCATAATCACAAAAAATTCAAAACAAAACTGATAAAATTAAGGTTTTTTCAAGGCTCGCGATTGGATCAAGTTAGTGGTTTTAAGTTGAATATATGCGATATAGATACATAAAATCGTGAAATCGTAAGGACGACAATACGTGGGTTACCTTTTATGCTTTTACAAACGACCACTAGATGGCAATATTGAAATGTGTATACTATATTCGCACAATTTGACATTTGTTATTGTGAAATCAATGGCAGGTTATAAATTGACCGAGTAGCTTGTTGTTAGTGAGCGTTAAAAAAAACAAGTTTGTAAAAAAATGGATATTACTCATGATGGTTTTCGTTGAATATTTTTTTAGGATTTTAGTAAAGACCTAACTCAACAACAATGCATAGCTTCGCTTTGTTCAACTTTTGATAATAAAGCACTATCAGAAAAGACTGTTTACTATTGGTTTGCAGAATTTCGTCGTGGTCGTGCGTCCGTCAGTGATGAATCTCGTGAAGGACGACCAAAATCGATTGTGATTCAAAAAAACATCGATGCTGTGCGCAAAATGATTGAAGAAGATCGGCATGTGACTTACTGTGAGATAAAGGCATCCTTTGGCATATCGCAGACTGCAATACAATCGATTTTGCATGAACATTTAGCTGTGAAAAAGATCGGTTCCCGATGGATTCCGCATAATTTGACTGAAGCTCTAAAAAAGGCTCGTGTTGATTGGTGTAAGAGAATGCTAAAAAAAATTCAACCTAGGCACTGCAAAATCTGTATACAACATCATTACAGGTGACGAAACTTGGATTTATTCGTAGAGTAGGAAACTAAGCAAAAATCCACTGTTTGGGTCTTCCAAGATGAACCAAGTTGTCCATTCACGAAACACTTCCAAGAAAATGATCGGTTGTTTTTTTGGTTGTATTGGACATGTCGAAACCATTCCTTTGGAGGATCGGAGAACAGTTCATGCGGAATCATGTTGTATACCATTGTATACAACAATTTGTTTGCCAGAAGTCATCATCAGAACCAGGAAAAACAATCAAAAACGTCACATCATTCTCCATCATGACAATGCAAGCTCCCACACAGCACGTCAAACAATAGATTATTTGTAGGAGAAAAACATGAAATTAATGTCTCATTGCCCGTATTCACCTGATTTATCCCTTAAAGATTTTTTTTTGTTCCCCAATGTCAAACAAAAAATGGGTGGACATCGATTTTTATCACCTCAAGAAGCTGTTGAAGACTTCAAAAACCATGTTTTTGAGATACCAACTTAAGAGTGGAAAAACTGTTTTGAGAATTGGTTTAAACGCATGCAAAAGTGTATAAATCTTAAAGGTGAATATTTTGAAAAGCAATAAAATAGTTTGTTCAAAAAAAAAAAAAAAAGTTTCCTTCTTAGTTTTTGTAAAAACTTAAAACGTAGACCCTGTTTATGTGTCTGTATGTCTGTTCGGTAAAAATTTTAACATTGATCGAAAGCTTTTATAATTTTTTGACCCACATACAGGAAAACTATGGAGAGTTCAAAAAACACATCGCGGGAAAAATATAAATAAATATGTATTTAACGAAAATATAAATATTATTTTAAAATTTTAAGTGGGGTCCCTTATGAAGTCCCTTAATGCATAGATAAAGCAATAAATTTTTTATTTTTGAAAAATGTAAATTTTTAATGGTATTCTAGGTCAGTTGTGTAGGGTGACCATTTTCTTGGAGAAGGCAATGCGGGACGGAGCAAAAAAAAGGTCGTCACTTCCGAAATATAAGTGAAGAGCAAACAAAAAAAAGGTCCTCACCTCTCAAATATAAGTAAAGAGCAAAAAAAAGGTCTTCACCTCCCAAATATCAGCGTCAAAATTACAGTACCAAGTACAGAGCGAAATTCGGCCCTGGGGACACCAAATCCAAATGCGGGACGTCCCGCGAAATGTGGGACGAATGGTCAGCCTACAGTTGTGTTACCACCCTATTTTCCAGAGGGGTTATTCTAAAAATTTGAAAAAGTTCTTAATAATATATACTGGCGTGAACTAGAATTTTTGATCAGATTAATTTTTCGAAAAATACCGAAAAAAAGTGTCGAAAAAAAAATTTTTTTTTGGTATACTATTTATTTTGCAGTATCAAAAGAAAGCTCTTAAGACTTAGATTAAGGAACAAAAAGTAGCTTTTTTTTAATCTCTTTATTTTAACACAGTGTTTGCCTAAAATGTGCTAAAAGCTCTTGATCTGAATATTTACAGGGTGATTTGATTAAAAATAGTGAACTTTTCACTTTTTTTAAATGAAAATTTTAACCAAACTGAGAATTATCTTTTGCACGTATAAATTTTTTGCTGTGTTCGTGTAGTATGCTCTAAAAACAAGAAAACTGTTTTTTTTTTTTTTTTTTTAATTTATTATTTGGCCTAAGTTGCTGAGACTATAAGAAAACTGTTATATAATATAAGAAATAGACCACTTTTAGTATTTTGACAAATTCAACCAAGTGATAGATTTTGAAACAGTGTTCCATTGTGACAAAATTGTATAAGAAATCCTTTATTTGATATTAAAATATACACAGCATGAAGTCAGTGACTCGGTCAATGAAATGTCATGTTGAGAACCGTTTAATTTAACATCTAAAATAAGTCACACATCATTAGAGCATGTGCTGTCCTTACATATTGAACCCAGCCAACTCTTGTAATAACATTGGTTTAGTGTTGGGTTACTTGAGGCCGGGCTTTGAGTGACGGCCTGTCTCCTGGACTGACGTCTCCAAACACACGTCTGTGTTAAAGGCGTCCCTCCCTCTTGCCTCCCTCAAAACCAGCCGTCAAGACGCCCGGGAACGGAAGGTCGATATGAAAGCGCACAAGCAACATGTACTTCGAAAACTCGTTTGGGATACTGTAGAAATAACTTAAAAGAAAAATAATGCATATGTATTTCTATAACAATTTTAAGGTATCGTATTCGGATGAGTTTCAATTATTCCGCTTGTACTAATTTATTACCCGTAGTACCAGTATTTCGTACGGTTTTTGCAATGTACCTTTTTGCTGTAAAGTAAATTATAAGTGAGATATTTCAAATTCAAGTAAAACAAAATATAATCGTATCTTTATTTTAAACCACTGTTTTGTATATATTTTTGATGTTAAGTAAATAATAAGTAAAATACTTCGGTCATAGGTAGCTCACCAAATATATATATTTTATTAAAAATTGAATTGAATAGAGACAGTGGCGGCGTTAGCTCTTAAAATCTGGAGGGGCCAAGAAATATTTGAGGAAAATCTGGGGGGGAGGCAGGAAATATTTGAGGAGGGTATCATCTTTTATCGTTATTAATGGACAGTGAAAATGCAAGTGATGACCTAAAAAAAAATTTATGTGAAATGTGAATTTTCATACGTTTCAAAGTTTTGTAGATGTTTAATAAGTGTTAGAAGCCAACATAATACTGGATGTGTACGAATATTTGTTCTATTAACAATGTGTTGGTGTGGTGTTCAAAACTCGGTCCTCAGCTGTTAAAATTTTTATATTATATTTTTAATTTCATAAAAAGACACACACTATCTTAGCCATAAATACAAAAAGATCCATAACATTATTAGCCATAATTTAGCCATGAATTAAAAAAATAATACATTTTGTCAAAAACGCTGCAATATTTTTCAAAAACGCAATCGGATTAAAAAGTCCTCTCGTATGTTTGGGTACCTCTTTGGGTAAAAGACGCCGGGATAAAAACTTTTTTAGTAAACGTAAAAAAAATCGAATTTAAAAAAATTTTCGGCATTAAAACTTTTTTTTTTCGGCAAATTCATAACATTATTAGCCAATATTTAGCCATAATAAAATAATTTAAAAATGTTTTAAAATTTAAAATGTTGTCAAAAACACAAAAGATGTAAAATTTTTCAATATCGCAATCTGATAAAAAATTCCTCTCGTACGTTTCCGACTCAGATCAATGTACATTACCAAAATTTTTTCAGATTTTTAGTTTAACCCCTTTGGGTAAAAGGGTGCGGGATAAGAACTTTTTAGCACATTTTTGACTAAAATCGTATTAAAAAAAAAACGAATTTGTAAAAACTACTTTTTGTTCCATAATACTTCGTCCTAACAACTTTTCTTTTGATACCACACAATAAATTTTTTTACCACAAAAAAAAATCGACTATTTTCGAAAAACTTATCTGATTAAAAATTCCTGTTGAACTAGTCCGATTCCTATCAATGTTCATCATGGAGATTTTTAGATCCACCCCTCTGAGATATAGGGTGGGGGACAAAAGATTTTTGGCAAATATTCCATAAAAAAATGATTTTTCAAAAATAAAAATTTGCTTGTTGATCCACGCATTCAGAGGTTCCATTTGGTATTCCAATCAAAATTTAAAAAAAAATATTTATTGTTTATTAAATATATAATTGTTTATATTTATCTCGCGATATGTTTTTTTGAACTCTCAGTCTTTTTCCTATAAGTGGGTCAAAGAAGTGTATAAGCTTACCAAATTTCAACTTTCTGTGTTAAGCCGTTTGGCTACAATTTCTACCGTACAGACAGACAGACACATGAGTGACGTTATAAAGGCTTTTTGGTGGTCATACCTACAAAACCCTAATAAGGTCCTCACTTCTAAAATACAAGTGATGACACTAATAAAACAAAACTAATAAGAGGCGGAAAAAACAAAACGAAAAAAAAAACAGATATAGCCTCCAATTTTATAAATATAGATAGACAGAAGTTGTCGAAAATTATATAGGCCTTTACTTTGGAGTTTAATTGCTTATTGAAGACGCTGAATAGTCTCTTGGTCTCAGAGGTGTACAATCGTAGCATTTAACGCAAATTATAAACAACCGGGTTTTCAAAAAAAATGTCATTATAAGTGTCGATTATAAGTGTCAAATATAAGTGTCGATTCCACTTATATTTTCCAACTAGTATCGTGTTCATACTAAACTATATTAAGGCGGCAAGGCATTCGGTATTCGGCGAGTTCCGAGCGAGTGTTCGCCATACCCATAAAATACAGTAAACTTTATTTGAATTTTCTGATATTTGAAATGTTCATTTGACAATTTGAAATTTTCGAATTTTCCGGACGGTTCTTTTATCAAGTCTGCTAATAAGTTTGCGCTACTGTACCTATAACAAAAAACAGTTTTTATTTAAACTTAATTCTGTTATTAACTAAATAGATAAATTAACAATATTATTTATAAATATTATTTTTTATGTAAAAAGTAAAGTTAAAAAAAATGGACAAAACTATTCTGTTTATTTATTTCAAACCCCAATATTTATGCATTGAAAAGCTAAAATTAAGTCAAAAAAGGTAGTTTAAAAGAAAAAATTACTTTTAACAAAATAATGCTTACGTTTTTCTACTTTGGTTAAGTGACACCATCTTCTTATCGGCTTTTTATTTCTTTTTTTTTATTTAATAACTTATTGCCACAAAACATCATAAAAATAGTCGAATTTATAACGAGTTCCGGGTCGCTATCCATTGAATTGTTTATATATTCGTTGTACCCAGAGTGATTCGATGCTCGGCAAAGTGTGCATATCTATTTCAAGGTGCTCGCCATTTGGCTCGATGAACACTACGCCGAGCACCTCGGCTATTCGGTATTTGGCGAATTCTGCATTCTGGCGCCGTCTTTAAGTGTTACATGGAAAAACATTTTGCTATATCTTCTTAAACATCGAATCGCCGAATCGAAAATTTTAACTACTAGCTTTATTACGTCTTCTTTCGCACTATATCGACTTTTCGACGTTGTCCTCAAAACGTAGATTTTTGAGAAAAATGTAGATTTTGTAAAAATTCTTCTCCATAATAGAATAGTATAGTAAGCATCACATGATAGGATACCTAATTTCCTATTTTTTATTCACTGTTTTTTCACAACCTTAAGTTTTTCAACTTGTTATTTTTGTTATCCGAATCCATCAAAGTATCTTGAAAGCAAGACAATTTTCAAACATATCTTTTACACAATACAATCAAAATAGCTAATAAAATATCTGTGCTGAACAAAAACTAGGGACAATAGTTTGTGTGTAGAGAGTAGGTCTCGGTAACCGGTAACACGATACGTTGAGAACAGTGCGGTATAACCACTCCTCCCCAAAACCATCCCTCATTGTGCGTAAGATCGAGCTCTCAACCACCGGCTACCGGCCCCCGGGCCCCGGCCTTCTATAAACACTTTGAAATACATCCGTTCGGAAAACGAAGCGCGCGCATCTCGCACCATTATTATATAACCTAAATATTGTTATGTGACAGTGTAACAAGAATTTAAACCCGCAAATGACATTGTAGTGTCGAGTAGGGATGGGAAAAAAACATCGATGTATCGAAAACATCGATGTTTGTTTTAAAAACATCGATGTTTTTACCATCGATGGTCAGCTGGCGATAGTATCGATAAAACATCGATGTCTACTACCGATGTCGATGTTTAAACTTTGAAATTCAGAAACTACCGCTAGAGGCGCTGGAATCTTAAAAATTTAATTTTTATTAAAATTAGTACACAAAATATAAGCGCCATCTATTGTTATATAACAATACTAATAGTGTTAGTTCTTATTCTTCTTAGCAGTTAGCAGAATACGATAAAATAAGAAGAAACTTCTAATTTTTGCAAACAATGCGAACGACCAAAGACGCCAACACACTTTTTCTTTTTGAGTCTTGTTGACACTTTCCCAGTTGTTATTCCTCCAATCCCTGGATTTTTGTAAGTTGTCATAGTTATCGTAGCTATTTTTTATATATTGAAGTTGGCTTTTCCTGAACAAAATGATCAAAAGCTTCAATTAATCGGTAAAAGTAACTAGAATTGAAAATCTAGTTCCGCCTAAACCAAAGGAACAGACTTTATTTCAACTTAAAAAAGTATAAAAATAATTGTGTATGACTGTTATTTTTATGTTAAATAATATAAAATTAACATTAATATTACTATACTAGTATTGTAATAAAATCCAATATTTCATTTAAGAAATGTAAAAATAGTAAGGTCTGTTCCTTTGGTTTAGGCGGAACTAGATTTTCAATTCTACTTAGTTACTTTTACCGATTGATTGAAGCTTTTGATTATTTTGTTCAGGAAAAGTCAACTTCAATATATAAAAAAATATCTAATGACAAATTACAAAAATGAAAATTGCGGTTAGTTCCGACTAATCGTTTGGAATAGACTGTAGGTACAAATTAGGATTATTATATTGGGTATAATAATGTTAATGTGAAATTAATTACTATTAAAAAGGAATATTTCTATTTCAAAATCTAATAAATGCTTTTTGTGTATTATATGTTACTTTTTTCGTATTTTATCTTTACATTATTAAATAAAACCTATATAATATAAATAAATAGCTTTTTTTAATATTAATAAAACATCGATGTTTCCGATACATCGATGTTTTTCCTTCGATGATTTTTCAACATCGATAGTAAACGCCGATGTTAACATCGATGTTAAACATCGATGTTTTGCCTTCGATGTACAACCCTAGTGTCGAGTTAGAATTCTTGGGTGAACTCAACCCAGTTATTTAACTAGAACAGGGTTCGGCAACTTTTTTGTCAATAAGGGCGCAATATAAATTTAAATATTATTGAGGGCGCATAAAAAAATAATGCGTGGTTCGCAAGGTCGTCTAATCTAGCGCTGATCGCTCAATTCGAATCACCAATAGATGCGGTGTGGATATTGGGCTCAGTATGTGTGTCTCGATAGCGATGGCGCATAAAATACTCACCGAGGGCACCGCTGTGCCCGCGGGCGCCATGTTGCCGACCCCTGAACTAGTTTATACGGTGTAACTAGAATATACCTTACTACAGAGCTATTGAGCAAATTTTAAGTTTGCTTTTAAAAATATATCTTGTTTGACTATTAATTTATTTATTTATTTTTATGGTTTTGTAGGAAAAATAAATAATAAATAAATAATAACGATTGTTACAGTCTATTCCAAACGATTAGGCGGAACTAACCGGAATTTTCATTTTTGTAAGTTGTCATTATAATATTATAGCAATTTTTTTATATATTGATGTTGGCTTTTCCTGAACAAAATGATCAAAAGCTTCAATCAATCGGTAAAAGTAACTAGAATTGAGAATCTAGATTCGTCTAAACCAAAGGAACAGACTTTAGTTTCCAATATAAACACGTGGTACGTCTCTTACTGCTTGTATTTGCATTTTATGAATTCAAGACATGAAATATGATTTATTGATCTCTCATTGCCCTGATTTTTAGGGTTTTGTAGGTATGACCACCAAAAAAACTCTTGCAACGTCACTCATGTATCTGTCTGTCTGTCTGTCTGTTTATATGGTAGAAATTGTAGTCAAACGGCTTAAAATAGAAAGTTGAAATATGGCATGCTTATATAACTTTTTGACCCACATATAGGGAAAATACTGGAAGTTCAAGAAAACATTTAATAAAAATAAAAAACTTTTGTGTGGTATCAAAAGAAAGCTCTTTCCCGACATTTTTTAAAATTCGTTTTTTTTTACGTGATTTTAGCCAAAAATTTGCTAAAAAAGTTCTTATCCTGCCGTCGTTTACCCAAAGAGCCGGAACCGTACGAGAGGAATTTTTAATCCGATTACGTTTTTGAAAAATATTGTAGCTTTTTTGACAAAATGTATTTTTTTTTTAATTCATGGCTAAATTATGGCTAATAATGTTATGGATTTTTTTGTACCTATGGCTAATTTAGTGTATTTTTTTTTTTAAATTAATAATATAACAAAAAAAAATTAACAGCTGAGGACCGAGTTTTGAACACTACACTACACTCTATACTGTAGAGTGTAGTGTGTAGTGTTCAGATATTTTATTATAGATACTATTATACGTTGTGAATCAGTCTTTTGTTTTTAAGGTATCAAAAAGGAATACATCATTTATAGTAATGACATACTTACTTAGAAATCAGATAACACATTGCAAGAAATACGTTTCTGAAATTAAAAAATATTAAGCCATTTATCAATTTATTTCTTATTGTCTATAGATGGAACTGTTTTGAATAAATAAAAAGGAACTTTTTAAAAAATTTCAATTATTTTGTTTTATTGGAGCATTCCCGATCATATTTGACGCACTCTGTAGAAGAACAAAGTATTACACCGAATATATGTGCAAAGAAATAATGAGAAATCTTTGAAGCATTTATCTTTGTAATTACAGCTAATATATAGATCTGATATATTTGTTATACTAAAACGTATTTCATTTTGAGAGACTGAACTATTATAAAAAGCCGGTATCCCCACCCAAATACATTTCAGTTTGAATCCATTCATCATTCTTAGTTGGTGCCAGAGATATCCAGATAACGGTAGCGTTAATCAGCTTAAAAAATAGACAACAACATGGCGGACAAGCGTAACATCTGCCATATAAAGAGCTCTTATATCGCGTATCACCGAACCGATTAAAGAAACTACGTTAGGCACAGATAAAAACATAATCCGCCATTCTTTCCACCCGTTTGGTTGCTATGACAATGACAATGTATCACTGGAACATACACTCAACCAGTGGTGGAGACACTGACTATATTAGGGGTTGTTTTATGTGAATAATAGCGACAATTATGCTATCTACTTATAACAGAAATTATGATATAATAAATTGAAAATCGGTAGCTTCAAAATTAATTCCTGAATTTAGATAACTAGTAAATATATAGTATGTCTCTTTGGTATAAGCGGAACGAGGCTTTTGATCATTGTTTAGCAAAAGCCCACTTCAATCGTCAAAAAGTGAGCTAGGGACAACTTAAGAAAATAAAAATTCCATTTAGTTCCACATAAACATTTGGAATAAACTTTTTCAGTGAGAGAGGTGCTCAATATTTTTTTCAATTTCAATTTTAATTTTATTTATTACATTTATTTATTCTTCTGTAAATCTATATTTCGATGGCATTTATTCTCTTACTTAACTCTTTAGTTAAAGTTCAGGCCTCTACACCATACAACACTACTGGAAAATTGTAGCATTTCACTAATAGAAGCTTTAATTTGATTGGTAAGGCGTGAGACGTTAGTAGTTTTTTCTTTTTGTCAATAGCTGACTTTCTTGCTCTATTCGTCTAAAGCTGCGTTCAGAGCTCTTTAAATTAGTTGACTATGCATTGTACAGTAGATAGTTTTAACATTCAAGGCAGTGTTTACAGCTATGGAAATTAGTGCGTTACAAATAGTGCGACATCTGTGTGACTTTAAACCAACTACAGTGGCTTCGTAAAATGTTTATTATCTAATATCGTTTTCCTAATTCTGCTGTCCTAGATTTTTACTAACTAAACCTATTATAATTACCTAAATTGATCATATTTACTGTTCGTCTTTGTAATTTTGGGCGAGATTTTGTCATCGACGCAATGACAATGTTAGGTTATGTAAAGGCATACAATTTAAAAGTTCTCTTTGATGTAGATGGACGTTATGGATAAGTTTAGTAGATAGTTTTAACATTCAAGGCAGCGTTTACAGCTATGGAAATTAGTGCGTTACAAATAGTGCGACATCTGTGTGACTTTAAACCAACTACAGTGGCTTCGTAAAATGTTTATTATCTAATATCGTTTTCCTAATTCTGCTGTCCTCGATTTTTACTAACTAAACCTAATATAATTACCTAAATTGATCATATTTACTGTTCGTCTTTGTAATTTTGGGCGAGATTTGTTGTAATCGACGCGATGACAATGTTAGGTTATGTAAAGGTATACAATTTAAAAATTCTCTTCGATGTAGACTGAGATGGCCAGTGTGTTTATATGTCTGTGCACATTAATGTGAACTGAAATAGTTCAACAGGAATTTTTGATGATTTCATTTTTGATAATACCGTGCTAGCAGTACTTATTTGGTTGATTGGACAATTGAGCGCATCCCTTTTTCCACGTACCTACACTTCTAAGATGGAACCATTATCGAAATTTATGATTTTTAATATGCAACCACAATTTCTTGTCACTTACTAGATACTTACAAAACCCGCAAATGTGTAAAAATTCACAGTTCACATCAATGTTTTTATGATTACAAAATAGTATTCTTCAATGTTTAAACTAAAATAATATAGAGGGACATACATTTAAAGTTTGAAATCTTTATCAAACAAATTTCGAAAATCTCGTGTAACTCAGTCAGTAGCAGCTTTAATAGGTACATCTAGTGAGCGCCCCCCTTCAAAAATAAAAACGGTACCCTTCTCTCTCCACCCCATCTTTTTTTAAAGAACGGAAAATCACCGCATGGGGATACGCTACCAGACGAGGCTTCTATTTTACCACCTAGGTTGCCCCTGGACCCAATTTTGGTATCGAGGTTGCTAAAATTATTTTGTTACGGCAAGGGTTAATATGAATCCCAAATAGGAAAACTTTCCGCATTTTACTTGACAAATTCATTATTTTCTTACTATTGCAGCAGGGGCAAAATTTCTTTTCTTTTTCATTCTTAGTCACATAAAAACGTCAACTACTGCAAATAAATTCTAATTTCTATTCAAATATGTAATCGGAAGTAAAAATTAATCATTTAAAAGTATTCCCTTCTTTAGCTTGGGCGTTGTATTTCAAACTGTTGAGGAAACAATAAGAAATTACCATCAAGCCGTCCGGTGTAACAAATGAGCTCTCGAGTGCCACACACATGCCGCATTTAAATTTCAAATGTCCCGGGCACTGTGTACAGCACACCGTGGCGAGACTCGATACTATTAATTAACGCGCCAAGGACCCAACAGACGCCTGCGAACAATAAGTGGGCTAGAACCGCTGACAAATTGACTGTCACTTGTCATTTTGTATTTGAATTTTAATTACTTTTTTGTTTAACGTGGAAATTTTTTCCTGTACAATGTTTGATAGTGTTCTATAGTTGTTTTTGGTACAGTTGAAGTTTTTATTTCAGATACAAATGAGGACTTTTATGCAAAAAAAAAAGGTTGACGAAACCTCTGTAGTATGCTGTATTTTTATCAGATAAAAAAAGTGAAATGCATATATTATTGTAAACTTTAGTTAGTTTTTAAGGTTTATGGTTGAACCAAGAAACCCTTGTACTTCAATAATGTGTGTCAGATCAATTCTGTAAAAATTTACTGTGTAGTAACGTTACTACAAGATATTAAAAAGTATAATGACTTTCATTCATGATAGTAACTGACCTTGCTCATAGTGACAGATTTAGTTACTATGATCATAGTAACTGAGTTACAGAATTGGTCTGATTGTCTGTCTCCAAACTTTTTTGCCCCGTAGACCACTTGCCGATTTTTAGGGTTTTGTAGGTATGACCAAAAAACCCTTATACCGTCATTTTGTCGTCTGTCTGTCTGTCTGTCTGTCTGTCTGTCTGTCTGTCTGTCTGTCTGTCTGTCTGTCTGTCTGTCTGTCTGTCTGTCTGTCTGTCTGTCTGTCTGTTCGGTAAAAATTGTAGCCAAACGGCTAAACCTAGAGAGTTGAAATTTGGCATGCTTATACAACTCTTTGACCCGCACATAGGAAAAATACTAAAACATCTAAAAAACATACCCCCCTAAAAATATAAACAAATATGTGCTCATCGAAAACAAAAATATTTTTTTTAAATTCTGAGTATGGTATCAAATGAAAGCCCTTAGTACGTGGATTAACGATCAAATTTTTATTTTTGCAAAATAAATTATTTTGATGCGATTTTTGCCAAAAATGTGCAAAAAAAATTTTGTCCCACACCCTGTAGCCCAGATGGTTTAAACTAAAAATCTAAAAAAATTCTAAGTAATCTATATTGGTGTGAACCGAAATAGTACAACAGGAATTTTTGATCAGATTATGTTTTTGGAAAATAACGCATTTTTTGTGGTTTTTGGTTCACAAAGTACAAAAGTTATACCAATGTAAGACACTCACATGCATGGCGTGCGATGGCTACATGCGTTAGAGCACTCTTAAACTGGCTGGAAAACGAAGGGTTTCGAGTTCGAGTACGGAGTAAATTTTATTTTTTCTGTTTTTTTTTGCATTTTTATTATGTTGAAATTATTTTGTCAAAATTCTAGTTATATTTTGACAAATGTTGTATTTAATTTTTATGAGCGTAAATTTAATAACCAGTCTTATTATATGATTAACAGACGATAAATTATTTTAAAAATATCGTTCATTTTGCCGTGATTACTACAAAGTAAAATTTGTCCTACACACTCAGCATACCGCCTTCACTTATTATATACCTGCGAAACCCTGAAATGTGTGAATATTCACACTTCACATCAATTTTTTTATTTTCCGTAGACCTCTCTGCCAGCCTAATATTGACTTTTCGTAATCATATTAACTTCAAATGTGTTTTTGACATCTGACACAGTGCTGCTCACTTTGATAGGTTTTTTTGTAGAGAAGACAACTGTAAAAAAAGAAGATCATGTACAATTTTTATTCATACCTTTATTGAAAAGACACAAAATGCAAGTAAATATTTGGATTTGGACGAAACAAATCAGAACCTAGAACCAGAAACCAGACATTTTTACATAAAATTAATACACAAATAGTGCTGTTAATTTTTCTGTTGTGAAATATTCGCGAAAATCTTAAAATCGACACGAGCAAACTCTCATTTCTAGTCAACCGATTTTTACCAAAAGTGAATCAACTCGTGCCATTGATGTCAAAAACTTAAATATGACGTTTCATAAAAATCTTTTTATAAGGTGACCATACATCCCGAATTTGCCGGGACAGTTCCGAATTTCCGCCTTGCGTCCCGAATTTTTTCAGAATGAATATTTGTCCCGAATTCGGGGTTTATGTCCCGAATGGTCCCGAATTTTAGAAAAGGTACTTATTTTCAATATTTATTTTTAATATATTTCAACTAAATTTTTACAAAACTTGAACTAAAAAAAATCTGCCGAAAGGGTACACTTGATTTAGACACATTAAAAGCAATATTACTGATTAAAGTAAATTATGAAGAAAACTGTGCAGATTTTTATAAAATGCTTCAAAGCAAAAAATACCTACTCAAAAAGATCCATAGTTCGGAAAAATATAAAAAGTTTTCTACTGAGTAATTTTTAAAAAATACTGTCACTGTGATCGAAAATTTTTATTTATGAAAAAAAATGAATTAAACAATTATATTTGAATAATCATCGCCGTCTATGAGCTCTCATCCCGAATTTTGAACTAGAAACATGATCACCTTACCTTTTATCTGAATTTGCTCTGCACGTGTACACAGACAGATAGACAGACAGACCGACAGACATCATACTAAAAATTGTCAAAACGTTATATAGGGACCTCAATTCGTGGAGATCCATCGAAATCTCTAAATGTCAAAATCGGTATGATCACAATACCTCCCATATATATGTTGGCGGTCGGTAAAAATCAAATTGATCCGACTATATTTGGTCTAATTTCTTTTGCCGAAATAAATGCATGCTTAAGTTGCGCGAAACCTAGCTACTATTCTTTTAAAAAGAAAAGATAAAGAACAAAAATTTAATTTTTGAAAAAGAAATCGTCCACACTAAACGACTGGTTTAATTCTGAAAAGTAAAATTCAGATTGATGAGAAGCGAAATAGTACCAAGGAAACTTTTGAAACTTCGGAAAATACTGAATTTATTTGATTTTCAGTAAGGGCATTTTATGTGAGCAAGGTTGGATGTCTCTCTCTCTCTCTCTCTCTCTCTCTCTCTCTCTCTCTCTCTCTCTCTCTCTATCAGTTGAAAATTTTCTGTCAGGTCATCTCTAACCGACTGATGAATCTTTGATAGTCCTTCCAAGATCTTGTTTATAATTCTATCTGTAATTTAAGTTTTATTACAATAAAATTAATTAAGCTTATTTTACTTGAAAAGAAAAAGAAAAAATAAAAGAACTCGTGCTTTTTAGGAATATAACTGCTAAGTTTATCAAGTCCTTTATAACAATTTTACATAAAATTATCAATGCTACATTATTTAATTACGTATACAACAAATAACTAATTCTTTTAGACACAGTTTCAAAAGCTGAATATCATAAGCAATGAAAAAGATAATCTGTCAGCCATTTTCCTAAAATATATCCTCATATATCCAGTTGTATTAAGTTTTTTATGTTGCCCCTACTGACATCATCAGCTGGTGCTTAACACCCATGAAAGGGATGATAGTCCAACCCCTAGAATATAGGGCCAGCTGAATCACTCATCCGCTAAACTCACCCTTACACTCTAACATCATAAGGACCAATAATGAATAATCATTTTTGTTGCATATGGTGAAGTATTGTGTTATTGAATAATGAATAAAATATGAAGTGTTTCTGAATGAATATTTCAAATAAATTTGTATAAATAAGTATTGTGAGAATGATTTTCATTGGCTCATAATTAGAGTATGGTAATCAAGTAATTGTACTTAGCAAGATGGGAAAAATTACCTCTCTAAATATAGAAAGTTTAAGAGTATAATTCAAGATATCTCGTAGTTTTTATGGGAAATAAGATTTATGTATTAACTTATAAGAGTTTGCTTGTTTTATTTGCCGTTAAAAATGTTTAATAAAATTTTATTTCTAAAATATAAAATACTGTTGTGGCTGACACAAAATTTCAATGTTATTTTTATAAAAATTATTTAATTAAGATACTAGGTTGATTTTACTAGGACATTAAATTAGGGAATCGAACTTACAGGATATCACGGACAGTAGTCTGTGATATCCGATGGAAACTACACCCTTTATAACCTCCTAACCATCATCTTGCGTTTGTTCAATTTTTCGAACAATCTTTTATCCTAATTTATTTAGTGTTGGTCCATGCAAGGTTTCATTTATTTCTATATGTGTATGGAAGTATATTTGTTAATTAATTAATTAATTTATGCTAAGCTAATTATAATCTAGGCATAAAGATGTTACGCGCAAATACCCATCGTTGCTGTGCGCCAAAAATTTAAACTAACTATTTAATTGTAATGTTTACTCTTCAATAATCTTAATTAACATTTTACAAGTAATTATTTATTTGAATTTTTGCTAATGGTCCTTTACTGTTAACCCTCAAACGACAACATACAATTTTTGAGAGCAGTATTCAAACTTAGAATAAGCAACCATAACTTATAAACAATTGATGTGAAGTGTGAGTTTTCTATTATATAACTGATACTTAATTTAACAGATATTTAATAACTGAATGATGATTATTTGGGATGCCAAAACAAATTTTATGTCAAAATATTTTTTTATGAATTTTAATTCGAATGCCTAATACCATTATTTAAGTTTCTAAATATGTGCAGTATTTTTTTTACATAGCATGGTTGATTAAGATTTTGAAAATTGCGCCTATGGCTTCTATTGGTTGCTTAAATCATTAGCCCTGCCCTCTGATTTCGTATACATCAAACAGAATTAAATTATAATTTCAACACTTCCCACTGGTTATTAAATTTACGCTTTTAAAAATTAAATGCAACATTTACCAAAATATAACTAGAATTTTTACATAATAATTTAAACAAAAGAAAACTGCAAAAAAAAACAAAAAAATTAAAATTGACAGGATTCGAACTCTAGTTTGCAAGTTAACTGTTTAGCAAATTAGAAAACCAATGACTAAACGCACATCGCTATGAGCGATGACGTATTAACTTGGTTACATAGCGAAGTAAATATTTAACATATTTTCGTTAAAAACACAAAAAATGCATTATTTTCCGAAAACATAATCTGATCAAAAATTCCTGTTGTACTATTCCGGTTCACACCAATATACATTACTTAGAATTTTTTCACATTTTTAGTTTAAACCATCTGGGCTACAGGGTGTGGGACAAAATTTTTTTTGCACAAATTTGGCAAAAATCGCGTCAAAATAATTTATTTTGCAAAAATAAAATTTTGATCGTTAATCCACGTACTAAGGGCTTTCATTTGATACCCTACTCAGAATTTTAAAAAAATATTTTTTTTTTCGATCTGCACATATTTGTTTATATTTTTAGGGGGATATGTTTTTTAGATGTTTTAGTATTTTTCCTATGTGCGGGTCAAAAAGTTGTACAAGCATGCCAAATTTCAACTCTCTAGGTTTAGCCGTTTGGCTACAATTTTTACCGAACAGACAGACAGACAGACAGACAGACGACAAAATGACGGTATAAGGGTTTTTTTTGTCATACCTACAAAACCCTAAAAATTAATTCCAATTCTGGCAAATACAGTGGAACCTCGGTATACGTCCTTAATCCGTTCCAGATCATTAGACTTATACCAAATAGGACGTATACCAAACGTATTTTTCCCATAAGAAATAAAGGGAAAATGATTATGTTCTTGCACGCACGGGAGTCGTATTCCAAACGAAGATCGTATACCAAGTAAAATGTTTCGCGTCCAAACAGGACGTATACCAAGCTGGACTTATTCCAAAGCAGACGTATACCGAGGTTCCACTGTACTTGTGAAGTTATCTTATTGCCGAGTGTCGGACACGGGCGATAAAAGCGGAAGGGCCGCCGGCTCCGCAGAACGAAAATTCGCGCGCACGTCTCGGTTTTCTCTTTGTGTCTTCGCCTCGTGGGGCCCTTTCAAGCCGCTACGGATGTAGGGTTACTCATCCAAACAACAATTCCGCGGTTGATCGCCTCGGTGCGAAAAAACCAAAAGCCGAAGAAACCAGAAAAATCCGCGCCGCTGAATGGCGAGCAAACATCTAATATACTCTTCACAAAGTTGTCTTGACCATGAACTTTTGACGCAACTTGAAGATTCAATGGTAGATTTAGATATTGTTGTTTTTGAATTCAAAAATGTCCATACTTGTCCTCAAAGTAAGGCGACGATTTTTCACTTCAAGTTGTTTTATAAGATGTTCCTCGTTAAATTTTAATCCCGGGTCTTTCGAAAACTCTCTTCTGGATTTTGAATTACCAAAGTTGTTGGCTTCATAGATATTGCTGCACCTTTATCTTTACTTCGTCCTTTGTCTCATTATCACCTGTTTCACTTGTCCTCAACTGTCCCTTATTATCTTCATTATCCATTTCTACCACATCACAATCTCCTACCAAGGGCGTCAGCAGAAAATTTTCCAGGGAGTGCAAAACTCAGATGTTTTTATTTGGAATTTTAAATATAAAGTAAAAATACTGGTTTTTCTCGAGTCCTGGAGACAAGTGCATCGTTTGCACCCTCTACGGACGCCATATCTTACAAAATAACGTTATTTTGTAAACTCTTAAAAATGGTATAATAGCCGAAATATGTATCGAGAAAATAAAGATATTAGTGAAACCTACTTCCTGTTTACCTGAATTTTTATTTAACATGTTTCACCTAGGAAAAATGGAAAACAATTTTAAAATTTTTTTAGTTTCAAAAACAATAATGTTTATCAGGCCACTGGTGGCCCGTAGGCTACTAGTTTGCAATAACAGGAAACCACGTTCCCTGTTTTTGTATTTGAGGTATAAGACGACTCGTGATTCTGAGTATTGTTTTTTTGTTATCACTGGTCGTTTTATAAATCAGTATGTATGATAACGTCCCATTATTTCGTAATTTAAAAGTTCTTGAAAATATTTTATTCTGGTAGTGAATTATGAGTGGATTTAGAGCAGTGTGTGCGAGGTCATAGTTCATGTAGAAGCGAGCTGTGCTGGTGGAGCTCGAGTTGGTATGGCATGCATGGAATGTCCCGTATGAAAGGCATTGTTCACGGGCCAGCTAGCTGTCAGAGCCGGCCAAGTTGGCCCGGTCCCGGACATACACAATGAACGACTGTCAGACTAAGACACACGGGCTAACTAATTACAAAACACGGGGATAGCGTGCAACCACCGAATTCTTTGAATATTTTAAACTGAATTAATTTTTTTGTTTTGTATATTATTTAAAATATATCTTAAATTGTAAGTGTACAAAAAAGTGAAACTTGAATTTTATAAAATAACTCAGGCTTTAAAAACAAATGATGCTAAAACTGTGGCTTCAGCCGAATTAAAGTTAAATGGAAAGTCGTAAGAAGGAACATATCCAAATAAGAGTACTGCTCTTCAAATATCCAGGAATTGAGACCTGGCGATTACAGTGTATGCGTGAAGCACAATGGAAGAATAGTAAAGATAATTTGGATAAACACTGCATATTTCTCTGCCAGGAAAAAAACCTACCAAGCAAAAGATCAGATGAAAAAGTATCTAACAAGTATTAGTATATTCGTACAATACCTACAGCTAAAAAAACAGACACTTTTAACAACAATGCGCAGGATTTGTGTGAGCAAAATATTACGCCAATTTTTTTACAGATTTGATTAATAAAAGATTATACTTAAAAGTGAACATTTAATTTTTGCTGATGACCTTAAAATTTGTCGTCAAATCTCCCCTCCTGAAGTCTCTGAAATTATTCAGGATTGTCTAATGTCCTAAGTGCACCGTAAACAAACTTAAGCTTAATATGTCTAAATGTAAAACTTGATCATTTACTCGGAAAATTAATTCGGATTATTTTTCTTATTCTATTTCTGGTGTTACTCTGGAGCGTTGTGATACAATCAAGGACCTGGGTGTAATGTTCGATACTAAATTAACCTTGCTCATCAGCACTGAAAATACTTGGATTCATCATTCGTAACACACGTGACTTCACTTATATTAATGCCATTTTCTATTTATACTATGCCTTTGTTAGATCTAAACTTGAATACTGTTTAGTTGTTTGGGATCCAATTTATGAGAACCAACAAAAACGTTTTTAAAATTTTCGAAATATATATACATATAGTACAAAATAATGGGCTCTTACCATCCGCAACATTTTAGTTATGCTACATTACTGGACCTCTTTAGTTCTGCGTCTCTCACAGAATGTCGTAAAACTAATGGCGGTATTCTGAAGTGAAATGTTAAGTCTTACATCGACGTATATGTCCGAGGTTGAACGATGTTAGAAAAACGGTATTCTGAAGTGTCGCTATGTTAACATTCGTCGATGTGAGTTAACATTCCAGGTGTTAGATTAACCGCTAGCAAAAAGCTTGACGGAATTGAAGTAGATTGGTGTTAAGTGTTATTTTGAATAGATTATTTATTATTTTTTAACCAAAATCATTAAAAACGAATCATGACATGATTGCATTTATATTCTTATTTAAAATATATTGAATTGCCAACAAATTTACAATAAAAATAAAAGAATAATATATTTATTAAGTAAAAAAATAATTTTGAAAAATATTTCTTCATTTGTTTTTAGTTCAAGGTACTATTTTAAATCTGTAGTACAAATTTTAAAACTAATGTGGGCAAAAAGTAATTAAAAAATACAAGCCTTCACTGGGAATCGAACCCACATCCTATGTATTTCGTGTACAATAGTTCACACCAGTGAGCTAGGTGTGTGAATGTATGAATATGATATTGATAGACTAGAAGTGACTACCACCAAACAACAGGGTTTACAAGGTTCGATTCCCGGTGAAGGCTTGAATTTTTGATATTTCTATATTTTTCATATTAATCAGTGGGTGCGTGTTTGAGATTTTATTTATATTCACGACGACAACGATAGTAATTCGTATAAATGTACGACGTTGAATAACTGTCAACGTGGACTAAAAATATTTTTTTAAATTGTAAATGTGATGACGTTCTAAACTCATCAGAAACAAGGTCAAATAGCTCCACATTTACACACTGAATATTTGTTTGAAATTGAGTACAAAGACTATTTTATTCTGTATGCTGCGCTTTTTAAAGAAGAGCATTTTCGAATTATATTCTTTTTCAAACAATACTGCACACCTAACTTAAAACATCTTATTTTAAAATTTATTTATGCTGATTGCTAATTTTCGAAGGAGATGGTGTAGATGAAAAACAAGCTGTCTTGTAAAACGTTTTTATTTTCAACAATGGAGCCAATATAATTGAAATGTCATAACTATCACGAAATATCTGTAACAATATTCCCCAACACAATCTAATATCAAAAATAATAAAACGATGTTACTTGTTAGACAAGATCCAACTTTCTTCTATTTTAGTCTCAATCTAACAGACAGTGTTGTTCCTCTTCACTTGTCGGATCGTGTTTTGGTTGAAACTAATTTAGAATTTCTCCGCTAGAGCTCCAAGTTGAATTCGCTTCGGTCCAACTGTCAGTTGTAAATTTGAATGTTAAAAGCAGGAATAGTGAAAGGAATATAGGGTTTATGTTAGACAGAATTATATAAATAAATTATTTCCGCATAAGTAGGCTATGGCTAGGATTTCTTTTGGCTTTATTTCAAACTGGTTTTCTTCACTTTTGTTAATTTACAGGGCTTTTTAATATTCTAAAGTTTTGGTAATATGCGTAAAATATATAAATTATGGAGCTTTTATGAATATTTTGAACATTAGATCATTGTTTTTTAGATTTGTTACTAGATTTTAAAATCTGGTTGATAACTTACAAATATAAGGAATTATTTTATTCATCAAAGTATGCACCCATATTGTTTATACACTTTTGCCATTTAAGCGGCAGGTTGTTCAGGTTGGTACTGAGTGGGGGGCTAGGCCTGGTGAGTATGGAGGATCATGAAGAAGTTCCAACTCCAATTTCTGTAGTTTTGCCAGTCATTTGTACAGTGTTTGGTCTAGCGTTATCATGCAATAAGATCTGTTGACCAATTTAGGTTGTTTTACTTTAAGTTGTTGCATCATTTCGTCCAGTTGGTTGCAGTATATTTCTGCTGTGATCGATGAGCCAGATTTTTTTTTTTTTTTTTGGTTTTTACGTTACCTTTGCGAAATTTGGCGAACCAATTTGATATTGTCTGCTGCGTAGTAACACTAGAGCCAAATACACTATTAATGTTTCGCGCGGTCTGCGATGCCGATGGAGGTACACTCTAAAACTAAAATCTAGAAAAATCTCACTTATTATTTTAGATAAAAAATTTATATGAGGAACCATTTTTTATGCTGTTTTTAAGGTTTTGTAGGTATGACCAAAAAACCCTTATACCGTCATTTTGTCGTCTGTCTGTCTGTCTGTCTGTCTGTCTGTCTGTCTGCCTGTCTGCCTGTCTGTCTGTCTGCCAGTCTGTCTGTCTGTCTGTCTGTCTGTTCGGTAAAAATTGTAGCCAAACGGCTAAACCTAGAGAGTTGAAATTTGGCACATAGTAAAAATACTAAAACATCTAAAAAACATATCTCCCTAAAAATATAAACAAATACGTGCTCCTCGAAACAAATATTTTTTTTATAATTCTGAGTAGGGTATCAAATGAAAGCCCTTGGTACGTGGATTAACATAAATTAAAATAAATTATTTTGAAGCGATTTTTGCCAAAATCGTGCAAAAAATTTTTTGTTCTACACCCTGTAGCCCAGATGGTTTAAACTAAAAATCTGAAAAAATTCTAAGTAATGTACATTGGTGTGAACCGGAATAGTACAACAGGAATTTTTGATCAGATTATGTTTTTGGAAAATAATGCATTTTTTGTGTTTTTTTGCTAATAATGTACACAAATTATAGCTTTGTAACACGGTAAACTAAAAGGTATATCCTGGTGTAGTGGTTAGAACGCTAGCTTCTCACCCAACTAACTCGATTGAAAGGGGGATCGAACCCTACGAGAAGAGACAATATTATTTTTTGTTTTTTTTTTTGAATTTTTATTTCGTTTAAATTATTTTTTCAAAATTCTAGTTATATTTTGGCAAATGTTGCATTTAATTTTTAAAAGCGTAAAATTAATAACCAGTGGAAATTGTTTAAATTATAATTTAATTCTGTTTCAATGTACACGAAATCAGAGAGGCGGAGCTTATAACAATCAATGGAAGCCATAGGCGCAATTTTTAAAATTCTTAATGAACCTTGCTATATATATATATATATATATATATATATATATAAAAATACTGCACATATTTAGAAATTTAAATAATGGTATTAGGCGTTCGAATTAAAATTAACAAAAAAATATTTTAATATAAAATTTGTTTTGGCATCCCAAATAATCATCATTCACTTACTAAATACCTGCAAAACCCTGAAATGTGTGAAAATTCACACTTCACATCAATTTTTTAATAAGGAGATTATTTAATAAAGGGAGTGTTACTTATACGGTTGAAATATCTCATTTATCATTTACTTAACAGCAAAAATGAAAATGAGAAAAGAAACTATTCTTCTCTGTTTATTGCAGTTTTTAATTAAATGTATGTTTGGGGAGCTAAGGGGAGAGTTATCTGTAAACAAAGTATCTCACTTATTATTATTATGAAATATATTATTATTATTATATACTTAACATAAAAAAATACATAAAATACTTGTTCAGAATAAAGAAAAGAATACTTGAAATTGAAATATTTTACTTATAATTGACGTTACAGTATAAATGCACATTACGAAAGTGTAATTACGAATTAATTACGAACATTATCAGATTGAAGTGATGAATGGGAAACTTGTAATATGTTGTGTTTTATTTGTCCTTAAATCGGTAAATACATTTTTATTTTCAATCATTTTGGATAACTTTTGGACAACTTGTTAAGAATACCTTTTCATTCCATTGTAATATTAAATATCTGGCCAGATGTACGTGTTATTTGATAGGTCTTTGATAATTACACTGCCATAAATGCTAACATATTTAGTTCAGAAGATCTCTATAAAACCAACTATGACTTGAAAACGGGGCGCGAACCTAAGACCTTTGAGATAGCGTGGACGGTAGCACTTGACTGCTAGTCAACTGTTTATTTATAGAATTATTGTTCTGTTTCCGGATATAATTTGAAAAGCTTTAAATCATTTAAATATTTTTTCTGTCTGGGATTTAAAATGAAGGTGACTGTGTGATATAAATATTTGTTGGTATGTACTGGACTGGTCGAGATTATAAAGAGGAAAGGCGTGAAATAACGAGAATAAAACCGCTTGATTTTAAAAGGTGTGAATATGATTTATGTTTCATAAATAGGTGTGTTTTATTATGTACGATTTTACACACTGCAATCATATTAAATTAACATTTGGCGTCTTAAATACATACGTACATACATATTAGAAATACAATTACTATTATAATAGCTATTAACATAATTGAGCATGGCTTTTGTAATTTATTTTTGGGATTTCGTTGTTACAATTACAATATTATTTTTGGAACGATGTATTTGTACACTATATAATTTCTCAGGTGACAGGGAAGCCGGTAAAAAATCCCGGTCTCCGGGCAGATTATAAGGCCCGGAACTGAATTATTTTTTTCCATATCATTATCCAATTTTATTTTTTGTAATTTTGTTGCATAACTTCTTTAATTTCTTTGTTGGTAATTATAATACATAGTAATAATCGTAATAATAGTAATATCTTTGAAATTATTTTGCAATGGTCCAATATTAATCATAAGAAAAATGACGCACTTAGAACTGACGAAGTGAGATATGTCTCTATGCCCTATTGTAAAGGAGTATCTGAGAAAATTGGTAAGATACTAAAGAAGCATAATATCCAAGTAGCCTTCAAATCGAGTTCGACTTTAAGATCTATCCTATCATGTACAAAACCCAAATCTGTCCTAAACAAAAACTGTGTCTACTCTATTCCCTGCCAGTGCGGGAAACAATATATTGGCGAGACTTGCAGACCTCTGCATGTTAGGGTAAACGAGCATAAGAAGAAAGTTCAGCAGGGCGAAATTTACAGTTCCAAACTGGCTGAACATGCTTGGGAAAATGAACACCATTTCCAATGGAAAGATGCTAAACCCTTAATGTATGAGGAAAACAAGTTCAAGAGAAAATTTAAAGAGTCTGCTTTGATCGAAAACTCTGGAGATGCTGTCAGCCAAGCAAGCATAGAATTTTCTCAACTCAGGTTTTCCATTATTTCATGTAAATCTCTTTTTTGAAATATGAAGCATTTAAAATTAAACTACCGTTCTCGACTTACTGATACAGGAACATTGCCTAAGAAATGGGATTTCAATCTACGTGCCGGATTACAAGAAATTTGCTGATCACATTAAAGTGATGTACTTTTTTTGGTACGCGTCGTCATAAGCCAGCCATTAAAAGTGCCCTTCTTTGCGAAATGGTTGACGATATTAATACCAACAATAATAAAATACAAAAATATATAAAATTATATAGTAAATATACTATACATTTACATTTACAAGTAAATATTTGGTGTTTAAAAAGAATTAACATCTAACCTCAAACGTTTAAAGATTGGTCATTGAATGAACTTGTTTTTTGTGTCTCTGATTTCTCGGTTGGTTTGTGTGTACACGGGACCTTACACAAGTATGTAAACTGTTCACTAATCTGTCCCATTCATCTGTCCCAAACAAGCAGCATTGCCTCACTGAAATTGGATCCGTGGAACAAGCAGCTACCAGAGAACAAGAATCGAGCTACGGTACTCTATACACCGTACCAGGGCTGGATTTTCACTAATTCGCCTTTAAATTTATTGTATACAGATTTATTGCGGTATTAGAGACACTTTTGGAACAGGATTTAGTTGCAGATTCAAATTTTGAGGGATAAAAATGAAAATCAAATGTGTTTCTCAAAGTGCCTGGCTATTAAATTATATTTTCGAGAAGCCAAGAAGCGTTAGTTTTAGCACAGATATCAAATTTGTGTTTAACAACCACAGATAGATTAAGATGCAGATAGACCTTTAGGTGAACAGATTGAGTAGCCTACAGATAACAGACTAAAATCGTAAGAACGATAAATCGACAAACTGATAAACTAAAAAAATATATATATTTAAAGGAAATCCACAGGTCATCCTCTGCAGTGTGTCTTAACCACTTGTCTACAGACTGCTACCAATCAACCAAGATATTTTTCATTGATTTTTTAAATTTTTATTATATATAATAAGATACAAATTATTAATTGCTGTATAAAATATACAGAAATACAGAGCATGTTATACTCTATGGGCCGGATTCTGAAGGCTTAGTAAAGTATAAGCAAATGGTTTACTACGGTTACAATATAACAATCTCATAAGTAACCATAGCAACCGTTTTCTAACAATTTGGTTATAGTTAACCAAGCTTTCAGAAACCGGCCCTATAAGTTTAATTTACTTCTACTATGAAGGGATCAGTTTTGTAATAAATACAGTTAAAAAAATATCTAGATACAGATACAGATACCTAACAAAAATTGTATCTAGATGCAGATACAGATACAAAATTAGAAAAAATATCTAGATACAGATACATGCCAAAAATGTTTGTATCTAGATACAGCTAGATAATTTTGAAAAAAACACTGAAAAATGAAAATACCATATTTTTTTACAAACAGTGCATGTTAATCAGTTACAGGCTGTTCAAAAATGACCGTGACGTCACAAAAAGCCCACTAAATTCAAGGTAAAACACTAATCTACGGAACAAATTTGTACTAAATAACGTATGTATTATGTTAACTGCGTATCTATAAGACTAATGTTAGTCTTATAAATACGCAGCTATGTTCTTGTTAAGAGAATGTTCCTTTCAATCAATTTTAGCCTTAATTGAAGTGGAATTCGTGTAATGACACGATCATTTTTGACCACTAATAAAAAACTGATAAGAAATATGCGATTATTTACCCCCCCCCCCGTTCCATTCAAATTTAATTTATAAACAAAATTTCAGTTGACATTCAAACGCTTACAAATTAAATTTAAATGAACGTTAAATTTTACGTCTTTAGGAAACACACCTACTTATCTTACTGATTTCAATTAGGAAATGAACTTAATATCCACACTAGCATGGCCAGCCCTTGGGTGAGGCGGATTAGAGCCAGATCTCAAGTGAAGAAATGCCTCAAAAAAATTATAAAAGTGTATTTTCAATCACTGGATACTTTTGAAGAGCCTTAATTTGTATTGCTCAAGGCTTCACAGAACCACGGTCCATTCCCAAACCACTTGTGTGGATATAATTTTTCATATATTTTTAGTAAACTACTCAGCAAAAGAACAACAATAGTTATTCAAAATCTTAGTTTTCATTAATAATGACCCATTTTCCTTAAGTTTTGTACCTACTATTGTGCTACTATTTAAAGCATTAAATACTTTATTTTTCACTTCCCTGTTATTTGGTCATAATTAGAGTTGGGTCGTACATGATCGAACCGGCTTACTGAGCCAGCTCAGTACACTTACTGAAGTGACACGGTTCACCAAATTGAAATGAGCCATCTCACGGCTCACTGCATAGTTTCAAGTTTCAAGGATACGATTGATCGGGCGATTGTGAGCAGTGACTGGAGTGATCCGGATCTGGATCGATGTCATCTTGCACGTCGCGAGAACTCAGCTTGTAATGTATTATCATAAAGTATATTTTGACATCAATTTGTAGGGCAGTCTATTTGAAACTAATAGGCTTAGTTTGTACTTTCTTACAACCATACTTTATAAAAATATTTAAAATATTGCCCAATTCCCAGATGTGCGATTTATAAAGGCAATAAACATCGCCATAAACTTAACACTTCTGGTTTAAAATACAGCAGCTACATAAAGTGAATTGTTTGTATACTATTAACCCGGCAAAAATGTTAGATAATTCACTTCTATAGAGTTTTATTTATTAAACTCAGCGACGTTTTACTTACATATTGCAAACCAACAACCGTATTGAACGAACGACCGACAACTGACCGACCTGCGTCTGAACTACTTTCTACCTACATATTGCAAACTAACGACTGTATTGAACGAACGACCGACAACTGACCGACCTGTAAAGTAAAGCCTGGTTTAAAATAACATATGTAATAGAACAATGGGTTTGACCCTTCAAAACATCTGTTTGTAATAAACAGAACAAAGAAAATGTTTCATACCATATCTATTATAAACCAGGCTTAACACCTATAGCATAAATAGCTATAATGCTATGTCGACTTCGTAAATGAATTTCTGTTTTTATTCTTTCATGCTGTATATACATACATTTTCCTTTCTAAACAATTTTATTGAAGATTTTGAACCATGTTGCATAAATCTTCTTCTTCTTTGTTTCGTCATGGATATATACGTTGTCTATTCCGCGTTCATTGCCTTCTTGGCCTCCTGGTCAGTGATGGGCGCGTAAGTTACATGATGTAAGTTACCTCATTGTTGACGCGTAAACAATGATGTAAAGTAAACACAAAAACTCTTCTAAACAATGTAAACATTGTAAACAATGATTTAGACATGCGCACTTGTTTTGAATTACAGAACCTCATTATCAATACATTTTTATAAATAATAAAATTTTAATGAAACGATTTTAAATGAAAAAGTATCATTATACAGGTGTTACATACAAATTAGTAAATATGAATATGAAAAATAAAAAACTTGTTTCTTTAAAAAATTCAATCTATTTTTTTTAATAACAAAATACATTAAATTTCCCCATTAAGAAAATCAGCCTATATTTTTTAATAACGAAAAGATTCATTGCAAATTTTGCATAACGCCCTATATTTTCTTTCATTTTCTTTAATTAAAGCAAAACCTAGTTCTTCAGAACTAGGTTTTGTTTCTTCCCTTCGGTTTCTTCCCACCATTTTTTAAATAAATTTATTGTTTTGAACTGAATATACTTGTTCATTAACCCTATATTATTCGTATTAAATAACTAAAACTAACCTCATTATTTGACAGTTTAAAAAGTTTACATTGTTTACATTGTTGACAAGTTTACCAATTGTTTACATAAGTTTACACGTAAACGTAAACAATTAAAGTTTACGTGTAAACGCCCATCACTGCTCCTGGTAAACTACAAAATATATAAATCAAACAAATCAAAAATTGAAAAAAATAAAAAACCATATTCCGTCCCTGAAATCAAATGTTTAGTAAAACACAAGTCCAATCTGACCCGAGACACCAACAACCCTTGTAAATACTCTTTCATTTCACGGATAACACAAATGTAAAATGACAACAAGTATTTAACTGAGCAACAAGTCTGGTTGTCTGTGAAATAAAACTTCTCGTATGGCTATTGTAGGTATATTAAGTATAGATGTTCAGATCGTAATCAAAGAGACTTGGAATCCCAAATGAAGACTGTTATACGCTTCAAGTCTACGGGATATGTACTCCGGACCATGTTTTATAACATGCTCAAAATATCAAGAAGTTAATAACTTCTTTTTTTTTTCAAATCATTGAAGAGAAAATATTAATGTAACGATAGTTGAAACAAATGTATTATATAAGAACTAGGTTATTACCCGTCAACAATGACGGATTTATAATATAAAAATTTCAATTTTTTGTATGTGTATTTGGTTTTATTTTTTAACGTATCTTAATTTCGTCGCCGGTCATCGAATCACGGGACAGGATATCACCAGTTAGCCCATCACGGGAGAGGGTGTCACCTGTCAGCCAATCAAGAGACAGGGTGTCCCCAGTTAGCCAATCATGACAACCTTAGGAAAAATTTAAGTCATAATGTTACCGATACTACATACAGACACTTGCTAATTATATAGTTAGATGAATTTATTCATGAACTTTTTAAGATGGGAAAATGATTCATTTTTACTCAGTAAATAACATTTATATTGTTAAAACTAAAAATATTTTGAAACGTTAATTTATGCCTACGAACCCTAGACATTTATGTATTTAATTATATTTGTGGATTCTTAGAAAATAAACCTGCAAAATATTGTTCATATCGGTTAAAGGATATAGGCGTGAAACCCTAAACATTTCTACATGTAAATTTATCCGCAGTTTTTTAGAGAATAAATCTGCAAAATATTTTTCATATCAATCATACGTTATAGGAGTGTCTAGAGTTTCTTGTTTATGTCTACATTTCTGTAAATAATTATATTTGTAGATTCTTAGAATATAAATCTGCAAAATATTTTTCATATCGATCATAGCATATCGATCATAGGAGTGTCTAGAATTTTTTGTTTCTGCGTATGAAATCCTAGACATTTCTATACGTTATTTTATCCGCAAATTCTTAGAAAATAAATCTGCAAAATATTTTTCATATCGATCATAGGATATAGGAGTGTCTAGAGTTTCTTGCTTATGCCTTCGAAATCCTAGACATTTCTATATGTTATTTTACTCGCAGTTTCTTAGAGAATAAATCTGCAAAATATTGTTTATATCGGTCAAATCATATAGAAGTATCTATAGCTTCTGGTTTATGCCTACGAAATTCTACACATTTCTATATGTAATTATATTCGTAAATTCTTAGAGAATAAATCTGCAAAATACCTGTCAATCAAGAGACCTCAAGAGTAGGGACTCTTGATTTGATTGGCTAATTAGGGAATTAGCCAATCACGTGAACCTTAGGAAAAATGACGTCACAGTGTTACCCAGATCACAAACACACGCTAGCTAATTATATATGTACGATTAGAACTAGCTAGTAAATAAATAAACAACCTAAAATAATGTGCATGTTGTCAGGATTTTTGGTTAAAGTTCCGTATGATCCCACCTAGAATGAGATCTGGCTTTATCGGAGCGCCACCCTTTTCTTTCAAAACATAACATTTACGATTCAATCTTATCGTTTCCAAAATATTTATTCAAAACTGAAATAAATATTTATTTGATGTGTTTCTTAACATTTAGCTCGTATTAACGTATTAAAAAAAAAACTATATTGAAACTTCAGTATTTATACAGTTAAATTCACATTTAAATGATTGCAAGGCTCAAATTCCATGCTTGTATGCATGTTACCTTTTATGTTTTTACAAACGACTACTAGATGGCAACACTGAAATGTGTCATTACTATATTCGTAAAATTTGACATTTGTTATTGTAAAATCAGTGGCAGCTGATAAATTGACTGAGTAAGCGTTTAAAAAAACAAATTTGTAAAAAAATGGATATTACTTGTGAAGGTTTTGCGTTGGATGATTTTTTACGATTTTATTAAAATCCTAACAGCGATTTTTAGTTTAAACCATCTGGGCTACAGGCTGTGGGACAACATTTTTTTTTGCACAGTTTTGGCAAAAATCTCGTCAAATTAAATTATTTTGCAAAAATAAAATTTTGATCGTTAATCCACGTACTAAGGTCTTTCATTTGATACCCTACTCAGAATTTAAAAAAAATATATTTTTTTTTTCGATGAGCACATATTTGTTTATATTTTTAGGGGGATATGTTTTTTAGATGTTTTAGTATTTTTCGTATGTGCGGCTCAAAGAGTTGTATAAGCATGCCAAATTTCAACTCTCTAGGTTTAGCCGTTTGGCTACAATTTTACCGAACAGACAGACAGACAGACAGACAGACAGACAGACGACAAAATTACGGTATAAGGGTTTTTTGGTCATACCTACAAAACCCTAACAATGGTTAAGCAATGGCGCCTATAGGTCTGAGTGATTATTTAACATGTAATTAAACACTCCACTCTTCTTCATTGCAAACACGGAGAAGCACGAGACAGACAGACAAACAGACAAACAGACAGACACACAGACAGACGACAAAATGACGGTATAAGGGTTTTTTGGTCATACCTACAAAACCCTAAAAAAGGTGTCTCTTAAAAACGAGTTTTTCGAGTAATTTTCCCTCTATTTTAATTCTTTTCATAACTATGAAACACTCAAAATCTCATTAGCAAATATAAACAGCTGTCAAATATCGATCGATAAAGTAGAAGTCTATAGAAATTTACCGATAAAAATGTCAGTGTCTTAATTTCTACAAAAAAATTTAATGTTAAGTACTAATTTAACATTATTTCTAATTTCTAATTTAGAGGTTCTGAATGCAGCATTATACTGTACAATTTCTACTATACAGACAAACAGACACATGAGTGACGATATAATGTTTTCTTGGTTATACCTACCTACGAAAAATATCGAAATTTTACTTCCATAAAATATTTTATAAACGATTCCGAAAAGCTTAAATCTTTTTTTCCCTCAACCAATAAAATATCTCAATAATTCAAAATTGAAAATCCCTAATCCTTTAAAATATTACATTACGGTCCCAATTCACTCATCTGCAGGCCAAAACCCTTGATATATTTATTTATATTTATATAGCAGGCTGACAATTGTGCAACGTGGCACAATAGCCTGTATATATAGGCCATAAAGCCTTTGCTCAGGGTTGCCAACAATGCAGCACCTAGGTCCCCACTAGGAAATACGGAATGTCACCGTGAACAAATGTAAGATAAATGGCTGTTTCACTAGCCTCTATTCAGGGGTAGCGCTCTGGATTATTGCTCTGTAAACAGTACTTGGCACCACACTATGATAAAGTCAATATAAGCATTCACTTATAAATGCTTATTGCGGATTTTATTGCACAATATTTATATTTATTTTCAAAGGGGGTTGACAGAAGAAGTTTATGAATTTTAAATATTATCTAATAATTTAATACCGTACTTTCTTTCGCAAATCTGTTGAAGTTTACATTGGAGTCAAACAAAGAGACGGTACTTTATTATGTGTTAGCGAACGGTTCTAAGAAAAACCCTTGGTACTAAATGTGGTCTACAGCTATAGTTATCACAGTTGTCTAGTGCAGTGTTTCTAAACAGGTGGTCCGCGGACCACCAGTGGTCCCCAGAAAAATTTTAGTGGTCCGCGAAAGTTTTTATATGTGATTTTTGCGTTTTTTTTGTTATTTTTTATGCATGTTTTAGTGATTTTCTACAAATAATATAAATGTATTTATTAGCACTTTAAATATATCTGTTTTCTTGGATAAAAAGAACCAACAATTATTATTAGAGGTGCGCGCTAGAAAATTATATATTATACTGGTCCGCGGTGCGTTTTTGGTTGAGAAACACTGGTCTAGTGTATGAAGATGACCTTTATATTAGTTATAAATGCTTTTAAAATTCAAAAAGTCAGATGCAATAATGAAAAAAATATTTGAGGTCAGTACGAGGGCTACGATTTTAATAAAGGCCTAACTCAACAACAATGCATAGATTCGCTTCGTTCAACTTTTGGTAATGAAGCACTACCAGAAAAGACTGTTTACAATTAGTTTGCAGAATATCGTCGTGGTCGTTCGTCCGTCAGTGATGAATCTCGTGAAGGTCGACCATAATCGGTTCTGATTCAAAAAAACATCGATGCTGTGCGCAAAATGATTGAAGAAGATCGGCATGTGACTTACGGTGAGATAGAGGCATCCTTTGGCATATCGCAGACTGTAATACATTCGATTTTACATGAACATTTAAAAACGAAATGTGAAAAAGATCTGTTCCTAATGGACTCCACATAATTTGACCGAAGCTCAAAAAAAAAGCCCGTGTTGATTGGTGTAAGGGAATGCTAAAATTCAATCTAGGCACTGCCAAATTCGGATACAACATCGTTACAGGTGATGAAATTTGGATTTATTCATATGAACCGGTAACTAAGCAACAATTCACTATTTGGGTCTTCCAAGATGAACCGAACCCCACAAAAGTTATTCGTTCACGAATCACTTCCAAGAAAATGATCACTTGTTTCTTCGGTTGTACTGGACATGTCACAACCATTCCTTTAGAGCAGGCCTGGACAAATGGAGTCTGAATCTGAAAAAGTTTTTAATAATATATACTGGCGGGAACTAGAATTTTTGATCAGATTAGTTTTTCGATAAATACCGAATTTTTTGTGTCGAAAACAAATGTTTTTGGTAAACAACTTATTGTGTAGTGTAGTAAAACAGATTGTTCCAAAATTGTTTCTTTCTTAGTTTTTGTAAAATCTTAAAGATAGCACTCGTACTTGCCCAAACAAGCCTTAACAGCTTGCATTCTATTTATGATTTGTTGTTGTATCAAATTTACCTGATGTATAACGATGCCTACGTTTGTACGTCTCTAATTTGTATTTTCAAAATGTTATAACTGAAAAGATATGTGCTGGCCCTACAAATTTTTCTTTCTGCAAGTTCCAAATACCTGTTAAACAAATATATTTGACGTAATATTTATTTTTATAGTTATGCCAACCACCCAAAACCTGTTCTAACAGAATAACAAGTTCTGAAATCAAATATTCTTCTCGATCAAATAAATCAACATTTAATACCTCTGTCATCTTTAATAAACATATACACACATCCTAATCCCAGTGTGATAAATCACATTTTATTTAGATATATTTATACCTAACCTAAAAAACTAAATCTGTTATATGTGCGCATGTCAGGAAGCAGGCATGGCTTGGCTTCGTGTCGGTGACATTATATATGGGCCTAAGCTTAAGCCTGATCCGATTACAGTCCGTTTGTACCCTTCTGTCTGTTTTGCCCCGGGGTGAAAGAATGATAATTATATGTTAGTTACAACAGATGTTTGCAAATATAATTGCGAATAAGGGGGTTTTTTATTAGGTCATTTAAATACTATTTAACTGCCTGTTAACTAACAAGTTAAATATTAAGTCAAGAACAGATAACTGTATAAGACAAATCTAATTCAAGAAGAAATCTAAAATAGATTCACCTGGCTAATTGAAGAGTGAAAATCGTAATGGGAGAAAGTGCTAGAAATGTCAATTGAATCGGTTATAAAGGCCACAACTCCAGAAAAGTAAATTTTACAGGAGAACAAAATAACGTCTCCGGACAAACGGTTTTTTCAAAATAAACAGAGAACAACACTTGCCTGGATTATATGACAAACAGTGGAGATGAGGCATTTTCACATGTAACGAAGCTTAAACCATATTTTGAGTCAAATGGTGACTTAACTCATTTATGCAAAAACAAGGAGGTGTGGCCTTTTCGAAATAACCGATTCAATTTACATTTTTTTTTTTTTTTTGTGGAATTGGTTCAATTTTCCTTTGTCCACAACTTGGTAAATGATGTGAGTACATTTTCAGACTCAAAATAGACTGAAAAGTTGCCAAAAAAATTCGCACTGTATATACCGTGTGTGCAACGAAACGAGAAAGCAGTTTAACAAAGAATTTTAAATAAGTGCAGAAATTGGCTCTTCTGTACATTTTAGAGCAAAAATACAAGAATAAAAAGTTATTTAAAATCAGTTTTTATTTTTAAAAAGTCTAAAGTTGATGCCATAGAACAGCGGTTCTTAAACTGTGGTCCGCGAAACAATTTTGTCATTAACTTTACATCCCCCAACTTTTCGCTTTTATTCAAATAACTCATTTAATAAAAATCCTACATGGTCAGGACTTTTTGTATTTGTTGTTACCTAACTAGTTATTAACATAACTAAACAATAATTAGGAAAAATTTAATTATATTTATTCAACTGCAAATTATGTACAGAAAACATATTATAATAAGATCTATTTTGACCAATATTTGACCAAGAAATGTTTGTTTGAGCTTAACGTATTATAATTTGTAACTTTTCTAATTATTTTTAATACTGTTTTTATTCATTTTATGTTTTTTATTCGTAATGCTAATAAAAATGTTCATCTCTATAAATGCGCAAGACCATTTATTAAAATAACCAGCGATACATTTTTACCAATATTTATTATAACGTAGTGCCTATGAGATTAGTGAGCCAGAAATTAAGTCTCAAGAATGATGTAAAATGCCCTAGGGTAGGGATTGGGTCCGCAAAAAAAAAATTTTGTTCAAGAGGGGGTCCTCGGACTACATAAGAACCTCTGCCATAGAATGTCTGTAATACTAGATATTTGGAAAATAAAATATGATGTTTTCGATAGAATACAGATAGCCGTGGAAATAAACATAAAGCAAAATTTTAATGTTGTTCTACACCGAATATCAAGAAAAAAGCACATTTTTGAATGGGTTTGTTTAATTGGCTCTGTATAAATAAATATTTTTGTTTATAATGCAAGCGTACTTTTTTTTTAATATTGGTTTGTTGCATTAAAAAAATGAATATTTTTTTTGTAGTTATTTACATATATAATTGTAAATTATATATATACATTTAATTTTATTCGCATTATAACTGAATTTGAAGGTGCTTCAAATTCAGTTATAGATGATACGGTGCGTATCATCTTTTTACTAATAGCCCTAATTTTTTATAAATTGCTTAGAATAAACTAAACGAATTAACCTGGTAGACGTAATGTCAGTAGACCTAAAGTCGGTATACTAAATGTCGTGGTAGACGAAAAATCTGTATACGAATTGTCATGGTAGACGAGAAGTCGATATACCTAATGTCTATATACAAAATGTCGTAGACCTAAAGTCCGTAGACGAGTCGTGGAACCGGACTAGATCATATAATCATAAATTTCAATGAACAAAAAAAATATATTTATATACACTGGTCTAAATTACAACTAAGCCAATGGTGAAAACAGTCTGGATTGTGAGGTTAGTGGTTTGATTCTCCGTTGGTGATATTATTCGGGCGAGAATATTATGTTTACATTACTCTCATTTCATAATCATTCACCCCTCATACAGGTGTAGGAGCTCGGCCCCGGACATCGGCGATAAGCCTCGTTGCAGAAATAGGCCGATGTAAAATAAATTAAAAAAAATAAATAATATTATTCGACTCTCTTTTAAACCAATTTTATATAAAATGTAAAACTTTAAACAGCAATATCTCAGAAACTTAATTTTTTAAGATATCTCACTATTGTTTTAGAGCAGCGATATTCAAAAATATTTAAATAGATTAATTTATCACATTTAAAGCCAATCAATAGAAAGGAAAGAACTATAAGATCAGCAAATGTTAAAAACTAAATTCTTAAAATCATCTTATTAAAAGATGGAAGTTTTATGATGATTTCAAGAAAATGAAAATCTTTTTATTTTTTAAAATTTAATGAACTTCATAAGTTTTTAACTGTGGCAAATTACCATGGTTAATTCTCACCAATATTTCCAAAAATTCCAAATAAGGCGAAACAATAAATAATTATTTTTAAATTCATAAACTAGCAATAATTCCAAAGAAATTGTTTTTCTACGACTGTTAAATAAAGTATAATCAGAGCCGCAGTAAGGAAAACTTGCGCTAGGGGCAAAACTGTGTTTTGGCGCCCTTGGCAAAGAAAAGGTGGTCCTCACTTCCCAAAATCCAAGTGATGAGCAAAAAAAAGGTCCTCACCTTCGCAATGTGGCGCCCCTCAGTGAAGCTCATCGGCACCCTTTTCCTTAATGCGCTAGGGGCCGTCGCCCCCTCCGTCGCCCCCTCCGTCCCCCCCTTACTGCGGCTCTGAGTATAATATATGTGGGTAATTATTAAGTAAATATAAAGTAGGTCTTAAGAGTCTAAATACCTAAAGAGCAAAAAAGTAAAAAGTGTGAAAAAAGTATTGTGTCCAGCGATTCATATTTGGGGTCCTAAACGCCTCTTCCTTGGAAAGAGTCGTCCGAACCGAAGATTTTATGTTCACGCGGATATTACGGATAAGCGGATATGATATTTTATTCGCATCCGAACCGTATCCGAATCACATCCGCACAATTTAAATGATGGTTTACCCGCATCCGAAAAATGGCGTATATGGGCGGATAATCCGCGAGTTTCTGCGGATGTGAAGAAGATAAGCCCCATAAGAAAGAAGATAATAAAAACACACTAAATTTTTTTATTACAATCGTTCATCACTTGTATTTCATAGGTGAGAACCTTTTTTTTAGATCATCACTTGAAATTTAGAAGTGAGAACCTTATTCATAATTTATAATTTAAATAATTTTGTATTCCGGGTTTTCCTCAAAAAAAAAGCTGGGTGCGCCACTGATGCAGCATAGAAATAATTTTGTTTTTGTCACAACCAAATTTGTCTTATATTTATTGTTCACGTAGCAATATGTAATGTTTTTTGTTATATTTGTTTCGGTAACTTTAACATTAATGCAATGTATTAAAATTCAGTGCAGCCGTTGTCTAAAATATTAAAAAATAAAGCTAATTAAATTTTAATTAACTAGTCTCTTAAAGGAAATCGTAATTCAGTAACCATCCTTAATAAAAACAATTTAAAAATTCCGAATCTAAAAAGCCATCTGAACTAAAACACTTTTTAAGAACATTCAGAAAAGTCATAATTTTTTCCTAAATAATTATTCTCAAAACCAGATCGGTGTAAAAAGTTAAAATCCTCTGAAATTGCCCGAACGGTCATAAACAAATGTAGAATTCCGGGAGAAAGAGCTAAGAAAGAAAGACAGATAGTCTTATAAATGTGATAAAAGGAGATAGTGAGATTCTTAAGTCGTCCATCACATTGTGTTCGGTTCATAAGATGCTTTCCGAATTTCTGAATAATGGATGCAATGGCCGTGAGACCCACAAAAACGTATAAAAAGGAAATTTACTACACTTTTTTTTCTTTAGAGTGGGCATTGACTTTGACATTTCAAAACTACCAACTGTCTTATATTTATGTATCTTTTACCTGTGTTTCTTAAGGTGATGGTCTAGACCTGCCTAAACCTTACAATTTCAAACTTTTAGGGTTTGACTTTTGGCTTTTCTTAGAAATGTTATCGTTTTCAAAATATGATATAATTGTTCAGAAGTTAAAAGGCATTTTAGGCGTGTTGAATACTTATTGAATGCTACAAATTTTTAGGTAAATGATATTTTTGGTTATTCGAATAAAATACATTTTGTTTTTAAACAAAAAGAAAATTTTAAGCATATTTACATCAGCGACTAATAATAATTAGGTAGTAATAATTTTAATAATCTCAGAGATCGACGTTTTTAATAACATATGTTTATTAATAAAAACTCTAGTTGGCTTAGGAATTTTTATGAAGATATATCTTATGTATAGGCTATTCCAAACGTTTAAGCGGAACCACCTAAATGAAATTTTTTATTTTTGTAATTTGTCACGAGATTAGAGTAAATTGTCATTATAATATATCATCTTAATTAAATTTAGATTTTCTGTGTCATTCTTAATTCAAATGTCTCATTTCTTAAATTTTTGTCTTCCAAAAATTAAATAATTTATTATATATAGCCTGTTTCTTTGGTTTAACCAGAATTAGATTTTGAAAACTAGTAATTTATATTAGTTAAACGAGGGTTTTAATCATTTTTTATTTAGTAAAAGCCCTCTTCAATCACTAAAAAGTTAGCTCGTGACAACTTAATAATTAAAATTCCATTTAGTTCCGCAAACGTTCCGAATGGCATTTATATTATTAATTTCGTAGCTTCGTGGGAAACTAGATTATGAAATCTAGTGGCTTTTAACGATTGAATGAAATTTTGAGAACGATTGTTTTAACATAGTAAATCGGGTTTTATAAGACAATTTAGGTTGAAATTAGAAGGCTATTCCAAACCATTATGGAAAAAATGGAAATTTAGTTCTTTTAGGTTGAGGGCTTGGGTTATTTAATACTTCACGTTGGTATGTGAAAATTTAAAATTCCAAAAGTGAAACCACGGAAACGAATATCATTTTTTTCATCTATTATATTTTAATAAAAATTATGCTCTCTTTGAATAAAATAAAAAGATAGAAAGGGCGCTATTAAGTATTTGCCAAGGGCGCCAAAAACATTGCTACGACTCTGCTGACAATCAATTTAATCTAGAATTTGTCATGTCAGTATGATTTACAAAGCTTAAACAAAATAACCAAAAGTCCGAATTAATAGATAAAAATTACTAGATTTCAAAATCTAGTTATTATATAGCCTTACTATAATCTGCCTAAAGATTTGGAATAGCCATATATAAAATTTTAGATGTAAAAATTTGCACTCATAACATCTAAATTATTAAATGTAAACACATATAAAACATCTAAAATTTTAAATAAACTTTTTATTGCAGTATTTTAAATGAAATCTTTAAAATAAATTAATAATTGTTAATAGTATTTATAGTAATAGTTGAGGTTATGTAAAACAAATGTAAACAACCGACATAATTTATTTTCCAAAGCCTGCTGCGAGTGTTTTTTTAATGAACAAAAGTTACTTAAAGTTCATACTTACTGATTTATACAGGTATAATAGAAACGTTAGCTAAGTGGCTTTTATATATACAGTATTTACAAAGAACTTACCTTACGTAAATTATAATGCAAGATTTTATCTTATCCCCAATATAAATCGGAAATCAAAAGGATCATCATCTTTTAAGTCTTTAAATTTAAGTAGATTTTTTTTAGAATTCAGATTTAAAAACACGGAAGTACCGTGAAATCAAATTATAATTTTAGTTCTTCTGTAAACAATATTAACAAAAGAAACTCAAATTACTATATACGGTTAAAATTGTAGAATAATTCATAACAATTGGAAGCAAAAAATGAAGAACTATAATATCTTTAGTTATATAAAATGCTGCAAATTAATGATAAAAAATTAAGTTGAAAGGAACCCGCTCTTGGTCACAAGGTCTGACTTAAGAGCTGCAAGACGAATTGCCGAGAAAATTCAGCTTCATAAATAGAGATGAGCATGTTACGATTTTCCTTCAAAATTGCAAACGAGGCTCTAGATTAGAATCAACAAATCAATTGCCAACAAGTGGAACCCCAAGATGAAAGTAGTTATTTTACTCGTTCACCTGTTTGTAACCATTATACCAATTTTTAAAAACTGAAGCCATACTTGGTCTCTAATCATATATTCTTTATTACCCCTGGGCCTTTCGGCGTGCCGGATTCAAACAATTACATTAACAATTACCCAAATACCGTATATTCCGGCGTATAATGCGCACCTCAAATCTGAATAGATTTATGTTAATTTTTGCATGTATTCCTCGTATACCGCGCACCCTTATAATCTGCTTTCCTAGGAACACTTTTATGCCAATATTCCTTCATATCAACCGTATATAAATAATATAAATAAATATGTATAAATTTAGATAGTTTAATTGATTAGTATTTATATTATGTATTCATTATATAACAGGAATCCTATTTATACCCTATTTACACTATTACCATTCTAATCATCGAACGGGTAAGTTTTATACCCGGCGTATAACGCGCACCCAACAAATTTGACAAAACTTTCAATGTTAAAAGTGCGCGTTATACGACGGAATATACGGTACATTAATACATTATTTTACTTTACAAATTAAATTCTTATTCTCTTCTCTTCTCCCTCTTCTTTCCTCCTCCTTGCCTCTCTCTTCCTTCCTGTTTTTAGTTCTTCGGTTCTTCCTTCCTGTTCTTTCCCCACATTGGCTTCTTCCCCATTTTTGGACTCCTCCAATTTTCTCCTTTCCACCGTTCTCTCCATTCCCTCACTCAGCTCCCTCCCTCCTCTTATTATATTTTCTTCCCTTCTCTCCCCTTCCAGCCCTTTCTTCACCCCTTCTCCTATGTCCCTTTCTTCCTCCCCCATCCAGTTAACCTCATCCCCCTTCCTTCCTTCATTTTCCCCATTCTGTATCCCTCCGGTCCTTTTCCATCATTCCCATACACCTTCCTATTAACCTTCCCCCTTCCATCTTCGTGCAAAAGGTCTACTGCGTTCCCCCACCACACTGTCATCTCCCTACAACTCTTCGCGAGGTGCTCTATAACTTCTTCCTCCTCCCCGCACATCCTGCACATCTTATCCTCATGTTTCCTCCAATATCTATTTCTTCCCTCTTCATTCCTGCACATTAACCTCGCAATCTTCCTAACTGGCTTCTAATCTTCTTTGGCTGAATGACTATCATGTTTAAAACACACGAATCGCTTAAAAGGCAGTTTGACTCGAAGTATCTCCTCTAAAAGCTGTGTTCCAAAGTGGAATTATTTCTCTCGCTGTTTTGGCCCAAAATTTTATACGGACACGATCAGGGGCGTATCCAGAAATTTCTCAAGGGTGGGGGCTAATTTAAAAAAAAGTTGTGAATGATAACCCCCCCCCCCCCAGGATGTTTCTGAAATAGGATAAAAAAAATCAATTTCTTTCGTAATATACTATTTATCGTCAAAGATTAACAGAAAATCAGTATTTGTATACCAATCGGAACAAGGTCTGGAAACCGGGACTGTCCTGGTCAAACTGGAACGTATGGTCTATTTAAATTATAAAACACTAATATTGACTATACTCTATCTCAGAAAGACTAATAGTAATAAAATTTATTATTTGTAAAAAGTTATTGTTTTTTTTTTCACACAGTAGCGGCCCACAAAATATGAATAGTTCGAAACGAAATATTGTTAAAAACAACCGAGTGTGCCGCACATATTATATGGGAATACGAACTAGGGTTAAACACAATAGGTCATAAAAATGTTACCCTCAAAATCTGAGGAAAACTATGGTCACAGGGGTGCGTTTAATGATATGATAAATATGGTCACAGGCGTGCGTTTAATAAGATGATAAATAGTAATATAGAAATACACAAAACCAATTTAAACTTGTTTAAAATGTGCACGCCACTGGTAACTGCCTGACAAAAAGATTTATTACTGTCAGTTTTTCTAAGGTAGAGTATAAATATCATAATACGATATAAAAAGTAATAGTATCACAATTTTCTATTTTTGTAAATGATAACTACATATTTAAAAATTGTTAGGGGGGCCTGCAGCCCCCTAGCCCCTTTAAATACGTCCCTGGACACGATGCTGTTCAATCAGATCCATCTTAAAGTTTGCAGGGTTAATGAAAAACAAATTACAATTTTTTTTACAAAATTCAAACGAACTTAGATAGCGGAACAGACTCAAGAGCATTCAAATCACGAATGACAGGTGCATTATATCAAATCTCTATTTCTCCGCACCACCTACTACGAAAGGCGAGAGATGTGCAGTCTTAATTTTTTATCGATCAAACCTGGTATATTAGATTAATCAAACAATTTGTTTGAACAACAAATATGACCAACTAGACTTAATTGTATTAAAATGTAAAATTCTCAAGGTTTGGGTAAACGATATCCATCACAATGAATTCAACAACCGTAGAATTCCTAGTTCAATAAATGAAAAATAGGTTTAGGAAATGCAAAAACTGCGATCATCTGCAAATTTGAGAAATTGAAAAAACCCACACGGTATATAATGGTGATAAATGGTGTCAGTGACGTTCGAATAAAGGAAGACGTATGGCCCGGCGATTGTGAACGAAGCACACGTTGCATTGACGCGCGGCTTACAATTGATCAACCTCTCTGAAATATCCTTTGTCAAACTCTCTAGTTTTATTAAAAAGAAATTATTTGCTTCAAAATGATTGAAGATTTATTTTGACTGGATTTTTGTTAAATATTACTAGTCATTGCAAAAATATGTTTACGACATTTTTATGTGATTTGTACTTTTAAAATTTTCGAGAAATTCTGATAGAGTCTAGCTTTAACATGACGGTCTATCCAATAGTCCGTCATCATAAGAAAAATTGTATGCATCGTTATTAGGATCATTTGGGAATCTTATCATTAAAGTTGTTTGATGAAAATGATTTTTAGGGTTTTGTAGGTATGACCAAAAAACTCTTATACCGTCATTTTGTCGTCTGTCTGCTCGGTAAAAATTGTAGCCAAACGGCTAAACCCAGAGAGTTGAAATTTGCCATGCTTATACAACTCGTGCGGGTCAAAGACTTGTATAAGCATGCCACTGCAGACAATTGTGATATTTTTCTTTCTCTCTACCATTAAATTTACTTAAGTTTTGACTAAAATTCCACACTATTGTTGTGCGTAATGCTTAAAACTAGTAGTTCGTCTACAAGTTATGATGTACAAAGAGCTTTAGACACTTGCAACTCGGATGGATATGGCAACGCTGCGATTGACATTGAGTGGATAGTTATTTATTTATTGTTTCACGAAAAAACACAATTTGATCGCACGTACCCCTGTCGTCATAGAATCGCACTTAATCATGTAAGACCAATCATATTAACTTTTGACACTACTTTTAACTATTAACAAATAAATATTTATAATTTTATATAGAAATTCTACTACTTAGTCGTAAATTGTTCACATCATCGTGCCGATTTAACCGATCTGCGAACTTTAGGCGTATCAAAAAGCGGCGCGCTTACCGACTCCGGTCTAACAGCGGATCAACAATTGGGAAACAGTATAAATAATATATATTTTATCTCATTAAACACTGTATTCTTATTTAAAATAAACTATAGTTCGATTTTGTTTAATCTTAAGATTTCTTTTATCTCTTTTGCAATGTAAACTAATTTGTTATTTCTTTGTTTCAGGTGAAAAACCTTTCAAATGTGAATACGAAGGCTGCGACCGAAGATTTGCCAATAGTTCCGACAGAAAGAAACATTCACATGTCCACACATCAGACAAGCCCTACAACTGCCGTGTCTCCGGTTGTGACAAATCCTACACCCACCCCTCCTCTCTCCGCAAGCACATGAAAGTCCATGGCTGCGGTGGTTCATCAACAGGAGGAAAATCACCACCACACTACGACAGCGACGGCGAAGAATCAAACACATCCAGTGCTGGAAGTATAAGTGTAGCAAATGGAGCAACTAGTCCTTTACATCAAGCCCCTGTACCTGGTACGACGAACTTATCAGATTGGTATGTTTGTCAATCAGCTGCTGGTATGCCTACACCTCCCTCAAATGAACATTCACCAGTGAATCATTTAAATCATTTTAATCATCATCTAATGCATCATCAAGCGACGGCGTACTGAGAGGCAGCACCTGGCTCTGTTAGATTACCACCTACACCCCCTAGAGGAGGGTGGACTCTTTGAGAATTTTAAATGGGGGATCTCTGAGAATTCAGGGGGAACTCTTCAAAATTACAAAGAAACACTGTGAGAACTTGAAACATTGTTTACTGTTTCTATAAAAAGGAAATGTGGAAATTTGTTTGTTCTAAAAACTGATTGTTTCAAAATTGTTAAAAAAATTTACATCTAGGAAGATTGTGTTATATTCATTTTAACCGTTAATCATTCCTTGAACACTTGCTTAAACTTGGAGATAAAATCTCAAATATTGTACAATAGTGTACCATCAAAGACAAACAGACATAAATTTATTATAAAATTAATAGATTCAGTTGTAGGCTCTCGTTGAACCATATTGAAAATGAAACTCAAAATAAAACACTCGGTAATGTTTCAAAATATTTTAATTTATTAATACGTATTTCGGCTTATGAGGCCATCATCAGAATACAAAGAGTTTACAAAACTGAACAAATATATACTATCATTAATAGAGTCAATTATTCGCGACTGCAAATAACACTGAGACATCTGGTGGTGACTGGCTAAATTAAACAGAAGCGTATATTTGGATAATATTTGTAGCGTGTTGTGTTGCAGTTTATGTGAATTAAGAACTATTTTAAAATATAGTAACTTAAATACAGTGCTTTTTTGCCGAAATATTGTTTGAACAGATAAATATTAAGAAAAAACTTCTGACATATACGCTTCTTGTCCGCCATCAGCTGTTGTACGCAGCGCCGCCAACGTTAGTTTCAGTCGCGAATAGTGTATCAATAGAGCAATTAGAGTGTTTTATTTTCAGTTCTATAAATTTATTTCTTTGCGAAATGGGAAAAGCTGGGTATACACTTAACGAACGAATATAAATAAACAATAACGAACTTCAACGAATATACCAACGAAACAAAAATTGGACGATGATGTTTCATCAGATCTGCCACAGAATTCCCCGGCCAAATTTGTTGAAAGCACACGAGCTCAAACAAACAGTTTGTGCTTAAAGTATCGACAAACAATGGCTATGTTTGTTTATGCTCTATGTTGCTCGTTTATGTTTGTTCTTGTTAATACGTCCACATCTATCTGTGGAGTTGATAGTTGTGGACTCAACTCGATAAGAGTTTTTGGCATCCTTGGCAAGGTATAAAATTTTCACCCCTCCATGCCTCAGACAGTAAATTTATTGAGAGTATTTATAAGAAATTAATATTTTCGCCCATGTAGACCACTGTCTATCAAGCATATTTATTCATGCATGTTCGTTAGTTAGGATACAAACACGTAGAAAGATTGTACCAGCGCCTATAAGCTCCTGCTGTCGGGGCTTTTGGATGCCGATTAGTGTTCATGTAGAAAGATTGTTTCTATTGTCGGGCTATCTTAAGCTGGCCGGTGGGACACTGTACTGCGAAGAGTGCGACAGTATTATAAATGAGTGACATAAGTTGTATCATCCGAGTACAGTCGAAAAAAAAAATTAGTGATTTTTTAATGTACAAGCGCGTCCCAATTTGCTGTGAAAATTCATTTTTCTGTAACCGCACGACTGCTACACGAATGCTAACGACGCCCCTTCTGTTTTTTATTTTCTCGCTACTGCGCAAGCAGCCAGTTTAAGCTATACACACAGTAGCAATGGTTATAATAATAATAATAATAATAAATTTATTAGTTAGCCTGTAAATTTACTGAATTAATATTTCTTTACCAGCTTGAAGGTGTTATATACTCACTAAAATTTGCTACTTCTGCCGACTAGATATTATAAAACAAATCCATAACAAAATATTCAAATTTATTCGACATCCGGTCACCATGGCGTAGTGGTTAGTGTAGCGATGCACTGACTTCTAGGCCATGAGGGCTCGGGTTTGAATCCCGGTTATGGCATGGCTTTTTCCAAAATAAAAAGCATCTACTGGATAATGGCCTTAGTAGCTAAGTCCAAAAATAAAAAAAAGAAATATTCAACCGATAAGTAATTGTAAATGTCGGTAATTCGCTAAATCAAAGATTTTTTATTAATATCTATATAAATATAAATGGTTTGCTACAAATTAAACTTAAAAAATCCAGAAATTACCAAAAAAAAAAAGACTGCTATCCTCTTGTAAGCTGGTATATAATATTTGAAAAATTCCTGATTACTTATCAGCGTATATTGCATGCGCCGGCAAGTACTGTCAAGCTTTCTACGTATCCATGTGTGAAAGTAAAGGGATATTTAATCTCGCCGGTCGGCGCAAATAACAATATTTCTACGTGTTCGTACCTGTACGTATAGACACGCATACAATCATCATCATCATCATAAGCGATTGTTGGACCATCTCTAAAAAAAAAACTGGGTGTCACACAGGGGATAAAACACATATAGGACCGGTGTCTGAAAGCTTAGTTAACTAGAACCAAATGGTTGCTATGGTTACTTATGGGATTGTGATATTGTACCCGAGTTTAAGCAAAAGATTAAACTCGGCTAAGCTTTCAGAAACCGATCCTTAATTTGCGAAAGAAAATATTGAAATAAATATTTAAATTCAAAATATAAATTAATAAACAGTTCTCTTAGTTGTAATTATGGATGTATTTTTTCTTCTTCAGAAGTTGTATTTTCTTTTAATTTTCCACAATCGTTTCTTCATTTCCATAAAAATGCAATTTCAAACAAATTAAATCCAACAATTGATAAATGTAACTCTTTTAAAAGAGGAATAAACAAATTTCAATTTCTCAACAGTGAATTGGTGGTAAAAGACTTTTAAAAACGAATTAATATTTGCTAAGAGAGCCAGGAGTGACTTGCAAAGACTTGTACAAAATATTGTGTCCACAAAGTCAGGGTTATTATTTGCACGCATTAAACGTACGAATGAAGCATGAGAGTGTCCAGTTATTGTTGGACACTTGATATAGTGATAGAGTATATGATATTGACGTGTTGTAAATGAAAACATTTTATTTATTTTGTTAATTTTTTGTAAATTTCGTTGTATATATAGAATATATTTGGAATAACAAAATAAAAATAAACTGAAATTTAAATAACGCATTTTTATTTTTAAATATTTTAAGTGAAAATCTGGCAACAGATCTTCATTAATTAAAAAATATTTTAACGTGATAAAATAACCTTTTCCTTACCCTATTTTCCAGAAAGTTTATTAGGTTGGTAAGCCGTCGGTGCTCTTAGAACATCTATATGGAACTGCTGAGATTTATAAAGAAACTTTCTGAGTGATGTCATAGTTTTTTTTTTTGCAGGAATTGGGTTAAAACAAACAACGAACAGTGAGCATATATTTACGAGGGCTGTCTCTTATACTTCGGGATTGCGCTAAACTAGTGCTGACATCTGGAAACTGACGCTTCTATCGTAAAGTATAATATTTTTAACAGTATATGTATTCAGAACTTTTTGACGTACGAGCTCTATTTGTGTTGTTTACAGTAACTTGAAAAAAATCATCTCGGCTAAAAAGGGAATTAAATCGTGAACATTTACGAGCGATTATGTTTTACAACTTCAGTGCATCGAAGAACTTAATTCGATTTTTGGCGATGAAGCACTATCAATAACTACTGTTTATCGATGGTTTGCTGACTACAATCGTGGCTGTAGATCACTTAAGAACGAATTTCCTGAAGGACGTCTAAAATCGCTTGTTGTTCCGGAAAACATTGATGCTATGCGTGAACTGATACAGCAAGATCGTCATGTGACTTATTATGAGACTGAGGTAGCCTTGGGCATTAGTGGGACCAGCATACATTCACTATTGCATGAACATTTTGGTTGAAAGATTTGTTCGCGTTGGATCCCACATAATTTGACAATCGCATTGAAAAAAACCTCAATTGGAGTGGAAAAGGTGCTTCGAAAACTGGTTCAAACGCATGCAAAAGTGTATTGATCTTCATGGAGAATATTTTGAAAAACAATAAAGCCACTTTTGATGATAAATAATTGTTTTTGATCTCAAATCCCGAATTATAAAAAGCAACCCCCGTATTTAAGAAAAAATAATTTCTAATTATCGAATTAGTTCATGTCACATAAGTGAGACAGTGGCTTATTTATAAATAATAAAAAAAAGATGAAGCGGCTCAAATGGGAATATTGGTAAATAAAACAGAAAAAATATTTAAAGGATTATAATAAATAAAATAATAATTCTTTGGTATAAGCAGTTCACTTTTGTAAGAACAAACTATGGTCTATTTCAAAGTAGAAAAATGTGTGTACCCAGCAAATATTTTTATACGGGCCAGTACTGGTAAAGCACATACTCCCCGGCATTGAAAGTAATGGGCCAGTGCTGGCATTTCGTACTGGGCCAGTACCCCGGTGTCCCTGGCCCTTAGCTGGCCCATTGATGTATCAGTTGCTGGCCCAGCAACGGTAAAATGCATTGAAAGTAATGGGCCAGTGCTGGCATTTCGCACTGGGCCAGTGCTGGCATTTCGCACTAGGCCAGTGCTAGCATTTTGCACTGGGCCAGTACCCCGGTGTCCCCGTGGCCGTTAGCTGTATTGATGTATCAGTTGCTGGCATAGTTGCATTAAAAAATAATCGCATTAGTTGCAATATTTATTTCTGACGGACCAGTGCTTATATTATACCCACTCTCTAGTGTTTCAAATGTAACATATGTGTACTTACCCAGTATTAAAATAAATTAATGGTTAGGCGCAAAATAAATACTCTTTTGGCCATTTTCACCATCGCTGAATAAATTTATTTAACAAATAAAGTTGACAATATCGCATCGGTTTTAAACTATTAATGAAGAAATTAACATTGCTGTCAATAGAATGATGCGATATTGTTAACTTAAGTTGTTAAATAAATTTATTCAACGATGGTAAAACTGACCGATTGTAAATTGTATTAACAGTTATAATTTATTGATTTATTTATAAATATTAAATAAATATAATTTCAGGAATAACAGGAATTAGTTTATTTAATTTATTAATTTAATGAAGAATTTTAAGAAAATGGTTTTCTGCCTCTTCGGCCAAACCAACTGCATCCTAAAGATAAGGGGTGACTAATAATTTTCGCCAATATTCGTCTTGTATTATCTACCACATCTTTCCCCCCTGACTTGAAGAGTGCCAACCTAAAGAAATCATACTTGTTAAAATAAATTCAATAATCAAATTTTATAAGCATTAATGCTATAAGCTGTTCACTTTTGTAAGAACAAACTAGATCTGGTTATTTTGGTGATTTTTATAGTGTATTACTGACTTTTAGAAACTTGGTTATATTGTAAAAAAAGCTTTACAGTTTTGGATTAAGTTTGTATTATTTTAGGTTGGTATTATATTTACAAAATATTTAAGATGTCACTATTCAAAATGAAATATGACAAATTATATTTTTTAAATGACATATTTATAATCTTGTAACAGATTTATTAATAATTGAAAATTTTATTACATGAAAAAAATTATGATTGAACTAAACTAAAAATTAAACAATTTAACATGAAATAGTTTGTGTAAACTACGTCCTTAAATCTAACAAAACACACACAAATCACAATAACAAACTGTATAATTTTCACAAAACAGTAACTATTCAAATAAACATCTTGACAAACTGTCCACCAACACGTATCAACTTGTACTGGCCCTCGAGGGGGTACTGGCCGTTAGGGCGTTTTATGACTAAGAACAATCAGACTTTTCAAATTATTACATTCAAAAAAAGTTTAGTTTTAAGTAAAAAGTATAAAAATGTTTGCTTGGATTAATACAAATAAGGAGTGCTTATAAAATGCTGGTAAAGTACTTCATATAGGCGGAATGCGAAATACAAATGTGAAGTACATTATTAATACTGGCGTTGCACTTACTTTTGGTGCCAGCAGTAAAAGCAGTTTGCCGGCATTCGGCCGTTAGTTAAATGTTTGCTGGGTAAGAAGATAAGAGGTGTTTGTCCTTGCTTCGGATTGGTTCAGATCGTCATCCCTATTACACTGTTAAAATATTGTTTTTAGTCCAAGTTGACAGATGTTCAGTGTCGTACATTGGAAATATATATTATTTATATTATTTAATTTTTTTCATATATTTTGTTATTATTTACATATTTAGACTTTTATTTATATTCTTGGCGTAGATTTTATGAAGAAAATTCTCAATGTAATTTGTTTTTACGCAGTTATATATTTTTTAGGTTATCTGACATACATATAAATATTTTTTGACACTTGACAGTTAACAGATCAAGATAGAGGACTAATGTGAGGCCAAAAGACAGTCCAGTTGATTGTACCCAAAGAAGAAGTTATTGATATAATTTTTAGACCTTCATATATACATATATTTTTAATTTTTATTTACAATAATTATTTAAATAAGAAACTTTAGCTCTGTAGATATATTGTTTGTTTTATTGCTTTGTTTAAACTCTTTTAGCCAAATCTCTCTTTTTATATATAGTACATAATTTTTAAAATTAATATTTTTTTAACTTTTTCATATTTCCCATTAAACTGAATTTATGTCGTATAAATAACGTAAGTGTATTATCTACCTTGTTTATTTCAATATCTTATAAACCTTTTTTATATTTAAAAAAAAATCACTTGCTAACCCAGTTGCTATGCCCATGCCCTAGTTGTAACTTATTTTAAATTTCCCGCTATACTGAATTTGATCAGTGTAAATCGTACTCGGTTCGCAGCGCTATCTACTTTTTTCTACTTTGAAATAGACAATATTTGTATTTTAAATAATTATTTTGTTTATTGAAAATAAGATAAGCAAAAAATGGAAAACGTTACGATAGCAGTCTAATGAACTGGCTTATAATTTAAACGAATGTTTCCTACGGGAGGAAGAAACTTTGATAACTGTGTATGCAGTCCAGCAGGTAAATAAATATGAATTAATATTTATTATAATTAAGATTAGGCTACTAAGTCATATACGAGGTCTGTTCAAAAAGTATCGCGAATTTTGAATTTCCGTGGGTTACGTATATTCGATTTTCGATTTTTTTGTGGCGTTATGTTGGTACTTATGTCTCTCACTTATGCCGACAAGTTCGGCCATTTTGAATGTTAATTTTTGACAGTTGCTTTGTTTGCACGTGTTTTGGCTCGTCTTCGATTTTTGCCTATACCAAAAAATGGATCAAAGAATCTGTATCAAATTTTGCTCTGCAAATCTGTATAATCGTTGCTTGCAAATCTGTATCATCTGTTGCTCATCAAATCTGTTGCTTGCAAATCTGTATCTTCGCTTTGCAAATCTGTATCATCGTTTCTTGTGCGCGAATTTTTGGCCAAAAACAACACACTAATAATGCCGCAGCCACCATATTCCCCAGATCTGGCTTCCTGTGACTTTTTCTTGTTCCTGAAACTGAAGAGGCCCATAAAAGGACCACGCTACGCTACGAGTGAGGAGATAAAGACGGCATCGAAGGAGGAGCTGAACAAGATCACAAAAAATGATTTTTTCAAGTGCTTCGAAGATTGGAAAAAACGTTGGCACAAGTGTATAATATCTGGTGGGGATTACTTTGAAGGGGACAAAATAGATATTCATGAATAAATAAATAATTTTTGAAAAAACACAAAAATCGCGATAATTTTTGAACAGACCTCGTATATACACACAATCAAGTTGCATTATTTTCAGGAACTTTTTGTAGAGACATCTTTCTTAGATAATAATAAATTATGGAAATTGTTAGTTTTTACACAGTTTTCATTATTTTTTACTTTTATAACTTGCAGTTTTAGGTTAGATTTCTCCATAAATCAGCGTAAATTTGACGTCTGTGGCAGCGCTAGGTTCGGTTAAGTTAAAGAATGCGAATGGAGCGGAGCGAGCTCACACTCAATTTGCATTATTTTAATGAATATTTTGTAGATATCTTTCCTAGATAATAATAATTTATATTAGTTAAGGAAATTGTTAGTTTTTTACACAGTTTTGATTATTTTTCACTTTTATAACTTACAATTTTAGGTTAGATTTCCCCATAAATCAACGTAAATTTGACGTCTATCGCAGCGCTAGGCTCGGTTAGGTTAGTAGAATGCGAGTGGAGCGAGCTGTCTACTTTCTTGTTTAATGACAAAACGTTATTTTAGGTTAGGAAAGTATCAGGTTAGTAAAACCGAGTGGAGCAATTAATCTTTTTATGTAAACCAATAATTAAAATAAAGAGTGTTAAATGTTTCTGAATTAAGAATCGTGAAGATAAAATTGGATAGATTAAAGCGAATAAAGAGCTTTGACTGTATTTATAATATATATTTTTTCTAGATATATTCTGAAAAAAAAAAAAAAATAACTTTCTGTTTTCAAGTCCAAATTACTAATGAAACATGAATTACCTAAGAATTTCTCATTAACATACAATTCACTTTACCGACACCTAGTTTCAACATTCCTTCACGTCTTCCCATACATCATATTCCCAAACCTTCAACATTTATAAATCGTGTGAAGCACAAATCGAAATAACAAATAAATAACAAAAATGTATCTACGTGCTTACGACAGCCCTGTGATAAATACAAATGCATTCATGATTAAAAATGAGGCCCGAGTTCAGCTCCGAGCTCAGCTCTTAGCACGAAACACTGAAATATAAGCTCATTTGTCCAATGTCTAGTCTACGCTACGATGCCAGATAATTGACAGTTATAAACAATATCATATCTTTTGTTTATTGCTTCACCTAAATTGATGGCATTTGTTTTTATTAAATTTTGATCTGAAAATTTTTCACACGTGGTTCGTGGTTATTATTCACCCGTAACTGGGCCAGTGGGGTTTTGACACACCCCAGCGACTTTATTTTTGCTACTGCCTGTATACTGATGTTTGTCGGTTCTTCTCGTTTTAGGTAATCCTCTACATCAGTGATTATCAACCCAAATCTTACCACGGATAGACAAAAAGACAATTGTTTTTACTCGGACCGGTCAAAATATTATTTTACAACTACAATTTATTGTCAGACTGTAAATTTACATTTAAAAGTATTTGTTACCATAGATACCTGCATAATTAAAAATTTATAATTTTATGTTCAAGTTCTGCTAGTCGTAAATTATTTTACATTGGAACGGAGATATTTGTAAAAAAATAACACTTTTTTACGTTTTTCGAAGTTAAGTTGAAAATATGATTTCAAAAACAGCGCCTAAAGATCTATTCATCCCAGAAATTTTTTGAAACGACTGTTTAGAACACCAATTTCCTGGGCTAGCAAATACCCCAACGCCTGGCATTGGGGTATTTGCCAGGGGGTAACCGGCAAGTTTATCGAAAATCAATTTATCGAAAGCAAATTTATCGAAAATCAATTTATCGAATTCAAATTTATCGAAAGCAAATTTATCGAAATCAAGTTTATCGAAAGCTATTTTATCGAATGCTCAATTTATCGAATGGCACGTTTATCGAAAATTGATTGTTGAATTATTTCGGTGGGAATTAATAATGAAAGAAATTTTAGTTTACATTGTAATTTATTATTGAGATAGTAAATAAAGTGACATAGTTTTTGAATATAAATAGAGAAAGTTATATAATAAGAAAACTTATATAATAAAAAAAATAAAATTTTAATTTTTAAGGTTTAATAAGACAGGTTATGGGCAATTGCACGCAAATAATTTTTATAAATTCATACACAATGATGTGCATTTTTATTGGGCTAATATGGGGGAAAATAAAGTACTATGCATCTAAAAACAAGGTAATTAGGCTAGGTTTAGTTAGTAAAAGTCTAAAACCGAGCGGAGAGAGCTACCCATCTTCTAGTTTAATGACAAAACACTATTTTAGGTTAGGTTAGGTTAGTAAGGGTTTGGTTAGAAGAAGCGAGCTACCCATCTTCTAGTTTAATGTCAAAACACTATCTTAGGTTAGGTTAGGTTAGTAAGGGTTTGGTTAGAAGAAGCCGAGCGAAGCCAGCTACCCATCTTAATGACAAAACACTATCTTAGGTGAGGACCTTTTTTTTGCTCATCACTTGTATTTGAGAGGTGAGGACCTTTTTTTTTTGCTCATCACTTGTATTTGAGAGGTGAGGACCTTTTTTTTGCTCATCACTTGTATTTGAGAGGTGAGGACCTTTTTTTTGCTCATCACTAACTTGTATTTTGGAAGTGGAGGTAAGGTGATTAGGCGCTGTCTTAAGTTAATTTAATTTACTTTATTTGCAAGGACGCCAAAAACATTGCTACGGCTCTGTTAACAGTATCAATGCGTCAAATGCCCAGTAGAGATCACTTTCATATTGTTTGGCCATTTGACTAAAATAAATAAATAAATAAATGATGTGAATTTTCATACATTTCAGGATTTTGTCGGTATTTAATAAATGTAAGAAGCCAACATAATACTGGATGTCTATGAATATTTGTTCTATTATCAATGTGTTGGTGTTCAAAACTCGGTCTCAAATGTTTTAATTATATTTTTAATTTCATAAGAAGACACACACTATCTTAGCCATAAATACAAAAATCCATAACATTACTAGCCATAATTTAACCATGAATTAAAAAATAATTAATTTTGTCAAACACAAAAACTGCAATATTTTTCAAAAACGCAATCTGGTCAAAAATTCCTCTCGTATATTTCTGGCTCAGATCAATGTACATTACCTAAAATTTTTTCAAATTTTTAGTTTAGTCCCTTTGGGTAAAAGGGGGCAGGACAAGAACTTTTTTATCAAATTTTTGGCTAAAATCTTGACAAAAAAAAATAATAACAAAAAAACTACGTTTCGTTCCTTAATCTACATCCTAAGAGATTTATTGTGATTCCACACAATATATTTTTAAAAAATAATTGTTTTATAGACGGCACAAAAATCGACATTTTTCGAAAAACTAATCTAATCAAAAATTCCTGTTGAACCCTTCTGGGAGAGAGGGTGGGGGACAAAAGTTTATTGACGTAGTACATGTTCTAGTAAAAATCACATAAAAATAATTGATTTTCAAAAAATTGGCTTGTTGTTCCACGCATTAAGAGGTTTAATTTGATATGCCATTCAAAATTAAAAAAAAATATATTATTTTTTTAATTTAATTGTTTAAGACATAATTGTTTTAGTAAACAATTGTTTATATTTATCTCGGGATGTTTTTTTTTTTAAACCTCAGTATTTTTTCTAATGTGTGTCAAAGAGTTGTATAGGGTGTTTTTTTTAGAGGTATAGAACTTTAAGTTGGCATTACTGTTCAAGATGGCGACCGATTTAACAGCTGTCAAGTGATTTATTCTCAGTTTGGTTTGGAAATTCATCATGAATAGACTCACGCCTGAACAACGCTTGCAAATAGTGCAATTTTATTTCGAAAATAATGGTTCTGTGCGGAATACGTATCGCGCACTACGTCCATTTTATCGTCGACAAAATCGTCCATCAGAGCAGTTAATTCGATTAACCATGGAACGTTTTCGCACCACGTTTACTCTTATTGATAACTCGCATCCCCAGAGACGCCGTACGGTGCGTACAGAAGAAGCTATTGGTACTGTAGAGCGTAGCATTGAGGAAGACCCGAATGAGTCCATCCGCCATCGAGCACAGGAATTGGATCTGTGTCCATCCACTTTATGGAAGATTTTGCGGAAGGATCTTGGTTTGCGTGCTTACAAAATCCAACTCGTGCAAGAATTGAAGCCAAACGATCATCAAGCTCGTGCCACAATCGATTTATTGAAAGACACGTTTGGTGACCGCCTAATTTCACGTTTTGGACCTGTGAATTGGCCTCCAAGATCTTGTGATTTAACACCGCTGGACTACTTTCTGTGGGGCTATGTAAAGTCATTGGTCTATGCGGATAAGCCACAAAC